>OZ020189.1:53394477-54594477 GCA_963971165.1 Philopedon plagiatum | reverse complement strand
CGCCCCCCCTGGTTAAAAAATGAACACGCCCAGGTATTTTATTTATTATTTTTTCTAAACAAATTTTACATCATTTTGTCGAGAATTTTTAAATTTTAAGAGAAAAAAATGTGTTAGTAGATAGTTATAGTCATTTGAATTTTTTTTTAAATTATATTTTCGGCCACTATCAAAGTTTAATTTATTTTGTCTCTAGATTATTCGTAAAATGTCTGGAGTTTAGTCGTTTACCAGTTTTCTTCAAATGTATCCCGTAAAGTATTTTCTTTTTAAGCAGCAACTTAACTTTTCTGAGAGCAGTAGAAATGATGCGAACTTAAGCCCAACTTTAAGAAATTCATAATATGTGTTCTATAAAAAATTTTAAAGCAATTTTTATTGTAGCTGTAGTATGCTAACCATTTCTGATATTTCCAAATTTTAGTGAAAATATTTGTAAAGTTTACTTACATATGGAATTTTAAAGTGGTCCTTGTCAAAGAAAAAACAAAGTTTGGTGTGATTTAAGAAACAAAATACCTAAATATGCCTAAGTTGTCACATACTTTAGAGTAAAGGATTACATTAGGAATATCCAAAAATCTCATCCGACAAAAGTTCCTTTTTAATGCCGCTTTAAAGATTTTCCAGGTATGTTATTAATCATATTAAATTTTCTAAGAAGTTACAAGTAAATTTTAACTAATTTAACTTTTGCTAAGAAAAGTGGCTAGAATAATATTAAATAAATATTCATGAATCTAAGTACCTACCTACATATTTTTAAAAATACGTTATTACACCCAGTTTAAATTGTTATTGTATTAACCATTATATTATTCTAAGAAGTAGGTAATAGTAATAAGTGAACTCATTAAGTACGTTTTGTAATTTAATTAAGGATGTCACTAAGGGTGAAAACAAAGTAATAAAAGAGAAAAGAACAAAGGAAATACAAAATGATTTTCGAAATAAACTGTGGATACTAATAGACTTTGTAAAACAGAGTGAGGGCACTATAAACGACGGCGAACTTTTTTTCGATATTACGAAAAATCAGCAGCAATCACTGGACTGAACAGAAATTTAATTAAAAAATTTGCTTTAATTCTTTAAGCGTTTTCTTCGGGTCAAAACTTAAATGTTGATACCTTTCGAGAATATTTGACAGACACTGTAAAGTTGTAAGTGTCATTATATAGTTAGTACTATATGCCATCAAGTGTTCACATGTTATTAATACATATGGCAGGAATTTGCGAAAATATTTCTTATATTTCTATGGGACAATTATCTGAAGAGGCATCAGAAGCTAGAAATAATGAGATTAGTAAATTCCAAGAATATTATGTGCGAAACCGAGGATTGACCGAGAATATTGAGGACATAGGACAACTTTTTTCCCATTTAAACAATTTTGTATTTCTAACTATTAACGAGGGCATCTACTATTACGAGAGGCATCTACTAAGGACGGGTTTTTCAAAATTCAACCCCTAAGAGGGTGAAACAGGGATTCAAATTTTTCATGGAGAAAAAATATTAGGAGGTCCTATTAATTTGAAACTTCATAGAAGTAATCTAATCTAAAAAATACATGTTTAAACGTGTTTTACAGGTTTTAATAAATCAACCCCTAAGGGGGTGAAATGGGGATTCAAAGTTTATAATGAGGTAAAATTGTGATACGGTTCTATTACCTTGAAACTACGTGAACGTACTCTAAGAATATGTTTTAAATCTTTTTAGAAATCAACCCCTAAGGGGGTGAAATGGGGTTCGAAGTTTGTGATTTAATTATGGATATAACTAACCTAACCAACATAATTCATGTATGTATATATAATCATGACACCAAAACTACACTATTATCACCTGTACCATGCGGACGAAGTCGCGAGCAGAAGCTAGTTGCCATACATGCGTGTCGACATGTCTGGGGGCCCATAGAGCTTTCGTGAAGCGCAACAAATACTAATCACAGCTTTCCAGCTTGCTTCCAAAAGTACTTGCCAGCATGCTTGATGTTCGGGATGACCCATAATATGAATAATTAGAAAAAATATGTGAGCATCAATTTACCGACCCAAAAATTTTGCATCCCTAGGTTTGCCCGGCAAACCTGAGCAAATCTATTTAGTCTCTGCATTAAATCCAGTGGTCATTTGCCGATATTGGTAACCTGTCGTCATTCCAGAGCTGGCGGTAGCGCCTACGACAACAACTTAGAAACTTGCTAGTCCAAACTTTGTACAAATAGATTTCGAAAAAGGAAATACAATTATTTACATTTTAGAGCTATCAGTGATCCCAGTGTTAATCTTCTCCTGGTCAGCTACAGGGTAAGTTTTTTAAAGTGTTACAAGGCAATATGCGATACCTCGAAAACGGTTTAAAATATTGTCATGAACTTTTGGTGAATTAATAGGGAGATGGGGGCATATTTAAACATATTTTTCATTTTACCCCTTTCTCTATTTTGAGGGGGGGAGGTAACCTTGGAATTTTAAATAGGATGATATACTTTTGTCTAAAAAATTCGAATCTGCGTAAAAAACTACGTATGTTTACAATTTTTTTTTTATTTGCTCGTTTTGTTACGGAATTATGGTTAACTAAATTTTTATTGATCATTATCGCAAAAATTTTACCAATAAATCAAGTTCACTTATTTCAGAATTATTATTCGTTTCCATCGAAAGAAGTTAGTTTTACTTACATCGGTTGAGAATTTTGACTTTTCAACGATTATTTCTCAGTTTATTGCTAGGTCCCCGGATTTGACCCCCCTTTACTTACTTGTAGAGTTTTATAAAGGAAAAGATGATGGCGACTGCACCTACAACTTTAGATGATATGAAAGACCGAATCTGCTTTGTCTGCACCTGAAATGTTACACAGCGGGTAGGAAATTCATTTAGAAAAAGAGTGAGCAAGTGTTTGAAAGTTGAAGGGGGGCATTTCGAACAACTTTTCAAGCATGACAGACAATAATTAGGTTGAAATTAAATGATTAATATTTTTTTTATTTTATTACCTAATAAATCATAGTTCCGTAACCGAAAAAGCAAATCAAAAAAAAAAAATAATTGTACACATACGTAGTTTTTGACGTAGATTCCAATTTTATTAACAAAAGTACATCGCATTTAAAATTCCAAAGTTAGACCACTAGGAATGTAGTTCTAAATCTTTTTGCAAACTTACAAAGAGAAGGACAATTGAAATATTTATTTTATGTAATTATAGGACTAAACCCATGTTAGCAACAAGATCCAAGATGAAAAGTTATTTGGAAACCAAAAAAATCGCTGACATATTAGAATCACTTTCCTAACGACGAATTATTAACAGTGACAGGCATCACACACCAAAGCAAACTTGTCAAAACCCAATAATATCTTAATTTAAGCCAAAACTAAGCCCTAAACTTTTTTAGTGATTTCCGGTTTAAGTTTTCTCATGTCGGTACACTAATTGCAATAAACACCGAAAAAATTATATTTTCTTGTGGATTCTGTGTGGAAGCTGCAAACGTTTGTTTTGGTTTTGTTTTAAAACCTGATTTTTCTTATATTTCTTTATTACTTTTGCCCTACAGCCAAAGTTCTGGATTTCAGCAATAAAAACATGGGAAAACGAATATTTGTCTATTATTCTTAGTCATTCCACTTTGGGACATCATGTTCAATTGACAGTATGCACAGCTACAAAGATGTGGACCATGCGAACGATGGTAGTAACACTGACACTCAACACTCATCTCCACCATCACTACCTTTCTTTTTCTCATTCGTGTAATGTTCTTAGACTTTGGCGCATGGCGACAGAATATATTACGCCAAAATAGCATAATAAAAGTAGTTTTACAAAAAAAGGCCCATTTCCGATTATAAATCCTTGCCTTGCCTCGTAGCACATTTTTTAGCACTTTGAGATTTACCGGTACATTATTATATCGTTTAAGTTCTGGAATGCATCATACCACAGTATATTGCCTGTGATCATACTAAAAAAGACTAAGGTGAAAGAAGGTGCTGATTGACGCCGACAAGGATTTATATTTGGAAATTAGCTTTAAAAAACTACTGTTAGATGTTAGATGCTAACGTCAGATCAAAAAAAAATCCTCAAAATATTCCGTGGAATCAATCACGCATGTCTTGAATTATTACTCTTGAAAGGTAACATAGGTAAAAGAGATACATAGGTGAGTGAAAAATAAAACTCTCAAGTTCTAAAGTTTTTATTTTTAAGAAAATTACTTTATTGTTAATGTCATTGCATAATACATAATTAAAAAAACAAAACATATACAACAAAGAACTTAAAAATTATAAATTTAAACTTAATGAGAGACGTGTCCACCTTTTACTTCCAAACATGTTCCTGTTCTCCGTTTGAGAGTATCAAAAACATTGATGAGCACTTGGGGGAAGTTGTTAATCTTCTGAAATTTATGTGAAATTCTAGCCCATATGTCTTCTAAATTTTCACAAGGGGGTTTGAAAACCGAGTTTTTAATGTGTGGTCATAAAAAAAGTCGCACGCCGTGAGATCGCAGATCCGTGGTGGCTACCTAACCGGCATATTACGACTAATGATTCACTGAAAAAACATTGTAGGGCATTTCACTACAATTGTGTATCTTTCTCCTACAATTTGTCCCTAAAAACGTCCAAGACCAATTTGTAGCAAAATTTGCTACAAGTGTAGGAACATGTATAAAAATTGTTGTTACTAATAATCCAATCAGAGTAAATTGCTCTACAAAGATGTTGCTACAATTTTGTGTGAAGAAAATAAGTCCAAACGATTTTTTCAGTGTTCGGTCCTCGAAAAAGTTCTTTCAGAAAATTTAATTTACCAAGAGTTACGTGAATTGGTACGCCGCGCCGTCCTGCTGGAAGTAGCCTTGTCGCATCTCTTCATGGTCTAATGCGCCTGCAAAATTTTGTTAAATTTCATTACGGTATCGAGCCGAACTGAGAGTCATCTCGTCAAATCGATCCAATTAACCTTCTTTTCGATATGGCCGCCCACACGCCAACTTTCTGTGAAAGCGGAGGTTTCCCTTTAAAAAAAATGTGGATTTTCAGAATTCCATATTCTCATTTGTTGAGAATTTACGTAACCAGAGAGGTAAAACCATGGTTTCATGCATGAGACATGCCTCATTACGTCATCAGGAAAAAAGTTTTTTCAAATACGTTTTCATTCTTATGCAACTTACCCATAAACCACTCTGAAAATGGAATTCGCTGCCGCTTGTCGTTGGGTAACAATTCTTGGACTGAGCTTAGACCATAAGCGTGCATATGCAGGTCACATTTCAGGATTGTATTGCTATTGCACGTTCCGCAGGATATATTTACTTGTAGTCTTAAACGCGGAATATTGGCTTGTGGGTGTTCATTAACAATTTGCCTCAACTCTCCTACTTGTTGTGCAGTGCGAACTTCGGATCTACCACTGCTTTCCTTTCGATTCACACTTCCTGTTTCTCTAAACAAAGCCACATATCTAGTCAAAACTTGGCGAGACTGGTCGATGGCTGTGTGTGGAAATTCTGTGTGAAAATCCTGAATGGCGTCCCGTGTTGAATAAACCCACTCGCCATCAACCCTTCTATCATTTCTAAAGTAACTTGCGATTAAAAGCTTTTCGTTCTGCAATGATTACCATATTTAATTTTCTTAAAAATAAAAACTTCAGAACTTGATAGTTCTATTTTTCATTCACCTATACCTTTTACCTGTTACCTTTCAAGAGCAATAATTTAAGACATGCGTGATTGATTCCATATTTTGAAGATGTTTTTTTATCTTACGTTGCTTTTACACGTTTACGCCATTTCTTATACAAATACATCATATAAGTAGCTTATAAAAAATATTAAATTTATCACAAATTACAGCGTTAGATAATTGCAATGTTAGGGGCCGTTTTTAATAGAAAATGACAATCCCTCTTTTATAAGAGAAATTTTTGGTAGGGTTTTATTTTAAAAAAGCAGTACTGTTAAAACTGGGATGATTTTTATAAGGTGGTCAATATAATCTAAACCAGATATTAAATCGCTCTTTTCCCTTTTGCCTATCGATTTGTCGAAATAAATAGCCACTGAAAAGATGAAATTTTAATAAATCCAATTGTGTGTCGACCGAGCGCTTAGTGAATAAATAAAACGAAAAAATGTGTTAAATACAGTACTTACCACCGGAACGTTGCGTGCAGCGGGTAGGAAACATGCGGCCGTTCACATACCCCGTCTGCTGGCCTGTTCCATAATTCAAAATCGCTATTAGTCGTATTGATCTAGGACTAATTTGTTGCCTTTGGCAATAAATTTACATACCTAAACATATTTAAAATTTCTGAAAAATAGAAAAGACAACCATAAGGAATAAATTAATAGTTTTTCCTTTTTTTCCTCAAGAGAATAAGAAATTAACGCACAACTAGAATTAGTATACATACATTTTATGTTCCTAAGTTAACTAGAGAAAAGTGAGATACACCGTTAACCCCTAAATAATTGCAAGGTCATCAGTAATTCACACCGATGGTTGCACACCGGAATCACTGGCAAAAGAATAATAAATTTGCATATCATCGGCGTACTAATGAGACCTGAAGTTAACCAGATGATTGGAAAAATCAGCAGTATAAAGAGAAAACAACAAGGGCCCCAGTATGCTACCCCGTGGCACCCCTCTGTTTGTCGAAATGTAATCAGACGTACCGCTAGGAATACTACACACTGACCTGTTCCACTCAGATAGCTTTCCACAAATTTTAGCGACGAGGCGCTCAAGTCAAAACCATTAATTTAGTCAGCAATATTGAATGATTCTATGTGTCAAACGCCTTGCTAAAGTCCAGCAGGATGAGACAAATAAACATCAAACATTTTTTAAGTGCGCTTGATGTCCGTTTCAATTTTTTAACCTTTTTTACAAAACTTGTATCCAAAAATGGAAGATTTTAATGCAAACGGAGAATATTTCATACCTGCAGATATACAGCAGTTGCAAAACCGATGAATTTATCTTAATTACCGGAAAAATCAAGATTTCGGTGAAAAAGAGTATGATGTTTAACTGAGTTGGATAAGGGAAAAGAAAGTGAAAAAATTGGTGAAGAGGAAATTTTAGCCTATCTTTTACATCTAGCAAAGATTTGGTCAAAGTATTCTATACTCCGATCAACAGTTATAATGAAAGAAGATATAGATATAAAGTACCCCAAGTTAATAGTATTTTTAAAGAAAAAACGGACCGCGTACTAGCCAAAGGAAGCTGCCACTTTTACCAGAGAGGAGATTAATGAATTTTTTGCCGAAGCACCAGATGACCAGTACTTAATGGTGAAGGTATATTTTTAGTCATTAGTAAGTTTTTTCACAACTAATCGGTTGTTTTGTTGTAGGGCTTGAATAATCGCTATCTGCGGTGCATACCGATGCGACAAATGATGCAGTACGACCGTTGAAGATATGCAAGATAAGGATGATATAATATTAATAATACTGCCAGACACTAAAACGAAAATACAAAGGGAATTTACTGTTACGAACACCATTCACAATGTCAACATCCTTGATATCATCAAAAAGTATGCAGCTCTGAGACCTGCGAAGACGGATCATCGCCGTTTCTTTCTCTATTATAAAAAATCAAAATGCTCAGTACTGTGGAAAAATACCATGTCAAAAATATCCTTCAACGTGGCCAAATATTTGAAGTTGGAAAATCCGGAACTATATACGGGACATAGTTTGAGAAAAACATCTGCATCTCTCTTACCAAATGATGGAGGAGGCATTTTAACATTAAAAAACATGGTGATTAGCGCTCAACAGGCGTGGCAGAAAGATATGTAGATCAGTCAATTGCCAAAAATGTCAAATTGTTCATCAAATTATGAAAGGGAAAACTGGTACTCCTGCTCAGACGTTATCAAATGTTTCAGAAATTGCGGAAGAAACTGCTTCTTCATCGACAATTTACCCCTCCAACATTGTCTTTAACTGCAATACGAATAACATACCCGCTAATCTTTCGACTTCAGTTAGCTTCAGTAATGTTAAAAAAATACAACATAATATAAATTTAAAACAAATAAATTACCTGTAAGTGAAAATTTATTTAATTTTTACTTTTCGTCCATAGGGAGAAAAAATAACTTTTCCTTCCTCGGGAGGAAAAGTGCCCCTTTCAAACCTAAATTTAGGAAGGAAAGGTAAATTTTCAAAGAGGGTCTTAGAACAAATAATTTTCAGTCCCTTGTATGTATTAACAAAATATCGTAAGCGTTTAGTGTTTTGCATTATAAGTTAGTAAAACATAGAATTTCTGGGTGTTTAGTTTGGTGTTAGTTCTGGTTCGATCAGCTGTTTTCTGGACTGTTTTATTTGTGTTATAGTATTTAAACTTCTTGAAATTTGAGTATTGGGTATTTGGGTATTATTTCTTTAAAGGTAACAAAAATATTATTTCTTCAAACTTGTTGCATAGAATTATTGTTGAGAGACTTGGCTAATGTAACATAATTATCTTGTTACGAAATTACCTATAAATAAAGAGGACACTTTTTTTCTGGCAGCATAGTCAAGCATAACTTCTAAACGCAACAAGAATGATTGGAGAGGAACACACAAGACATCGAGAATTACTAGAATCATATGGAGTATCTTAAAAAATAAGTTTATAAAAAATGAAAAAAAGGTCCCAATCTCGAAAGATGAGTGGTGCGCAGTGGTTAATTTTTTTTTTGAAGGGCAATATCTAGCCTATTATCACGAAGCGCCATTTATGATTAACTTTGCCCCATCTAAATTCATATCCGGAGTTACCGGTTTCAACATATGCAGTGAATTTCATAAAACCCTGTATATTCGTAATATACATAGTTATAGGTGGTTTCTGTTTTAATTATTGTGAACAAACCTACAGCCTTTATACCTTCAAATTTGTACAATACATTTCTGAGGGATAGTGCCACATTATGCTGAATCCCAGAAAACTGCCAACCGATTATTCTGTCAAAAACTTAAACGACTTCATGCACTTTTAATTGTATCGGTAATCTGTATACGGAATGTTAGAAAAGAACCTGCTGGCAATATTAAGCTAGGTTAGTCGTAATGTACGAAATAATTTTGTAGCTTAGGCCTTAGACTTTTGTAGAAATAGCGACGATACTGCAATTTTAATTTATGTTTTTGCTAGAGCTGAAGTTTGAAGGGCCGTTTTAACGGTTCTTCAAAATCGCTGTATAGAGGTAAATATATTTGAATGAACTTAACGTGCAAACTACCTGTCTGGGGAAACGGAAGTGTTGTTTGCTAATATAATATGTTAGTTTTTATTAGGGTGTGGTTTTAACGCATCGCGAAATCTAATGTAACATAATTATCTTATTACGAAATTACCTATAAATAAGGAGGACACTTTTTCTCTGGCAGCATAGTCAAGCATAACTTCTAAACGCAACAAGAATGATTGGAGAGGAACACACAAGACATCGAGAATTACTAGAATCATATGGAGTATCTTAAAAAATAAGTTTATAAAAAACGAAAAAAAGGTCCCAATCTCGAAAGATCAGTTTTAGTCGCGCCAGAGTTAGAAATTTCATATAAGTGATTTTTTGGTTAAAATTGAGTTTTTCGTTGCTAGTTGATCAACAGATATATTTGGTTTTAAAAGTTTAGTTCTAGTTTGTTATCTATTCAAGTTTAGTTCTGGTTTGTTACTTATTCAAAGACCTGTTTTGCAAAGACGAAAAATAGAGATTTATCTACAAGGAAAGAAATGTTTTAATACAATTCAATTTCACTTATCTTAAATATAAGTTTGTTAACTTTATCGTACCTGTGATTTTTTTTATAAAAAAAACTTTCTCGTTACCGATGCATTATCAGGAAGGTAAATTATCTATTACGAAATTTCCGTATAATTTTATTTTTTCGTCATGATGTCATTTTATCAAAAAAGTAGCACTGAAAGCAAGTGAAATAAATTCTTTGAGAATGTGGTTCTTTGGGCTATTAATAAAAAAAATTTCCATCAACAAGAAGCTTCACGGAATATCAAAAAGTATTGAAATTATAACGTTAACGTATATACCTTTAATCACCCTAGGGTATTACCCTTGGCAACCCTATGCTTGTGCACTTAAGGATAGCACGTCAAAAATTATTACCTACTTCTACTTCTGCGCTAAACTGGTCAAACAGGGATTGGCGCGGGTGTCTACGCTACCTGATAATGTTGCTTAATTAGATTTAAAAAATTGCTATAATAATTTAGTTTCGAGTTTTTATCTTTAGTAGATGTTAGAGAATTTGTTAGAATGATTTGTGTATTGCTTAAAAAGTGCATACGTTAAATGACTGCAAATATTGCAAAAGTTTAAAAACTTACAGTTGCCGTCAGATAAATTCGTACGCCGTTAGTGATTCAGTGTAAATGTAAATTTTATACCTTTATTACCTTTATCACTGACAAATTATTTGACACTGTCACTTAAATAATTTGTCAAAATACATTTTAATTTCGAAGCGCAACTTAAAAATGCCTGATAATAGACTCCTGGGTGAGAAGCGCGTCCCTCTGCAATATCCTAACTTACCCTTCCTATTGTTATGTATTTAAATAAAGTATCGAACTTCCTGAACACTTTTTATTGAACTTACTTTCAGTATTAAGCTCCAAATAACGATAACACGATGACATAGACTCTACTATTCGACATCTTTGTTTGACTGCCGTTTTGACAGTTGACAATTTATAGTTTTAAAACTAGGCGCTTTCTAAAGTCCATTCATAACATTTCCCCCGTGTTAATTAAAGTATTACAGGTTTAATCTAGCTGGAGGCTTTACAGTTCTACCTGAACGTGTATGGGTCGCAGAGGAAGTTGAAACTGAGCAATTACCAAACTGAGTTTCTTGATGTACACTTTCAACTTCCCTAACAAGGGGCGACTTGTGCAAATTTGTTTTTTGAACAGAAAGAGGTGACTCGGATATAGACACAGGTTTTCTGATAGGTTCACAAACAGGTTCATCTAGAGGTTGTTGGGCACCTTCACTAAATGCTACCGGCTCGGCAGCTTCTACCCTAATATCAGGTTGTTGTTTATCACTTTTTTCACTGATCACTTCTGTCACTTCTGGATATGCAGAATCACATTGACCCAATCGTAGGTCACCTGAATGCACAAACCTTATAAAATTATCAACCTTAACCAAATATGTACAAAAGCTAAGAACTTTCATTACAGTACCCTTTTGCCACAATTTCGTTTGTTTGTTTTTAACAAAAACTTGATCATTCACCCTATATAAAATACGTTTATCTCCATTTGACACTGTTTTTTGATTATTGTGACAAGAAGGCTTTAACAACTCAAACCTTGTCCTAGGTTTGTTTTTAAAAATACTCTCAGCAGGTGAAAGTCCTGTTACAGTGGAAGGAGTATTCCTATAGGTGAACAGAAAATTGTGCAATTTATTTAAAATTAATTTTTCTGTTACCTCTTCCCCTTTTTGTGAAAACAAAGCTTTTTCTAAACCCTTTTTCACTGTTTGAACGCTGCGCTCTGCTGCCCCATTACTTTGTGGGTGATAAGGAGGGGACTTTATAGGTTTGATGCCATTTGCTTGACAAAATGCAATAAATTCATTTGAGTTAAATGGTGGTCCATTATCTGAGACAAGTTCTACAGGAAGGCCAAAAACTGCAAAAATTTCTTTTAATTTTGAAATTGTCTCTGATGTATTAGTGCCATTGGCCATCAGTTTCACTTCTAACCATTTGGACTTTTGATCTACTAAAATCAAGAATATGTGTTTATTTTGAAAGAAGAAATCTATATGAACTCTGTGAAAATTTCGAGGTGCAGGTGACCAAGGCATCAACGAACTACTTGAGTTTGTGAATTTTTGACATTCCTGGCAAATCTCACAACAAGAAATATATTTTTCTACATCTAAATTCATACTAGGCCACCAGCAATACGACCTTAACAACATTTTAGTGCGAACAATGCCATTATGCTGTTCATGAAACAAGTTCAGTACATCTTTTTGTAATGATCTAGGTATAATTACCTTATTTCCTAATAATAAACAATTTTGCTCTATAGATAGTTCATTACGCTTCTTGAAGTAAGGTTTAAGGTTTTCATCATGGACATAATCAGGCCATCCTGACATAACATAATCTTTCACTTTAACAAGAACTAACTCTTTATCTACTTCCTTAGCAATGTCATATGAATTTAGTGGTATCTGATTAACTAAATTGAAAGAATACAAAAAATCAGGCACCTCAGTTTTATTATTGCATGGAAGGCGTGATAAACCATCAGCATTACCAATAGAGCTACCTTTTTTGTACTTGATGTCATACTGATACCCTGAAAGAGTGATGGCCCATCGAGTGATTCTAGTAGCGGCTGACGTTGGAATTCCTTTATTTTTACCGAAAATGAATTGTAATGGTTGGTGGTCGGTCACTAAAACAAACTTACGACCATAAAGATATTTGTGAAATTTTTTCAAAGCAAAAATTATAGCAAGAGCTTCTCGCTCCAAATTACTATAGTTTCTTTCAGCTGCGGACAAAGTACTTGATGCAAACATGACCGGCTTTTCTACATTTTCTATTTTATGGCTTAAAACACAACCAATACCATAGCTGCTTGCATCACATGTGACATAAATTGGAAGCTCTGGATTGTAATGTGTCAATACGCTTCCTGAAGTAAGCCATTTCTTACTCTCCTGAAAGATATGGTTACATTCTTCAGACCAACTCTTAGAGAAATTGACATTATTTCGACATAAATCATACAGAGGTTTTAACTTTGTTGATAGCATTGGAATGAATTTACCATAATAATTTAATAGCCCGAGATATGACTTCAACTCAGTAATTGTTTTAGGCGCTGGAGCCGACTTGATGGCAATAACTTTTTCTTCGGTAGGATGTATTCCATTGCTATCAATAAAGTGACCTAAAAATTCCACTTTATTTTGAAAAAACTTACATTTGTTTACATTTACTTTAACATTAAACTCTTGGAGACGATTGAAAACATTTTTTACAATTTCATAACAGTCAGTCAAAGAAGACCCAAAGACCAAAATGTCATCAAGATAACATTTGGTGTTTTCTAAGCCAGCTAGAATGCTATCCATTATAGATTGGAATATTCCAGGAGCTGCACTAACACCATATGTTAGTCTCGTATATGAATAGAGACCAAGATGTGTGTTAATTACTAACATTTCCTGAGATTTGGGGCTTGCCCTTAACTGTTGGTATGCACCCTTCAAATCAATGACTGTAAAATATTTGTGCCCACTCAAGCAAGCAAAAATATCATCTGGTATGGGTAATACACAATGATCACTATCTAGAACCTGATTTAAAGTTTTTTTGAAATCCACACTTATCCGTATCTCACTAGATGACTTTTTAGGAACTACTACAATGGGACTTGCCCAGTTACTGAAACTCACCTTTTTTAAGATATCTGACTCAACCATTTTAGATATTTCTAACTCGACTTTACTTTTTAAGGCGAAAGGCATATCATAAGCTCTATGAAAAATGGGTTGGGCCCCATCTTTGAGTTTAAGCTCTACCTCAAAATGCTTAATATATGATCCAGGTTGTTCCTCGAAGACTTCTTTAAAATTGTTTTTAATTTTAGACACCAAATTTAAGATTTCCTGACTATCAATAAGACCAGTTTTTGATTCGACCTTATCGGATTGACCAACTAAACTGATATTTTTTAAATTTTGGCTACTAGACATCATCCGACTAGCATCACTTGACTTTGTGAGTACAAAATTATTTTCAGTATTCTTAAAATTAATTTTTTTCCTCCAATCTGGATTTAATATATCTAGCCAGTTTCTACCTAATAAAGGGACAAACTTATGACTACTTTTCAATACAACCAAAGGTAAATTAATCATTTTGTTGTTATGGGTGACAATAACATCAGCTTCACCCAGTATTTGAACACCTTCACCAGTGAGTACCCTTAAATTGTACTTTACAGTATACAAATCTAAATCTGACAGATATTTATTAAAATCATTTATATGCATTACAGTTCGACAAGCTCCACAGTCTATTTCAAAGTTTATGAACTTACCTTCCACTTCTACTTTCACACTCTCAGGATTTGCTTTACCTGATTCCAGAACTGACAGAAATCCTAAGACCAAGGAATTTTCATCTTCTTCAGACTGATCTTCTTCTTGGACAACATTGACTCTTTGACCTCGACAAACTCTACTGGTGTGACCCATCTTCTTGCATTTAAAACATTCCCACTCTTTGGCAGGGCACGTGTTGGCATCATGTTTTCGATTACACCGATAACAAGGTTTGAATTCCTTCTTAGGACCTCTTGACACATCCTTTGAACCACTTTGACTTGCATAATGACCTTTCACATTTTTCTTAACTGACAACTTATCTAATCCCTCTCTGACTATTGACATATTACTGTTAGCACCTTCAGCACCCATTGACTTGACTTGCCCTTCAGCAAGTTCCATGGACAGCGCTATTGCATAAGCTCTTTCTAATGTTAAATTGTCTTCTGACAAGAGCTTGCGTTTGATTGGAAATGAACTAATACCACAAACCAATCTGTCTCTTAGACATTCTGACAAGAACTGCCCAAAATTACAGTACTGAGCAACATTTTTCAATCTTGCCAAAAAAGACTTGATGTCCTCATTCGACTCTTGAACTGTGTTATAGAATTTATAACGCTCTGCAATAACCAACCTCTTGGGACTGTAGTGATCCAACAGAGCTTGTCGCAACTGAGCAAATGTTTTAGTGCTTGGTATGTCTGGGGCTAGTAAGTCTTTCAATACACCATAGGCTTCACTGCCTATCAAGGTTAACAAAAGAGGCACTTTTTTTCCATCTTCAATAATATTGCAGATAAAAAGCTGTTCCAGCCTCTCCAAATAAGATTCAATGTTTCCCGTCTTGTGGTTAAATTGCTCAATTGACCCAATCAAAGCCATTTTTTTTTGTGATTACAATACTTATTATGTTCACGACCGAAGAGTTGAGACACTACCCGACAGGTGACTGACAGCAGTGACAGCCTTGACACTCGACCGACAGCCAGACGAACTAGACCCGACGAGTTACTCTAATTACTCTGAGAAGACAAACGAACTGATAGAACGTTTTCCCGATTATTGAATGAATTTTTCACTTTTCTGCCTGAGTTCGAACCACTTCTCGTCGCCAATTATATGTTATGTATTTAAATAAAGTATCGAACTTCCTGAACACTTTTTATTGAACTTACTTTCAGTATTAAGCTCCAAATAACGATAACACGATGACATAGACTCTACTATTCGACATCTTTGTTTGACTGCCGTTTTGACAGTTGACAATTTATAGTTTTAAAACTAGGCGCTTTCTAAAGTCCATTCATAACACCTATGTGCTAAGTATTGTCGTAAATTACAATAATTTGGCTGTCCTTATCTGCAAATAAGTTACCTGTTCGTTGTAATGTAAGTCTTTGTAGCAGGTATATACTCTATGAGCCACTTTGGTAATTATTCGGATTATTGTATGCACCGAATTTTTTCGTGAAATTTGGCACAGACCCTAATTTTGGGTCGTAGAACACGAATCCGTAGTCAGTTTTTGGCGGTCTCGTATGGTTTTTCAAAAAAATTTTTTTTAACTTTTAGGTTACCTTTTTTTATAGATTCCTTTAAGTTTCGACACTTTCACTTAAACATATCTGTAAACTTATAATTTTTATTTTATTTCGACACACAAAACACCACATTTAGGCAAAATTAGCTAAGAAAATTGCTTTTTCCTATAGAAAATTCCATTTAATTCGCTACTAGCCGCCATTATTTTCCCAGCTGTCAAGTGTCCGGCGTTGCCAGGTTTACTTATTTTTCATGAAAAAGTTGTAAATTAGGAATAATAAAAAAGCTAACAAAAAGGTGTATACCAAACCCAAGCAAACCTGAGCAAAAAGGTGGTCGGGTTTGATTGATATACACAGGTTTTCATTGATATAGATACATATATATCTATATCAATGAAATCTGAGCAAAGCTGACCACCTTTTTGCTCAGGTTGGGTGAGCAAAAAGGTGGTCAGGTTTGCTCAGTTTTCATTGATATAGATATATATGTATGTATCCATATCAATGAAAACTGAGCAAACCTGACCACCTTGTTGCTCAGGTTTGCTTGGGTGTATACAACTTTTTGCACAGATTTTGTCCAACTGTTAAAATTTGTGGGAAAAGCGATTTGTAAATTTGGCAACATCGCGTCTTAGAATCAGAAATTTCGAGAATGTATACCACGGTTTGCGTGGTTATTTTCTTTCAGTTTTTTGATATTTCCTATGTTTTTTTAATGTGTTTTTACATAAATTTGCCTAAATATGGTTCAGCAAAATAGTGTGTAGTGACTTGTATAGATGTGTTTAAGTAAAAGTGCCGAAATTTAAAGAAATTCATTGAAAGAGCTAACCTAAAAGTTAAATTTTTTTTTTTTTTTGGAAAAACCATTCGAGACCGCCAAAAACTGACTTCGGATTCGTGCTCTACGACCCAAAATTAGGGTCTGTGCAAAATTTCATGAAAAAATTCGGTGCATACAATAATCCGAATAATTACCGCCACTTTTAATATATAATAGTATAATACCAAATTAAATGTTCGTGGCCAATATATTAAGCCCCCCACAGACTACGATGTTTTTCATCCGTTCGCATCGCTGCGATTCGAATCGGCGTGCCAAACTGATAGTCTATGGCCGAAAACGGTCGTGCCGAACCGTCCGTTCTAATATCTGTCCCATATTGAATTTCAACACGACGGTTCAAATCGCCGATGCGAACGGATGAAAAACATCGTAGTGTGTGGGGGGCTTTAGTTTGTTAGCCCACCGCAAAGTATAAAAAACCGTATTCGAAAAAACAAAAATAGTTGCTTTAATAGAAGAAGGATAGTCTTATCAAAGAGTGGCAGATCGATATGTAGAATCAAAAAATACTATCCAAGGAATTGCGGAAAAATGGCGACAACAGCATACAGTAGAAAGGCCTAGAGGAACAGGTTTAAGTATAACAAAAAAATGACAAACGAAGAAGATGCAAATTACGTAGATTATTTGTAGAATAATCCATCTGAAACTGCAGCGTACGCGGCGCATAACACAGGATTTCCAGCTAGTTGCTCTAGAACAGTGCAGAGGCGGGTACTGCAATGTTCCGACTTAAGAAACCATGCAGTGCTCAAAAACCTTTTCTGAAAAATGTTCACAAGGGACAAAGACTTGGTTTTGCCATGCAATACTTGCCTGAGAATAAAAACTTTTAGCAAAATGGTATATTTTCAGATGACAAAATTTTTCAGTCAACGAACAGTGGAAGAATTAGAGTTTACAGACCACCAAATTCGCGTTATAACGAAAATTATACCCAAAAAAGGAAAGTAGTGGCTCAGTTAACGTCTGGGCCTGGATGAGCTCACGGTCCAGGTGTATGCTGAAATGTTGGTGGGACATTAAATAGTAATTACTATCTTCAAATTTTAGAAAGTGTGCTGCTTACGTCAGCAGGTAATGACATATGAGGGAAATAACATATTCCAACAAGACAACTAAGGAAACTGCCCCGTGCATACTGCCAGTGAGGGACTGGTTTGAGCAAAACAATATAACGTGCTTGCCTTGGTGCTCAAGAAGTCCTGATTTTGTTTAACGTCCTAAGTATTTTTAGTTTTATTCTAGGGCTAACGAGAATAAAGTACTAAAAAACTAATTTTGTGGTAGAGTTACATGGAGTTAAGTACTAAAAGATATTTAAACCTTACTTTATTACTAGCAACGTTTCAATGATGTCTGCATCTTCAGGCTTTTAATTTTTTAAAGTAACCTTGAAAAACTAAAACCCTGAAGAAAATGCAGACACCATCGAAACGTTGCGAATAATAAAGTATGGTTTAAATATCTTTTTGTACTTAACTCCCGGTAACTCTACCACAAAATTAGTTTTAGTGACCTGTTCTTATTATTTTTTAATATAATTGACTAAATATAATATATTATTAAAGTATTGTAAACATGGGTTATTCCAGGGACATCTCTACCCTAGTTTGAAATAAAATTAGGTTCCGATTTGAAAATAAAATACAAATATTTATTTACCCACATGGTGTAATTTGAAAATTCAAAAGACGAAAAGACCGGTTAAAGTAACATAACATACAGGGTGTCTGAAAAGTTTTAATATGGGCAAATTCATTTTCTATTAATAAAGATAGAGACACAAAATTTTAGTTGTATCTTGTTGATGAATAAATATACTTTTTTATGTAATTTAACTTTTTCAACCCCCTGAGGGGTGATGCTAGTGAGTTGAGGTCAAAAATAATTTTAGATACAACTCTATGCCATGACGGTACCTCATTTTGAAAGTATTTTCGAGAATGACAAGTGTTACTTCTTGGCAGAGTTCCAAAATGGACTTTATTACTGCCAAGAAGTTCATGGGGGTCATTCTGAACAGCTTTTAACGTAATAAGTAAGGCAGGCACTGTTGGCCTGTTACGAGGCGTCGATGCTGAAAATAAGTACGTACCTATACGATATTTGACAGAAACAATTTAATTCATGGGCGTTGCCATGATTGTGTAAAATCAAAAAATCCGGTCAACTGCGAGATCGACTCGCGAATAGGTGGTTCCGTACCACATACATATTGTAAATCTCTCACAGAGCGCAAATTTCTCAATAACTGTGGTAAGGCTAACCCTTGAATAAATGGAAATTAGCAAATAGCAAATACAAGATGGCGGAAATAAGTCAGTGCGTATAGGTTATATAACTGATATGTAAGGCTGGCACGATTGTTCTGTTTCCAGAGGCGTCAATGCCGAAAATAAGTAATAATAATAATAATAATAATAATAATAATAATCGACTTTATTAAGACACAATAGCAGTTACAATAAGATGTTGGTTATAAAAAACAAATTTAAGGGCGAGGTTTAGCTAAGACCTTAACGGAAACAGCTATTCTTACACCTAACCCTTAGTAGTACGTACGAATGTGGTAGTTGCCGTAATTGTATAAAATGAAATAAAAAAAAATGGTCAAGTGCAAGTTCGACTCGCTCATAGAGGGTTCCGTAGCACCGTAAGATAGTGTTTATATTTTTAAATACATTGGCTAATGTTTTATCCCATATTCTTGTTGTGAGGTGTTACAATGTCACATAGTTAAGAATGTTCGAAAATGTAAGACATCACAAAATTGTAGAAATATGTTAAATACGTAGTTGTAGTTTTACTATTGGAGATATATTATTGAAAGTGGATGGTTTCAAATGTAGACCCCATAACACATCCCCTGAAATTTCGTGCGCATGTCTAGCCCTCTTGATTTGCGCGTTGTACGCATTTCGGTCTACTGCGCAGATATCAAAAAACGAAAAATAAAGAAGTCAAAAAAAAACTTGGGAAAAAAAGTTCAAGTCAAATCGGAACCAAATTTTATTTCCAACTAGGGTAGATACTTCCCTGGAAAAATCCATGTTTACAATGATTCAATTATAACTTAAAGAAAGGATATTGATCTAAAGTTAGGGAAGGGCGTTTTTATTGCACCCCGAAACAACGAGTGCAGGTATTGGTTTAGATATAAGAAAATGTATATCCTGGCTGGTGTTATAGAGGTAACCCAACGTAATAATAGCCCGTTTTACCAAAATATGATAAAATAGGCTTATGTAAGAAAAATGTCGTACGAATTTATCTGACGGCCACTGTACCCTTTCAATTTTAAGTTTATCTGCTCCTTGTAATTTAGAATTTTTTAAAATTATAAAATAAATAAAAGATCGCAACAAGTAGATTTGCTTTAAAAAAAAAAGGCAGAAGACTGCATTTTCGAAGACTAGCAACTGAGGTGCAGAACACAGATGACAGGAATGTATACGAAGCAAATATGCACAAATGCAGGTTAGCGACAGCAATAACAAATGCACTAAAAACTTTAATCATGGTTTGGCTGGAAGTGCCATACGGCAGAAACTAAAATTATCGTGTCTAATTTAAATCGTATTTATAATTAATGCGGGAGAATTCATCGGATTTTAAGAACAAATATGAAAAATAGTCTGAAGAAATCAGATACCTTCTTCAGTATTAAGGATTCTTCAAGTTTTAAAATTTCAGCATGGAGAAAGGGAAAGTCACTTTTTGATATTCATTCTCAAAATGATAATCTTAAAATACCCCCCTAAAAATAAAGTTTTTCTTTTTCAGTTAGAATGTCAGTGTGTCGGTAAAATTTGCAGTATTACGAAATATCAATGGACGCACAATTTTCAGATTTGTGCCACTCTAAATAAACAGATTGTTTTAACCCTCCCTGTTAGTCGTCCCGACCCCCCAAGAACAGGTTTTAAATAAGCTACTAACGGGAATGCTGATTTTTGATATTTTTACATGTTACTTTAAACCTCGCTCATAATTTTACTTAAGTTGAACCCCTAAGAATCGCGTATTTCCATATCGTCAAATTTTCCACGTATTCTGTTATTTTGTGCTATTACTAGAAACCTTTTTGTGGATATCCTTCGAATGAATTCGTCCTGCAATTTACAGAAGAAAGAGGAGATGGAAATGTCATATTGCGTCCGCGCTATTTAGTTATATTGAGATAAACTGTAAGTAGTATTCCCTTTCGTTTAAGACAACAAACCCTTCTGAAGGGCAAGAGGAGACATTGTTTCTTCGCCTGTTGCTTTTATAACAAAACAAAACATCGTTAATGTTCGCCAAATACCATGAACAACTTTGCATGTTCTTAAATTCATCGAATCATACCTATAATGATAAAGACAAAAAACATCATAATTCGTTATTCGTAATACACGACAAAACACAACCTTTCCAATGGTATCTCCTACAGTCACATTGTTCACTAAGGTCGTCAGAGTCACGATCGTACTCCATTGCAATATTGCAAAAACCCAGAAAAAAATGTTTTAGTACTCAAAGTTTATACTAAAACCGAGCCGAAAGAACAGACACTGCACAGTATTATAAAAGCTAAAACAGATGTTTATGCATTATCATCAAAAAATTAAAAAGTAATTCGCCGGATAATGACGGGGAAAAAGTCGAACTAGCTATTTCAAAATGATTTTTGGGTTTGCTTGTTATTCTTGTTGTAGTTCTTCTTTATATTTAAATGTATTTTAGTATTTTGTTACAAAATTATGAAATAAAACCGATATCGAAGCTGAAAAGTGATACAAAACTAGTAAACATAAAATGTAAACAACATAGATAAAAATGTATGGTTAGAGTAAGCAATCAGCTGTGTGCTAGGTACTAAAATGGTCGTTAGGCGGCGCATGGTCATCGATCGAGTTTCATGCACCAATCTTAGGAAAAAAGCTTTTAATAATCAAAACTTGCACTTGTGTTACGCAGAAGTATTTAAAAAAACGAGACAACAATAAGTGCTAAGTATTCAATCAAACCCAATCAAACCCAATCAAACCTAAGATGGATTTTATGCGTTTGCATCAACGAAACA
Source organism: Philopedon plagiatum (assembly GCA_963971165.1). Classification (NCBI taxonomy): domain Eukaryota; kingdom Metazoa; phylum Arthropoda; class Insecta; order Coleoptera; family Curculionidae; genus Philopedon; species Philopedon plagiatum. The sequence goes on along the minus strand of OZ020189.1, from coordinate 54,572,842 downwards.
CTAATATTAATTCGCCAAATGAAGAGTTAGAAATCTGCTTGTATGGTAGGATTATTTCGATTTTTTTTTGTTGCAGTTCGTCCCTATATTCATTATTTAGCACATCATCAATAACTTACGAAATTAAACTGATTTCGAAGATTAAAAAACGGTTCAAAAATCACACAAAATGTAAACATTGCCCACTATGTTAGTACCAAAACGGCCGCTGGTTGGCCAGGACAGTGTTGCCGTATCCTTAATTTAAATCCCCAGTTGATTCGACATTGAACGCATTACGTTAGTTGTCAAATTTTGACAAACTGGACAATAGTTTTGCCCACAAAATATTATAGTTAATAAAACTGTCTTCATTTAGATTAAAAATTTCCGAACTATTGGCTAACGTCCAGAAGAACGTAATCTTTGATTCTTTTTCCATGTATGAAGTCATGAAGTATACTCATTTTTATATATATTTTTGTATAGGTTCTTCAATTCAAATTAGTAATAATAATAATGTGTACATGGGCTAGTTTTTAAATTGTTAATGGAAAACATCAAATAATTTATTCATATTTGGTTATTGACGTCATCAGTTAAGTCAATGGATTTTAGATGAGCAATATTTTAAGATATTATTTTCTAACACTAGATTATTTGTACTTCCATTTATTTGTTAAACGCAATTATTGTACATTCAACAAGTCCTTACAGAGAATACCGAAAGTGTCGTACAAGCGCATGCATATTGAAAATTCTAAGAAACCAGTGATCTACTTGAAGCCACAACCAGCCTTTAAGTTTAGACCACTAGTCGTTTTAATTTTTCATATATAATTATTTGAAACAAATAAATTGAAACATCTGCTTATGTAAATTATTTCAAACTCTGACAGCTGACCATGCATCCATTGGAAAGTGTAATGAATCTAATGACCAATCTGATAAAAACACGATGAATTTAAAAACGCCAAAATTAATTTCATTCATCAGTTTATCAGTTTGCAATGGGCTTATCCAGCAATTTTTTTATTTCATAATAACAAAAGTGCTCCATTCGAAAAGCTTATCACCAAAAGATTAGATTTTTTCTGATCGAACTCACTCTTAAAATAGCGGTCAAACATCGCCCATTATGAAACGGGTCGATGGCGTCTGGTGACGTAGTCCCACAATGAGCGATAAGCGTTGGCACCTCTGCAAAAATTATGCAACTAACTTTGTCAAAATCAGGGGCGTGCAAACCAGACCCTGCAGTGCGGGAGGGCCCCGAAGTATAGAGGGGCCCCGCAGGGCACCGTTACGTTAAAACTTTACCAAGTTTCGTATTGATTAACATTTATTAAAATTTTTATATATTTTAATTGTTAGGTATATTTAAATTAATTTTTGTATAAAGTTAATTTAATTTTTGGCATGATAGGTTTTAGCCCATGTTTTACATGCATTTAAATAATTATCTACCTAAGTGCGAATTAGCTAAATTTTTAAACTTAACGCCGGCAACCGCGCCGCGATTACCGGAGGCAACCGAGGCGACATGGCGGCAATCTGTCGAGTCGGCGAACGTAATTTCGGGGAATCACCTGATCGTTACCAGATTCTATTCCGATTCCTCTTGAATGGGTTGCTGCACATGGGTGAAACTTGAATTGAATAAGTGGAAACACGACCGTTACACCATTAGTATGCCACCGTAAAAAGAGGTGGCACTGTAGGATAATTGTTCTGCAACCATCATTTCACTCAGTTGACGTTACGTGTGTCAAATTTCGCCGCGATTTGTGACAGACTGATAATTATTTTATAATTAAACATTCTATTTGTATTTTTTGATTAAACAGTTTCATTCCCTATTCTTTTTATATCTTTTGATTTCATCTATAACATAGAAACTGTTGCAAATTTTAGGATGGTTCATCACACAGGTATGTACGTTACTTATGTTTCTTTTAAATATTCGGTTCCAGCCTATTTATGCCTGTACCACGTACACTGTATAGATTTTCTTTGCTTGTTTTATGAACAGTTATAATTTTTTATTTAAAATAATATTTTCTGAACTGATGAAGTTATTGGTTTTTAATGTGCATAATGATAATAGGTTGAGAGAGTACGAATTTCTATAGTCGCAAGAATAGCATGTGTACTTTTTTATTTATTTTGTTTTATGACCTCTCAACATAGGCGTTTCTAGGTGGGGGCTTGGGGGGCTAAGCCCCCCCAACTCTCGAATTAGCCCCCCCAAATCCAACTGAGTGGCCTAGCCGCCTATATATAAACCAGGGACTTAAGCCCCCCAAATATGTAAACCGGGGGCTTAAGCCCCCCCAAAAATAGAGGTCTAGAACCGCCTATGCCTCTCAAGGTCAGTAGGTTTTGAATAGTCTTTTTTATTTCCCTTTGTCGTTTGCTTTTTAGGATAATGTTTTTAAAGCCCTATGCTGACTTGACCGGCCTGTCCATCCATGGACACATAAATTGGAAAATTGGAATCAAAACAACAAAGAAAAAGTAGAAAGCCCTTTTAATGCCGTAAGTTTTTGTAAGAGTTGGTGGATAAAATACATACACTTTTGTACAGATTTTTAAGTGATCATGCCCACGAAACTAATTTAGAAGATAACTTTAAAACTAAATGCTCTTCAAGTCTAAATGAACATTTCTGTGATATTCATGACATGACACCAATACTCAAATAATTAACAAAATTATACGTCTCAATATTCATAAATTCGCGAAAGATAAATTACCAAAAAAACGTTACACAAAGGGGCATGATGATAAAGTTAAAAAATTCAAATCCAGCAAGTTAAATTGATAGGCTTTTACTAATTATTTTCTTTCCCTTGCATAAACTTCGCGAGCATTTACCATCTGAACAGAAAGACCAGAACAGCATAGCCTCAACGAGACATTTTAATTCGGATTGGACGAAATATTGGCAAACGTGACCATATCATTCCAGAATGTGACCAGTAATACCACAACGTGACCTGTGATACCCGACTGTGACTATCCTAATGTGACCTGTGATCCCCTAACATGACCTGTGATTCAAGAACTAGGAGAAAATAAAATATAAAGACTGTATGTAGCTCTCCTTGATTTTCATTTGTTAGGAATATTGTTTTTGTTTAGAGAATATTATATTTTTTTATTGAATGTTACATGTTATATCATTATTTTTTTACAGAGTGCAATTTTCATTTTATTTTGCAATGCCAAGAGCTTTATATTTTTGTTTACTCATTACGTGGTTTTTATTTATAGAATTTATTTTTTATTTGTATTGTTATGTACATATGTATATACTGTTATTATTGTATAGGAGTTTTTATTGTATGAGAGTTCATGTTTTGTTTTAATAATAAAGTATGTTTAAAGAACGATGGTAAAAAAGGCTATTTTTGCCAGTCAATGTATCAAACGTAAAAGATATTTATAATGGACCTGCTGAACAACGTGATGTGATTAGAATTTACTTGATCTTAAAAAAAAGGTTTTCCCGGAAGCATCCGGTAATTCTAATTGCGCCATCATGTTCAGCAGGTCAAAATTCACAAAAAATATCATTTTTGTCCCCTGCCTTAATGGACACAAAAGAGCCTTTTGTAACATTGTTCTTTTTGTTGTTTGTTCTTTAAGAATTCTGCTTTTGTTTAAACAATATATTTAATATCTGTTTTAACTGATGCTGGGTTGCAGGGCAGGCAGAGAAATTACTTAGCCTCGACTCAATGTTGTCGGTTAATTTTTTATATTTTTCTTCCATGCACTACCTAATTTTTTTATAAATCCTGGTAGACGATGTTTTTAATGCCGGTTTTACATTTGTGTAGTTATCCATTCCTTGATGAATTTCAGCATGCCAACATGAATTCGTATAAAAATAGGGATTATCTTTCAAGCTCAGGAGTTAACGGTATTTAGTAAATATAATCTCAACTTTATGAAAATTTACACATTTAGGTGCATGGAAAACTACTCGTATATAAAAGGAACTTCGGCTATTTTTTAATAACAATGTGATAACAATAACTGTTTGGTAAATAAAGCCTACATGCAACTTTGTAGTTTTATTATATAATTTATATTTTACATATTATACTGTGTAGGGTTTAGAAGTATCGGTATTTGATTGTTAAAGACTATTATTGTTTTTTACTTTGTAATTTCCTCTAAAATATAATTTAATCCGTAAAACCATCAATTTATAGCTGATTTTACTGAATACATAATATTTTATTGTGCCATACGAAGAAAAAACAATAAATCGTCTTTAAAACAATCAAATACTAGCTTGAAAATAAATCAATATATTCAACATCACTTTTAAACTACCCGCCACGAGAAAACGACCTGGAGCGACATCTGAGAACACGGTGGCATACTAATTTATTGATTTTTATTTAAATTTCGTGTTTCTTCGTTTTACTTAGGAGTTAACATTTCTAACCTCTTATTATATATTTTTTGGGTTGCTGTTTGATTTGACTGTTTACTTTTGGTCGCTCGTATTTCTGTTTTTGTGGCGTGGCCCAATATAAGCGGTTATTTGGAGTTTATTGAATTTAAATTTTTAAAAGTTTTCTTGAAATTGTCAATAATGAGTAGTTTTCGAAAGTATGCAAGTGGTGCAAATAAAAGGAAAGTGGTCGAAAAAAGAGAAGTCGAAAAAAAGAAAATTCCGAAAATCGATTCCTTTTTTCAAAAGAAAGCCGCTACTTTAGATATCGAAATCCCGTCTACGTCTACAAGTTCTACAACGGCCATAGAAGAATCAAGTGAGTTTGACGCTATTAGTGCTACGAAAGAGCTTGTTTATGACTCTGAAATTAAAGGTAATTATTTTTTAAGATTAAAGTTTGACCAGCGGGAATTTGTTTCTATTATACATATAGTCAGAAAATAATAATTTTGACTTAAATATCCATATGGATAGTCACAGTTAAAAATCAGTTTGTTGTGTTTGATATTATTTTAGATGGTGATGAATTATTGTTTGAGTTTAATGAATTGACCACTTCAAGTGATATTGGATTATTTCTAAACGTTACGCTGGACGATAGTCTTAAAAGACAATTAGTTAATATTGGACCGCACAGACCTTTAGGACCATTTCCAAAGGATACGTTAAGTAGATCATTTAGTAGTAGTTATTATAAAAGGAGGACAGCAACTGGTCAAGATTTAGAAAGGTAAATTATTTAATATCTTACATTTTTAAAATGATGGTACAATATGGTATTCACTAATTTTAATAATTATTCCATATAATTGGCAAAAGCAAACGAGTATGAACATGGTGCTCGCGTATATTATTGTGTTTGCGCATTTCGTCAAGTGTACAATTGTATATTTATATTTTTACAGAATCTGGATAGCATACTCTGAGAAGCTAAATGGTGCATACTGCCATTCTTGCTGGCTTTTTGCTGACAGATCTAATCCCTCATTTAGTGCAGCTTGGACTACGGGGACTCTTGGGACGATTGGCAAGGACTCTCAAAAAAAATATCTGCACACGAGAAAGCAAGAATTCATTTGGAAGCATGTTTAGTATATTCAACATGGAAGGATAACAAAACCTTTGATTCCTTCCTGAAAGATAATCGAGATATTTTAAAAAACGTTTTAAAGAGGCTCATTGACATCACAAGAACTATGGCAATTTGTAACTTACCATTTCGTGGGCATCGAGATACTATTTCTGATTATAAAAATAAATTGGAATTGGACCCAGATCCTTCAGAAGGTGTATTTCTGAATATTGTAAAACTTTTAGCAAGATATGATCCGGATCTTGAGATGCACTTTAGCAATATGCAAAAGATTCGTAATCATTACCTAAGTAATAGGTCACAAAATAACTTTAGTGCCCTTATTTCTGATACAATTCAGAAATCTATAGTTGAAGACATCAAAAAGAGTCCGTTTTTTTCCCTCATTGTTGATACCACCCAAGATATTAGTAAGAAAGATCAACTAAGTCTTGTGATCCGGTACATCAATACCAAGAATAATAAGAAGTACACTGTGGCTGAATCTTTCTTAGGATTTTTCGAAATGATGGGACAAAGGGCAACGGACTTTGAAGATGAAATTCTTTCATTTTTAGAACAACAAGGAATTTCGCTTAGCAAATGTAGAGGACAGGGCTATGATGGAGCCGCAAATATGAGTGGTAAGATATTTTCTGGTATAGTTTTTAATATAATTAAACATGATTTTAATTAAAAGAAAAATTTATGCTTTTTACTTTCCAGGTAAATACTCTGGATTACAGGCTTTAATTAAAAAAGACAGTCTAATGCTGACTATATCCACTGCACTGCACATAGCCTGAATTTAATTTTAAATGACTCAGTAAATAACATTATCGAAATTAGGAATTTTTTTGACACGATTCAGTGTCTATATGTGTTTTTTAGCGAGAGTCTACCACGCTGGCAAAGTCTTAATAATGAAATAAAAGATAGTGCCACTGTTAAATTAACTCTGAAAAAACTTTGTCCTACAAGATGGTCATCAAGAGCCGATAGTATTATATCGCTAAAAACGAACTATTTAGCGGTCGTGAAGTGCTTGTCAAACTTGTCTGTAGTGGTTAAGAAAAAGTCTGATAGAGATGAGGCGAAAGCACTACTAAAGAAAATAGAAAATTTAGAGTTTATCTTTTTACTTACATTTCAAGGTAAAGTTTTTGAAAATGTAAATTTACTTTCAAAAACTTTACAGAGCACTGAAATCGATGTTGGCCAAGCAAGAGATTTAATTGCTAATGTTTTGGTTAAGCTACAAAATATGCGAGACAATTATGAAGATGTGTTTAAAATGTCCCTAGCGACCGCAAAAAAATGGAACATAGAAACGAACTTAGATAGTAAGAGAACTAAAAAAACAAAAATTTTTTTTGATGAGATGGCTGTTGATGAGCCTATTGAAAATCGTACCAAATATTTAAAAATATCGGTATATTACGCATCTCTGGATATAACATTAGTACAATTTGAAAAGAGATACGAAGTGTTTAAAAATATTTATTCAAATTTTGAAATTTTAAAACCACAAATATTACTTCAAGCTGAAGAGTGTGATATTATAACTAAAGCTAAAAAATTAACAGACAAATACCTTGACGATTTAACACCGAATTTAGCTACTGAACTAATACAAACAAGAAACTTACTTGAAAATCAATTAAAAGAAATGCGTAGTATTAGAGAATTTGCAGGCTTCATCTTTGACAAAAATGAACTACTGATCAGTAGCATACCTGACTTGTGTACAGTATTTCAATTATTTTTAGTTCTCCCAGTTACTTCAGCCCAATCTGAGAGGACTTTCTCAAAGTTAAAATTAATAAAAAATTTTGTTAGATCAACTATGACTCAAAGCCGTCTTAGCTCCTTGGCCATAATTTCTGTAGAACACGAAAGAGCAAGGCATGTAGATTTGGACGCAGTAGTAGATAGATATTTGTCTACACGATATAAACGTAAAACGTAAAAGTTGTAAATAGATTAAATCAATCAATATTACTAACTTCCTTTTTTGCCTCTTTAATTTTTAAGTATTTTATTTATAAGACAATTCTTATTTATTATAGATTAAGAAATATAAATATGTATTATATAAACATATGTGTTTTTTTCCTGTTTTTTAAAAATTTTAAGTATGATCTGGGGCCTCGTAAAAAAGTCTACGGGGGGGGCCCAGAAAAATGTTGCACGCCACTGGTCAAAATGACACTTGTCAAAAACCTTATCCCCCTTAGAGGATCATGGCGATGTTGCATTGGATTCATGACATTGCTCGTTACATTCAGTTGTTTTTCGTTGGATGACGTCAAGCGGGAAACTCAATGTTTTTAATTTTGTCGAATTTTAAACCTTAATATTTCAGTTATTATCCGTCTGACTGATTGTACAATAATATAAACATATTTATTGAAAACGCGAAATGACTAAACAAGCCCATTGTTTTTCATTTTAATTATTCGGTCTTTTTCTAATATATATATATATATATATATATATATATATATATATATATATATATATATATATATATATATATATATATATATATATACATTATTTTTTGATAAGCAAACAAACTGGTTCCCATTCTGTCCGAGTCTGACAACGATATCATAGATCCGACACAGTAGAAAAGCTTTAGTAATTGGAAGCCAGATATCAACCGGTTTTGAAAAAAGTTATGCAAATGCAAATACGTGTTTTTTAACGCGTCGGAAAATATACGTTAACATTTTTCAAACAGATCAAGAGAAGAATACCTTAATAACATGTTCTTCTTTTTTCTCGAATTTTCTTTCCTAATGATCAAAAAGTCGAAAATTACGATTTTCTGGGTCAACTCCCCTAGTAAGTTTCTATATTCATCAGTTGAAATATCTCCTTAAAAATTAGCGGGAATAGCTGACCGAATTTTAAGTGAAAAGTTATTGATAGGGTTCCAATCTGAAGGATTTTGAAACTGTGTAAATAAATAGAAAGACGGAGTGAGTAACATAATTCCTGCTTATTTTTTATCTTTATCTTTTATCTTTTTATCTCCAACATTTGTGATCAGTGAATTTATCTTTTTGAGGTAAAGGCTTAGTTACATAGACAACGGCCGTGACTTTTGTCAAACGTTTTACTGTATACCAGAAGCAGGTTTGTGGTAAATAGGATAATTGTTTTTAGGTTTATCAAAACGTTTACTCTTTATAAAAAGTTCTTAGTGGCTAGGAAATAATGTTACCACAAAAAAAGGCACAATAATCGGGCTGTAAATAACCAATTGACACATTAGCCAATAAAAATGATGTACAGGGTTTTCTCTTATATTTTGAACGGGGTCCACAGTCCTTATTTTTAGAGATATGGAAAATTGTTTAATACAAAAATTTTAGGGTTTTATCTAGCTCATCAGAATTTTCTAAAAAAATATACAAATGATAATCAGAATGTCAAAAAATCGCTATCAACTTTATTTTTTTAAATAGAACACCCTGTATATTTTCAACCATTTAGGAAGATATCTTTTTTCTGATTTCAAAAATATATAGTTTGTTTATGTTTCTTTGAGCAGTTTTTAAAATATTTAGATTTAAATATTTAAAAATGCTCAGTTTTAAGTCATAGCCGCTCAAGCATAGGTGGCTTTGAAATCACTTGTTCAGTGATCGCAAACGTATAGCTTGGACCATTTTTAAACATTTAAATCTAAATATTTTAAAAACTGCTTAAAGAAACATAAACAAACTATATATTTTTGAAATCAGAAAAAATATATCATTCTAAATAGATGAAAATATACAGGGCGTTCCATTTAAAAAATTAAAGTTGATAGCGGTTTTTTGACACTCTGATTATCATTTGTTTATTTTTTTAGAAAATTCTGATGATTTAGAATAAACCCTAAAATTTTTGTATTAAACAGTTTTCCATATCTCTAAAAATAAGGACTGTGGACCCCGTTCAAAATATAAGAGAAAACCCGGTACACATGAGTGACATAACACCAATAGGGATTTTCCGCACAACCAGGCCTAAATATGTCGTGACATCTCGAAAAATAAAAGATGTCGTCTAGCGTGGTAGTGTCCAACCTCTTGAATATTCTGGATACAAAATCTGGCTATTCTGTTTATCTGTTTATTGTTGAATTTTGCCTAAAAGGGGTTTTTGGATAAAATTTTGTATAGGGGTTAGTGATGACCTGGAATAAGATATGAGCTACTTTTTATTCCGATAATTAATATATAGTGTCGCTAAATAGGTCCTTCAAGAATTAAAAAAATCGTATGACTATACGGTTTGACGTATTTGGTTGATATTTAGTATAAAGATTTCTTTCAGGACAGGAACGTGAGGAACTAATTTTTGTCATGACACAAATACGGATCCTGATAATTATTAAATATGACATTTTAAAATTATTTTGTTGATGCATAGTGCAAACTTTCCTAAAAGTCATCGGTTATATACTCGGCTATATATAATTATTTTCCGAGGTTTCGCCTGAGCATAATAGAATAGAATAGAATAGAATAGAACATATTACCAAATGTTATAAAAATGTATAACAGTCTCGTCAATATTACAAGAAAATAAAAGCACAGTTACAATAACAAATTGGAGACAAACTAAGTATACAAATACTAAGGTTACCCCTTTTTTTATTTAGGTTTAAAATATTCCTTATACTCTTGCAGGCTGTAGGGCTCCATATGAATATGAAATACATGGGTACTTTAGAAATAATTAAATTGATTTGAGAAATTTTGTCTCTGGTAGACAGCTCTGACCTTCCTGAGTGCCTGAAACAGTAATACTAATAAATCCGCCGCTTGCTTGAAATAAAAACATAATCGGTCTTTTTAGAACAGTTAAAACCAAAAGTGTGGTAGGTATTTAAGCAGAATTTCTTTACGTAAAAACAACATTAATTCATTTCCTTTTTATTTACAAGGAAATAGGAAAAATGTCAATATTTTTAGTAGAAGTACAATGAATAACAATTTTATGTTCCACTAAAATAGAATACATATATGTATTAGCTATAATTATTTTACCCGATTTTAAATCAATAGGTGTCTGTACAATATTTACAAATAATTTTATTATTATGTACACTTAAATGTACACAGGGCCGACCAGAGGGGGGCGGGGGCAAAGGGGCTGACTGTCCCGGGCCCTGTCTTTCTTTGGGGCCCCATCTCACATAAGTTGGTGCCCCAGGAGTACTTGTTGCCCCAGGCCCCCAAATAGCCCTCGGCGGCCCTGAATGTACATATATGTACAAATAGATTTGGTTCAAAAAATTAAGAGAGGGAAATAAGGTTTTTAGGTAATTATTAAATTATTATTTTGTATTTATATTTGTATAACATATGTAAAACTACTGCAATAAAAATTTTCCAGAACAAAGTAATAATTTGATGAGTAATTTTGTTGATTATTGATTTTAGCATTTTTAAGGAAATTTTTATAAAAACCATAGGTAAAATTATATGTAGTTTTGTTTAGTTATATAATATTATAATAATGTATTATAAATATAGAGCAGCATTTAGATAAAAATACCAAAATAAATGTTTTCTGGGATTTTACTGTTTGAAGCTTTCAAACACAAAAAAAAATATTTACAAGGCATGAAAAATTACTACAAAAACGACTAGTCTAAGTTCTGTCTGCAAAATACCTATAGGTACATCACAAAATTAAACGAGGTGGGTAAAATATATGAAATATAGTTAAGTAGCGCTCAAGGTTGATATGATACCTTGAATTCTGTCCAAATGTACCTGGCACAGAAAAAAATGCGCCAAGAACTTTTTTGAATTATTGTATTATAATATACATATATTTAGCAATGTAATAGAATTGACAGATCCTAAATTCATTAAATATATTTATGATTTGTACAAAGTTTGTAAGATATATATAATAAATGAGTTTATGCCAGGTCTTTTTAAAGAGGCCTTATTTGATGCAAAATTGTTCCATGCATGTGTCAATTTCTCTGACAAGTTCATATACTAACACGACACAGAAGTTAATATATTAACTAGTCCCTTTAAATACCGAATGTACACATTCTGTGTACTGATTTTGACTAATTTTTGTCTCGAAGTTGCACATCTTCTCCATATTACCTTTTTATTAACACTACTCACATTGTTCCACCGTTCTGTAGAATAACGTGACACTGATCACATTTTGAAATACATACATAAAATGGAGAAAATCTAGTAAGTGTGAATACATTTTTTGTTGTTTCAGTTATTATAATTTTCTTCATACATACCATACGAAAGTAATTAATCGTAATTTAGTTCGTCCAGTCCGTCATTTCACGGACAAGCTTCGGCTTCAGCTCTAATTTCACATATAGTACGCGCGAGAGTGTAGTCGGTACTCCTCGCCTCGTGTCCTGTCACTCGCTACCAAAAACCGACTCGAATTGAGAGGCGAGACTAGCGTCTAGCCGTTACCGAGAATCTGTATCCAGAATTTTGCCGAACGATTGTTGATTTGATGAGTCGATAGTGACTATTCATAAATTACGAAACAAATAATAATCAATCGCACTACCAAAACAATGCAATATCAAAAACCCAACCGAGACAAGACGAGATGAAGCGATGCAAGAGCACCGACTACACAGTACACACTCGTGGTCGCGTTGCTTCATGCGGTCTTGCCGAGAGTAAAGAATTAGCATAACCACATTGCCTTTCACACCGCATAATTTCTTTTTGCATAGTATCAGGTCTTAACTTAATTTACTATTTTAAAAGTCATCGTGATATAGTTGGTAGTGTTAGTGGGATCAGGCCAGTTATTTAAAGAAAACCCTTTTGTTTTCAATGTCGACGTTTCGATTTATTTCAAATCGTCCTCAGGGCTCTATGGAAAAGGAACAATAAGTACCAATTAGGTATTTTTTTATAGAAAGCAGTTATGAATTATAAATTTCTTTTTAATATGTATATTATTTAGGTATATGTATAAGAAAATATGTTTACGATTTGCCATAATACTCTAATAACCATTATTTAAAGGGTGGAACACCCAGTAAAATAACAAAAAAAGGAAACAATAATAAACAAGGAAGCAGAATAAATGAGACACTTACCAAAAGAACGGGTTTTCCATGTTAAAAGTAAAATGAAATCCCTTTTGAAATTTCATTTTATTTTTAACACGGAAACCCCGTTTTTTTGGTGTCTCATTTATTCTGCTTCCTTGTTTATTATTGTTTTCTTTTTTTTTTGTTATTTTATTGGGTGTTCCACCCTTTAAATAATGATTATTAGAGTATTATGGCAAATCGTAAACATATTTTCTTATACATATGTATACCTAAATAATATACATACGTATTAGAAAGAAATTTATAATTCATTCTCCTTTATATAAAAAATACCTAATTAGTACTTTATTGTTCCTTTTTCCGTAGAGCCCTGAGGACGATTTTAAATAAATCGAAACGTGGGCATTGAAAACAAAAGGGTTTTCTTTAAATAACTGGCCTGATCCCACTAACACTACCAATTAATTTACTACTTCACAAAATCTCATTAGGTTTATATTAGTTACTAAATCAGTGCGATTGTTTTATTTAAAGGAAATGGAAATATTGTTGGGTGTTTTAGCCATTAAATATGAATTAAAGTTAGGGACTGTAAAGGTAAGTGGTAATAATTTAAACGTAATTAAAATCTTATTTCAATAAACTGTTCCGTTTTGAAACTAATATTCAAACATACGTCAACGCGTCCAAGTATGGATGCGCGGGAGCAAAGCAATATATCAGCTCCAAAAACTTGATTTTAGAGTTGGGAGATATATCAATCACAATGATCCAATCACCGTGAAAGACAAATCACTATCGCTACCGGCGATTGAAATATCGCTAACCCAGTTATTCAGTATTCAGTGATTAACAAATCTGCATGCGCCACGGACGGATCACCGAAAAAAAATAGATCACGGCGACCGCGTAATCGCCACTTATTCAAATAAATATGTCTTGTATCGAAGAACAAAATCGCTGCTTGAACTGTTGCCAGGCATTATCGCTTTTTGCGTTGTGGCTATTTCTGATTGTTCGGTGATTTGTCGTTTATCGGTCCGGTCGGTCGAAGTCGATGTTGTTGGTAAATTAGCCATTTATTCTTCATTGCGCGTAGTAACGATTGTAGTGTAACCGATAAATTAGTTTCAATACTTTTAATTATAGCAAAAGTCAATACCTGCAATATATTTTCATTCACAAAATGTCCACAAAACAGAAAACCAGTGAAATGTGGAATTTTTTTACAACAATTAAAGGTGAAAACTTTTCTGAAAAGTGCAATATTTGCAAAAAAATACTAAAATTTAAATATTAAATTTAAAAATATCATGTCAAGTCATCCTTCGGTTTCAATGTACCTGAATTTTACCAAAAATTAGTCAACTATAAAAGATAATGGTTTTTTATTGTATTTACTTACACTATTGTTTCTAATTATTTTGTTATTTATGTTGTGGTTTATTAAGCATTTTATAATCTACTTTAGACTCAGTGTGCCCTAATTTTTAAGCTATTAAATAGGATTTTTTGCAGTTTTAGATGGTTAATTTCAAATCTGAAAAGTATCTAAGAGATTATAATTTTATTAATTATTGTCGTATTTAGATTCAGCGTCACCACAAAAACATTTTCAGGTACACCTATACTCAAAATAACCTAATGCATTATAATTCTAATTTCGGAAAAAATATAATATTTTTAACTTAATCTAGCGCAAAAATCAAAAATAAGGGTCATTTTCGATTAATATTCTATTATTAAAAATATTATTTTTACCCTAATTACTTACTAAACAAATGAAGTATCTATTAATTTTACTTCCAATTCTAGCTGCATTATTCAATATTTATACCGAATATCAGTCTTGTAAAAGCAACTACGCTGCTCCTTTTCACTTTAAAATTAAAAATCGCTGTAGTGAAAAATCACCGTTAAAAATAACGGCTATTCTTAAATCACTATCGCTGTTCTAACAGATATCAAGAAATTACTATATCTCCCAACTCTACTTGATTTTGTTCATTTCTGGAGACTGAGTATTAATTATTAGGCCAATCAATAGAGGTTTTTGTGTGAAAAAAAGACTAGTAGAAGATCACCTGTGCCATCATTTGAAAGACACTCCGTAGATATATTCTGATGTGTTTTCGACTCGCACCTCTCATTAATTAATTTGTTATTAACAATTTAGTGCAAAAAAACGCTTTTTTTAGTTTTTTGCTTATAAAACGAAAACTACTCGAAAAATTTCAATTCCGTAAATGGAAAAGTTGTAGAGAATTACATTACGAAGAAAATAGAGGTGGAGCGCACTTTAAGGTATGTGTCCAAATTACATTCATAAGTACATAGTACATAGTACATTCATATTTTACAAATAAATGAACTTTGTTTATGATCAAATTAAAAAAAAAGAAATAAAAAGCAGTCCGCTTTTTCTTATACTCAGAGACGTAATGTAAGTAAATTTGTAAGCCATGAAGAATCGTCATTTACTGAATTTGCATTCATTAAAATTTATTTCATTTGTCCAACAATACAGTAAGTCGATTTTTAATACAGTCGTACCTTTCTCTGAGCTTAAGAAAATTTTATACATATTAAAATTTTTTCTATTCTAAACACAACAGAGAATAGGAACAAATCAGTTCGATTTGGATTTTTGGTAGATATTTACATTCTTTAAGTACTAAAAGTGTAGATATCTTGTACAAACTGACTAAAATCACTACGCAGTAATTTAGATATCCCTGTACTCAGTATATAGTACTAGCGAGAAACAATTACGGCATATCATTATCTTGGACATTGGATCCCCATTGTATTACTTAAAAAACATATAAAAACAACAAAAAGTACTTAACAATGTGTTTAAGTGATATTTATACATAAATACATAATATTTTACATATCATTTTAAAAATAAATTATTTTTAATACCCTAACATTATTTCACCACCTGTGAATTGCATTGGTTATTTGTTTCACTATCTGACAGTCCTTCATAAACTTTTTAGATATTTCATGAAACGGCTCATTAGGTTAAAACTCCCTTAAAAATATGTGTTACTTTTAATTCGCAATTCTGTCGTGTTAAAATAACATGATTATGGCGTTAAATAATTCTCTTTCTGTTGTTCTTCATTATTTATCAGGCACGTTCTGTGAGTTTTTTTACAGAGGAGGCAAATTTTGTGGGCAACTAGTCATAAACTTTTTAGATATTTCATGAAACGGCTCATTAGGTTAAAGGGCTACCATGTATACGAAACTCCCTTAAAAATATGTGTTACTTTTAATTCGCAATTCTGTCGTGTTAAAATAATATGATTATGGCGTTAAATAATTCTCTTTCTGTGGTTCCGTGAGTTTTTTTTACAGAGGAGGCAAATTTTGTGGGCAACTAGTGATACCAACATAACAAGCAAAATACACTTTTTAATTAAGGAAGGTTTTTTAATAATGTGCCTAGTTCTGTCAAAGGATTATTTAAGTACCTATAAACACCACGAAAAACATAAAATACTAAAATTGCATTTTTGCTGTTATTTTTTTTTAAATTACATGCAAACAGTCTCATGTACCGTTAAAGTCATTGTTAATACAAGGGGTCTTGTGCACTTAAGGTATGACGGAATTAACAAATTTTCGAATAGGCAAAGGAAAGATTACCTTCTTTGGAGCTCTTAAAAAAATCGATGGATGATCCATTTTTTCCAAGAAAATAGCCGTAAATATTAAAATTTGGAATATAGCACAGCACGGATTTTTACATGTAGACAGACGACACACAACACACAACACCAAAAATATGTTATAATCATCGCTAAGGATATTATGTATCACAAATACAAAGATTGGCAATTCACCGAAACTTTTTTTTTAATTTTTTACTATTCTATCTCTATTCTGCGGTTATGTTTGCACCGAATTTTGACACATCTACTACTAGAAATCCAAACGCAACCTAGAGCGCATGTCTGCAGCTTTAAATCGATAGACGGGTCAGATGCTGCGTTGCCAAGTTATTGTCAAAGTCGTAATTACCGTAGGTTTTAATATTGTATGGGCACAGTTACAATTATTGTTATTATTAGTATTAGGAATTACCTAAATAACTTAAAATAAAATTAGGTAAGCTTATATTAAATACATTTATAAATATATCGCGAATATTGTTCTAATAATAAATTGGTCAAATTTAAATTAGTTAGCCACAATTTGCGACAACCGGCGTGGCGGCGTTGACGGCCACGCGCGCCCCGAAAGCAATATCATTGGTGGGCCGTCGACCAATTTTGTCTCTCTTTAACTTCCTAAAGCGCGTATGTTTGTTTCCCTCTTAGCTTTAATGCATTTTATATAGTACATAATACACCTATGAGGTCAATTTAAAATACTGCTAGTACGGAGCAGCTTGATTCTTTCTTGGGGAGTTCTCGCATGGAACTTGCACTTGTTTGAAAGAAAAGATAGGATTATTTTTTGATTTTAAAAAATAAATTATTATGTAGATCATTGGTAATAAATTTAGGTGGGTCATTGACTAAATGACCTTATGGACAAGCCGCGCCTGTTATTTATTCCATTCAGAATATTTAATTTTTTTTATTTTACGACCGTAAGCCTGGAAACGTTTCAAAATTGACATATTGCTGAAAATATATATTGGCTATTATACCTGTGTCATATTTATCTGACAATACTTTATGTTTCTCTTTAGGACAGTTGTCATAAACATTAACGTTCAGATTCACTAAGAAGGTTTAAGATTTAGTACTGGTTTAAATTAAGATCTTATAGTTGATCAGTTATGTTTTGACACGATTTTGTCCTGTCATTGTCAATAAATCGTCATTAAAAACTGTGTATTACTCTGATATTTTAGCGATTTGCTTGGTTTCCAAATGATTTTCATCTTGGAACGAGTTGCTGTAAGGAATTTAGTTCTGTTATTGTTGAAAGTACGTACTAAAATTGTCCTTTTCTTGATAAATTTACCAAAAAGCTCAGAAATAAGTTCATAGTATAAAACTTAGTTGTCTTATTCTTACACTTGTCAGTTTAAAACTTTTGGTTGTCAAATTAGACCGAATTAGCGTTGAAGAATCTGGCTGGTAGTATTTGCCGTCATTATACAACCATTCATATTAAACATTACTTTCTAAAGACATCCAAGAATAACAAAATTCGGCTTCCCGGTCGGTGTTTACGTGCAAAAGGGTCGATATCACGTACGAATTGAGTAGAATCACTACACATTAATTTAGATTACTTTGTGCTGAGTATACAACTTTAGCAAGACACTCCTTGAAATCCTACATAACCAGCTAAAGGTTACTAGTACTTGAAACAATGTATTTAGATAATGTTCATAAATACATGCATGTTTTATATTATTTTAAAATAAACTCTGTTTGTTTTACTGCTCTACGATTAATTATCCAAAGTATTACATGTTTTTTGTCTTATAAGCGTAAATGAATCTACAGACATTACGAAATGGACAAATTGTTAAACGATGTTAAATAATTAGCTTTAACATCTGTGTCCCATTAATCCAACCAAACTTTATGCCCCTCTTTTCTACAATCACCACAAACATTTAGTATTTTGCTAACATGGCCTATTTTCATTCATATTTAAATTCCCTCTTTTCAAGAGACATTCGGGAATAAGAGCATTCGGTTTCTCGGTCCATGTTTACATTCCATTAGGTACTTAAAGTGTCGATATCGTGTACAAACTGACTAGAATCATTACGCATTAATTTAGATTACTTTGCGCTGAGTACACATTTCTTCCGAGCAACAGCGGCGTATCATACTCTTTCATATTGTAACCGCAATAGGTTTCATTATCATGGAAGCTGCCAAAATAATTAAAGATACTTTAAACAATGTATTTAAATTGAACTAAGTTGGATAAGAGTAGAATTAACGATTTTTTTGCAACCACATAAAAATATGCTCCAATTTATAATTCCTGAAAACAAAATTGTAATCTGTTTAAAAATGATTGAGTAAAATGTATCCAAAGTGTCGCCGTGATTGTCGGCGATATAGAACGCGATGACGTCATTTCGTAGCTTGCTTCAGTCATAAAGTAAGTTTCGAGCAGGAAAAAGCCACGAGCGTAGATAGATAAATACAGCTCTTTCAAGCTAGGCGTACTACATGAAACGTGGGATGAGGTAATGAAACCCAGCTACTGGCCAATGGGTATTTGTATTAGGATTGCAACTTTTCCGGAAAAGTTGGAATTGATGAAAAGTTCGATCAACTTTTCAAGAAAAGTTCGGAAAAGTTGTAAAAGTTGAGCTTTACGGTAATTTTAAGGTTGCATCTTGCATTGTGATGTGTTCTTGTGTGGAAATTATGTAAATAAAATACTGGCCCAACTTTTTATTATCTATCATATTATTTATATAATTTATAAATGAAAATAAGCAATAAAACAAAACAACAAACAATATAATATAACCTAAGAGTACGACCAAAGCCTCCTAACCTAAGATGAATCACCATCATCACTGCTAAACGAAGAATCTTCATAAATAGCGATAGAATCATCAGACTCCGTAGATTGTTCATCTGAATCTGACCCTGGCCCATACTCATCATTTGTCGATTCTAGTTCTTGACTCTCTGCTAAAGATTTTTTAGATTGTTTGGCAGGAGCAGGAATCCCACATTTTGACCTTGTCAACCTCTTCGTGACCATACTGGCACTGCTGGCAGAGGCGGATAAACCTAAACCAGACTCAAAGGGTACTTGATCAGTGTTGGCAGTGCTGCTGGTTTGTATTAGTAAGTTTTTAAACCTGAAGAGGATAATGTCTCAAAAGGGACTTCAATAAATAGTAAAGAGTCTTTAAAAGACATATTAAACTTAAATGTACTTCATGCCAACCTTAGATCAATAAGGAATAAAACTGGTGAACTGGAAGCATTCATAGCGGATAAAAATATCGACATTATCTGCATTACAGAACACTGGTTAACTGAAGAAGAAATGGGGACAATCCATCTTCACGGATACAGGTTTGCAAGTGGTTCAGCGAGAGCTCAATCCTCTGGAGGGGGAACAGCTATTTTTGTTAAGCATAGCTTAAGCTTTGAAAAGATTATTGTAAGTAATTTTAATATTGAAAAGTGTATAGAAACTTGTTGTATTTTTATAGGATCACATAATATAAATATCTGTACGGTTTATAGAAGTCCTTCCGGACACTTTGACACCTTTTTGGACCCATTAGAAAATGTCCTGAACTCTCTAGGAACTCGGGGACAGATTATTTTGACAGGAGACTATAACATCAACTTCACTGAGCCTGATGGAAGAGTCGACAGAATACTCGATATGATGGGGTGCTTTAATATGGAACAAACTATATTCCAGCCAACCCGTGAGACAGCCTGTCTTGACAACATCTTTGTGGACTCTGAGGTATCAGTTTACTCGAGATGTGTCTGCGATCTTGATTTTTCAGACCACAGAGGACAGCTCGTCAAACTTGGAGTAAAAAGGGGGCAAGATGGAGTTCTTCATGCCCAGATGAATTGTAGACCATTGACAAGTAGGGGTATGTTCTTGTTTCATAGTAGGGTTTTAGAGAGTGATTGGAACTTTGTGACTGAGAACAGTATTAGTACAGATGACAAATTCTCTTGTTTGATAAATAAACTGGAAAATGCATACATAGCCTCTTTTCCAGAAAAAACTTATAATACTCGCTCAGATCAATGCCATAAAATTTTATGGTTTACTGAAGAGCTAAAAGCCATGAGAGAACAATTGTGTTTCTTGAAAGAGCTAAACAAACAATATAAAAACAATGACATGTCTCACATGTACAAACAACTAAGTAGGGAGTATAAGCAAGCAATTCGTAGGGCAAAAATAAAGAGAAATGATGACATTATCCAGTCCTCTAAAAACCCCGCACGAGCAATGTGGAATATTATAAATGACCACCGTGGTATATCACACTCGAGCCAGTCCCAGAGTCCGAATGTTGACTCAAACACATTCAACACATATTTCTCGGAAATTGCTAGTCATCTGATTAGGGATATACCAAAGTTGAATATCGACCCATCCAACAATATCAACTGTCAGTCCCCTACAGAAAAATTTTCTTTTCGTGAGGTCTCTTTTAATCATGTTAGAAATATTATAAATAATTTAAAAAACAAAAACAGTAGGGACATTTTTGGCTTGAATCCAAAACTTTTAAAATCAATAAAAAATATTATCATTGTCCCACTAACAAAATTGATAAATCTGTGCTTCCATAAAAATGTATTCCCATCAATTCCCAAGAGAGCTATTGTAACTCCTATTTTTAAAAAAGGTGACCGAGACCACCCAGAGAACTATCGACCAATATCCTTGCTTCCAGTAATCTCGAAGATTCTGGAGAAATGTATGTCTCTGCAGATAGTTGACTATTTTGAAAGAAATGGTTATTTCTCAGAGTCGCAGTTTGGCTTTAGGAAGAACAGGAGCACTGTATTGGGTATACTGGACCTGGTCTCTTTTATCAGTGAGTCGTTCCATAACTTCCAGTTTAGTGCCGTGTTACTGTGTGACCTCAGCAAAGCTTTCGATTGTGTCGACCATGGAGTCCTGTTGCGCAAACTTGAGAGTTACCATTTCAGTTCTGAGAGCACAATGCTGCTCAAATCAGATCTCGCAAATAGGACACAGGTGGTGAGGGTTTCTGGTGTGTCGTCAGCTGAAAGCACTATTAATATAGGTGTTCCGCAGGGTTCTGTGCTTGGACCAGTCCTATTTCTTATTTATATAAATGACCTATCAGCAAATACAGGTGAACCCAAATATACACTTTTTGCTGACGACACTACAGTTTCCTTTACTGCTGATACCCTTGAGGGAGCGCTGGAGGGATCTGCGGCGGCATGAGAGAGAGCTGAGGAGTGGTTCTGTATAAAGAGATTGCTGCTGAACCAGGATAAGACCCAGCAAGTTATATTCTCGCTTAGAGAGATCGGAGGACAGGATGTTTGCTATCCGAGGTTCTTAGGGGTCCGTCTTGATCAAAAATTACAATGGGGCCCGCACTTCAACGATCTCTGCAAAACTCTGAGCAGGAATGTATTTGTTCTGCGCAATCTGGCTAACTGTGTGTCTCGGGATGTGCTTAGAGCTGCATACTTTTCAATTTTTCACTCCCACTTATCATATGCAATTCTTGTGTGGGGACACTCTGCTGGTACATCCCGGATATTTCGAATGCAGCGTAGGGCAGTCCGAATATTGGCTGGCCTTGGTTATAGGGAGGAGTGCAGACCGATCTTCACATCATATAATATACTTACTTTGCCATCACAGTATATTCTTGAGAACCTCCTATTCATTAAAAGGAATGAGAACATCTATAGAACGCATGAAGATATTCATGAACATGAGACAAGACACAAACAAGATCTAGTCCCAGCCTATTGGAGACTTAAAAGGTGCCAGGGTGGTCCGGTATATTGGGCTATAAAATTTTTTAATGTTTTACCAACAGAAATGAGGCATTTGCCATATGTAAGTTTCAGGAACAAAATAAGGTCCATTTTAATTAACAATGCTTTCTATACATTTGATGAATTTTTATCATATAGGTTTTAGTTTGTCTGTTGTGTAGTTAAGGTTCGATTTGTCATTTTGATACATGTAGTGACTGTTATTTGTGTTTTAATTTTTTAGTTCTGCATTTTCATTTGTTTTAGAGATTTTGAATTGTCTGAAAGTATTGTCGCGCTAGGGGTCGTCGGGGTTGATAAATTAGGCTGCGGTTTACCAAAACACTTATATTGATATCAGGTACAAGCACAATAATACACTTACGTAACTAAGTTGGGTAGCGTAGGGGGCAGCTTCTAGCCGAGTACTTTGTCAGCCTAAAGGGCTGGCGCTATTCGTACTATGCGTACTATTCGTGCGGCACCACAGTGACGCCTCCCCGTCGGGACACGACGCCCTCCCTTTGCACCTCGCTGGTACGCTTTTTATATGAATCCCCCAAGAACAGTTTATACTAACAGTTCAAACTGGTCAGGGTTCATAAAATAAAGGCGAGGCCAGCGATATGCAATCGCAGCACGTAGAGTGGTTTCCGAAATGTTAAATAAATAATATGAAAAATGTATAGAAATTTGGAAAAAATGATGAATATCTGGGGAAATATGACATTTCCCCCGCGCCTGTAAAAGCTAGCCCCTAGCTTTAAAAATTTACACAATACATATATACAAAATATCACATATTTACAAAATACAAATATACAAAACGGAGATAAATAAAATATACAATAAACAAACATAAAAACATTATTACAAACACAAACAATTGGAGCTCGCAGGCTCGGTACACTCCGTATTTGTTTGGGTGAAATGAGGAATGGTAAAACTAGCTTAAAAAATGAAAAAATGGTTACTGTCCTGGTAGTCTGGTTCACATTTACACACTTTCTTTACAAAGTTCTATTATTAGGGAGTTCCAACACGTTACTGATCGAATAGCCTACACACCGACAAAACCCGACACATCCTAGGCGTTGAGGCTCCTTGTCATCTGCTTCTTGCTCAGACGCAGCGGTCACGGTTCCTGTGTCCTGGGGGTGGGATCGGCTAGTTTTGTTGCCGACTCCCAGTGCAGCAGGGGTCTCCCTCCTCCAAAGAGTTCGGCCACCCGGACTTTGGGTGTCGTTGAGTGCCGTTACTAAGCCGTGATTGACGGGAACTTTGCAGGGCTAATCCTAAGGGTAGTTGTGATCAACCAGTGTCGTCACGGCTCGTTGTGCAGAAGTTCGGCGTTTGTGAGGGAAGACCAGGCTGGCGAGCCATGGTGGACCGTGCGTGGCTGATGCATGACGCTGGCTCTGTGGATGCGAGCGGCGACTGGCCTTTGGGTTTTTGGTGTGTTTTGTGGCTCTCGATCCAGGTCGTGTGGTCTCCCAATGGTACATGGAAAAAAAAGACTACCGGCAGTTAAAAGGAAAAAAACAGTTTATAAATAATGAAAAATAATGAAAACCTACATGATACTATGATGTTTAAGTAAAAGTAGACAGACTAAGAACATTCACCCGGTTTTTACATAGAACTTTTATTGGTGTCTAAGTATTACTCTTTTGGAGACAGAGAGACATCGGTCTCTAATTCATCAGGGAAAAACAAAATTATACACATTTACATAACAATTTAAAACCCAAATATAGCGTAATCACATCATCAAATATTTACCATATTTACCATCCTATTTGTTCATCAATAAAGTCACATAAACTTCAAATACAATTTGCATATAACTCTTAATATTTCACATAAGTCACATAAACTTCAAATGCTACTTGCATATAACTCTTAATATTTCGCATAGGCAGACATTCAACCCTATATGAAGGTCCTCTTCCATGTCTCCCTATACTCACATAATGACTCTTAGCCATTTAAATAACGGTATACATACCACCATCGAGTAGGCGAACATTCAACTCTATATGAAGGTCCTCTTCCATGTTCCCCTACTCGGAAAACATGACTTTTAGTCATTTAAATAAATAATCATAACACATAATACATATCACCATCAAATAGGCGGACATTCAACTCCGTGTTCAAAGTCATCCTCCATGTCCCCCTATTTGGAAAACATATGAATGCCCGGCACACCCTTTTTTGTTTAACTTATTTTCATTAGACACCGTATATTACAATTTAACTTTAACAACACTTTCCTGAGTGAATGGTATCTTTAATATTAAATATCAATTGTTTACTTTTCTGTTGATTAAATAAAATAATGAACTGTCTACCTTTACCTTTGTGATTTATTTATAATAATGAACTTAATAATATTTCTACCTGCTAATTTGTTTGTTTAAAAACGCAAAACATTAAATAAATAAAAAATAAATAAATGGTATTATAAATGATCTAAATGATCTAAAATTTACTACCGTAATTCATCAATAAGCATATAGTACAAATATGTAAAATATTCTTAAAATGTCCCAAGCATAAAACACTCAAACCAATACATTTTGGGTATACCCTCTTTCATACTAACACAAAACACACATTTAAATACTAACCATTTGTTTGTACCCAACTATAAAAACAAATTTGAAAACTTTATAATTATAATTTTTAAAATTGAATTCATAAAAAAATTGAAAAAATAAAATTCAGTCAAGAATAGCTTGTTCTTTCTTACCATCTTACCATACATCAATTCCCAAAATTCTTTTATCCAGTTGAGCTCCCTTATATATTTTTGAAATTAAATAGATTATTCTTGTTCTTAATTCTCAAGTCCCTTTTTAAAATAAAAACTGCATTTAGCCCTACATGACAAAAGTCCATGTATAAAAAAATACCCCTTTCTTTGATTTTCCAAAAGAGTACTAGCCCCATTTTTTTTCACAGACGTCTTTTAGGACTTTTTGAAAAAAACATTATTTTATCTTTTCGAAGGTCGTTCCTGTAAAAATAAAAAATAGATTAGTCAGTTAGAAAAAAAGTAAAAATGAGCATCTTCCTAAAAACAGGTATAAAGTTTTGTATTTGTTGCTACGGTACCTCGTTACCGGCAATGGCGGCTGCTCATTAAACATCAGAGGCGAAATATACATATGTACTGTTATTATATTAAGTATCAAACCTAAAAATGATAATAAAATATAAATATCTCTATGGTACCTTATAAAAATGGCGATAAAAGGGCAGTAAAAATATACCTACAAGATAATAAAAAAAAAAAAAATATTTAAAAAATTGGAAATCTTTATATTTGAATGGCGCTTAGATATGAAAATATGTTTATAAAAATAACGATACTATTTGTATAACACTTTGTTAATAATATTACATGCTTAATTGTTAACATAACAAGCCCGTGAACCTAGTGTATTGAATTTCAAAATACACTTTAAGTTCATGAGCGACGACCTCAATGTCAAAACAAAATATTATATTTCATTGTCGCCAAATAAATTTAAAAATTTCCTTTTTAATCTCAGGGCCCTTAATTGTTGCTCGTTTGAAATAAAAAAAAAAATTACCGGCGTTAGTGTATTTGGTAAACCCAGCGATATGCCGTTATTAACAACCCTCAACTTCTCTTGCCTTTTTCGTTCTCTTTGAATCTTGTTAAGCTTCTTACGGGCCATAAAAATTAAATAAAAGGGATAACAGGAATAAAAGGGTTGAGGGCAGTTTAGTGATTAACCCCAATATATAATAATTCTGGCCTCGCCAGCGTTAACGGGCACGAGGTGGAACTACTTCTATATTTAGCAGTCCATGTAATCTAATCTCGCCAGCGTTAACGGGCACAAGACAGGACTACAGTAGACGCTTTGAGGTGGGATTTACAGTAAACCTAGCCTCGCCAGCGTTAACGGGCACGAGGTGGGTTTTCCTATAGGTTCTGTTTGGATAATTTTAATCTCGCCAGCGTTAACGGGCACAAGACAAAATTATGTCAAACGTTTTTTGGGATGAGAATGGGGTAGGAAAATTATATAGACGTAAAAAGCACTGTAAAAATTCCCCTTAAAACCACTGTAAAATAAATACCCTTTAAAAACCCAATGTAAAAAAACCCTGAAAAAAACACTGTAAAAATGCCCTTTAAAAAAAAAATCACTGTAAAAAATAATTTGACAAAAAAAATGCACTATAACGCCCTGCAAAAAAACACTTTAAAAATGCACTGAAAAACACTAAAATGACCTGAAAGAGATAGTAAAAAATTATAAAACACAAAAGGCCCTTGGCAAGTTAGGAAGAACTTACCAACGAGAACGAACCAGGCGCCTCCACCAAATGTCGCGCTAGGGGTCGTCGGGGTTGATAAATTAGGCTGCGGTTTACCAAAACACTTATATTGATATCAGGTACAAGCACAATAATACACTTACGTAACTAAGTTGGGTAGCGTAGGGGGCAGCTTCTAGCCGAGTACTTTGTCAGCCTAAAGGGCTGGCGCTATTCGTACTATGCGTACTATTCGTGCGGCACCACAGTGACGCCTCCCCGTCGGGACACGACGCCCTCCCTTTGCACCTCGCTGGTACGCTTTTTATATGAATCCCCCAAGAACAGTTTATACTAACAGTTCAAACTGGTCAGGGTTCATAAAATAAAGGCGAGGCCAGCGATATGCAATCGCAGCACGTAGAGTGGTTTCCGAAATGTTAAATAAATAATATGAAAAATGTATAGAAATTTGGAAAAAATGATGAATATCTGGGGAAATATGACAGTATTTATGTATATTTTAATCGCATTTTAAAGTGTTGAAATTTTATATATTAGTATTATTATTATGTTTTTAAAGTTAAATATATTGACGTGTGTAAGCGATAATCATTGTATTGACATGAATAAACTGAGTCTGAGTCTGAGTCTGAGCGTCATAGGCATAAAGACATCACGCGTGCTCCGTCTCGTTTTAGAACATTCCTGGCTTAGTTGCTGGAAATCGATATACCAGTTGCTTAGTCCCTTTAAACAAGGCTTTGTTAATTAAATAATTATTGAACAAAAAAAGAATTGCAAAAATTAAACTAACGATTCACTAATTATGTGGATTTATTATTTATTACTTTATATGTACAGCGGTATCCATAAAGTTCGCGTCATATGGAAAAAAATTCCATTTCCTATTTTCAAGAAAATTTTGGGTATCCTTGATAAAAGTTCTTGCACGCATAAAAAAACGTTTTTAACGTTATCACAGTTGAAATCAACAACACAAAATGTCAAAAAATGTAAATAATGTGATTCGTCTAAACCAAATATATTTAAAATGAATATTTTTGAAATAAACACTTGGTAGGTTGCGTATCTTGGATAAAATTAAAGTAGAACATTGTAAAACCCGGATTTAATTGGGTTTTGAGAATTGTACACCTAATTTTGTCATAAACTATTCACATCATGCTCATTCTCTATAGCATTTGATTTGGGTTCTCTCAGAAATTTTCATTTTGAATGTTGTTGCTATAATTAACTTTAAATTTTGATAATGCCAGAAACGTATTTTATACCCAATGCAGTAACTTTTATCAAAAATAGAATTTTCTGAGAAATCAGAAATAAAAGGATTTACTATTATAGTCTCAACTTTATGTATGGCACTGTATAAATTACACTATTTTATTATATTACATTACGTATTTGTATACTTTAACAGGCATGTTAAAAGTTTAATGCAAAGTTAAAAAATATGAATTTGCACAAATTGTGTTTAAATTTCACCATAACTTAATAAATATAGAAAAGATTTTTTTCCTCGGTATAGTCACCGAAACGACATAATATAGAAAAATATATAAAGGTACAACACTTAGAGAGTTCATTTGGCCTCTAACATAAATTTAGCAATCTTTGCAAACGCGGCTGGTTTTTCTCTCCGGACACGTGTTTCGGCTACCTCATAGCCATCATCAGCGGAGCTGTATAACCAGAAAGAAATGAAAAGCCCTCATAGTTGAGACAGTTAAGACCGTCTTAGAACTATGGATTCCAAGTTGTGATGGAATGCAGTTTGCAAAGATTTAATGCTATTTGACTGTGAAATACCGCAGTGTGCTGGTATTTGTTAGTGTGTCACGCCATCTGTGTTTTTAGGCCGCAAGTTGAAAGCCATTCTTTAATGCAAGCGCTCTCGCGTTGATTAAGGATGGTTCACCCTTCAAGTGTTACACGTTAGTTAATAAATATAAGCATCATATAATTCAAAATAAAAAAATTGCTACTAGCAATCTGAATCAAGTTGCGAACATCCCAGTTCGTCCTCTGATGCACTGTCATCACACTTGCTGTCTTCACTTTCTTTCGAATCATCCGATGAACCCGTACTTACTGTAAAAACTAAGTGTTCCAGAGTGTCGGCGTCGTCCAAGAGATGTTCTTTCCTTATAAACTCGTCTTCATATTTTTTCACATGTTTGCAAATATTACACCACTCTTGCTGAGACACCTCCTCAAATTTTTTGCCTAGTCAGTATCTCCGTATCAGCTAATTGAAATGTAGTATGGTGGGCTGCTACCCAATTCTTCACTAATGCCCATATTTTTCTATAGGGTTTAGTTCCAGATGATAAGGAGGTAAACGTAATACACAGTGACCATGTCGTTCCAACAGTTCATCCAACTAGTATTGCGTCGGAAACCGAAATTTATTTTCTAAAATAGTTTTGTACAATCCGGTTTGCTTAATTTGGGTTCTGCTGGTGATCCCTTTTCACTTAACCAGTTTAGCATTTCTTGTTTCTTGGAGGTCGTGGTTTTTTCGTACTGGAGCATACAGGTAAATTCGAATGGAAAAATTTAATTACCTTATCTAAATATAAGTAATACGTCTTTCACGAATCCTCTTTCTCCACCAGCATGTACTGTGATTAATCGTCGCCCTTTTGATATTGGCCTCTTTAAACCTTTGTCACTCTCATCTTACCAGCCTCTATCTTGAACATGACTGCTGTGTATATAGGTTTCATCCGCATAAATTGTATTGCGACCCCCATTACGGTTATTCTATCATCTTTTTCAGGAAAGTAATTCGTTTTATGGGCATATTGTAGGATTCGCATAAAACTTTTCGGAACACATTCTACATTCGGCAACATCGCAGAGGCACTCGCAATGATTAGAGAAGCATGTTAATGGGACGGATTTGATGTCTATTCTGATTTGGCCAAAGCGAACATTATGCAGCGTTGCCTGTTCATTCAGCACCACTATTTTTATCATAAGGATAAAGAATAATCCATAACATTTGATGCCCACTTTGCAAAAATGAGAGAGAAGGAGATAATTGCGGTCTCTGTCAGTTATGACGCTCGTGTTTTTTTTGCTTGATTTTTACTTTATAGCAAACAAGCGATGGGCAGCAATCGGGGCTATGCCCTCATACCCTACTTAACGCTATCTTTTATATTCAACTCTCAACCGCTGTCTTTGTTATTTTTAAAGGTATTTAAAAAAATTCATTAACTACACAAAAAAATTTATCGAGCATCTCCAGTATATATTTTGCATTATTTTAAAGATAAATGAATTTTGTGCTATCTTACAGTTACCATGGATTCTTAAAACCAAGAATTACAACACCGTCCACTTTTTCTTATGCTTTCAGATAGTATGTAAATATCATCAAAGCCTCAAAATCGAAATTTACTGAATTTTCAACTATATTCCATTATAAAGATCAAAACTGTTGATATCGTGTACAGACTGACTAAAATCATTACGCATTAATTTAGATTACTCTGTCCTGAGTACACAGTTCTACCTAGAAACAATGGCGTATCAGACTCTTAGATATTGTGACTTATTTAAGAAAGCTTATAAAAAAACTAAACGTTTGCTCAGGTTTGTCAATGGTACTTTAAACAATAATACTTAAATAGTATTTATAAATGCATATTTTGGATTATTTTTTACCACACTAATAGGAACTTTATTGTTTGGTCCATCTAAGATTTTTCATTTTAATTATGTCGTAGGCTTAAGTAAATGTAGATTAGCTACAAAAGCGAAAAATTGTTAAATATACATTCGCTATAATACATACGTCTTATTTATTTATTTATTTATTTTTTTTTATGTAAGACATCCCACGTAGACTACAAGCCTAAGTACTAATGTACCGTGGGTGTCTGAAGAGAAGGGAAATGTAGTCTATTGACACGGGATTTGAAGGATTGGAGGTTGGGACGGGAAGGGAAAACATCTGCAGGCAATTTGTTCCATAATCTGGAGACCCTAGGTATGAATGAGCGAGAGAAGTGGTCTGTTCTAGGCTTTTGTAGCTGGACAGTAAAGGGATGCATACGTAACGCGCCTCTTGTTGTTCTGTTAGGGACATTCAAGGGGGGGATAATACTGGCTAGTTCTTCAGAGCAAAATCCGTGGAAGTAGCGGTAGAAGAGGGATAAATCCCCTACAGCGCGGGGATGAGCGAGAGAAGGGAGTTTTCTCGTGAGGGCTGGGTCATTGATAAGTCGAATGGCTCTCTTTTGGATAGAATCGAGGATCTCAAGTGTCGAAGGTGATGCCGTTCCCCAGATGTGGGAGCAGTACTCTAGATTAGGTCTTATTTGGGAAACATAGAGAGTGTATAAGTTGGAAGAGGAGAAGTATTTTCCGGCTCGAAAGAGAAAACCAAGCTTTTTAGCTGCCGATGCGGCTACGGAAGTAATGTGTTTGTGCCAGCTGAGATCATGTTCGAAAGCGACGCCAACGAGATCGAATGTTTCATTGTTTTGTAGGGCTTGGCCATTCATGTGGATGGGGTAAGCGTTGCCAGATTTTTTGCGTGAGAGGGAGCAAGACTGGGTTTTGGAGGCGTTGAACTGAACAAGGTTCCTGGCACCCCAGTCTAAGATTAATTGAAGATCTTGGGAAAGTGATAGGTACATAGATCTGCGACCATTATCCAACTCCTGATTCGAAACTTGTCTGGAAAAATGAATATTGGAGTGAAGAGTACTATCGTCAGCATAACTGTGGATGGGATTAGTAGTTGAAGAGAGCAGGTCATTAATGTGAAGAAGAAACAGGGTTGGTGCCAGGACTGAACCTTGGGGGACACCAGCATTAATAGTATGGAAGTTAGATGAGTGACCATCAACCACAACAGATATGCGCCGATTAGAGAGGAAGCTGCCGATCCAGGTACATAGTTTGTTGGGAAGACCGTAAGAAGGTAGTTTGTTGAGGAGTGCGGCATGCCATACTTGGTCAAAGGCCTTGGAAATATCGAGAGCAACAATCTGAGATTCGCCATGAAATTCAAGAGACTTGTTCCAGTTATGTGTGACAAAGCTAAGGAGATCAGCTGTGGATCTTTGGTGACGAAATCCGTACTGTCAGTCATGGATGATTTTGTGTTTTTCTAGATATTTTGGAATTTGCAAGTTGATTACTTTCTCCATAACTTTGCTGACAACGGAGAGACGAGAGATAGGTCTACAATTGGATGGAAGGGACTTGGAACCTTTCTTCGGGACAGGCTGCACGCGAGCAGTCTTCCAGCCATCTGGGAAGATACCCCTGTCATAAGAGATCTGGAAAAGACGAGTTAAGATGGGTGCAAGTTCTGGAGCGCATTTTTTTAGAACAATTGCAGGTATGCCATCCAGACCAGAGGACTTTTTGGTGTCAAGGGATAGAAGAATTTTTTGAACCTGTTTGACCTTAGTATTATATCGGGCATTTTGTGGTTTACAGACTTAGCGGTTGGAAGAGCGAAATTGGGGGGAGGGATCAGGGTGGAATTGGCAGCGAATTGCTTGGCGAATAGTTCTGCTTTCCTTTAGAGGTGGAGATAACTTCGTTGTCAGACGTCAGGGGAGGAAAAGTGCTTCTACAGAAGTTCTGACTAATGTTTTTGGCAAGTGACCAGAAAGATTTGCCGCCGTTGGGACAGGAAAGCACTTTATCTTTTATGAGGTTATTAAAGGCATTTTTGGAGTCCACGATGGTTTGGTTGTATTGATTTCTGGCCTCGGTGAAGATTTGACGATTTTCGGGTGTGGGATTTTGAAGATACCTTTTGTGAACTTGAGCTTTTTTGAGCCTGGCTTTGTCACAGCCCTTGGAGAACCATGGCTTTTGATGGTGGAGTTTAGGTTTCTTGTGGGTATGTGGAATGAAACCTTCAATACCTGCTTTAATAATGTCTGTGATATGAGAGCAAATTTCTGAGGGATCGGGAGTGGAAAAACAGACAGGGTTCCAAGGGAAAGCAGAGAAGAAGTGTCGAGGACCATCCCAGTCGGCAGAATTGTAGTACCAGATCGTGCGTTCTGGCATGATTTCAGCAAACTCGGGATGTGTGGGACAAGAGACGGTAATGAGGCCATGGTCTGAACGACCAAGGGGAGCGCATACAGATGTTAAGTAAGGCTCAGGATGGGTGGTAAGAAAAAGATCTAGAGGATTTGCATTGTGGGTAGAAACGCGGGGAAAGTATGTTGGTTCTCTGATCAAATTGGTGAGCGAGTTGCTGATTGCGAAGTTTTCTGCTGCTCTGCCTTCTGGGTCAGTTTTTGTGGATCCTAACCATTCCTTGCTACGGACGTTGAAAACGCCTAGGACGATAACTTCAGCGGAGGGAAATTCGGGGATGAGATGGTCGATTTTTGCCGACAGAAAGTCGAAGAACTCATTGTAGGATTTGTCTGATGGTGAGCGATAGATGCAACAAATAAATTTAGTGGAAGATTAAAGGGCGAGTTTTAGCCAGAGGATATCGGGCTGGCCTGATTCCAGGTTCGGGAGTCAGGTGCAAGAAAGGCTGCTGCGAACGTAGGCACATACCCCACCGTGAAGACGAAAAGATGACAGAAGTTCATAGCCTGGAAACAGAAGATGATTGGTTGAGGATTTGGAGTTGATTTGGGTTTCGTTCAGAAAAAGAATGTGGGGTTTGCATGATTGGAGATAGTGGTGGACAGAGTCCAAATTGGAATTAAGCCCGCAGATGTTGGCAAAGGTTATAATGCTCTTGGAATTCTTCGATGGTGGGCACCCATGAGTACCCCTCGCCCGGAGATCCGAATGGAGGGGTAGTGTACCTCCGGAATTTTTTACCCCTGGGAGCGCCATCATCATTTTCAT
Organism: Philopedon plagiatum; assembly: GCA_963971165.1. Classification (NCBI taxonomy): domain Eukaryota; kingdom Metazoa; phylum Arthropoda; class Insecta; order Coleoptera; family Curculionidae; genus Philopedon; species Philopedon plagiatum. The sequence goes on along the minus strand of OZ020189.1, from coordinate 54,539,609 downwards.
ATTTGTTTTTTTTTTTTGAAGAGATGGATAGTTAGAAGAGAGAAGGAACACAAAAGAGAAGAGAAAGAATCTCAGTCTGATGAGGAAAGGAAAAGAAAAACCGACTCACGCACCCAGGGCTGGAAACATCCGTTAAGATTTCACAAGCTCTTTAAGTGGTTGCGCGGGGTGGTACCTCCTCGGTCGAGGAAATGACCATACATTATGTTTACCTATAGCGCAGTAGCCATTAACGCATTTTGCTGTCATTATATTATGACCTTAGGCAAAACTGACTTTCATTGATATTAAATGTCCCTATTTTCTAGAGATATTAGAGAATAATAGCATTCGGAGTCTAGATGCGTTACAAAACGAACAAATTGCTAAATATACATTAGCTATAATATATGGGTTCTATTTATCTGACTAAACTTACGTTTATCGTATTTATCTTCCCTTTTTTCTAAAGACATCGGAAAACAAGAGCATTCGGGTTCTTAGTCGATGTTTACACTAGGTACTAAAAATGTCAATATAAAACCCAAGCAAACTGATCATCAAACTACACATTAATTGAGATTACTTTGCCCTAAGTACACATTTCTAGAAGGAAACGTGTGGTTAGAAAGAACAGTGTATTCAAATTATTAATAAATGGGGAAGTTCGATAAAATACTAAAATTAGTAAATCTTTGCAACCAAATAAAAATATGCGCAAAAATTAAACAGATTAAATTTTGAGGAAACAGAATTTTAATCTGTTTAAAAATGACTAAGCAATATATGACGTCATCGCTCCGCTCGCTTCAGTGTAACAAACAAGTGACGTAATAATAAAAAAAAACAACCGTAACACAAATAGCAATTACGGTCTGGACAAATAAGGCGGCTGTCCGCATGCTACTTTTACACCTTTATTTCCGAAGTTAAATTTCTCGTCTGATTGGTTGATGTGTTGCGAACAGAAAAAAGTAAGTGACGCTAGAAAATGTGGACCGCTGCAGTAGAAGAAACGTAAGGTAAATAAAATTTTGTAAAAAATACTTTTTAAAGACAAGCTTTTATTATTTAGATGTACTCAAACGAAAAAAATAACTATACTTTTTTCATTGTGGCCATGCTATATGCTATTTATATAAATGGACGTAGTTCGAGTGGGTGTATCCAAATAAAAGTAGATAGTATCAAAGTTATCACTGAAAGAGATATAATATATTATGTTAAATTTATTGTAATAAAAGCTTGCAGCGCGCGAGAAATTCATACAGGCATTAATTTTGTTTGGCAGAAATTGGAAGTAGATACCTAAGTATGTATTTTTTCTTTTTTATTCAAGCAACAAGCTTTTAAGACAATAACTTTAACATAATATAGTATATCTGTTTCGGTGATAACTTTGATACTACTTTTATTAGGAGCGACCCACGCGAATTACGTCCACTTATAAATATCACTTAGCATTGCCACACATTTTCGTTTTAGTACATCTAAATAATAAAAGCTTGTTTTTAAAAAGTATTTTTTGCAATATTTTATTTTTAAATTTTTAGTTACGTCTTAACATTTCTGATATTCGTATATCGTATTCTACTCGTCAAACCCTTTCATTTAATGCCCATATCAAGGGGATTGTTAAGAAAACGGTAATCCGCCATCTTTTGGCGTTCGCCGTATTAAGTTTAGAATGACGTCACACAGCTTATCGTATTCTACTCGTCAAATCCTTTCATTTGATACAAATGTCAAGGGGATTGTGAAGAAAAAGGTAATCCGCCATCTTGTGGCGTCCGCAATATTGGGTTTAGAATGGCATCAGGTAGATTATCGTATTTTACTTGTCAAACCCTTTCATTTGATGCCCATATCAAGCCGATTCTGAAAAAAAAATGGTAATCCGAGATGGCGGCCGCCATATTGGGTTTAGAATGACATCACATAGCTTATCGTGTTCTACTCGTCAAACCCTTTCATTTGATACCCATATTAAGGGAATTGTAAAGAAAAAGTTAATCCGCCGCCTTGGGGCGTCCGCCATATTGGATTTAGAACGATATTAAATACACTATATTGCATTGTCACCGGACTTATACACGTGTATAAAATTTCAAAGCTTAATTAGAATTGGTCGAAATTTTGATTGCAATATTTGACCTAAACATACTAACATACATACATACATACATACTAATAGGTGAAGTTAAGTAAAATCTTGTAAAATACCTTTGACCACGGTTTATAAACCCAAAAACTACATATCAATTATAATATGTTTATTTGTAATATAGTCGCCAGGTCGTCACAAACATTTACCTTTCTCTATGACCTTAGGAAAACTTTATTCATATCACAATTTCTTCTTTTCTAGATACAAAAAAGAACAGTAGATGTTTACATGCCATTAAGTACTAGAAGTGTCGATATCGTGTACAAACTTACTAGAATCACTAGGCATTAATTTAGATTACCCGGAGCTGAGTTCGAGCAAGAAGCAATGGCACATCATACTCTTTGATATTGTGTAGTATTTAAGAATGCGTACAAAAACAACTCAAGGTTGATAGTTTAAACAACATATCTAGATAATATTTATAAATCTAAAGTAAATTTATTAATGTTGCACAATTAACAAACTGTTAAATACAGATTCGCTGTAATACTTGTTTCCCATGCTTTTGTGCTTTTGCCACCAACGCATTTTGCTGACATTGTGCGACCCTAGGTAAAATGAATTTTTCCTACGACCACCTATGAAAGTGAGAAAAAAAGCACGGTTAACTTGGCTAGAAAGTGCCTTATATCACACGCGTGTTGAAAAGGACTTTACAACACACATGTTGAAAAGTACTTGTCAACATGACATTGAAATAGATGGTGCCAATTTCATTTGTTCTATTTTCAGCACACTTGATAAAAATGTTAGTGTTGAAAGTGAGGATTTTAAAAGACAGACATTGAGGTTTTTTGTAAATATTTTTGTGGTCGTAGGAAAAATATTGTACATTACTCGTGTGAAAGTAATTTTCGCACACTCGTGAGATTATCGCACTCGGCTGTCGCCTCGTGCGACAACATTCCCACTCGTGTGAACAATGTCACTTTCAACACTTGTTATGTAATATACTATTGTCCACGGTTTATAAACCCAAAAACTAGATATCAATTATAATGTGTTTATTTGTAATATAGTCGCCAGGTCGTCACAAACATTTACCTTTCTCTGTGACCTTAGGAAAACTTTATTCATATCACAATTTCTTCTTTTCTAGGTACAAAGAGAATAGTAGATGTTTACATGCCATTAAGTATTAGAAGTGTCGATATCGTGTACAAACTTACTAGAATCACTACGCATTAATTTAGATTACCCGGTCCTGAGTTCGAGCAAGAAGCAATGGCACATCATACTTTTTGATATTGTGTAGTATTTGAGAAAGCGAACAAAAACAACTTAAGGTTGACTGTTGAAACAACATATTTAGATAATATTTATAAATCTAAAGTAAATTTATTAATGTTGCACAATTAACAAATTGTTAAATACAGATTCGCTGTAATACTTGTTTCCCATTCTTTAGTGCTTTTGCCACCAACGCATTTTGCTGACATTGTGCGACCCTAGGTAAAATGAATTTTCATTTATGTCCAAATTCCTTCTTTTCTATATACATCTGAGAATAAAAGCAATCTCGGCAGATGTTTATATTCCATTAGGTACGAGAAGCGTGGGTACCGAGTACTAATCAACTTGATTCACTACGCATTAATTTAAATTACCACGCGCTGAGGACACAAATCAAATAGCATTATTACACTCTTTCATGTTGTAGGCGCTATTATCTACAAAAATGTATAAAAATAACAACAGATATTTTTAAAAATGTATCCAAATCGCATTTAAAATCATACACTTTGCATTATTTGGCAAACAACTGACTTTCATTCTATTCTATTTTCCGAAACATCAAGAAATACCAAGCCTTCCTCTTTTTTTTTCCTTGCAGGCGTCACTAAATTTGTAAGCGTTACAAAATTTATATAAATGACTGAACTTACATTCACTGTAATATGTCTTCTTTATCCGCCCATACAATATGTTTATTTTTAATACAGTCGGTAGATCGCCAGAAATATTCACCTTTCTGTTCACAAAGGAAACTTCGTTCACATTGAAATCCCTACTTTCCTAGATCCAAGAGAGGATAAAAAAGAATAATTTCCATTTAGATTTTCGGTATTTTACATTCCATTAAATACTAAAAGTGTCGATATTGTCACAACGGGGGTTGTTGCGACTGAGACTAAGAAATAGTCTCTGGGATCGTATGGAGGGAATGAAGTTAAAGCAAGTTATACAAAAATAGTATTTAATAATTAATCAACAATAATAACAATAAAAAAAGGTTTGGCTTCGAATAAACAAAATGAGATAATAATATGTACTTACACTTACTTCTCTTACATATTCTCTATAAGAGCGGCTCTTCTCCCGACCAACGGGCACATGTCTTATCTCGACATCTTAAGAACGACTACCTATCACTTTATTATCCAGTTATCGACGATCGGTGCATTGCTAGGTCAGCATACCTTGACTTACTCAATAAAGTTAATCAAAACCAAGCTGACCTTCAATGTCGTCACCAAGTCCACCGAATAACAGAGTGTCTATTCATCGTTATTGTCAAAATAATCTTTATATAAATAAAGTGTGATTTTAGAAATAATTAATAAAATAATCCATGATAACATAACTATGACATATGCCCCTCGTTCGCGAAAGCTGGACCCACAGCTTTACAAATTTGCGTTTTACTACACAATACTATAAAAAATTGTGTCTAATCTTGATCAAAAGAATCTTGAAGAGACTTACCTATAGCATAATTCAAATTCGCGTAAAAGATTCATTTAATAATTATTCAAAACTTAGAAAATATTTATTTCTTTTTATTTTGCTTTATTTACTCAATTTAATTTTAACTTTCTAACTATTCAACTTTTCTAAAATATTGCATTGATAGCCACATTTAATGCCATATAGAAGGTTCAGTCTTACCAACTTATAAAATATTACTTTTTTATACTAAATTTACAATTCCAAATGTCGAAAAATATCAAATAAAATAAAACTTGTTGATGCTCATAACATTTCTTTTAAATATTTACATAACAAAATCTCGAAAATTAGCACTCCTTGGAAAATGAGATCGTGACACAGACATTTATGACAACATATTGCCACCTGTCTGAACTATAGGGGGGTTCCAGCCTCCTATAAACAGAAGCGGTAAGGTGGTAAATTTTACGGAATGCTAGGCCAGCCGCAAGTCGGGAGTGGTAGTGCGGTTCAAGTACAATAAACCGTAAAATATCAGGGCGCCAGTAACCTAAGAAAATACCCGATTCCGTCAGAGATTTAGTACCCGGTTACAAGGTACCTAAAGCTTACCAAATGTAGCAAAGTTCTTCATGTATTAGCCAAAAAAAAAAAAAAAAATGCAGACATACTTTAGTTTAAATTGAATATTTAATTTGTTGCTTTAAGTTATAGGGCACATATGTACATCGCAAAAATATATAATGAGAACCAATAAAATCAATACAACTGTGACGAATTCCGATCGATAGGGAACCTTCGCAATATTGTTGCCAATAAAGGTAAAGTTGTCCCTTATCAATCGCTTAATATTATATTCAATATAAAAAAGAATAATCAGTAGTACCATTCGTGATCACGGCCGGTTTACATAGCACATCAGTACCAATAATTATAAATTACCAACATAGTTAGGCATGTACCCAAAATAAGCTAAATAATAAACTTAAATATGCCGCAGAACCCAAATGTCTTTTCCCTGTTTTTTTTTTCTTTTTTAAATACCCATTAATTACTTTACTTTACACTATTATCGAATAATACACCTGACACAATCTAATAATGTTACTCTTACCGAATTATGTAAATTTTTTTTTTTTTTTTTTATTGATAAAGCCTGCGGCGTTTACTGTTATTAAAACTGGTCTGCAAGACCAACCATTAATTTTTCTCTAAATTCTTAAAAACTAAAATCCTTATATACTAAAGTTCACCCAATGGAGTCCTAAAGGTTTATCTGTTGTGACTCATGGCCATGGCACTTAGCACTCACACACTTGCGCACTGTACTATGTTTTCAAAAGTCTATACTAGTTCAAAGGGCTTGGTCCTCTTCAGCCTTCTAACTAGGTCCTGGTTGTCAAGAAGCCTAATGGCTTCGACGTTAACGTGCTGATGGAGTCGAGACTCGTGCTTGATGGCAAATCTTCTAATTTCACTAGCGACATACGGGATACCAAGATCGCGATGTAGGTCACTATTTCGTATGTACCACGGTGCACTAACTATGTTCCGTAATACTTTATAATTATGTAAATAATAAAATATTTAATTCGAACAATACACCCCTGTCTTTATATTTCAATTAGCACATTTTTAGTTTGAGTAGTTAACTGCATTAATAAATTTTTGGGGAGCGCCACAATATACATTCGGGACAGTACAGACAGAAGTTACTTGGGTGCCTGGGATGTGTTCATCAAGCACAACAAAAGAAGGTCATATTTCCTCCGATGCCGATGGTAGCAGCTACGGGAAGAACCAACAGCACACCACAGTCTACGCCAAACACCATAGGAAGAAGGAGTGGGACTGTTACCAAAGATGAACCCCCACCAAGGTGGAACGCCTTTACAAGGGGAACTTCTGGAGAAAATAACCCCGGGAAAAACCCTAAAATGTGCGAAAAACGGTTTTACAAATTATAGAAGAGAGGTTTTAGTTTTCTTGCTCTCTTTTTGTTTTGTTTTTATTATCATATTATTATTATTATCATTATTATTATTATTATTATTATTATTATTATTATTATTTTCAAATAAATATTTGGTTATTCAATTTAAAAATAATCACTAGCACATTTAACCAAAACAGTTACACATATTTTTTTCTCTTCATACTTACACACTATCTTGTGTGGTTATCGAGTGGTTGGTATATGTGAAGCTGGAGGGTTAAAATTCACTGAAGTAGAGGGAGCTTTTAGAAGTAGATGGTGGTTGGTTTTCCCATCTAAAAGAAAATTAATCCATCTAAGCATATCGTATTCTACTCGTCAAACCCTTTCATTTAATGCCCATATCAAGGGGATTGTTAAGAAAACGGTAATCCGCCATCTTTTGGCGTTCGCCGTATTAAGTTTAGAATGACGTCACACAGCTTATCGTATTCTACTCGTCAAATCCTTTCATTTGATACAAATGTCAAGGGGATTGTGAAGAAAAAGGTAATCCGCCATCTTGTGGCGTCCGCAATATTGGGTTTAGAATGGCATCAGGTAGATTATCGTATTTTACTTGTCAAACCCTTTCATTTGATGCCCATATCAAGCCGATTCTGAAAAAAAATGGTAATCCGAGATGGCGGCCGCCATATTGGGTTTAGAATGACATCACATAGCTTATCGTGTTCTACTCGTCAAACCCTTTCATTTGATACCCATATTAAGGGAATTGTAAAGAAAAAGTTAATCCGCCGCCTTGGGGCGTCCGCCATATTGGATTTAGAACGATATTAAATACACTATATTGCATTGTCACCGGACTTATACACGTGTATAAAATTTCAAAGCTTAATTAGAATTGGTCGAAATTTTGATTGCAATATTTGACCTAAACATACTAACATACATACATACATACATACTAATAGGTGAAGTTAAGTAAAATCTTGTAAAATACCTTTGACCACGGTTTATAAACCCAAAAACTACATATCAATTATAATATGTTTATTTGTAATATAGTCGCCAGGTCGTCACAAACATTTACCTTTCTCTATGACCTTAGGAAAACTTTATTCATATCACAATTTCTTCTTTTCTAGATACAAAAAAGAACAGTAGATGTTTACATGCCATTAAGTACTAGAAGTGTCGATATCGTGTACAAACTTACTAGAATCACTAGGCATTAATTTAGATTACCCGGAGCTGAGTTCGAGCAAGAAGCAATGGCACATCATACTCTTTGATATTGTGTAGTATTTAAGAATGCGTACAAAAACAACTCAAGGTTGATAGTTTAAACAACATATCTAGATAATATTTATAAATCTAAAGTAAATTTATTAATGTTGCACAATTAACAAACTGTTAAATACAGATTCGCTGTAATACTTGTTTCCCATGCTTTTGTGCTTTTGCCACCAACGCATTTTGCTGACATTGTGCGACCCTAGGTAAAATGAATTTTTCCTACGACCACCTATGAAAGTGAGAAAAAAAGCACGGTTAACTTGGCTAGAAAGTGCCTTATATCACACGCGTGTTGAAAAGGACTTTACAACACACATGTTGAAAAGTACTTGTCAACATGACATTGAAATAGATGGTGCCAATTTCATTTGTTCTATTTTCAGCACACTTGATAAAAATGTTAGTGTTGAAAGTGAGGATTTTAAAAGACAGACATTGAGGTTTTTTGTAAATATTTTTGTGGTCGTAGGAAAAATATTGTACATTACTCGTGTGAAAGTAATTTTCGCACACTCGTGAGATTATCGCACTCGGCTGTCGCCTCGTGCGACAACATTCCCACTCGTGTGAAAAATGTCACTTTCAACACTTGTTATGTAATATACTATTGTCCACGGTTTATAAACCCAAAAACTAGATATCAATTATAATGTGTTTATTTGTAATATAGTCGCCAGGTCGTCACAAACATTTACCTTTCTCTGTGACCTTAGGAAAACTTTATTCATATCACAATTTCTTCTTTTCTAGGTACAAAGAGAATAGTAGATGTTTACATGCCATTAAGTATTAGAAGTGTCGATATCGTGTACAAACTTACTAGAATCACTACGCATTAATTTAGATTACCCGGTCCTGAGTTCGAGCAAGAAGCAATGGCACATCATACTTTTTGATATTGTGTAGTATTTGAGAAAGCGAACAAAAACAACTTAAGGTTGACTGTTGAAACAACATATTTAGATAATATTTATAAATCTAAAGTAAATTTATTAATGTTGCACAATTAACAAATTGTTAAATACAGATTCGCTGTAATACTTGTTTCCCATTCTTTAGTGCTTTTGCCACCAACGCATTTTGCTGACATTGTGCGACCCTAGGTAAAATGAATTTTCATTTATGTCCAAATTCCTTCTTTTCTATATACATCTGAGAATAAAAGCAATCTCGGCAGATGTTTATATTCCATTAGGTACGAGAAGCGTGGGTACCGAGTACTAATCAACTTGATTCACTACGCATTAATTTAAATTACCACGCGCTGAGGACACAAATCAAATAGCATTATTACACTCTTTCATGTTGTAGGCGCTATTATCTACAAAAATGTATAAAAATAACAACAGATATTTTTAAAAATGTATCCAAATCGCATTTAAAATCATACACTTTGCATTATTTGGCAAACAACTGACTTTCATTCTATTCTATTTTCCGAAACATCAAGAAATACCAAGCCTTCCTCTTTTTTTTTCCTTGCAGGCGTCACTAAATTTGTAAGCGTTACAAAATTTATATAAATGACTGAACTTACATTCACTGTAATATGTCTTCTTTATCCGCCCATACAATATGTTTATTTTTAATACAGTCGGTAGATCGCCAGAAATATTCACCTTTCTGTTCACAAAGGAAACTTCGTTCACATTGAAATCCCTACTTTCCTAGATCCAAGAGAGGATAAAAAAGAATAATTTCCATTTAGATTTTCGGTATTTTACATTCCATTAAATACTAAAAGTGTCGATATTGTCACAACGGGGGTTGTTGCGACTGAGACTAAGAAATAGTCTCTGGGATCGTATGGAGGGAATGAAGTTAAAGCAAGTTATACAAAAATAGTATTTAATAATTAATCAACAATAATAACAATAAAAAAAGGTTTGGCTTCGAATAAACAAAATGAGATAATAATATGTACTTACACTTACTTCTCTTACATATTCTCTATAAGAGCGGCTCTTCTCCCGACCAACGGGCACATGTCTTATCTCGACATCTTAAGAACGACTACCTATCACTTTATTATCCAGTTATCGACGATCGGTGCATTGCTAGGTCAGCATACCTTGACTTACTCAATAAAGTTAATTAAAACCAAGCTGACCTTCAATGTCGTCACCAAGTCCACCGAATAACAGAGTGTCTATTCATCGTTATTGTCAAAATAATCTTTATATAAATAAAGTGTGATTTTAGAAATAATTAATAAAATAATCCATGATAACATAACTATGACATATGCCCCTCGTTCGCGAAAGCTGGACCCACAGCTTTACAAATTTGCGTTTTACTACACAATACTATAAAAAATTGTGTCTAATCTTGATCAAAAGAATCTTGAAGAGACTTACCTATAGCATAATTCAAATTCGCGTAAAAGATTCATTTAATAATTATTCAAAACTTAGAAAATATTTATTTCTTTTTATTTTGCTTTATTTACTCAATTTAATTTTAACTTTCTAACTATTCAACTTTTCTAAAATATTGCATTGATAGCCACATTTAATGCCATATAGAAGGTTCAGTCTTACCAACTTATAAAATATTACTTTTTTATACTAAATTTACAATTCCAAATGTCGAAAAATATCAAATAAAATAAAACTTGTTGATGCTCATAACATTTCTTTTAAATATTTACATAACAAAATCTCGAAAATTAGCACTCCTTGGAAAATGAGATCGTGACACAGACATTTATGACAACATATTGCCACCTGTCTGAACTATAGGGGGGTTCCAGCCTCCTATAAACAGAAGCGGTAAGGTGGTAAATTTTACGGAATGCTAGGCCAGCCGCAAGTCGGGAGTGGTCGTGCGGTTCAAGTACAATAAACCGTAAAATATCAGATAAACCTAAGAAAATACCCGATTCCGTCAGAGATTTAGTACCCGGTTACAAGGTACCTAAAGCTTACCAAATGTAGCAAAGTTCTTCATGTATTAGCCAAAAAAAAAAAAAAATGCAGACATACTTTAGTTTAAATTGAATATTTAATTTGTTGCTTTAAGTTATAGGGCACATATGTACATCGCAAAAATATATAATGAGAACCAATAAAATCAATACAACTGTGACGAATTCCGATCGATAGGGAACCTTCGCAATATTGTTGCCAATAAAGGTAAAGTTGTCCCTTATCAATCGCTTAATATTATATTCAATATAAAAAAGAATAATCAGTAGTACCATTCGTGATCACGGCCGGTTTGCATAGCACATCAGTACCAATAATTATAAATTACCAACATAGTTAGGCATGTACCCAAAATAAGCTAAATAATAAACTTAAATATGCCGCAGAACCCAAATGTCTTTTCCCTGTTTTTTTTTTCTTTTTTAAATACCCATTAATTACTTTACTTTACACTATTATCGAATAATACACCTGACACAATCTAATAATGTTACTCTTACCGAATTATGTAAATAATAAAATATTTAATTCGAACAATACACCCCTGTCTTTATATTTCAATTAGCACATTTTTAGTTTGAGTAGTTAACTGCATTAATAAATTTTTGGGGAGCGCCACAATATACATTCGGGACAGTACAGACAGAAGTTACTTGGGTGCCTGGGATGTGTTCATCAAGCACAACAAAAGAAGGTCATATTTCCTCCGATGCCGATGGTAGCAGCTACGGGAAGAACCAACAGCACACCACAGTCTACGCCAAACACCATAGGAAGAAGGAGTGGGACTGTTACCAAAGATGAACCCCCACCAAGGTGGAACGCCTTTACAAGGGGAACTTCTGGAGAAAATAACCCCGGGAAAAACCCTAAAATGTGCGAAAAACGGTTTTACAAATTATAGAAGAGAGGTTTTAGTTTTCTTGCTCTCTTTTTGTTTTGTTTTTATTATCATATTATTATTATTATCATTATTATTATTATTATTATTATTATTATTATTTTCAGATAAATATTTGGTTATTCAATTTAAAAATAATCACTAGCACATTTAACCAAAACAGTTACACATATTTTTTTCTCTTCATACTTACACACTATCTTGTGTGGTTATCGAGTGGTTGGTATATGTGAAGCTGGAGGGTTAAAATTCACTGAAGTAGAGGGAGCTTTTAGAAGTAGATGGTGGTTGGTTTTCCCATCTAAAAGAAAATTAATCCATCTAAGCAATTTTGCGAGCATTTCGCATGAAATAACGGGAAAACTATGAATACATTAAGCAAAGAAAAAAACGTAACGACTTACTTGACTTCCACGCCGTTGACTTGGAAAATCTGCTCTTGGATCCAGCATTTCAAGCTGAGTAGTGCGTAAAACGACAAAACGAACCGAAACTCACACTACACTAATACTTTCTAGGCAATTTATCCCTTAAAACTGAAGGAGGCAAGAAAAAAATCCCAATAGTTCCAGAAAGTAGCAGCAGCTCTCCTATCTCGAGCGCGGTCAAGGAGAAAAATGGCCGATACACCGTTCCCTTCATACGGTAGTACCCAGACAGGTACAAATGCTATGGCGGGAAAATAATCCAATCGTGAATCACCAAAGAAGACCCATCGAGTAAAATTGAATCCACCAAAACATGCAGCATCCCCAAAAATAAACGTTTACATCAATATTTTCTTGAATATCCCTATAAATAGCCGTCAATTAATTTTTTAAATTAACGATATTTTCAAATAAATGTCAAACATTACGGTAGCCATCCATCATACCGACAGTAATATTGGAGGGGATAACAATTTTAGTATTCGCCTGTGGAATGAACGAAGTCATTGAACCGATCCTAGACAGCCGTACTGAAAACTTAAACGCAGCCAAACGAAACGTTTAACAAAATCATGTCAATTCTTGGAATTGATCATCTATTGATTTTTCAGGCGTCGCGTCGTCGCTGTACTAAATCTGCCGGCGCAGGATCTGGTCGTACGAACTGCAGTATTCCTGTACTACCCAAGGCAGGAGTTTGCTTAGCCGGGCAATTTCAATACGATGGCGTGCTCTCCATATACGTGAAATGGCAGGACCGTAATGAATGCAAGAAATTCTTATTTAATTTTTAATACCCCAAAACTGCTAATCGTACAAATACGTCTAATCAAAAGCGTATAAAAAAAATATATTATCCTAATACATGTACCAATATACAATATATACAGTAAATAACTCCTGGCAAATTTGGACCGTTACAAATTCCCCCCTGCTTAGAAAAGATTTTACCCAAAATCTTTAATTACTTTACTCATCGTCAGGTGGATGTGCTTTGAGATCCTTGATGTGCCAAACACCGCAATACTTGCCATTATCATTCTTTAATTCGTAAGTCCAAGGCGATAATCTTTTCGATACGGTAAATGGTCCAAGAAACTTTGGAGCCAGCTTGGCTGTAAAGAATTTCGAGGCATCCGAAAGAACGTAGTTCTTCCGCCAAACAAGTTGATTAGGCCAGAACTGCTCATCACGTCGACGAAGATCATAAACTTTCTTGTTCTTCTCGTAAGCCAAAGTTAGTTTACTCTTAATATCTGCATACAAGTTTTTAAACCCTTGAGTACGCTTCTCGTCCACCGAAGTACGATCGAAGCTTACCGGATAATCTGAATTCTCCAATTTATTAACTGTTGGTAGCTCTCGGCCCAAAACAATAAAATTTGGCGAAAACCCGGTTACTTCATGAACAGCAGAGCGAAAAATTTCGATTAATGGTCTTTGACGGAAAATACAGGAGGCAACAAAAAAAGCTCACAAATTTTGGTAGCGTCATTTTTAAAACGCTGTAGCTCGAAAACGGATTGAGAGACTTTGTCGGACTTTTTAGGTATTGAAAGCCCTTTCGTGTCGCTTTTATCTAATAAACTGTTTTTTTTTCAAGCTCAAAATGTTTGCGTTGTATAGGGGTGATCTAAGAAGTAAATGAAAACCATTGTTAAAAATGTTTTTTGTTTTAATTTATGAAAATTGAGCAGTATGTGTTTGTTTTCTTCCAAAACGAGGGCGTTTTGTCGGTTAGTTATACAGCGTGTCCAGAAACCGTCTTAACAAATCGGTAACATTTTATTTTTGACTTTACGGCAAAAAAGCTATTGTTTATAAAAAGTTCTGCATCGTGAGAAAATGACATTGCAATCCAAAAATTGGATTTAAGACATACAGAGTGGCTCAAAAATGTAAAAGTAATAATCCACGTGAAGCTAAAAAGACACAAATCGTTATTTAAAGGTAAACTGCCACTGTAAATATAGTAGAGGTAACTTTTATGTTAGTGAATTAGGTTTGGAACATACAAGAGGTCCCAAAAATAAAATAAATTTTTAAGTATTGACTTTACAAAAAAGTATGTTCATACAAAGTCGACGTTGTGAAAAAAGAGCATAATTATTATTCAAAAACATGATATAGGACAATACAGAGTGGCTTAAAAAGCTGAAAGTCTCAATTTACGTAAAGTTAAAGAGACACCAAATCTTTATTTAAAGATAAACTGTATGGAAAAGGACGGAGGTTGCGTGGAGGTTTAAATTTATTTAGTTATTTAGTCATGTTCAATATGTGTTTTACCCTAATATTTCATTTGTTATTGAAATTATGTTAAAAAAATAACCCTTTAATTTGTTATTGAAATTATGTTAAATAAAATAAACCTTTAATCACCCTGTACGTCTCATTTTCAGTTTAAGTGCTTATAACTTAATTAGTAACATTGTACAAATACCATAGTGGTTGAATTGAAATTTAGCTTACCCTTGTTGTAAGGCCATTTCAAAGTTTTAAATTTTTTAGTTTAGTCACCCTATATGTCCTAGATAAATTTTTTGATTCATCATGTCCTTTTTTCACAATGTAGAACTTTTTATGAAGATATAGGTACTTTTTTGTAAAGTCGATAATAAAAAATATTTTTATTTTTGGGACCTCCTGTATATTTCAGACTTAATTCACTAACATATAAAGTTAACACTAGTACATTTGCAGTGGCAGTTTACCCTTAAATAACGATTTTGTGTCTTTTTAGGTTCACATGGATTAGGTAGGACTTTTACATTTTTGAGTCACCCTGTATGCCTTAGATCAAATTTTTGAATGACTATGCTATTTTCTCACGATGCAGAACTTTTTATGAGGGATTACCTTTTTTGTAAAGTCAAAAATAAAAAAAGTTTCGCATGTGTTTAGATGGTTTCTGGACACCCTGTATAACTAATCGCAATTTGAGCAAAACGCCCTAGCTCTGGAGGAAAAAACAAACGCATACTGCTCAGTTTGCACAAATTAAAAGAAAACTTATTTTTAACAACACTTTTCATTTATTTTTTAGTTCACCCCTATATAACGCAAACATTTTGACAATTAACAAAAAACAGTTTATTAGGTAAAAATCTACAAAAAAATTACTTTCAATTCCCAAAAATCCCCGACAAAGTCTATGAATCCATTTTCCAGCTACAGCGTTTTAAAAATGACCCTACCAAAATTTGTATGCTTTTTTGTTTTCTCCTGTATTTTTCGCCAGAGACCATTAATCGAAATTCCGGCGAATACGTCTGGAGATATTGATACCAGCTTACTAACGTGCTATGTCGGAACGACCGAAAAAAATTATTGGCAATATGGCACACACCTAAACTTTTAGTTGTTTTACATTACCTTATTAATTACCCTGTATAGCATGAAAATGCCACTTCCATTGCAAAATCACTTCTTGATACTTAATTTGGGAAAGACGAGCTATCAATATCCGAAAACCGCTCTCAAAAAAGTTAAGTTTTTAAAAAATTATAGCAGTTTGAAAAGTCGGGTAATAATCGCATTTGCCGATTTTTTTGTTGACCAGTTTAATAAACTTAAATATGCCGCAGAACCCAAATGTCTTTTCCCTGTTTTTTTTTTCTTTTTTAAATACCCATTAATTACTTTACTTTACACTATTATCGAATAATACACCTGACACAATCTAATAATGTTACTCTTACCGAATTATGTAAATAATAAAATATTTAATTCGAACAATACACCCCTGTCTTTATATTTCAATTAGCACATTTTTAGTTTGAGTAGTTAACTGCATTAATAAATTTTTGGGGAGCGCCACAATATACATTCGGGACAGTACAGACAGAAGTTACTTGGGTGCCTGGGATGTGTTCATCAAGCACAACAAAAGAAGGTCATATTTCCTCCGATGCCGATGGTAGCAGCTACGGGAAGAACCAACAGCACACCACAGTCTACGCCAAACACCATAGGAAGAAGGAGTGGGACTGTTACCAAAGATGAACCCCCACCAAGGTGGAACGCCTTTACAAGGGGAACTTCTGGAGAAAATAACCCCGGGAAAAACCCTAAAATGTGCGAAAAACGGTTTTACAAATTATAGAAGAGAGGTTTTAGTTTTCTTGCTCTCTTTCTGTTTTGTTTTTATTATCATATTATTATTATTATCATTATTATTATTATTATTATTATTATTTTCAGATAAATATTTGGTTATTCAATTTAAAAATAATCACTAGCACATTTAACCAAAACAATTACACATATTTTTTTCTCTTCATACTTACACACTATCTTGTGTGGTTATCGAGTGGTTGGTATATGTGAAGCTGGAGGGTTAAAATTCACTGAAGTAGAGGGAGGTTTTAGAAGTCGATGGTGGTTGGTTTTCCCATCTAAAAGAAAATTAATCCATCTAAGCAATTTTGCGCGCATTTCGCATGAAATAACGGGAAAACTATGAATACATTAAACAAAGAAAAAAACGTAACGACTTACTTGACTTCCACGCCGTTGACTTGGAAAATCTGCTCTTGGATCCAGCATTTCAAGCTGAGTAGTGCGTAAAACGACAAAACGAACCGAAACTCACACTACACTAATACTTTCTAGGCAATTTATCCCTTAAAACTGAAGGAGGCAAGAAAAAAATCCCAATAGTTCCAGAAAGTAGCAGCAGCTCTCCTATCTCGAGCGCGGTCAAGGAGAAAAATGGCCGATACACCGTTCCCTTCATACGGTAGTACCCAGAAAGGTACAAATGCTATGGCGGGAAAATAATCCAATCGTGAATCACCAAAGAAGACCCATCGAGTAAAATTGAATCCACCAAAACATGCAGCATCCCCAAAAATAAACGTCTACATCAATATTTTCTTGAATATCCCTATAAATAGCCGTCAATTAATTTTTTAAATTAACGATATTTTCAAATAAATGTCAAACATTACGGTAGCCATCCATCATACCGACAGTAATATTGGAGGGGATAACAATTTTAGTATTCGCCTGTGGAATGAACGAAGTCATTGAACCGATCCTAGACAGCCGTACTGAAAACTTAAACGCAGCCAAAAGAAACGTTTAACAAAATCATGTCGATTCTTGGAATTGATCATCTATTGATTTTTCAGGCGTCGCGTCGTCGCTGTACTAAATCTGCCGGCGCAGGATCTGGTCGTACGAACTGCAGTATTCCTGTACTACCCAAGGCAGGAGTTTGCTTAGCCGGGCAATTTCAATACGATGGCGTGCTCTCCATATACGTGAAATGGCAGGACCGTAATGAATGCAAGAAATTCTTATTTAATTTTTAATACCCCAAAACTGCTAATCGTACAAATACGTCTAATCAAAAGCGTATAAAAAAATATATTATCCTAATACATGTACCAATATGCAATATATACAATATATACAGTAAATAACTCCTGGCAAATTTGGACCGTTACAATATAAGAAGATTTTGCTGAAGATTGGCTTATTTTAATAACGCTGATCAATGGTAAAGATAAATTATGCACAACTATAGTTAGAGCCAGAAGTTGTTTAGTTATATTAAAGATAATATAGATTTCCCTACGGACTTAACATTCACCAATTTTGGATGGATTTTCCTTAACCCCCAATTCTTCGTCGTCACACGTCTACAAGATGATTCAAGATGGATGCTGCTGGAAGCGGCTTGCGTTGATAAGGTCATCTCTACTGAGCCCTGGTCCCTAGGGCATTTTCGAGACACAAGATACTGTTAGGTGTTAGGTTACCTAACGTGATGATGTAACTGCATTTTCTTAGCTTGCGTGCGACGTGGTGACGTTGAGTAACAGCTTCTGTTTGCTCAGGTTTAGGTATGATGGATATGTTCTGGCTCCCCTTTGTTGTAGGAAGTTGTTGTGCATGTTATCCCAATCTCCACTGCTATTGTGCTATTGTGTCCAGGTATATGAAACATAAAGAGAGTGCGTATCAATACTTATGAATATATAGTCCTAATTTTACATGCTTTGGTTATTTACAAAATTAAAACGAGAAAAATACATTTCTCTTTACACGTACCTAATATTAAAAGTCCCTAATATTTAAACTAGTATATAAACTAAACTTAATTTGCACATCAATAATTAAATTACAAATTCTTGTAAATTCATATAATACAAGCATGTTTAAAACAATTACATAACACTCGTATAACAGAGAAACTATCCCTGTTTAGTTTAAGTTTGCTCTTTTTCTACCTCCAAGTATACTGAGCTATAACGTTCGTCTAATTTTTTAAAATGAATCTTTGGTGTTAGGCTTAGAGTGTACCTTAATATTTAACTTCTAGTATACCTGGGATTTTTAGTACTAGACTAAATAAAAAAGCAACTCTTTAATACCATGTTGAAAGTCTAAGTTGGTACTTCCTAGTGAAAGTTCAAATGTTTTAGAATATAAAAAGCTTGAATTATATCAATTTACTGAGAGGTAGTAGGCAGTTTCGAAACAAAAAAGTTTGCTTTGTGCTATTATTTTTCAAAAAATACCTGACGATATTTTACATGCTATCAATAAATAAGTAACAAGTGTATAAATGTTTGAGCAGTCTTAACTCACGCAGTATTTACAAATACCAGAAACTCTTGAAAAATCTGTAAAACTTCCCTAAGGGAATAGATAACTTCAGGCTTATCTCGCCTGGTACATATTATACAACTAAATATAATCAATTTGCTTAAACACTGTGCTCAAACACTAGCGTCAACTTTTATGAAGACAAGATGCATAAATTCTTAAAACAACTACTCCCCTGGCTACGTGCCACGCGGGGTATTGAATAGCATAAGACATTCACTTGCCTCCTCTTCATAAAATTTGTTACACTTGAAAACTCTTTCAAAATACCATACTTGTCAGTAAAGTTTAACCTGCAAATGACTTTTTTCTACGAGCGGGCGGAAAATTGAATTTTCCACACACATTTTAGTGTGGAAAATTAATTTTCCCGCACCGTGTGGAAATAATTTTCCGCACCGTGTGGAAATAATTTTCCACCTCAATATATCAAATTAATAATAAGCCGGTATATTATGGTGGTTGCGAAATGCTTTAGTTACCATGTGTAACTCACCAGCTATTTACTTTCATTTTTGTTTGTTTATTGTCAGAAAACTGTCAGTGCATTTCTAAAATATTTTGCTCGTGAATAAGTGAATCCTCATTAAAAATGAATATTTGTCTCGAGGGAATCGATGAAAATACCAGCGAGGGAGTTCCCGATGAGATTCTTCTGATAGCAGAAAATGTGAAAACGGACCTGTTACCAGAAAAATCAAAGAGAAGATATGAAAAAGAATACATCTGCTATAAATTTAAGTAATGCAAATAATTGTACTTTTACAATAAATTATAATATAAACAATTAGGTATTAGATTTTGACATGTAACTATTATAGTTAATAATATTTTACTTTATGTTTACTTTATCAATAATCTAATAAAATATGTTTCTAAATAAACTATAAGCACTTATAGTCAGATAAAAATATCTCAACTTTTGATTAATTCTGTTGACTTTCCTGACGCTCGTAGAAAAAGTATTGTACCTAACACTTGCGGAAAATGTTTTTCCGCACTCGGCTGCTTCACCAAACTCCGCTACGCGTCGTTCGGTGAACGGCAGACTCGTGCGGAAAAATTAATTTTCCGCACTTGTTAGGTAAATAGCTATTTTGCAGTAGGGCTGCATAAATCCTCAAAACAACTACTCCTCTGGCTACATGCCACACAGGGTATTGAATAACATAAGATATTCATTGGTCTCTTTGACTATGACAATATCGTGTACAAACTGACTGGAATTACTAAGCATTAATTTAGAATACTCGGTGTTTAGTATATAGTTTTAGCGAAAAGCAATTGCGTATCTTTGACATTGAAATAATAACCTCATGTGTATTAGAAAGCATATAAAAACAACTGACATATTTTGTCCGACCACTACCCTATTCTACTCAAAATACAACTAAAACGTAATAATAATCTTAGAGGGCATAATAAAAGTATAATAAAAACAGACTTTAATAAACTAAAAATTAATTTAGAAAAAGAAACTTGGGAAAAGGTTATTGAAACAAATGATGCAGATGGTTGTGCTGAAACATTAGTTAACATAATAAAAAACTATATTAAGTCTGTTACACAAGAAAAGTATATTAAGTGTAAAAATAGAAGGCTTAAACCATGGATCACACAGGGTCTCATTAACTCTATCCGTAAGAGAGACAAATTAAAGAAAAGAAGTGTTATACTTAGAACAGAGGAATCTATATGGGAATATCATGAATACAGAAATAACCTTAGTCGATTGATTAGAGCAGCAAAGAATTCGTACTACACTGTTAAGATAGACGAAAGTAAAAATGATCCTAAATTAACGTGGAAGTTCATAAGAGATGTCTCGAATATAAAAGAAAATACTGAAAGTGCCTTCAGCTCTATGTTAGACAATCAGGGACGGGAGCTGGTCACCGATATGGAGATGGCTGAAGCATTTAATCAATTTTTTATTGGGATAGGTAATACAATGGCTAACAAGATAGTAAGACATCCTGATGCCCTTGAAGATAAAACCCCCAAACCAGAAAAATCTATGTTTCTTAGACCAATTATGGAAAATGAATTGATTATGCTAATAAAAACACTTAAAGATAAAGCTGCTTCTGGTGAAGATGGTATTAGTGTCAAAGTTATAAAAGAGAATCATATGTCATTGCTAATGCCACTCTTACACATGATTAATTTAATTTTTAACACTGGTAAATTTCCTAATTGTTTCAAGCATGCTGTGATAACTCCAATATACAAATCAGGTGATAAAAAAGTACTAACAAACTACCGTCCAATCGCCTTAACAAATACTATTTGAAAACTTGTAGAGAAATGTATAGGTTTGAGGCTTAATGAGTACATAGAGAAAAATAATTTTATTTCTAATCGCCAATACGGCTTCAAAAAAAATACTAGTACTGAGGATGCTGTAAACTGTCTTGCAGATTATGTCAGCAATGCCTTTGAGAGTGGAAGAAAGTGCCTGGGTATTTTCCTGGACTTGGGTAAGGCATTTGATACTGTGTCACACAAAATTCTAATTTCTAAACTAGGAAATATTGGTATACGTGGGAATGTACAAAATTTGTTTCATAGCTACTTAATTAATAGAACCCAAAGTGTAAAAATAAATGGATACATAAGTAGTCCGAGAAGGGTTGAATTTGGTGTACCACAGGGGACTGTACTAGGACCAGTCCTATTCTCTTTATATGTTAACGAGCTTTTAAGCCTGATGGAGGATGTTGATGTGATTTGTTTTGCAGACGATACGGCTGTAATAATACAAGAAAATAACTGGAGAATGGCAATAGATAGAGCTGAGAAAGCACTTCTGACTATAAAAACATGGTTTGATAATAATATACTAACTCTTAATATAGAAAAATCATGTTTCATTTGTTTTTCTGTTAGTGATATTGGGAGCACAACTGTGACTGATATTACTCTTCATAAGTTTGCTTGTGACGGACTGGATTCGTGTGGCTGCAGATTAAAAATTAACAGAGTTGACCAAACCAAATATTTGGGAGTGTATTTTGATATGTATATGAGATGGGAAACTCACATTCAGTATGTTACTAATAGAGTTCGAAAGTTGATTTACAAATTTTACCAGCTTAGGAAAATACTCTCAAGAAAGCTATTAAAAACAGTTTACTATGCTTTAGTGGATTCTGTGATGGGATATTGCATTACTGCGTGGGGAGCATCTAGTGGATCAGTTTTGAAATCATTGATTCTGGCACAAAAATATATTCTCAAGATTATTTTAAATAAAAGGAAACGTTACTCAACTGAAAATCTGTTTAGAGAAGCAAAAGTTTTAAAACTAAATCAAATGTACATTAGAGCAATAGTCAGACTGTTCTCAAGAAATAAAAATTACCTGAGTAAAATTATCCATGATAAAACTAGACAAGCTTCAAAAAGAAATGTGATAACCCCGAGAATGAGATATTCCAAAAGTCAACGAAGTCCTTTATTCACTGCTCCAAAAATATATAATATGTTACCTACTAATCTACGACAGAATTGTTATAAAAGAATTAAAAGAAGATTGACTGTTTGGTTAATGGAGAATAATATATCCTGGTTCTAAAAAATAAATACCTACTATAGATATAAAATAGTGTTAATTACCTATAAGTTTATTATTAGAATATATTGTATTATTATAAATTGTAATATTAAATTGTAAATAGTTCTAAATGCACACACAGACTACTAGTCCATTGTGCATAAATAAACAATAAATAAAATATAAAATAAAAAATATTATCTGACATAAACATTTTTTTTCTAATTCATGTTTTTGGTTCAAGGTATTTCTTTTTTTCTTCTTCTTGTTGTTTTTGTGGACTTAAGTAAAGCTAAAGGAGTTACAAAATCGATTTTATTTTTACTCATATATTCGTTATAATACCTTTGTCCTATTTATACGACCAGAGTATAATCGCCAGAAAGATTTAGCAGACTCTCGTTCATATTAAAATTTCCTGTTTTCTAGAGACAACCGAGACTAAGAGTATTCAGGTTCTCGGTTGATGTTGACATTTCATTAGGTACTAAACGTGTCGAAATCGCGTACAAACTGACTAGAATCACTACGCATTAATTAAGATTACTTTGCGTTGAGTACTCAGCTCTAGCAAGGAACAGCGGCGTATCATAGTCTTTGATATTGTAATCTCTCTAGGTTGTCATTTACGAAAACCTATTAATGTAACTAAAGGTGCTTTGAACAAGATATCTGAATCACATTTATAATTGTCTACTGCGCATTATTTTCCAAATATACAAATTTCTTGCTGTTTTACTTTTAAGCTCAATTTTTGAAACCCAAGAAATTCAAAGCCTTGCTCTTTCTTATAAACGATCATACGAAATGTAAGCCTTACAAAATCAATATACCACTAAATTTATATTGACACCAATATGCATTATTTATGCGACCATACAATAAATTTGTTTTTAATATAATCATCAAGTTAATTGTGTAAATCCCAATAGCGAACATTTATCTTATTTGTTTATTAAAAACATGATAACCTTTCCGTTTCGTAATATGTTTTTTAAAAATTTGGCATTGCATTTAAATAATTAATAAATGCATAACCTGATAATTTATTTTTAGGGTAGATGGATGTTATTGCATATTAGAACATGGTGTTAATTCTGATACATTTTCCTTTATAACAATTACCGATATTGCCAAAAATAAAGGTACTTTACTGTTGGGCAAAATTCATATTTTCTGACAAACCTCGTATATGACTGAAAATTTTTGATATATGAACTTTTTATGAAGAATAACATATTTTCGTAAAACTAATATTAAAAAAGTTTTCAATATGGTTCCAACTAAAGTATAACATAGAAAACTGATTTCAACAGCGAAAATGGATAATATCCAAAATAATATATTATATTATTTTATTGATTTGAAATATGCCGGGTTTTTTAATTGCTTTCAATACATTGCCGAAGTTTGTTTTAAGAAAAATCTAATTTAATTTTGACGAACTTCACCATACCCACTATTGTTTTACTTATAAATAATATTTAAATTTGATTGAGTGCAACAGACCTACTGTTCCGAGGGTTTTCCAGACACGATCGCTAAAGACAAACCGAAAATCGATATAGGGGGTTGTTTGGGGCGCTGAATCCAAATTTCACATCGAAAACGACCCCCCGAGCACCTGGTGCACCGGAACCTGGACGCGGACGTCATGTCCGAGGGTTTTCCAGACACGATCGCTAAAGACAAACCGAAAATCGTTATGGGGGGTTTTTTGCGGCGCTGAATCCAAATTTATCATCGAAAACGACCTCCCCCCAACACCTGGTGCACCGGAACCTGGGCCTAAACGTCATCTCCAGGTGTCACATTTGCAAAAAATGAAATTAAATTCACATCAAGGGTTTTTTTAGCTGCCCTCCTCGAATCCAGCATCCGCGACCATGCTCCAACTATCTAGTGCACCGGAACCTTTATCTTGACATCGACGTCATTCCCGTTTTCGATGTGAAATTTGGCATCCGCGCCCCAAAAACCCTCATAACGATTTTCGGTTTGTCTTTAGCGATCGTGTCTGGAAACCCCTCGCAGATGACGTTCGTGTCCAGGTTCCGGTGCACCAGGTGTTCGGGGGTCGTTTCCGACGTGGAATTTGGATTCAGCGCCCCAAAAACCGCCCTCACAATGATTTTCGGTTTGTTTTTTGCGATCTTGTCAGGAAAACTCTCGGGGATGACGTCCACGTCCAGGTTCCGGCGCACCAGGTGTCCGGGGGGTGTTCGCCGATGCCATATTTGAATTCAGCAACCCAAAAAACCCCCGGGCGCCGAGTTTCACTCCTTCCCCGCGTGAATTTTGGGAGAGTCCCACGGAGATGACGTTCATCGGCGATCGTGAGCTCCAGGTCGGCTGTGGGTTAATTTGAATAATCGTGATCAGCGACCTCGAAAACCCCCGGGAACCCGGTTTGAGCCAATTCTGAGTCTTATTAACAAAGGTATTTAATTTTCTTAAAGCGACTTCAAAAAATGCATTTTTTGAATGCATTTTTGGCTGTAGCAATCCAGTTTCCGGTTTGTATAAGAGACCAAGTAGATACATTTTTTACAAATAAGTTTTGGAAGCGAATGCAAAAAACCGCATTCCGATCCGTCTTAGTGCAAAAAATTCCGAGATTTTGGATGTTTTAGAGCTTCATTGCCTCGACTATAATAAAAACAATGACAGGACAAAAACCTATCAAAACCTAACTGATCCACCGGAAGATCTTAATTTAAACCACTATTAAATCTTAAAACATTTTAGTTAATCTGAACGTTAATAAATAGTGTTGAAAAATTTGGCAACAGTGTCTAGTCATATAATTTTGCAGGTGTACAATGTGATTTTTATTTTCTTTTATAATTTCCTCTTTTGGTATATATCCGTGACATAGAGTTAAAGAAATTAAAGTTTCATTATCATAAATTACATGAGGTGCACTTTCGTTACAAATAAAATTACATTTTATATGATTCAGTGAGACAAATCCATTTGTAATACCGTTAAATTTGGATATAGGTATAATACTATACAGGAATTTATGTTTTGTTATAAACAATTATATGAAACATTTTGAAAGCTTATATTCTTTGTATTTATTTTTCCCACTGGCCTACTATACCCGTTTCTAACACAATAACAAGGATACCGTGCCCGCGGTATCAATATGGAATATGCATATAAGCCAAGCATTGGTTTCTAGATCGAAACAAAATATTTTTTTATCGTAGGCTAGACTGTTGCGTTTCCATGACAATTTACTTTCGGTTCGAGGTATTTTCGCTTCGAGGTGCTTTCGGTTCGAGGCGCTTTTGTATGAAATAATATTATTTTAAAACAATCAAGCAACTACCCATACATATAAAAACAGTTAGTTTAGCAGAACTTAAAAAAACTTTATTTATAAACACATTGATATTATGCAAATTAGCGAAAACTGATATTGACAGTGCAACTTGTGTAATTTGTCATAAGCACTGAATTTAGAAAAAAAGGGTAATTAAAAAACGTATTCTATTTTTTAGTCTACAGTCGTAAAAAATAGTATGTACACCACCTTTCGAATGTGCTTTGCAATCACTGGCGCCATCGCAGCTCTCGACTGCGTCTCGAGCGGCCAACTTGGTGCTCGCATTGCAAAGCACTACTTTCGAAACTGGGTATACAAATAACTATTTTGTATTATCTATATAAATTAAACATTTATGGTAGTTGTTTCCATCCGTTGTTTTTGTTGACAACAAAACAAGATTTTCTATTGCAAATTTTTATTACATTACATGTAAAAAAAAAGTATTATTACGGCTGATGTACTGTAAATTTGAGTGTTAATTTATTATCTCGAAAATTTCTCTAAAGAATCCCACAGACCAACGCGAATTCGCTATCACAGCGGCTGCAATCTTTCTTATCATTTTCAGCGTCAACGATAAAAAAAAATCGCAGCCGCTGCGACAGCGAATTCGCGTTGGTTTGTAGGATCTTTAAGAGCTTTCGTTGATAAGGAGCAATACATTTGATTAAAAATACTGTTCAACAATGACCAATAGGACAATCAGATAATTTGCGGGCTAACCAACGTATTCTGTTTTTTAGTCTACAGTCGAAAAAAAAATAGTGTGTACACCGCGTTTCGAATGTGCTTTGCAATCACTCGCGCCATCGCAGCTCTCGACTGCATCTCGAGCGGCCAACTTGGTGCTCGCATTGCAAAACTGGGTATACAAATATCTATTTTGTATTATCTACATAAATTAAACATTTATGGTAGTTGTTTTCATCTATTGATTTTTGTTTTTGTTGACAATTGCAAATTTTTGCACAAAATTCGAAACTTATAAAACGCGATACTATTGGTTGCGACGTCACATTACATGTAAAAAAAAGTATTATTATGGCTGATGTACTGTAAATTTGAGTGTTAATTTATTTTCTCGAAAATTTCTCTAAAGAATCCCACAGACCAATGCGAATTCGCTATCACAGCGGCAGCGATCTTTCTTATCATTTCCAGCGTTAACGAAAAAAAAAATCGAAGTTGCTGGATCCTTAAGAGCTTTCGTGGACAAGGAGCATTACATTTGATTTAAAAGACTGTTCAACAATGACCACAAGGACAATCAAATAATTTGCAGGTTAACAAACGTATTCTATTTTCTCCGTTGCTCAGTTGATTCATTTATGACGACAGCTTATTTTTCTACAAATCCTGGCATTACCTATATCTGCAGAAATTAAACGCATACAAGTCTATATTTATTTGTTTAAGATAATGTTATGTGCTCCAAATAGGTTTCATTTTATTTATCTTACGCTATACTTTGGCAGTATAAATTATAACCTCATTTGTCTTAAAACTTTTGTTGCGATTTATTATACTATAAAAATAAATAAATGGCAAATATGCTATCTTGAATTCGGTGATAATACTCACATTTATGTAAAATTGTTAATTAACTTTGTACTACTTTCTTCCGATTTCGACTGTTCTCGGCATATTAAAAAAGGAGTTTCTTTGGGGCACGTGCAGTGGTATTTTTTGCATATTGGCACAATATATTTACAACGTGAAGAATAGAAAGTTGAATCTTAATAATTCTATGGATTAATTTCAGGGGGTAAATTGGGAAAAAAAATATTTTCAATGGCATCGTGTAGGATGTCAAATGAGAGCTTGTTCAAGCACGAATTCAACAATATATATGATTTTTTATTCATTTTTTTAGGGAAAAACGTTTAATAATTGCTGTCCCCCACCCCTATCATCAAAAGGATCGCTCACAAAAATCTGAAAAAATCATGAACATTGAAAACTAGCGGTAGATTAAGCGAAAATTTTCAGGATTGAAAAATTTTAGCGCGATCAATTGTTATAACAATTTAATTGTTTATTTCCTTATAACTGCTAAACCATTGGTTTTAGAGAGAAAGTTCTCACGATGCAAGGAACAACTTTTGTCCTTACACGTTTTTCAAAATTTTTAATTTGGTCCACTCAGCTCCGCGCATTCGCGATGTGTTGGACGGAGATCGGGGGGCTGAGGTTTCCTCAGATTAATTGGGGGCTGATGGCACGGAACACTAATTGTACAAATATAGCTTGCACCTGACTTTGATTTTTTAAAAGTAATCTTTGTATTTGGGATCCCACAAATGGTTGAATAATTTGTAAGTATCCACTAAATTGAGCATACTTTCTTCGGACCACTCCACAGTCATCAAAAACAACTATCAGTCTCGCTGCAAACTTAATTTATGCCCAAGCCTGCCACAAACCCGTCCCATTAGACGCGCAAATCCCTTTGAAGTCCCGTTGAAAAGCCGACAGAAAATGGATCGCTGCGAGCCTCCGTCGCGCGGCGCGTGGTAGACTCGCGAGCCCCGTATAAATATGACGAACTAGGCTCGTTGCTTGCGCGGCTCGCGCGAATCTCGCCATATCTATACGGACCTTTACACTTGTTAGTTCAAAACATTGACTGTCAAATTCTTACGGTCTTATTCATCACCAGCAGTAAAATTGAAGATCCCAACCTGAGAAAATAAATCAGAATTTTGTAATTAAATCAAACGGACCTGGTAGGATTGCTAATTAATGTAAAAGTAACAACCGGACTAATTTTGTAAATTAGGAAACTAAAACATATTCAGCATTATATAAACGCTAGTTGCACTGAAGAAACTGTAATTTCACTACAAGAAATATATCAGTACGCCACTGAGACGAGACGGCCTGGCGTTAAACTATAATACGGGAACGCAAACAGTCGACCGGCATTATTCTGCCTTTTAATAACATTCAAATAAATTAATTTGCTAATTAATTTACGGAGGGCTTTTCAACTAAGACGAGGCTGCCGCTTTTCGGGAACGTTGATGCTTTTCAAATGTCAAAAGATGATTGTAATGGGATGGCGATGGCGGTGTTTACTTAAATTAACGAAATTCTATTTTAATTATGTCATATATATTTTGGATGGAATTCTGTTAGATCGTCGAGTGGTCTACAGAACATACATTTTACCAGTTAAAATGTCGGAACTAAATAAATTCTGCTAAATCGCAATATTTTGATAGTAAGAACACATTGTTTCTCTATGGTCATTACCTTGGACCACCCTGTATATATTTATGTTAAAAATGTCAAGGTAGTATGGTTATTAGGTACTACAAATTTTCTTACATTTATTTTATGAAATAAATATACAGGGGAAGGACGAGGTGGAAAAAGAGAAAGAAGAAAAAGGAGTAGTAGTCACATTAAATCCCGAAAAACAAGCAATTTTTAGAAACTGAATAATTTTTCTGACGCTGTAGAGTTTACTACTCTCCCAAAGCCTCAAAATAAACCAGTGAGCTACAACATCTTTACCACATATATACAAATCCTCAGTATAAAACCTTATAATTGTTCGGCTTAATTTTCCCTTTTCCACTTATATTTTTACAGATTTTCTGCAAAAAAAAACAATAACACGAAATGTCCTGAAAATAATTGAAACTGGAGAAACTGCCTAGTTACGTGAGCGATATTTACAAAAGGCGTTTCTAATTAAAACGGATGAGAATCCCGCAAATATTGTTTCATTTCATTGTTTACTTTTTATTAATTCAAGCAGGCAGACAATTTGAGGTTGTTAAATATATACAGGTTGCCGCTGAAGTAATTTTGGTACAATGCGGTATTGAAAAATATATGTAAATATTAAAATACACTCATCAACGAAAACGCAAAACACAATAAATTTTAGTCAAGATTGATATTTGATAACAAATTTAGTATTACTAAAAAACATAATATTTTTCGGGACCACAGTAATTGGCAGTGACTTATTGTATTTGGGGATGCTGGGTTGCATTGACTTGTGAACTGTAAAGTATGTAAAAATTCAAATTTATTAAACAGTGGTCCGTTTTGTGGCTTTATCTGAGATGAATCACTGCCTGAATCACTTCTAGTGTCAAAATAGTATAGGTACCTATTACGACTAAAAGGCCCAACACACGACCCAATCTGCTGGATCCCTGCAGATTGTCTCGTGTGTAATCCAATCGCTCCCATTTTTTAACGATTTTCAAATTGTGCTACAATACATGTTAGGCGATGCATCAAACACAAAAGAAACAGCATCAAATATGGTACAGAAATAAAATTTTATTAACATTAACCGTACATACATCTTTGTATTGGTTGTAGTGGTTATCAGCTTGCCGGCCCCTCGCTGGCCGCCCGGGGCACGTGCCCCCTTTTGCCGCCCTAGATCCCAGCCTGCTCCAGTGGCGGATTTACGTGGGCGCAGGGGCCCCCCTCCCTAGAGCCTTGTAGTAGTACTTTGAATTAAATTAAACAAAAACCAGAAGTCGAAAAAAAACTACACCTCTAAAAAAATTTTAAAAATAAGCAATGCGCTTCCCTTTAATTTTTAGGATCTATATATGTACATTCTGATCTATCGTTAAAATTAATTATATTTAAAAACCTTATATTATAAATTGGCGAATGCGCCAGGAAAGCCCTTCTTCTTTTGGGTTGCCTATCTTTTGTTAGGTAAGGGATAAATTTAGGCAAGAGTCAATGACATGTTATAATGTCAATGGCAAGAGCTGGGTTGTTTAATAAAATAACTTTTTAGTTTTTCAATGCTGATAGTAAAAAATACCTTGAATTATTTTAAGCGTTGTGTTTTAATTAGTTAGTGAACCATTTTTTACATTAATGGCTACTGTTTTGTGAGTGTTGCATAAGCTTAACCTAAACCCTAACAAACCAATTCTATTTTCTTTGATAAAATCTTTCTACAGGAAGTATATCTTACAGAGATTTTACTCTAAAATTAACAAAAACATTAGTTTTTTAATAGTTCGGATAACTACAAGAATGCGTGTAATATTTGTGTTTAACTTTTGTTAATTTTAATTATTAGCTGAGTGCTCTTTTTTTCATTAATGACTGTACTGTGTTAGTTGTGTTAGTGCGTTAACCTAAAATATTTTCAAACGAAGTGAATTTTATAGAAATTTTACTGCAAAGGTAACAGTAATAAATAAATAATAAAAATAAATGTTAGTATCCAATTTAATTATTTATTAATAATGTTAAATAAACACGCTGTATTACAGCATTTTAACTTTTTGAAATATGTAGTAGGATTTCTTTCTGTGAAGGTAACAACAATATTATTTTTTCAAACTTGTTACATAGGAATATGGTAGAGAGACTTGGCAACGCCACAGCGAGTAGTGACCTCAAAAAAAAACATTATTTTCTGTATCTGACGTTTCTCATTGTTTTTTATATCGCCATGTATTTATTACCAGTGGTGCGCTGTTACAAAAAAAAAATTTTAGAGAGACGATATCTACCTTGTTTTTATTGTGAAGCGCCATTTATGAATATTTTTATTCAATCTGAATTCATACCAGGATTTACCGGTTTCAGTATATGCAGTGAATTTCATAACAACCTGTATATTCAACCAGGATGGTTGAATTTAAAGTACCCTCCAGATATTGAGTAATATATATTCAACCAGGGTGGTTAAATTTAAACTACTATAGCGTGGGATATCACATAGTTCATGTATATGTCAGTAGATGGCGCTGGAGCATTTAAATTTTAAAAAAGACCGTGTAATATGACGAAACCCACCTTAACGATAAACTTACTTATTCTCATCCTCTGTTACCGTTGGGTGTCAAGGGTTGTTTTGCTTTGCAAAACTTCTTCCATTGTTTCCGATGTTTCGCTTGTCCCTTTGCTTTTGTCCATGTACTGCCTCTCTGTTCCAGTGTATGTCCTATTTGCTGTGTCTTCCATGTCTTCCTCTGGCGTCACCTCCGTCTTTTGTGGTCTCACCCTACTTTCCATGATTGTCTCACTGTTATTATTTTCCATTTTTATTAAATGGCCGAACCATCTAAGTTGTCTTTGCTCAATCTCCTATATTATTGGTTCTACTTACAGTCTCTCCCTGATTATTTCATTTCTGATTTTATCCGTAAAGCCTTGTAACCCCTTCTATACCTTATCTCTGTAATTGTTATTCTTGATTTTAGCCTTTCTGCCTGGACCCATGATTCACTTCTATAGATTAATGTAGGCACCACCACTTGTTGTTTTGGTGACATCCCCCTTATTAAAAAAGACTGTTCGTAGACCATGGAATAGTTTTGTTGCTGCTTGTATTCGATTAATGGCATCTATGTTTCCATCGCTAGTGACCCTAGATACTTCATTTGATCTGTTACACCTATTGGCGACTCCAATTAGGGAGACGGCAACACCGTTCTGGCCAACTAGCGGCCGTTTTGGTACTAGTATAACGGGGAATGTTTACGTTTTATATAACTTTTGTAGCATTTTTGAAACGTCGAATTTAGTATTATTTAAAAAGATTTTTTCGGAGTGCTCAAGTATATATAAGTATGACTACGAAGTAGAACAGAAACAATAGTAAAACTCAAAAATCATTTTGAAATACCTTGTGTAAACAGCAGTTTTTTGCCCCCGTCGTTCGGTAAATTATGTTCAGTGTTTCGTTGATGTTAAGGCATAATATCCGCCCAAGGTTATGAAATAGTGTACCATAACAGTTTTCTAGGTTATATTATTATTTTTGTGTAACAATTCATTGTAATTCTTGGATATTATAACGTTTTTTCTCATTTTTTCCAATGAAATGCGTTGGGGGACACAAATTAAGAACGTGGCGTCCTCATCAGCCGATTTGCTAAACTACTATAATGGGGAATCAGCTGATGGCGGAGGAGTTCGAGTTGACGCTTGGAACGGTCCGAGAACACAATTTAGACATTGTATATTACTACTTACTTTGTCATCTATATAGGATATATTAAGAACGTATGTAGGGATTTGTCGGCTCGGATAAATCGCCGCGCCTCTAGCAGCCACTTTTATAACTAGCATATCGGGGGTTGTTTATGTACCTCTGTTTGTTTATTTATACCATTTTTAAAACCTCAGAATTAGTCCTATTTAGTAATTTTTGTTACAAAATCTAAAGTATGTTGAGAAATAAAGAAGAAATGTAACAAAAACAACAAGCACACCCAAAAATCATATTTGAATAACTCTAGTGGGAAAGTCGATTAGTGGCCCCGCCATTCCACGAATTGGTTAGTGTTTTTCAATGCCTGTGCATAAATATCCGTTTTACTCGTGTAAAATACTGTGCATTGACTATTTCCTCAGTTCTCTTAATATTTCTGTGTAATAGTTCCGTATAAGTTTCGCTTATTACATTTTTACAATGCAAGATTTTTAACCTCGAAAGACCAAACCACAGACCGAATCAAGAGAGTGTGCAAAATGTAAGTTAAATGAAAGTTGAGTAAGTTTAAGCTCACATCCCTTTTTATCAAAAAATGCCCTAAAAATGGAGTGACCATATCCTTAATGATGGAAGAAAATACCTATGGACAATACTGGAGGCAAACCTCAATATGAGGAATATGTTTTCCTACAAATGCGTGACAGTGTCCTTCTTACATTTTACACTACGAGATTAATTCATTGCTTTTGATGGAGGTAGGTAAATTCATCATTTATAACTAGTTAAGAATTGTGAAAATGTGTTTGTTAATAAATGTAACTTTTACCGTTTTAAAAGACAATGTTGAGGGCAATGTATTACAATGTTCTGCGTATTCTCATAATATATAAAGTACAATTCTATGCACTATAAAATTCTATTTTTAAAAGCAAATCTACATTTTTGTACTCCGTAATAAACCTAATGACTGGCAGACATAGATAATATCTTGGTTTCTATTATAGATAGACAATATAATATTGTCAGTGTTCATTTTTGAATGTTTTGATGACCACAAAAGTCTTACTTATTATATTAGATAGGTAATTAACCTATAGTTGATTCTTTTTTAAACTGCTTTAATAATGTAAAAATGCCCCTACATGGGGATTGATACTGGAGTTATACGAAGAGTTATAGTAAATATGAAGGAACAGTAGCTGATAAATATTCTAAAATTTAAGTACCCACTTGTGATTTATTATTAAATAATAAATTAAATACAATTTTGTTATAAACCTAATTAACATTGAACTACTTTAAAATCATCTAGTGGGTATTTTGGATTTTCAAGTCTCCTTACTTTACATGTCTTTGAAAATAGTGTTTGCGATATTTATAAATTTTGTTCATTGTAGGTAATTATGCTAGGCATGCAAAATTAAAAAGGGTTTGCTCCCAGAAATTACCAGTATAATCTCTGTTTAGTACAATTTTTGTGAAGCTAAGAAATGCAAGAAGTGAAGCATCAGTAGGTAAGTATGAAATTCGGTTATGAAAAGGTGAGCGGGGAAAACAAACTAGTGTCTATATAATTTTATGAATCGAGTATTTTTGCTTAGTTTTACAAAGTAGATATTTACAAAAAGTAATAATAAATTTTCTTTACTTATAAAATAGTGCATATGTCGTAGGCTAATTACAAATTCCGTCGTTTTATAAAAAGCCTAGTCGTTTTATAAATGACTAGGTATATTGTAAAATGAAAAATAAATACTGAATTTTTACAATTCGACTGAACTTTTTAGGCGTTTCATAAAACGCCGAATTGCTCTCAGGCTTATTGTAAACAGTTCTTCAATCTTGTTTGTTTTAGGATATGACCGATTATAACTAGTCGATTTGTAAAAGACTGGAAAGTACTTAGGCATTTTATAAAACACCGATTTATATTGTTGCTGGATCGTATAATATTTCAAACAAATAAATAGTAAGTTGGACACTTTATTTTTGTCACAACATCATAAAAGAAATTAATGGATAACTCTTACAACACATTCGCTTTTTTTAATTAATTAATTTAAAAGTAATATTATTTTACTTATTTGAACACGGTCCGCTTGAATGACATTTACTATTGCATTTCAAGTGAGCCTTAAAACAAAAACACTTATTTGTGTGGCATTGCGTTTTGCTTGCTTTGCAGGAACATTTTTTGAATCCCTGCCCTCCAAATATAGAAAACTTTGTTAAAGCTTCTCTCAAAGAAATCATTTTTCCTTCCAAAACCTGAATTGGTTCGGGATTTTCAATGCCAACGATTTCATCTCTTGAAAACCATCGATTCAAAATTCCGTGCTTAGTACCAATTTGGTATACTCCATTTTATATGTCTACGATATTTCCCAATATATTTTTAGGGTCTAGTGGTCCCCTATCGAATTTAGGTCTCGCCTAACTCGATAGCAGTCTTATTATTATTGTTATTGATTTGATAAACTAGCAATTGCTAAATAAAGGATAATAATAATTATAATACGCCTATATATGTCTACTTTTATTCCAGGCGCATTGTAAAAATAATCGCCCACACCTTCACTTTACAATAAGCCTGAGAGCAATTATTCGGCGTTTTATGAAACGCCTAAAAAGTTCAGTGGAATTGTAAAAATTCAGTATTTATTTTTCATTTTACAATATACCTAGTCATTTATAAAACGACTGAATTTGTAATTAGCCTACGACAGACATATGAAATGTCTTATGGTTCTCACTAACCGTGACTGGCTATACCTAGGTGCAGCCGATTAGAATAAGGTTATTAGACCTAGTTCTAGCGACTAGGTATGGCCAGAAATAGGTTACATCTAGAGCGCGCATTCAATATAAGCGTACACTTAGCTTATACACCTAGTTCTAGCCGGCTGTGACTGGCCAGACCTAGGTGTATCTGGTTATAATGAGGTTTGTAATAGGTTACACCTAGGACTAGCCAACTGCTAATGGCTACACCTAGGTGTAGCCGCACTTAGGGTTCTACCCGTAACATATGTACTTATTATGAGAAGTTAATGACTTGAGGCTAAACTACGAGCCAAACTACCCCTATTATTCAAAGTATTATAAAATTTTATTAAGTTCCTTAGCATTAATTAATTATCTTACATTTATAAGTTGGGGACAAATTCTTAGATGTTTTTAAAAAAATTCTTAATTTTTATACTCTGTACGCCACTCTTTTATTTTCACGCATTAAAACTAGTTACTCTACAACTATTTGTGAAGAAATTAGAAACCTCCGGTAGCTATATTACTTTATCTCAGTGTTTTTATTTTTTTTTAGGAGAATTATGACATCGCTTGTTTCAATGAGCTTTTGTGAAGAAAATTGTGTTAATTTAAATTAAACATTAAAATAAACTTTTCGTAAACATATTTTTATGCCCTGTCGATAAGCTATAAACTTTAAAAGCAGTACCTACCTATTATTTAGTTACAATTTACATTTTTTTTTGTAAAACCTTATCGAGACAAGCGGTGTCATATTTGGCTAAAAAATAAAAACGCTAATGTATATAATTAGTAATTACATTATCAACTACAGAGTTCTAATTCGCAGATTGTTGTACGGTGATAGTCCTAATGCGTAAAAATAAAAGATAGCCAGTGCCATACTGCTGCAAAGAGTAAAAAATTAGAAAAATAATACAAAAACGACTTTCTTAACATTTTGCAATCAAATTAGAAATTTATTCTAAGAAACTACTCTTAATAACACCTTTGAATATTTTTAAAAATTTAAAAAACAGAGCTAGGTAATTTTCTCTAGTTATTTTCAGTTTTTTTAATTTCCCGCTCTAATAGGGATGACTTGCAATTTATTTATTGGAGGTTGTAGATGCACTAAATTTTACTGACAATTGCATTTTCAGGGAGTAATAAAAAAGTTTACCATTTGTTTAAAACTTTAATATATATATATATATATATATATATATATATATATATATATATATATATATATATATATATATATATATATATATATATATATATATATATAAATGCTAGAAACTAGCGCGGATCGATACATAAAAAAAAGAGGAGAATTATTGTGGGCATGTCCGCTAGCAATGAACAGTAAAATGAAAAGTTAGAATGGTAACCCGTACGACACGTGTTTCTGCTCATTGGCTTCATCAGGCCCACGTATGTGACTGTGCCTCTCAACATAAGTCGAGATGCACAACGTCACATACGCAGTTACGGGTGTAACCTTAAGAAAAGGGAAAAAAAATATATTTAACGAGGACCACAAACAGGAGCCAGTGCACCAATTTGTGGCTTCAGCCAAAAGACCCCTTTTTTGGGGGCAACAATTAGCGTCGCCGACGGAGGCAACTATAGCCAACTGTCGTGGTATCCTATAAGCCCAAGAGAAGAAAAACAAATGCTAGAAACTAGCGCGGATCGATACATAAAAAAAAGAGGAGAATTATTGTGGGCATGTCCGCTAGCAATGAACAGTAAAATGAAAAGTTAGAATGGTAACCCGTACGACACGTGTTTCTGCTCATTGGCTTCATCAGGCCCACGTATGTGACTGTGCCTCTCAACATAAGTCGAGATGCACAACGTCACATACGCAGTTACGGGTGTAACCTTAAGAAAAGGGAAAAAAAATATATTTAACGAGGACCACAAGCACCATAGCATTTGTTTTTCTTCTCTTGGGCTTATAGGATACCACGACAGTTGGCTATAGTTGCCTCCGTCGGCGACGCTAATTGTTGCCCCCAAAAAAGGGGTCTTTTGGCTGAAGCCACAAATTGGTGCACTGGCTCCTGTTTGTGGTCCTCGTTAAATATATTTTTTTTCCCTTTTCTTAAGGTTACACCCGTAACTGCGTATGTGACGTTGTGCATCTCGACTTATGTTGAGAGGCACAGTCACATACGTGGGCCTGATGAAGCCAATGAGCAGAAACACGTGTCGTACGGGTTACCATTCTAACTTTTCATTTTACTGTTCATTGCTAGCGGACATGCCCACAATAATTCTCCTCTTTTTTTTATGTATCGATCCGCGCTAGTTTCTAGCATTTGTTTTTCTTCTCTTGGGCTTATAGGATACCACGACAGTTGGCTATAGTTGCCTCCGTCGGCGACGCTAATTGTTGCCCCCAAAAAAGGGGTCTTTTGGCTGAAGCCACAAATTGGTGCACTGGCTCCTGTTTGTGGTCCTCGTTAAATATATTTTTTTTCCCTTTTCTTAAGGTTACACCCGTAACTGCGTATGTGACGTTGTGCATCTCGACTTATGTTGAGAGGCACAGTCACATACGTGGGCCTGATGAAGCCAATGAGCAGAAACACGTGTCGTACGGGTTACCATTCTAACTTTTCATTTTACTGTTCATTGCTAGCGGACATGCCCACAATAATTCTCCTCTTTTTTATATATATATATATATATATATATATATATATATATATATATATATATAAATGAAATAAAGATTACGGGGATTCGGCCAGAAAGTCTTTATTATATTTTTCTTATAATGTGCCTAGCTTTCGAAATGTTTCATTTCTTCCTCAGGGCACTAAAAAATTAAATTAATTTATAATTTATTATTTAAAATTATAGGAAATTAGTAAAACTTACATTATATTTAAATATAAAGACAGTTAATTTTCGAAATTTTATGAAAAAATTGGTTGAAAAATATTCTACTTGGAATTTTGACAATATTTTTTGAAGTTGATAGTAAATAAAAAATTGGAAGAAAAATATGTTAACTTGATGCAAGAGGTAGAAATCAGACATTTGACAAAAAAATATATGGGAAGGTATTCATGATTTTCTAACATTATAAGAAAAATATAATAAAGACTTTCTGGCCGAATCCCCGTAATCTTTATTTCATTTAATTTATTACACGGCCGTTATTTGTACAACAAATATATATATATATATATATATATATATATATATATATATATATATATATATATATATATATATATATATATATATATATATATATATATATATATATATATATATATATATATATATATATATACACATATATACACACAGTGTGTCTACTTAAGTTGGAATCATATGGAAAACTTTTTTATTATTAATTTTGCGAAAAACAGTTATTCTTCATAAAAAGTTCTGCATGGCCTAAAACCTAAAATGAAATAATCAGACATCAATTTTTTGTAGTCGTATACGAGGTTTGTCAAGAAATGTGAATTTTACTAGAGAGTAAATTACCTTTATTTTTGACATTATCGAAAATTATTATAAAAAAAAAGTTGATCAGAATTGAGAACTACATTCAAATATGCAATCATATCCATTTACGTTAAAAAACGATTTTTTACGTTTTCGAAACTTATCTCTGCAATAACAATGAAAATGTAACTGTAGTTACATGTATTAAAGGATGCACTGACAATAAATGTTTGACAGTGAACGTCAAAACAAAACGTGTTGGAATTTTTAAAACATATAGAAATGGCAGCGTTACTAACTTCTGAAGAAAAAATTTAAATTGTTTTAATCGTGGGAGAATACTATAAAACGCATAGAGAAGCAGCAGTTATTTTTAACAACAGACATGCGA
Source organism: Philopedon plagiatum (assembly GCA_963971165.1). NCBI lineage: Eukaryota > Metazoa > Arthropoda > Insecta > Coleoptera > Curculionidae > Philopedon > Philopedon plagiatum. Next base: position 54,500,229 of record OZ020189.1, on the reverse strand, counting down.
ATAGAAATAGAATTAATCAATCAACAGTTACGAAAATAGTAAATAATTTCAAGACTTATGGAAGTATTCAATAGTAATTTACGTAACAAGTTCCGAAAGTGATGTTTTACGGGAGGAGTAGGAATTTTCCAGGACGAGCCGCAGGCGAGTCCTGGAATCCTGCGAGTCCCGTAAAATCACTTTTGGAGCGTGTTACGTACAATATTTTTTCTGCAGCCGTTTTGCATGTTAAAAAGGATATCGATGGATAATAATGTATGAACTTTATATAGATAATTACATATAACAACCACTCTTATGAATACATTATTTATGAATATTAATTATACAATTATAACAATTACTTATATTAATATTATTAGGGGTATTAACAGAAGTGGCAGTGTTGAAATTAGAATTAGACGTATTAGTAATTGTACTAGTTTTTAAGATATTAATTTCTTTACCGCCCCTTTCAATCTGTGAAGCTATGTGAATTTTGTTTTTTAAAGAATTTTCTATGTATACCTCTGCTACACTCGTTGATTTCCATCCTCCGTGTCTCTTCAAGTTGGTTATACTACCACCACTTTCAGCGAGTAAAGTGGCTGAGCTTCTACGTAAACAGTGCCCGGTGTATTCTTTGGGATTCGGTAATTTAAGAAATTCAGCAACTGTGCAAGCGATTTTTCCAAAAGTGTGAATACCAATAGGTTGTATAGTACATTTTCCGTTTTTATAATAAACAAATAATCTACGATGTGGTGTGTTTGCTGGACGTAATGACAAATATTTTCTGTATAAAGAAATATTATTTTCTCCAATGACGACAAAGGTTCTTTCCATATTCGTTTTAGAATTAGGAATTTTAATCACTAACATGATTGTTTTATCTTCTATATCATCCAAATTCATTTTACAAAGCTCTTCACGACGGCAAGCGCCTGCTAAACCAATTATTAATGCAACCTAAAGTAAAAAAAAATAGTCACAAGGAAGAAGAGGAATTAGATTTAAATATATTACCTTTGTCATTAGGTAGTCATTATCTGCAGCTTTTGATACGAAGTGATCTATTTCTTCTTTATTCAATACTTTTGATTTTTTGGGTTTATAGCCAACGGATTTTCTTTTAAGGAAAGCAATAACTTTGGGATAGCGGCTTATATCTATATTATTTTTAATATTAATTGTGGACTTAAGCATCGAGTAGTTGCTCCAGAGGCTTGACGGCTTTAAGATTTTAGATTTTTCCATTAAATATGCAAGAATTACTTGTTCATTTATAGTATGCACATTTTTATCTTTGCTCCATTTATGAAATGAACTGTAGACTAATTCATACCTCTCTCTTGACTTTACCGGCAATAATTCATTAGTAGCCGCTTTAGCAGATTCACTAATCTCATCTGGAATTATTTCAGCCTCACTTTCACTACTGGTTTCCATTTCTTTGAATTAAAAAGCGAAAACACACACGAATATTACATGACAAGCGCTGTCATAATTAAATACAAAGTTTTTGTTATTGTTAAAGCCGCCTACTTAGATATCTAAAATCGTCCCGAAAGTGAAATAAATCGTCCCGAAAATGCTACTTTCGGTACGATTTTTTGTAAAAGGGTACTTTCGATTTAATAAATCATACCGAAAATTCTATTTTCGGGACGGCTGCAGAAAAAATTATTTTAATTAAAAATGCCAAAAAATGGTTGCCAATGAGGACACAGAGTTAGAAGTAATGCTGTCGTCATAGAATTTCCAAAAATGCCATTGCGCAAAAGAAAGTCATTGATACAAAATAATGTAAGTAAAGATACAGTGGCAAATATACAACGAAATAAATACCATCCATACAAACCACATTTCGTTCACACATTGAAAGAAAGGGATTATGATAGACGGTTTGAATTTTCCTCTCTCATCGAAGGAGAGTTAGAAGAGGATCCTTTTTTAACAAGACGTATAATTTTTATGAGGAAACATTTACTTCAAATGGAACCGTCTCGTCACAAAATTGTCGCTGGTGGTCTGACACTAATCCCAACTTTACAATAAAGACTCTTGACCAATATTCGTTTAAAACGAACGTCTAGTGTGGTATTTTTAAAAACAGTTTAATTGGATCATATTTTTTTCGACAATCTATGAATGCAGAACGTTACTTACAACTTTTACAAAATCAATTCAATGACTTCATGGATGAACCTTACAAGAACGTCAACAAATTTGGTTCCAACAGGACGGTGCCTCATGCCACAGTACATTGGCTGTTAGAGAATACCTTCAAAATATTTTCAATGAAAAAGTGATTCACAGGTATTCAGATCTTTTTTGGCCTGCTAGATCTCCTGACTTAACCCGTCTGGATTATTTGTTATGGGGTTACTTGAAACAGAAAGTTTACCAGCAAAAGCCGTTTCTAGATGTTAATCATTTGGAGAGGATCATTTCAGAAGCATGCCAGGAAATTACTCCAAATAGGATAATGAATGTATTACGGAAATTTGGCAATAGAACGACTAAATGTTTTGAAAGAGAGGGTGGCTATGTCGAGGATTAAAATTAAATTATATTTATTTCTATTAATGGTGTGTTAGTTACACAACTTATTATTTGAATGTATTTTTCTATTTGCAAAATAAATGATTGTTTATGCATTCATCACTTATTTAAATTGCGAAATTTTTAGAAAACATATTAAGAAACGGAAAGTTATCATGTTTTTAATAAACAAAAAAGAAAAATGTTCATTATTGAAATTAACAAAATTTAAGGTAACTTTTATAAAGTAGAAAAATTTGTAAAAAATTACATATCCTGATTTTTCATGGAAGATGGATATGATTACATATTTGAATGTAGTTTTCAATTCTGATCAACTTTTTTTGTATAACAATTTTCCATATTGTCAAAAATAAAGGTGCTTTACTCTTAAGCAAAATTGAGATTTTTTGACAAACCTCGTATACGACTGCAAAAAATTAATGTCTGATTATTTCATTTTAGGTTTGAGACCATGCAGAACTTTTTATGAAGAATACCTTTTTTTCGTAAAATTAATAATAAAAAAGTTTTCCATATGATTCCAACTTAAGTAGACACACTGTATATATATATATATATATATATATATATATATATATATATATATATATATATATATATATATATATATATATATATATGGAAGTACGTAGGGTTTCACGGATGGAGAAATATGTGTCGTGGTTAATCCGGGAATTCATCCGTTCGTTTGATTCGTTTCTATTTGAAACTTGCAGACGTTTCGCCAAAATCTCATTTGGCATCTTCTGTGCTTACTCGCTGATCGTAGAAAGTAAGTTTACTTTCTACGACCATATATATATATATATATATATATATATATATATATATATATATATATATATATATATATATATATATAATAAATGTAAATGCGAAGATTTACTTTTTCGCTAGTGCAGCGAAAAGGCCGTGAATGAAAAATAAAAATAATGAGGACTATCTTTGATTCTGGTCTGGGTGACCTCCTGCTATCGATTTCTGGGCCCTTACCCATCAGCGGGCAGGCTTACACCCAGGGTGGCTGAAGAACAGACCACGATTTGACCAGAATCAAAGAGAGTCCTTATATCCAAAATGATCGGAAAGGATGGGTAAGATGTAGTGGCTCGCGCCAACTAGTTCACCCAGTGTTGCTCCAAAAATGTTTGGCTGCTAACACAATAATACTCGAAAGTATGTCGAATGTCGATTTTCTCGACGTCGACGGTACAAATGCACCATTGTACAACAATAGTAGAAAAATGGAAGATTTCTTGGCCTATAGGTAATATAATAAATGTAAATGCGAAGATTTACTTCTTCGCTAGTGCAGCGAAAAGGCCGTGAATGAAAAATAAAAATAATGAGGACTATCTTTGATTCTGGTCTGGGTGACCTCCTGCTATCGATTTCTGGGCCCTTACCCATCAGCGGGCAGGCTTACACCCAGGGTGGCTGAAGAACAGACCACGATTTGACCAGAATCAAAGAGAGTCCTTATATCCAAAATGATCGGAAAGGATGGGTAAGATGTAGTGGCTCGCGCCAACTAGTTCACCCAGTGTTGCTCCAAAAATGTTTGGCTGCTAACAAAATAATACTCGAAAGTATGTCGAATGTCGATTTTCTCGACGTCGACGGTACAAATGCACCATTGTACAACAATAGTAGAAAAATGGAAGATTTCTTGGCCTATAGGTAATATAATAAATGTAAATGCGAAGATTTACTTCTTCGCTAGTGCAGCGAAAAGGCCGTGAATGAAAAATAAAAATAATGAGGACTATCTTTGATTCTGGTCTGGGTGACCTCCTGCTATCGATTTCTGGGCCCTTACCCATCAGCGCGCAGGCTGGTCAAATCGTGGTCTGTTCTTCAGCCACCCTGGGTGTAAGCCTGCCCGCTGATGGGTAAGGGCCCAGAAATCGATAGCAGGAGGTCACCCAGACCAGAATCAAAGATAGTCCTCATTATTTTTATTTTTCATTCACGGCCTTTTCGCTGCACTAGCGAAGAAGTAAATCTTCGCATTTACATTTATTATATTACCTATAGGCCAAGAAATCTTCCATTTTTCTACTATTGTTGTACAATGGTGCATTTGTACCGTCGACGTCGAGAAAATCGACATTCGACATACTTTCGAGTATTATTGTGTTAGCAGCCAAACATTTTTGGAGCAACACTGGGTGAACTAGTTGGCGCGAGCCACTACATCTTACCCATCCTTTCCGATCATTTTGGATATAAGGACTCTCTTTGATTCTGGTCAAATCGTGGTCTGTTCTTCAGCCACCCTGGGTGTAAGCCTGCCCGCTGATGGGTAAGGGCCCAGAAATCGATAGCAGGAGGTCACCCAGACCAGAATCAAAGATAGTCCTCATTATTTTTATTTTTCATTCACGGCCTTTTCGCTGCACTAGCGAAGAAGTAAATCTTCGCATTTACATTTATTATATTACCTATAGGCCAAGAAATCTTCCATTTTTCTACTATTGTTGTACAATGGTGCATTTGTACCGTCGACGTCGAGAAAATCGACATTCGACATACTTTCGAGTATTATTGTGTTAGCAGCCAAACATTTTTGGAGCAACACTGGGTGAACTAGTTGGCGCGAGCCACTACATCTTACCCATCCTTTCCGATCATTTTGGATATAAGGACTCTCTTTGATTCTGGTCAAATCGTGGTCTGTTCTTCAGCCACCCTGGGTGTAAGCCTGCCCGCTGATGGGTAAGGGCCCAGAAATCGATAGCAGGAGGTCACCCAGACCAGAATCAAAGATAGTCCTCATTATTTTTATTTTTCATTCACGGCCTTTTCGCTGCACTAGCGAAGAAGTAAATCTTCGCATTTACATTTATTATATTACCTATAGGCCAAGAAATCTTCCATTTTTCTACTATATATATATATATATATATATATATATATATATATATATATATATATATATATATATAAGGGATGTGTATTCGTGACTGAATAGTTAGAAAAAAGAATTTTTTTCTTGGGTAGCAGTCAAAATGCAGGTGGCCAATTAATTAATTCTTTATTGCTTAGTCGAGCTTTCGAGTTTCAATTTAACCCTTCTTCAGGACACACTACAAAAGTTACAAAACACATTGTCAGGAAACACAGTTCCCATACAATCAAAAATTTTATTTTAAAACTTACCAATGTGAATTATTTTAAAAAAGGAATACAAAAATACTTCGCAGAAATGTTACTAAACATATTTATGACATTCTACAATTAAAAAACTTTAAAAAATTGGTTCAAGTTTGGCGATGATTGCCGAATAAGTACTTACTACATTTTGGTTGCTGGATGATGAATGAGCAACAGCTGGTCATTTAAAAATTGATTTGACGTTTGACAGAACCACGAATGTTAGGTTGTGTTCAAACTCGAAATAAAGCGCGGCGAATTTAAAATTTTTTTTTTTTTTTAATTTTTATACTGAAAAATGATGTCCTGCGCATTCACCAACAGTGGAAAACGCAAAAGGTATGTAATAACAATGTGGAAATACAAAAAACTTTTCTAAAATATAATGTTCACACAAAAGAGAAATGAAAAGAAAACTAGATAGATGTGTCTTCCTGTAAGGAACTGAATTTTTCCTTATATAATTTGAGTAAGAAGGAATAAATAGTGCTGAGGTTTTGGATATCTGTTTTCTTATTCATGCAGTGGTCGGCGCCATGAATGTGTACCATTTCTAAGAACAGTCTTTTGTAATAGTTATTGGATTTTGCCAGAACTTTAGGTTCAGCAAATCTCATTTGGTGGCCTTCTTTTATTACATGTTCAGCCAATGCACATGAAGGCACCGACCTCCTGCAGTCACTCTTGTGTGATATAACACGGTTATATAAGTTTCTGGATGTTTGACCGATATATACATCTTCACAATTATCACAAGAAATCTGATACACAACATTCCAATTCTCTTTTGTGGTGAGGGGTGTTTTTGTTCTAGTATACAATTGTGAAACAGTCTTCACTTGTTTCTTTGCAAACCTAACATCGGTGCACTCAAATAATTTTATTAATTTTGGAGTGAGATTCTCTATATACGGTAAAGTACAATAGAAAGTCGGAATAGTGGTGCTTTGATTAGCATTATTGTCATTATGCCGTGATGGCGTAGGTTGTGTGTTTAGGGATGGTGGTTGACTGGGTCTATCAACAACATTCTCCGGTAATTGATAAGCTGTACTGTATAAGAATTTATTAATTAATTTAAGTGGATACGAGTTTTCCAACAGCATTGTTTGTAATAATTTTAATGAGGCTTGCCTATCTTGTGGATGCGTTAGCATGACAGCTCTACGTTTCATGCCTAAAATTAAATTGATTTTCATCTTCATAGGATGGTATGACTTAAATGTGTGATGACCGTATGACCGTAGATTACATCAATCATATGAACGTAAATTTCGATCAGTAAAACGCTCAAATTTAAACAAGTTTACGAGGCTGAAACGAGACCAGCTCGAGGAGATCAAAACACAAGATAAATGGTTCCGCAATCTCACTTCCATAGATTTTCCAAATGACATAAAACAAATTTTGTCCCTTGGACGTAAATTTAGCCTATGTCCCACCCCTAAAGATTGGAACATACCATCTCTTCTAGCTGATCTCGAGACAGCTATTGCTCAGTTTGATGCTCAACAAAGGGATCTTTATAGAGCGCGTTTCACAAACATTATTACTAATTTTATACAACATCATCATAATAGCAATCAACATTTTAATGAGATTGCAACGTAACTCTTTGTGGGTTTCTCAGGGATTTTGGTTCGAATGCTGGTAATGAAAAGCAATGTTTCGGTTTCTCGACAGGTTGTTTAATTCTTCTGTTAATCTACAATCTTTTACGAAAAAAGGAAATGTTAAAAATTTACCAGCTAAAGGGTATTTTAAAAGAATACATATCATAAATATAAGCTTGACATATTTTATGTAAGAATATCATAGCAATTGTTTTACCTTTTACGACCAGGCACGCAGTGACTCTAAAGTAATACTTTACAGCTCTGGTAGCCACCAAAAGGTTCGCTTTCAGTTTGTAGATTTCGGGAGAAAGAAATTAAGAAAACTGACTGGCTACGACACAAGCGATGTTAAAAATGATCTGCTAAACCTTTTTACCTGGTCAAACGACAGAGAAACGAAACTCTGCAAAAAAACTGCACAGTGGCGGCGCCTCGTAGTAAAACGAGTATATTATATGTATATTAACATAGGCGGAGGTAACGGGTTTTGTTACATCTTCGCCCCCCTCCAGCTAGGCCTCGAAACGTTTAATTTTCCCAATTCGGTGAAGAGGCCGTAGAGGAACCAAAAAACTTTTTAAGATGCGAGGCATGAAACACACCCCTTTCAACATTATTATTAAGGTGAATTAGTACATAAGTAGCATCACTAACCTTTCTTTTTATCCGGTAAGGGCCTTCGAACAACAATAACATTTTTTTCGTTTCAGCTCGAATGGCGGATGATACGGTGTTTGCTCTCAGCAAAACCAGATTACCCGGTTCAAATTCGGTAAAAGGACGGCCAGGAAACTGCGCCGCTCGACGGGCAGCACGGCCCCGTAATGTGGCATCGGCCAAAATGAGTTTTTCCGCTGGTGACAGGGTGCCGGTAGTATTTCCCCGATACTCCGAAGGCAAAAAGGAGACAGGGGGTTCCCCGAATTGAAGTTCATTAGCAGAAAAACCCGTAGATTCATGCACGACGGTATTTAGGAATATTTCAAAGCGAGACACTTCCCAAGCCCAACGCGAATGTTGTTCCGAACAATACGTTCTTAAAAGTCGACCCAGTTCCCGCATAACGCGCTCGCAAGGATTTGCGCATGGGTGTCGTACCGAAGAATAGACCAATTTCACATTCTGCGCCTGCAAAGTTTCACGCCAAAGTTTCGACGTATATTGCGTACCGTTATCACTGAGCATGCGCGACGGCACGGTATTCTTAGAAAAATAATCTTTTAAAATGCGATTCAACATAGCCCGCGAAGTGGCCTTTTTTAAGGGATAAAGCCGAACATGTTTCGTAAATAAATTTACTAGCACAAAGAGGTACATGGCCCCTCCCCGACTACGTATAAGCGGCCCCAAAATATCGGTGGCTACGATATCGTCTTTACCTGAAGGTATTATTTGCATTTGAGGTGGTTTAGGTAAGATAGTAATTTTAGCTTTTTGACAAATCTCGCATAACCTTAGGCGTTTTTTAATTTCGCGATGCATATTGTTCCACCAAACTTCATTTCTAAGAAGTAGCCACGTTTTGTAAACCCCGAAATGCCCAAAAGTTGAATGATAGATATCAATAAATTTGTCCGTGAGTATACGAGGGACGCACATTAAGTAGTGACCTTCCGTCTTACCAATCTTGTATAAAATATCGTTACGAAATACAAACTGTGACTGTAAGGACTGGTCTTTATCTATATTATCCCTAATGACCCGAAGCTTTTCATCTTCTCTTTGAAATTTCGAAATTTCTGTAATTAGTTTTTGGAAGTCATCAGGTAGCTTGAAAAAACTTAAAATCTTAAAACATTTATCCTTTGGCGTAGGATACCTAGCCCCCGCATAACGACTAAGAGCGTCCGCTGGTATGTTTTCGCGACCAGGAATATGCTTTATTTCGAAATCATATTCCTGCATAATCAACGCCCACCGAGAAATTCGCTCCGACACTAATCGGCACCGGTTCATGTAAGTATCTATCTATTATCAGTATACAAGTAAAATTTCTTGCCTAACAAATATATGCGCCATTTTGACAACGCAAAAAGGACTGCCAGGACTTCTTTTTCCGTAGAAAAATATCTCTTTTCTCGGTCCAACAAGAGACGCGAGGCATATGCTACCACTCTACGCTCTCCCCCGATCGTCTGGAACAAAATTGCCGCGAGGCCAACGTCACTGGCATCAGTTTGGACGCAGAACGGTTCATTACAAATCGGATGATACAGTAGTGTCTCCCGTTGTAAAAGAGACTTAAGGCCTTGGAATGCGGTTTCCTGCCTGTCACCCCACGTCCACGCTGTTTTTTTCTTTAACAGTAAGGTTAGCGGAGCCGAAAGTTCTGCGAACTTTGGCGAAAAAATCCTATCATACTGACACAACCCCAGAAACTGTTTGACATTGGCAGGACGTTGATAATCTTGTAGAGCCTGGATTCTGTTCGGGTCTGGCCTTATTTTCTGCCCATTGACAATGTAACCCAAATAACGTAACTCGGTTTGGAAAAAAGAACATTTCTCCAGTTTCACCGTCAATCCCGCCGAGGCTAGGCGGCTAAAAACCCGGTTAAGGTGGTTTAAATTGTTTTCAAATGTATCGCTCATGACCAGTAGATCGTCCAAGTAGTTTAACAAGAAACCCTGAAAAGCCGATCCAAAAATGACATCCATAGCGCGACTAAATGCACTCACCGCCGTTTTAATACCAAAGGGGAGGACACAAAATCTATAAGTTTGGGTACCGACCATAAAACCCGTATACTGTCTGTCTTCTTCGTGCAGTGGAATCTGCCAATATCCGTGTGTAAGGTCAATGCTAGAGAGAAATTTTTTACCCGACATTAACCGTACCACTTCCTCGATAGGTTTAGGTAGCTCAAAATCTGGTGACATCACCGAGTTTACGTGACGCGCGTCTAGGCATACTCGCACGCTACCATCTTTTTTAATAGTGGTCATAATCGGCGATATATACTGCGAAGGAGTCCGCTCTATAACACCCCATTCTAACATCTGGGTTAGAGTCTTTTGCACGGCATCCCGATGTGCTACCGGTATCGGATACGGCTTAATAAAAAACGGCGTATCGTCTAATAGCTTTATTCGATGTACGTAAAGTTTTGTGCGACCCGGTATATTTGAAAATATACTACTAAAATTGTTTATTAGATTTTTAAAATGTTGTTGCTGTTCGTTAGTAACATTTTCAATATTATGTGATATCGATTCTACGATTTCGGGAGAATTTATCTGTTTAGAACAAAAACTCGTATTTGGATTATTTTTCGTTAAGCTTTCCAAAAGATTAATTTTATTTTCATGTTCTAAAATATTATTTGCTTCGATATTCACGCTAAGTTTACAAGAGAACCAGTCGTTAAGGAATTTATCGTTTTTGTTAACAATACTACAAATGTTTATTGATAAGGATTCTTCACCGTGCTGATATTTTTTTTCGGGCACGATAAAAAATTGTTTGTTGCATTTTATACTTAAATGTTTTTCAGGTAAATTTATCGAAACATTATAAAGTCGTAAAAAATCACAACCTAAAATAACTGGACACGAAAGATTTGGTATTACAAGAAATTCGTGCAAAAATCTTCTACCCTCTATAAATATAGGAATTTCGGCCTGCAAACTAACTTTTTTAAATTTACTTTTAAAAGCACCAACCACGCGTATACCTACACATTTAATATGTGGTATGTCTTTATGAAAATGGGTTAGCTGCACCCAGATTTCCTCGGAAATAGCAGAAACCTGGCTACCACTATCCACTAGAGCAGTAAACCAAAAATCAAAAATTCCTACGATTATTTTTGGGGAAGTATTGTCAAGAATCTGATGATCAAAATCACATTCTTCTAGTAGGTCTTCTTTAGGGTGGTTTGATATTTGAGACACCCTCTCAACCTCGTTTAGAAACAAGTCCTTCAAATTGGGGGTTACTTTTGAAGGATTTCCCCGTTTCCCGAACTGTCTAGGTCCAGTTCTAATGTAGCAATATTTTGCTTCGTGGTCCTAGAGAATTGGGGTTTGGGGTTAAAACTATTAAATTTTAACCCATTATTTTTTTGTTCGACCGGTAAAAAGTTTTGTTTGTTTTTACTACCGGTGTTGTTAAAATAACTGTCAGCCTGTCGTAGCCTATCCAGCGCATCGGTTAGGGTTTGCACCCCTATAAGGACAGACGAGACGTTAGGAGGAAAATGTCGGGCTATTATGCAAATTAGTTCGACTGTAGAGTATGGTGGTTCTAAATACTTCGCTAAACTAACGTATTTGTTAAAATGTTCGGTTAGCAGCCCTTGACCTTCCTCGTATCGCCCTGCCTCCAATTGTAGTTTAATTTTTATTTGCCTATCTGCACCCCAGTAATTTTTAATAAAAGCCTGTTTAAATTCCCTGTAGCTATGAAATTGATCGTAAAATGCATCCCACCAGGTTTTAACCGATTTTTTAAACAAATTATTCAAAACAAAAGCAATTTTTGTGTAAGGTAATATTTGTACATCCACCACGTTTTCTATATGGTGTAAAAATTCAATAGGATGCAACGTTCCGTCATCTCCAAAAGTTGGTAAAATTTTTATAGCATCGACTACATTAGAGTTACTCGTGCCTGTTACATTACATGATGAACTATTTGTATTATTATGATTATTTAAATTTAAATGATTAAGTGATGTTACAATTGAATTAACCAGCCTAACAAAATCTTCTGGTGGATATGGGGGTACGCTGACCGGCTGCACCGGTATGCCTTGCGGCCCTGTACTGCTTGTCTGAAAGTTTTGGGCTCCCCCATTTGTCTGCTGAAATTGACTGGGCGCAAAAGGAAAATTTGTACCTTGTATTGTTGGTTGCGCCTGTTCTCCGCTACTGAACCCGAAAAAAGGCGGAGATTCCTGGTGACTATGGTTCAGGCTGCGGCGACCTCGTCCTTGATTTCCCAATGGTGTATTTGTCGGAACCATTTCTGCTAAACCAGCGACTCGTTGGGTGTCAAGTTGCAACGTAACTCTTTGTGGGTTTCTCAGGGATTTTGGTTCGAATGCTGGTAATGAAAAGCAATGTTTCGGTTTCTCGACAGGTTGTTTAATTCTTCTGTTAATCTACAATCTTTTACGAAAAAAGGAAATGTTAAAAATTTACCAGCTAAAGGGTATTTTAAAAGAATACATATCCTAAATATAAGCTTGACATATTTTATGTAAGAATATCATAGCAATTGTTTTACCTTTTACGACCAGGCACGCAGTGACTCTAAAGTAATACTTTACAGCTCTGGTAGTCACCAAAAGGTTCGCTTTCGGTTTGTAGATTTCGGGAGAAAGAAATTAAGAAAACTGACTGGCTACGACACAAGCGATGTTAAAAATGATCTGCTAAACCTTTTTACCTAGTCAAACGACAGAGCAACGAAACTCTGCAAAAAAACTGCACAGTGGCGGCGACTCGTAGTAAAACGAGTATATTATATGTATTTTAACATAGGCGGAGGTAACGGGTTTTGTTACAAGATTTTCCACAAAACTAAACTTTTTCTTCAGGAACATCCTGAGGTATATGTTACCAACAGTGACAAGGGCAATGTTACAGTGGTCATGTATAAAGAAGATTATACATCTAAATCTCTAAATTTAATACAAGATCCACAATATTATAAAAAGCTCAATAATAATCCCACAAGTACATTACAAACAAAAGCTAATAATTTAATAAAAAGCCTTAAAGAGAATAATCATATTGATGCTGACACAGCAAGGGCAATGACCTCTTATAACTCGGTAGCACCTAGGCTATACACTTTGCCTAAGATACACAAGCCTACTTTATCTATGAGGACTATTGTTTCCTCAATTAACTGCCCCAATAACTCGTTGGCGACATATGTCACTAACATTTTAACCACTGCCTATGATGTTCAAAATGAGTTTTATGTTAGAGATTCCTTTTCCTTTAGTACTTACATTAATAATTTCCAACTACCTGATGGTTATGTATTGGTGAGTTTTGATGTTGTATCCTTGTTCACAAACCTACCATTGGAAGCTGTCTTAGAAAGCATAAAAAATAACTGGGATAAAATTTCTCCTTATTGTGCACTGGATTGTCGAACGGTGGAAAAATTATTAACTTTCATTTTTGATTCTAATTTCTGTGTGTTTAATGGTGAATATTACAAACAAATTTTCGGTACACCTATGGGCTCAACCATATCTCCGATTTTAGTAAATTATGTTCTTGATGACCTGATACGAGATTGCTTACAGTATTTACCTTATTACATTCCTTTTGTGAAAAGGTATGTTGATGACCTCATTTTATCTGTACCTCAAAATAGAATTCATGAAACTCTGGAAATGTTCAACACTTACAATCGTCACATACAATTCACTGTCGAAGAGGAAAGTGATCAAAGTATTCCTTTCCTAGAAATGAAAATAAAACGGTCTGATGACAATGTTCTCAGTACTGTTTGGTACAGAAAACCTATGGCTTCCAATAGATTTATAAGCTTTAAGTCATACCATCCTATGAAGATGAAAATCAATTTAATTTTAGGCATGAAACGTAGAGCTGTCATGCTAACGCATCCACAAGATAGGCAAGCCTCATTAAAATTATTACAAACAATGCTGTTGGACAACTCGTATCCACTTAAACGAGCACTTAAATTAATTAATAAATTCTTATACAGTACAGCTTATCAATTACCGGAGAATGTTGTTGATAGACCCAGTCAACCACCATCCCTAAACACACAACCTACGCCATCACGGCATAATGACAATAATGCTAATCAAAGCACCACTGTTCCGACTTTCTATTGTACTTTACCGTATATAGAGAATCTCACTCCAAAATTAATAAAATTATTTGAGTGCACCGATGTTAGGTTTGCAAAGAAACAAGTGAAGACTGTTTCACAATTGTATACTAGAACAAAAACATCCCTCACCACAAAAGAGAATTGGAATGTTGTGTATCAGATTTCTTGTGATAATTGTGAAGATGTATATATCGGTCAAACATCCAGAAACTTATATATCCGTGTTATATCACACAAGAGTGACTGCAGGAGGTCGGTGCCTTCATGTACATTGGCTGAACATGTAATAAAAGAAGGCCACCAAATGAGATTTGCTGAACCTAAAGTTCTGGCAAAATCCAATAACTATTACAAAAGACTGTTCTTAGAAATGGTACACATTCATGGCGCCGACCACTGCATGAATAAGAAAACAGATATCCAAAACCTCAGCACTATTTATTCCTTCTTACTCAAATTACATAAGGAAAAATTCAGTTCCTTACAGGAAGACACATCTATCTAGTTTTCTTTTCTTTTCTCTTTTGTGTGAACATTATATTTTAGAAAAGTTTTTTGTATTTCCACATTGTTATTACATACCTTTTGCGTTTTCCACTGTTGGTGAATGCGCAGGACATCATTTTTCAGTATAAAAATTTAAAAAAAAAAAAAATTTTAAATTCGCCGCGCTTTATTTCGAGTTTGAACACAACCTAACATTCGTGGTTCTGTCAAACGTCAAATCAATTTTTAAATGACCAGCTGTTGCTCATTCATCATCCAGCAACCAAAATGTAGTAATTAATTATTCGGCAATCATCGCCAAACTTGAACCAATTTTTTAAAGTTTTTTAATTGTAGAATGTCATAAATATGTTTAGTAACATTTCTGCGAAGTATTTTTGTATTCCTTTTTTAAAATAATTCACATTGGTAAGTTTTAAAATAAAATTTTTGATTGTATGGGAACTGTGTTTCCTGACAATGTGTTTTGTAACTTTTGTAGTGTGTCCTGAAGAAGGGTTAAATTGAAACTCGAAAGCTCGACTAAGCAATAAAGAATTAATTAATTGGCCACCTGCATTTTGACTGCTACCCAAGAAAAAAAATTCTTTTATATATATGTATATATATATATATATATATATATATATATATATATATATATATATATATATATATATATATATATATATATATATATATATATATATATATATATATATATATATATATATATATATATATATATATATATATATATATATATATATATATATATACAGCCTGTTCAAAATGAAGTCGGCACTATTGCTAACTTTTTTATTATCTACGAACTCGACTAAATTAGCAAACTAGTGTATTTTTTTACGCTGATTATCATACTAATGTCAAAAAAACAATTGACAATCTGAATCACGTGATATTAACAAAAATGTATTTTTTAAATGGAATGCCCTATGTCTGTTATAACCGTTTGATAGATAGTGAACTTCTAAACAAAATTTCTTCTTTACTACATATTGCTAAAACTAATAATAACGAAGATATTTACAATTAAATGTAATTTTCCATTTATTATCGCAGGCGGCCGTGTACCGTATTAAACGGTCCTCCTCGACAACTTATTCACAGGAAACCATCACAAAAACAAGATTATTACATGTAGTTGTGATTAATAATTTTTATAATTATGTTGTTTATAATAATGAATTTTAAAAAAAATAATAAAAAAACGATATACATTTTCTGTTGTAATTTCCAGGACAACTAATTGGGATTTTATTTGCATTAACAAAAATAAGAATATTATGAACTTAAATCAAGTGCTCAAACACATCCCCTTCTACTTCTACACATTTCCGAGCACATCTGAAAACTTTCCGTGTAGCCTTCAAAACGGTTCGCCCATCAATGTTATTGATAATATTAGTAATGGATTCTGGTAGTTCATTAACATTATTGTACTGTTTTTTATAAATCTCGTTTTTTAAAAATCCCAAAAATAAAAATCGAGAGGAGGCCATAAAATTGGTCCGCGTGTAGCTAACCAACGCTGTCCAAAAAGTTCAGTCAGTAGATTGGCAGCAACGTAGGTATTGTGCGGCGGCGCACCATCTTGTTGAAAATATATTTCATGCCGATCTGCTAAATTAAGGCTATCTAAAAAGTCCTCCATTGTGTTTCTTAATAATTCTACATAACCTTCGCCAGTCAGGGCACCTTCATAAAAAACAGGTCCAACTATTTTTGAACCGATAAGGCCACACCAAACATTTAAGCTAAAACGCCTCTGCGGATTACAAGGGCGGTGACGCATAAGATTTTCTCAACTCCAGTAATGCTGGTTTTTTCTATTAAACATGCCCCTACTGCTAAAATTAGATTCGTCACCCCACAAAATTAGGCGCAAAATATTTGGATTATCATTAACTATATTAATAAGCCACTGACAAAATTCCATGCGTCTTTCTTGGTCACCTGGCAGTAAAGACTGTGTTGGTCTGTACTTGTACGGTACATACTTGTGCTTTTTCAAAATGTTATGAATAGTTCCCAAACATAGTCCAAGATCTCGCACACAGTCTCTTGTAGAGTTTTCGCGGAACGCTTCAAAATACCCCAAAACATTTATTTCAGTATCTTGGTTAATGATAAATATTTTCTTTGGAATCGATTTCTCAAACACTTTTTCATTGGATCGAAACTTCCTGTATAATATCAAAAAATATCTCCGGTCAGGCATATTTCTTTCAGGAAACGCTGTACGGTATCGTTCTAAAGCACTTTTACTATTTTTTTGGCACACTATGTATGTTTCAAGCAGATCGCATTTTTCCAAATATGTAAATACCATTTTATTCCAAAAATATCAAACTTAACTAAAAATATTTCAAAATAAGATGTTGATCATGACAGATTGACGGATCTGTCAAAGGTTTTGATTTTATCAAAACGGTACACGGCCGCCTACGATAATAAATGGTAAATTAGATTTAAATGTAAATATTTCCGTTATTATTAATCTTAGCGATATGTAGTAAAATACAAATTTTGTTTAGAATTTTACTCTCTATCATACGGTTATAGCAGATATAGGGCATTCCATTTAAAAAAAGTACATTTTTGTTAATATCACGTGATTCTGATGGTGAATTGTTTTTTGGACATCAGCATAATAATCAGCGTAAAAAAATACACTAGTTTGCTAATTTAGTCGAATTCGTAGCCCTTATAATAAGAAAGTTAGCAATAGTGCCGACTGCATTTTGAACAGGCTGTATATATATATATATATATATATATATATATATATATATATATATTGATAGACGGTATGTTGATACCTCCCGAAACAGAGACTCAATAAACGTTATCACCTCATATATAACGTCGATACCTCCGGTTTCGGAGGTATCAACGTATCGCCATATTTTCCACTGTCACCATCATCTAGAGGGCGTTTGCGACCGAAAAACGAAAATTTGTTCTGAGGTGCCAACGCTCACCGAGTCTCTGTTTCGTAACGCCGTTAGTTCAAGCGTAGATCACGGGCGCTAGTGTCGCGCGACGAAGAGACACGCCTAGTGCGTTGATCCCTCTGGTATATATGTACATTATTGTAGACAAACGTAGTACGCTGTTACCTCCGAAAAGCGGCAACGTTGTACTGTTAGGCGAAGGTCATTCTTAATATGTCTTGCCTAAATTTCTTAGGCAACAGATATTAGTCATTCTACAATATTTCCAGAAGAAATTATTGTTACCGCAATTTGTATTCGTATGTGAGAAGTAAAAAATTTAATACCGGGTTTCACCAAAGATGTTTAGGACTTAATACCGGTAATCTTCTGGTTAATCATTGTGTTTTAACAAGTTTGTAACTCCTTGTTAAAAAGAAGAGCTAGCCAGTTCAACAAAACGTTACATTTTTTTAGGAAATAAAAATGAATAAAGGTATAAAGTAATTATTGTACACTTATATTTTGAAAATTCCCAGAACACATTTTATTTACTTATGTAAAAGTAAAAAATTTCTACTTAAAAATATTTCAGCATCAACGTCAAAGAAAAGATGTATTGTTTTGATCTTCAGATTACCTCTTCTAGGTTTTTTTGGTGAATTATCTGTAACCTGTAACAAAAGAAAATGGAGCAGATAATAAAATGAGAAAAGTTTATACTTAGCAATCTTAATAAAACAACTATGCTTTGCCGATCTGTGGCTTTGCAACCCAGGAAAATAACTTGTTCATAGATATTTTATTCTAAATAGTGAAAACACGTGGTGTGTGGTATATGTATATTTGCATAAATACGGTAAAAATAAAATGATAGTTTCCTTGCAAAAAATGTAATGTCAAAATCAAATCTCTGAATCTGTAATTACATGCAAAACTACTTACCATAGAAATATATGTTACCAAGTATATTTTATTCTATGTTTGTGTAATTTTTCCATTCGTTTTGCCTACTCACTTTAACTTTTCTATTTTACCATACCAACCAACTTCGATTTACACGGAATACAAAATAATACCAGAGAAAAACCATCTTATTTTTCTCTGATAATACACTCTATGTCATGTGTCATCTGTCTCTGTAATATCAAAATCTGACTTTTTCCCGATGGGACACGACTTTTTTCCGGACCGGGCCGAACATTAAATCGAAGTGCGATACCTAAGAAACCGGAGGTATCGACGTTATATATGAGGTGACAACGTACGTTGAGTCTCTATTTCGGAGGTATCAACATACAGTTTAGCAATATAACAGTACTAAACAGTATTAAATTTAACACGTTTAGTTTCATCAATTAGTACATTTTCTTTCTACAACCCGCTGTTATTTTATAATCTTCGCGATCTGTTTAACTTCTAAATGATTTTTATAATACCAAAATTTCCCTTTTTAAACTTGTAAAAAAACAACAGAAATAAATTAATAAGACAAAACTTTTCGTGTTCCTACTTTGCCAATTTAAACCCTTGACAGTCAACTTAAACCGGTCAGCCACAGTGGCGTAAATAACGCCCCCGCAAGCCCCCGTTGCGGGGGGGGGGGGCTCGAAAGCCCAGGGCGCCCTCAAGTCTCCCTCAATACGAAGGATCTAGATGGGTGCAAAATAACAGGGCGCTTTCAGAAATCTTCGGGGGGGGGGGGGGGGGGGGTGGCGCACATACTTAGTTTCGCCATTGGTCAGCCATAAAGTTGTTCCTGTTTATTATATTTAAATTTAAATACACAAATTGAATGTTAAAATAGGTTAAAAACAATGATCACCGGGCGCAGACCAATTTTTATTTCATGGAGAGAATACAGTAATCGTAATTTTTTCACATATTTGAGGTTGGAAAATCTGAGTTCAAACATGCCATATGACGGGTTTGTGATTTCTGTGGAAACAAAACTAATACTTTCCGAAGTTTATCTGCAGCAAATTTATCAATAATTTGGGAAAAGTTAATATTATGTATGCCTAAGTTCATGCCATTCGACTTATCAATGCCCCAGCCTCACGAGAAAACTCCCTTCTCTCGCTCATCGCCGCGCTGTAGGGGATTTATCCCTTTTCTACCGCGACTTCCACGGATTTTGCTCTGAAGAACTAGCCGGTATTATTCCCCCCTTGAATGTCCCTAACAGAACAACAAGAGGCGCGTTACGTATGCATCCCTTTACTGTCCAGCTACAAAAGCCTAGAACAGACCACTTCTCTCGCACATTCATACCTAGGGTCTCCAGATTATGGAACAAATTGCCTGCAGATGTTTTCCCTTCCCGTCCCAACCTCCAATCCTTCAAATCCCGTGTCAATAGACTACATTTCCCTTCTCTTCAGACACCCACGGTACGTTAGTACTTAGGCTTGAAGTCTACGTGTGATGTCTTAAGGTGGGTACTGACTTGAGCAAATTTACGCGCACGAACGGTTTGCGCGTAAAAATGATCAGATGAGTACGGCGCCAACTGCCACGAATGTATGTGCGCGTAAATTTTTTCCCCGCACAAATACGTTCCGGCTGCTGTCGGTCTTCTGCAAAGATCAAAGAGTTTTCGTGTGCGTAAAACGCTCAGTCTAGACGTAGTAGTAGAATAATGAAGTGTCGCTCAATTCAACAAAATCACTGGAACAACAGTTTGCGCGCACGAATGTAATGAAAGAAATAATTTTCGCGAACAAACATATTTGCGCGTACATCTTTTTTTTTGTGCGTACGCAATTCGTGTGAGTAAATTTGCTCAAGTCAGTACCCACCTTTAGATATGAAAAAAAAATGCTCAATATAGGCCAGATACCAAGTGTTTTGTGATGGAAAAAACTCCGGGAAGAAATTTTATATGAAATAGCTTCTTAGGATTATACCAAAAAGCACTTAAGTTTTCCCTCTCAAGCGTTCTTCCTTCCCAGAGGTTTAAAAGGACCGCCCGTTCCCCCCTTTCTATTAACTTTACGTAAAAAATTGTGAATTAGTTTCTCTACAGAAAAGGACAAATTTAATGCACATATGTGTTTTATCAGATTAGAATTTTTCGAAATAACGATTAAAATTAATTCAAACTTAAACAAAGTTGAGTTGAGTATTCTGTTATTACCTACCATAAATTCAGTATATATCATTGTGATACTCATATAATATTATAAATCTAATAAAAAAAAACAAAATTTTGAAGTACGCCATATATTGCGGACAATGATTTATAGTCCAGTACCAATTTGAACTTTGCGCACCGAAAGCTGTTCTTAATAAATTAACTTCCAAGTTTACAGTACAATACAAGTTATTTTCTAAAACTTTTAGAAATAATTATCAACAGTTGCAGCATATTTTTAATATTGTTTTATCACAATAATAGTTACACACACAATTATAACTTGCACTTGAACGAATTTATTTTCGTTACAGGTACAACAAATAAAATCATATTATTTGTAAGCCAACTAACAATAATATCTATTAAAGTAACAACATCAGAGTAACCACCTCCATTTAACCCCTTTCGGAATTGATGAAATATCAAAATTGCATACATTTTTAAAATTACAAATTAGTATCTTATTGAGAATAAAATGTAATAATTATTTTACCCCTCTTCCCCAACTAACAGATCCTTAGAAATTAAATATCGACAAGCTCCTTCCTCAGGTGTGATTACGTTATAAAAGTAAAGCATCCCTTAAATTTAAAATTTTTGGGTCCAGAAGTTTGGGCGGATTCATTCGCGTACGGGCAAACGATTCTAAATGGAATAAACTAAGCGAACCGAAAATCCCACTATCTTTTATATTTCACCAAGTCAGTTTAATCTAATACAGCATATTATATACTTTCTTATATGCGCAGCATTTTGCTAAACCAGGCAACACTGCTAGAGGTAACAAAGTTTAAGCAGTGTCACAAAGCTATATATATATCACGGAGGTAATAACAATCTAAGTTTATCCGGTCATATATGAAAATTTTAAAAATTAAAAATCTTTTCCCCTCTCTTGATAGACCTGTTACGGGAGTCCCCCTAAGCATATATAGGTAATTTTCTTGTTAAAAAGTCAACTGGTTATGGTGGAGGCCAGGTCGCCCAGCCTGTGCACCGGAGGTAACAACTTAACAGGCATCAATATATATATATATATATATATATATATATATATATATATATATATATATATATATATATATATATATATATTTATATATATCTATATATATATATATATATATATATATATATATATATATATATATATATATATATATATATATATATATATGACATGTTCTGACTGACCTCGCCGACCCGAAACCGCTGAAGCTATTAATTTGAGATTTGGTCAGTAGTTTTATTTTGTAATGCAGAGACAATAAGAAGGGATTTTTCAAAATTCAACCCCTAATGGGGGTCATAAGGGAGTTGAAAGTTTGTATAAAAAAACATATTAGTTGGTCCTATTAACTTGAAACTTCATAGAAGTACTCCAAAAAATAAATGATTAAACAGGTGTTTCCCAGTTTCTAATAAATCAACCCCTAAGGAGGTAAAATGGAGGTTCAAAGTTTGTACTAGAGTAAAATTGTTATCTCGCGGACCAAGTCGCGGTCGCAAGTTAGTATTAAATAAAATTAATTTTGGGAAGAACGTAATGAGGGGTTTATATGCTTTATTACGAGAGTATTATTTTAAAATATTATAATTGTCTAATTTATTTTAATTATCAGGCCGTTCGCAGTACGTCGGTTAATTATTTTAATTGGTCGTAATAAGTTAAATCGTTGGTGCCATTGTTTTAATTTTGGGAAGAGAAGTAACGATATACTCGTAAATAAGAGATCATATCTACATGTAAAAAAGGCAATTAAAAGGTGAAATACATACGTTAATTAATTTTAAGAAACATATAACATGGAGTTAAGACAGCTTACGTAGTTTAATATTAGGAATAAAATTAAAAACGATAAATAAATGAAAATTTATACTCGTGGTTTTACTAATTTAATCACTCAGCATTATTGTAACGTAATTTATCATTGGTACAGATATAAACAAGGATTATTTAAATTTAATAAAATAGCTTTGATTCGTTAATTGAATATAATTAATTATTATTTTGACTAACCACCAACCATCAAAAATCCAACATCAGGGATTCACCAAAAAGGTTTAAGATTGAGGACTGATTAAGATCTTCTAGTTAACCAGTTAGGAAGTTTTTGTCTTGTCACTATTAAGAAGTCGTCCAAAAAATATGAATAATAGATCAATTTTAATATGTAATATAAAAAATGCAAGCCTTTTTTGGCATTTTTGATTTATATGCTCTTAGATTGTTTCCGAAAACATTCCTTACACATCTCACTGCGATTTTATCAAAATTTGCGCCGGATAATTTTGGCTTCTAAACTAAACAAATAACCCAATAATTTTTTTTTTTCAAAAAACATGTCTTTGGAAAATAAATTTTTCAAAAACCCGCTTTTTCGAAAATGGATTAACGAAATTTTTCAAAAATATTTTCTCGAAAACATATTTCGAACCTACATTTTTTCAAAAATGTCCTGACCGCTTTTTCAAAGATGCTTTTTAGAAAACGGATTTATGAAATATTTTTTAAATTTTTTTCCCAAAAACCCGTATTTCGAAAATACATTTTTTTAAAAATGTCTTCGAACCAATAATTTTTAAAACAGGTACATTTTTCGAAAATGTTTTTTTTTTAAAACCATATTTAGAAAATTAAATTATGAACTCTATACCTCGATTGCCGAACATATGGAGTGAACAGGTGCAAACCACGCGCACTGGTGCCCTTAACACACCTGATGCCAATGTTTTTAATTTATCACCTCCTAGAAAAAAATATTTTGCCCAATATTATCTATGGAAGCCCACTCGTCTAGCCCGGCATTCTCTGATACGCGTCGATCCCGTAGTTTTATTGCTTCATCAATTTGGCGCTTTAACTTTAGCAGCTTGGAAAATATTAATGAAAAAAAGACGAAAAAAGATCATGAACAAACCCATACGAGCCTTTTTTGGGTTTGATCAGATTGATTTAGGTTTGGCACGTTACTTTCTCGTAAATCACTTTTTCAAAAAGCCGTTGCTTGAAAAATTAATACTATCCGAAAAAATTTAATTTCTAAAAAGATGTTCCCTGAAAAAATGTATGTTTGAAAAGTGCTTTAAAAAAATATTGAAAAATTTGTTTTATACAAATTGAACTTTAGTAAGTACCTACTCGTATATCCGGCCAAATGAGCAGAAGGCATAAGTATAAAAATGCTACAATATTTACACTTCCATATTAATCAAAGAATTTCCTTGTATTTGCTATGTTACTCTGTAGTAAATTATTTTCAAAAAAGTTTTGTTTTTTAATATGAATATTCGAAGTCTTTTTCCAAACAATGTTTAAAAAATATTCTTTCTAAAAACATGTTTTCTTGAAAAAATTTAGTTTCAAAAAGTGGTTAAAAAATTCGAAGTTTGTTTCAGAAAAAAAAATTTTAAAAAATCCCTAGTGTTCGAATATCTGTATTATTGAAAAAGTTCTGTTTCCGAGAAAATATATTTTCGAAAAAATGTGTTTTCGAAAAATTTAAATGCTAGAATATTGGTAAGTTAGGATGACCAACCGTTCTGTTTTCGCAAGAACAGGTTTAGAAATTTCGTCCATTATGTAACAGTGTACCCTAAACAATAAAAAAGTAATGTCGCTCTCGAGCTTGCCCGTTTTTTTTTTTGGTCTGTACTTTTGTGTAGCTAGAGGTGACGTTACGCCCCACCCCCCCCCCCCCAGACGAAATTCTAAATCCGCCCCTGTTACGCTACAACATCTTTGTACTAACTAACTTAACCACATACCCAACAAAGCATTCACAGAAAATCGCTGAATTTGTACCTACATATTTTTCGGTCTGCTTATTATCGCTATTCTGCCAATCTTTATTGCTCCCTATGATAACGTTTTCTTTCCACAACAAAAATTTATGAGTTATTTTAATATTGTTAAGATCTAATTGGTTTCAAATGAGTTCTACCTTGAAACTTGTTGCTAAAATAAATTTAGTCCTATTATCGTAAAAAGTTTACTGTGCTTTATAAATTTTCAAAAAAACTCAGAAACAAATTTGTCGTGCACAACTTAGCTGTCTTTTTTCATATTATCAGTTCAAAACCTTGATTGTCAAATTAGACCGGTCTTAGCAATAGTGAATCGCACGGACAAATGTTAAAAACAACGAACGCATTTTAAATATTGTAATGTAATTATTTGTCATCAATAACAAAACTAAATTAATTAAACATTATTGTAGAGTTGATTCGTGTTACTATTTTTAATAATTTATTACGGGGGACATGGCTAATATACCTATATGATATATATATATATATATATATATATATATATATATATATATATATATATATATATATATATATATATATATATATATATATATATGATGAACTGGATTTTGGTAACCTAAGATAAAAAAAGTCCTCAAAGTATGCCGTGGAATCAATCACTCTTGTCTTGAATTATTACTCTTGAAAGGTAGTATAGGCAAATGAAAAATATAACTGTGCAGTTCTGAAGTTTTTATTTTTAAGAAAATTAAATATGGTAATTACGGCAGAATTTTTTTTATGATCGAAAGTTACTTTAGAAATGGTAGAAGAGTTGATGGCCAGTCGGTTTATTCAACACGGGATGCCATTCAGGATTTACAAACAGAATTTCCACACATAGTTATGGATTTCGACCAGTTTCGTCAAGTTTTGACTAGGTATGGCTTTGTTTAGAGAAACAGGAAGTGTGAATAGAAAGGAAGGCAATGGAAGAACCAAAGTTCACACTGCACAAACAGTAGAAGAATTGAGGCAAATTGTTAATGAACACCCACAAACCCATATTCGGCGTTTAAGCCAGCAAATAAACGTATCCTACGGAACCTGCAATACAATCCTAAAATGTGACCTGCATATGCACGTTTATCGTCTAAGCTCAGTCTAAGAATTGTTACCAAACGACAAGCCGCAGCGAATGAAATTTTCAGAGTTGTTTATGGGAAATTTGCATAATGCATATTTGAAAAAAATATTTTTTACTGACGAGGCATGGTTTTATCTCTCTGGTTATATAAATTCTCAATCAATGAGAATGTGTAGTTCTGAAAATCAACATTTGTTTATGGAGAAGCCTCTGCATTCACAGAAAGGTGGCGTGTGAGTGGACATATCGAAAAAAAGGTTAATTGGATCGATTTTTATTAAGGGACTCTCAATTCGGCGCAATACCGTAATGAAAATTTTGTAAACGCATTAGCCGATGAAGAGATGCGACAAGGCTACTTCCAGCAGGATGGCGCACCAATTGACGTAACTCTTGATAATTTATATTTGTTGAAAGAATTTTTCGAAGACCGGATCATTAGTCGTAATATTTAGTTAGGTCCTACGATCTCACGCCGTGCGACTTTTTTTTATTGCCACACATTAAAACTCGGTTTTGAAAACCCCTTGTGAAAATTTAGAAGACCCACGGGCTAGAACTACAAATAAATTTCAGAGACAATTAAGTTTTGTACTATGAATTTATTTCTGAGCTTTTTCGCAAATTTATAAAGCAAATGGCAGTGCATACTTTCGACAATAACAGAACTAAATTTATTACAGCAACTCGTTCCAAGATGAAAATCATTTGGACACCCAAGCAAATCGCTGAAAAATCAGAATAATACATAAGTTTTTAATGAGGACTTATTAACAATGACAGGACAAAGAGCTGTCAAAACATAACTGATCAACTATAAAATCTTAATTTAAACCAGTACTAAATCTTAAAACTTCTTAGTGAATCTGAATGTATAACTTCAGAACTTGACAGTTTTATTTTTCATTCACCTATACCTTTTGACCCATATTCGTACAAAATAAAAACCGATGGACATCACCAAACACGTGTTTAAGTTTTAGAGGACGCTGTTGTCAGATTGTTATAAAATTATCGAATATTGAGAAATAATATATCTAGCACATGGATGGATTTTTGAATTATTTACTCATTTATTTTTTGTTAAATGACTGATCTTTTAACATTAAAAATATGTAGAATAACTTAAAAGGTTTATATCGTTGTAAAAGACATCGATCAGTGTATAAATATTAATATGCAAGTACAAAAAAGACTACGAAAAATAATATGTAAAATCGGTCACAGACGCAAGGAGATGTTGGAGTGCATCAACACTAGTGTTGGGAATAACCGACTTATTTTAATAACCGACTACTGAGTATTCAAGTGATTTTAAAAACCGGATGATAACCGGTTTTTCACTCGACTACTAATATTAATACTGACGGTTCATCGTTCATCTACAGCATTTGTATTGAGAATTACTGACTACTGAGAATTCAAATGATTTTATTTTAAGATCTAATTTATCACTCGTCGGTTTTTCACACGAATTCGAATGCGAATGTTTACATACATCGGTGTTGAAGCAAAGGGTTAAAAGTTCTTAGAATTCAATATTTTTATTTATCTTTATCGCCAGTCTAGTCTCCGTTGTGCTTTGTGGCGAGCCGAACAATGGTTCTTTTATATTGATAAATGTATATGTAGTTTAGTAAAAACCGAATTTTCGTCACTCGAATTATAACCGATGATTCAGGTTATTGAAAAACCGGATGATAGGTTATTTTTCACTCGAGTGATCCCAACACTACTTGCGACGCGACCTTGAAGGACGCGACGATCGAGAAGCGAGTGATTTAACTCGGTAGTAGGTAAATCAGCAACTAATTGTAGACGTGTTGGAAAATAAAAACCGATTTTTCGTCACTCGAATTATAGCCGATGATAACCGGATGATTCAGGTTATTGAAAAAACCGGATGATAGGTTATTTTTCACTCGAGTGATCCCAACACTAATCAACACACGTTCATCGCCCGTGTGTGGGTATGAAGGACGAATTTTGTTATCGTGCGTGCCACATTCCTTAAGGTATGGTTTCGGTGGCGCGCACGGCTGTCGCGTTTTCAAGGGGCGTGCGAACGCCGCTGGCAGCCGCCGCTGTTGGGTGGTTTCGGTAGCGCGTTTGGCGGAGCGCGTTTCAGCATAGGAATCATACCCTTTTATTTTCTTTGAGTATAGATTTTATCTTTGGGTTAGTTGTACCGTTTACGCGAAATTACTTTTTACTCGTAAAATGAGTGAAGAAGATCTGATTTATTTGATTTTATTAGCGGAAGAAGATGAAGAACAAAATGTTAAAAGAGAGATTGTTGCCAAAAAGAGGAAGGGTATTTCGGACGTCTCATTAATTCTTATTTAAACCAAGACGAAAAAAATTTTGAGAATTCTTTCGACTAAATAGGGCACATTTTGAATATGTTTTATCTCTAATAAAGAAAGATAAAACCAGAGTTGGTACAAATTGTGTACAGCATCCCATATCTGCAAAAGAAAAGTTGGCGCAAGCATTCTCTTTAGTTATAAAATTTTTATCTTCATAATCATAAATGACCGGGTATTTTTGAATATTATCCACCAATATCTCATCCTCATTTGAGGAAAAACGGGTCATATTTTTACATGTACGATTTATCTGCCGCCGGCAACTGCTCGACTGGTCTATCTAGCAGTCAAGCCGTCGCCGGCGCCGACGAGCTGTCGACAGCTGCCGGCGAGCTGCCCCAGCGAAACCACTTCCATTTAAATGCATTGGAATCACTGGTGGGCGTTCGCGCGCCGCGTGAAAACGCGCCAGCCGTGCGCGCCACCGAAACCATACCTTTACACGGGCGGTGATGCACGCACGTAAAGATATCTTTTAATGGGTGGACAATATGATAGGAAAAAATTACACTGAATTTTATTTATTTTTTACAATATATAAAAAAATAAAAAAACACTTTCTCACAAGCACTATTTAGTTACAAATATTGTAGTGCAGGTTTTTGTGCAATATCAGTTTTATAACTAACTGTGTAATAGTGGTACTTGGTTAATGTGTCCGTCACATGATGTGTACGTTAATTAGATTCTGAATCGTAAGTGCTCGAATCACTGCTATCATTCCCAGTATTAATTATTATCAACGGGACAACTTGTTGTCGATCAAGTATGTGCTCTCTGTCATACAATTTTATTATTTCATTTCCTATACCTATGCCTAATTAAATTCTTCCATGTCTCAGGAGTAACAGTTTGCAGTCCCTCACGCCACATGTTTAAACAGTCTTGTTCTGTTTTACCATCTCTACCCATGTGTTTTTTGTAGTAAGATTTTGCAATTCCCCACATAAGTTCAATTGTGTTAAAAATGCAATGGTATGGGGGAAGACGTAAAACTATGTGTCCATATTGTTCTGCTAAGTTATCTACTAAATATTGTCGTGCTGGTTTATTTATTTATTTATCTATTTATCTTTTTTTATTACTAGATTTTTTATTATTATATTAAAACCACCTCTCTAACAGCAGTTAAGGGTAGCAATGGGCCATTATTGTCTCGTTCTTGTTTAAAATAGCGTATCACAGATGCTGATGCTACTAACACCCAGCCAACAGGATTCGGACAACAATAACACTATCATTGTTTTAAAAAGAACAGCTTTTAAACGCAAGTTAAAAGTTTACAGCTCCAAAAAGACACAAAACGCAAATAAAACCAATGTAAGTAAAGCTCGGAAAAACTTCAAACTGCCAAGAAATTAAACGCGGCATCGCGGCAACTTCGCGTATGCTGCCAAATACACAACGAATAACAGGCGCGAAATTTAAAATTCGTTAAAACAGTCCATTATAGTTTTCGTTTTATAATGATTATGTGGTGGTATTACCGTACTCATTTAATAGCGTCATTGGTTTTTATTTTGTATGAACTTTGTATTACCTTTCAGTAGTAATTCAAGTAATTTAAGACATGCGTGACTAATTCCACGGCATACTTTGAACGCGTTTTTTTTATCTTACGTTATGCGATTAACACTCATCCAATACTATAATATAGAAAAGCCATTGAACTTCAGGAAGAGCAGACGGAGCCGTCCATTCATAAATAGCCATTTGATTGTTTTATACCTACATTGTGCTTGTGTAGGAGAAAGAACGACACATATAACTCGGTCTCCGCGCGTCACGGTAATGGCTTTCCGGACCGTCTGTATTCCACCGAGCGAACCTGCACAAAGACAGTTCCGGGTGAAAATAATCCATTTTTCCACACATTTGGCACTGGCACTCCATTTCTTAACGGTTATGGGCAAAATCGTTCCAGGAAAAACCAAAAGTAATCTAAAATTTCACTACACACGTATATTCCGACCCGCTTGAAACATTACACCCACAACATTACGCATTGATAAATCTGTAAGCTATCAAGGAGCGTGGCAACAGTACGTGTTCTGGTAAGAAAGCAACGTTTCCATTCTCTCTTAATTTCGTGATCCTGTAATGGAAATAAATTACTAAAAATTTACTATCACGAAAAATATTGCTATATTAGTATATTTTACTAATCCTTGGTCACGTGCTTTAGCCTGTGGTGTTTAGGATTACAAATATTAACTTACAGTAATTGCGTTATTTTAGTATAGTTTATCGATCTGCAAATGCTACATAACTGAAAATCTGGCAACATCCATTCTCTAGAAGTATGTGGGGGACCATATAGTTAGCCAGATAATAAGTAGCTTGGGAATCCCTGATCTCTCTAAAATGTAAATAGTAACAGGTCCTTGTTTCTACATCAATGGGGAAAACATTGGTGATTTTTCAGCAGCAGTTTTAGTAAACACATAAACCACCTCCTACTCACGCACTGCCATGCAGTGAAGGAAAAGCCGATTTATCTTTCGTACATTATATATATATTTTTAAGCAATCTCCATTCAATCACATTTGCCTGAAATATGAAAAAATAATACTTAACTTGACGAACCAACGTCGGAACGTCAGTGTGGCTCTCATTGCCCATTAGCGAGATTGAACTCGCCCGCTCGTCGCCCCCCGCACTTCCGCTTTCCGTTCTCTCTATCTGCTCTCCCTCTAAAAGAAATTGTTTCCTGTAAGCCGGGAAATGAATTAATGCATTTCAAACATACATTATTGATCACCCTTAATGCAAGTCCCGCCATCTAGGTAACTAATTGTAATTTCCAAATTGGTTTTCCGTTCTTTTCCAATTAACTAAAAAATGCGTGTAAGCGGCGCATTTACAAATTGCTTGGAAAAAGTTTAATTTCATTAATGGCTTAGGTAGTTCTTTTTTTTTAATTAAATCAAGTATACCATATATTTTGTTGGTATTTTAATTATTTATGCTGGTAGTTTTTGCTTGATTGTGAAAGCAAGCTTAGTACATTATGTTTTGCTTTTTGTTATAATAATAAAAAATGGATTTTCACTAAATTAAATTAGAAGTAATTTATTTTAGTGGCTGGTTAATTAAATATATTTAGCATGCAGTGTACAGACCTTTCTTAAATATCGACAAAGGCGAACAAAATAAATGCAATCTACACAAGAAACAAGAATAAGTTAATTTAGATATTGTCGAATATCAATTTTACATAGAACAAAAATATATCGTAATCTAATAATCCCCAGAGATGACAGACATTAAGTGCTACTGATCAGATGATCTGGTATCTCGACAACTTTTCCAATTTCTGCCGATCTCTAAATGTTAAGAAAACCAGAATTGACAGATATGACATTAATAACACGTGATTTGTCAACAACCTTGCAATGCCTTTCAAAAATTTGACTGTAGCATAGTTTCTGTAACAAGAATTAGCTGTAATTT
Source organism: Philopedon plagiatum (assembly GCA_963971165.1). Classification (NCBI taxonomy): domain Eukaryota; kingdom Metazoa; phylum Arthropoda; class Insecta; order Coleoptera; family Curculionidae; genus Philopedon; species Philopedon plagiatum. The sequence goes on along the minus strand of OZ020189.1, from coordinate 54,468,780 downwards.
AAATAGTCCTTTTGGCATGAACCTCTATTGTGGGAACCAAACATTTAAGACCTTCATGTGCCTAGATTATAATCCTGCATTTCTGATTTTTGCTATACAACTTCATGTATTCAGTCCTCTGCAAATATCATACACCATGACGCTTCATCTCTTACTTCTCGAGTCGTGATATTCATGATAAGGTTTAACTGATACAGGTTAAAGGCTGACCCCTGGTGAAAGCCAACAGTGACTGTAAATTGCTACACATTAATAATCCTACACGTCTTACTTGTGTCCTAGGTCCTGGGCAATCTTTTTTATCCTGGATTATCTCACCTATTTTGATCAATCAGTACTTATGTTGGATAATCCTTACATATTTTTCTGGCACTGCTTGCTTTTTCATGCATTCTGGCTGTTGTTGGTTTTTTCTACGTGCGTTCTGCTTCGTCTGATGCTTTTCTGTTACCGGTGTCAATACAATAATTTCTTCCGCCCGTACTCCTACTCTGTATGAATAAAAACTGCTGTTCTCTTATTGATGTTTCCTCTTTGAGCCTCCATATAGAATATTTCTCTATAATTTCTCTTTGATTTCTCTATAATTTCCACACTCTTGAATATCCCCCTTTTGTTTTACCTGAATATACACAACCATGCTGTTTTCCACTGACTTAGCGTTTTTGTCAGTATGTAAGTCTTTTTGCATCTATTCCCCTAGTCAAGTTTTCAGTTTTTATCTTCGGTATTTATTTTCTTCAAGGCATCCTTGGCCTCTTTTTAAGTCATCTTTGATATTGTGCCAAGATTTAGGAATACATTTCCGAAATCCCGCCTTCTTTCAGTACCTTTTCGAAATATTCGTCCAAGTTCTCCTTGATCTTACCTTTATGGGTTAACATTTTTGCTTGATCATCCTTAATCTCCCTATTTAAAAAAAATTATTGCTTTTTGCTAATCTGTATACCCTTCTCACTTAACTCAGTATTTTGAGCTCTTCATAATATACGTAATTCGTCCCAGTCGGTATCTATATTTCAAATAATTGTAATATTTTTATTACAACCAACACAAATCAGTTTCTCTTTATTCTTGGCTCGCTGTTCGGTAAACTTCCCTGTTAAGAAAAGGTTTAACAAAAAATAAAAGGATTTACGGATATACCTAATTAAGAAATTTTCGACATTTTTCAATCCTGAATGTATTAGAGGCTTACAAAAAACTTTCACTAGCACATGCTTGAAACAAAGCAAGTAAATTATTCACTAAAAAATACTGCTGTGCATTGGAGAACAACCATAAAAGACCACTGGATAAATTAAATTTAATACAAGATTGTTAGTGGCATACGAAAGTACTGGAATTTTTAAGTTTAAAAATAGGTCCAGTAAAGACGAGATCCTATTATTCACAGCCCTCTATATTTGTTGTTCGGCCGGTATCGAGATCGAAAACAAGCAGAAATGCCAAACCAGTTGACACCTTCGATCATTATTGCAATTAGCTACTTTTAATTACGTAATGAAATGGCGTTTTTAACAGTTTAACAGGTTGGCTTAATTTTAGGTTTATAATTTAGCTTTGATCCTCTCCTGATGATGCTAACATATTTAGCGAAATATACATACATGGGGTAGGTACAAAAATCTTATTTAAATATGTACTAAAAGAATGTATGTGTTAGTAGGGCAAAAAGTCCAACCTAGTATAATACGTCATTATTTGGAAATTTTCTAATTCGTTATTAATGTAATTATTGCCTGCACTGAGTGGTAATCTATCAATAAAATACCGATATAAATAACAACAGAAATATTTTACAGGGCAAATGTATTTTAATTAGATATTGCAGTATCCTATTAATTAAGCTTGTAACAATAAATCTCAATACTAATTAATTAAATACATTATTAGCGTCAGTAGAGACTGATATAAACTTGCAGTTTTATAACAATTAATTCATTCAGAGGCCGGATATTTGCTTTTTTAACGGTTTTTCAACAGTTGTTCAGTAAAAACAATAATATTATGAAAAAATTTGCTATTATTTTAACCCTTTAACGGGCAAAACTCTGGGACTTTAATAAAAAGTTTTTGATGGTATATATTAATTAATATAAATTTATCATTATTTTTTTAATAGTAATAGTAATAGTAATTTATTAACAACAAATTTTACAAACTGCCAAATTAAAATATGTATAAATATCAAAGGTATAATATGGCATGCAGTTTTGGTATTTAATTTATATTACCTACAAAGGTAAAAATACCTTGTGTGTAGGTAATACTTTTAATTTATAATTTGGTTTTTAATAAATAAATTTAAGTAACATTACGTATTGATAATAATATAAACGAGAAAAATTATTTCTTAAAAAAAAAAAATAAAGTAAGTTTTATTTTTTATTATTATTATTATTCTGAAATTCTTTGATTCCATGGCCTTTCCATTATTTCTTTACATGTTGTTATGTCTTTTATAAAATATTTTTTTATTTCTTTTGAAAATTTTCCTTTCGAATATAAATTAAAATCATTTGGTAAAATACTGTATATTCTTGTTGAAAGAAACTCAAACATTCTCTGAGTCACTGCCTTATGGCAAAAAGGTATTCTGTATCTCTGTATTTGTCTAATATTGTTTTGTTTTTTAATATTTAGTACTTCATCGAATTTTCTTAAAAATTTACAGGAATTTATACAAAATATTTGTGATAAATTTGGTATTTCAAGTTGTTTATATACATCATTAGTATTGCAATTTTTATATTTTCCCCTAATGCATCTAACAAATGAATTTTGTAGTATTTCCAATGGATGTAAATTGCTTTTATATATCCCTCCCCTTACTAATATACCATAGCTTAGTACTGAATGCACCAAAGCATAATACATTTTAATTTTGATTGATCTGTTAGTTAAATCTCTAATAAAATAAAATTTGGCTAAAACGTATTTTAATTTAGATAGAACGTATGCTACGTTTTCTTTAAATGACAAATGTTCATCAAAAATTACTCCTAAATATTTGATGTTTTCTTTTTGTTTTATTTTTGGGCAATTACAAAACTTATTATATATTTTACAGTCAATTTTGTGACTTGTTAAGTACATATTTTCATGATTTTTATCATTTTTACAGTTTAAAGTAAAATTAACAAAATTAGTTTTATCCAAGTTAATAACCATACTATTCAATGCATACCAATTTGTTAAAGTATTGAAATCTAATTTCATATTTCTATAATTTTCTTTCAAATTTTCATTGCTGTATACTAGAGCCGTATCATCTGCAAATATAAATATGTCTCCTTTAAAATTACAGTCAAATATATCATTTATGTAAATTAAAAAAAGTAATGGCCCTAAAGTTGAGCCTTGCGGCACTCGTGACAATGTTCTTAAAAAAGTACTTTTAACTGAATTTACTAAGGTGCATTGCTGTCTGTTGCTGAAGTAGTTTAGAAACCATTTTAGACACAATCCCCTTATACCAGCATTTTCTAGTTTTTCAATCATTTTCTTATGAGAAATTGTGTCAAATGCCTTTTTGATATCTATAAAAAGTCCAGTAACTTTTTTGTTGTTATCTAATTTTTCAGATAACAGTTTTGAAAACTGAATAAGTGCTAAATCAGTACCTCTGTTTTTTAGGAATCCGAATTGTCTATTATTAAAAAAGCTATTTCTTTCAAGAAAATTTAATAAATGATTATAAATAATTTTCTCAAAAATTTTTGAAAAAACTGGTAAAAGGGCTATTGGTCTGTAGTTTCCTGGTATATTTTTAGGCCCACCTTTATATATAGGGATTATTACTGATATTTTCATCTTTTCTGGAAAAACTGCACTTTTTATTGATAAATTAAATATATATGTTAAAATTGGACTTAAGATACCATTTAACTCTTTTACTATTTTTGGTGATATTTCATCGATACCAGAAGCTTTACTTACTTTTAAACTGTTAATTTCATTTTGAACTTCTTCCTCTGTTATAGGAAATAAGACAAATGAATTTTTTAAGGACTTTTTATTATAATTAATATTTTTAGGGTTACTTTTCTCTGCCTCCTTCGCAATATCAGGTCCTATTTCTGTAAAGAAAGTGTTAAGGTTATTCGAAATACTTAAGTAATCTGTAACTATTTTGCCCTTGTATTTCATTTCTTTAATTTTTTCTTTAATTTTTGATTTATTTCCACACATTTCATTGAGAATTTTCCATTGATCTTTTAATGAACTGTCATTTATTTTATTGATGTAATAATCTGTTTTAGTTTTGATTATTAAATTATTAATCATCTTTCTATATTTTAGATATTTTACTTTATTATCGCTATTTTCTGGATGTTTTTTAAAATTTCGGTAAAGAGTATCTCTTTCTCTAATTGATTTTAAAAGACCATTTGTCATCCATGGTTTTATTTTTTTATTTTTTGAAGATATTTTTCTACTTATAAACGAGTTTTGTATTTCCTTTTAAAGAATCATTAAAAAGTGGTTATAAGCTATATTTACATCTTTAGAATTTAACACTAAACCCCAGTTTTTATTATTTAAACTGATTTTTAATTTTTCATAATCAATAATTTTTATTTCATTATTATCTTTTTTGTTGTCAGACAAAATACTATAAAAATTCACCGAAATAGTTGAAATATAGTGATCAGTAATGTCAGTTCGAATGACAGAAGATTTAACGTCATAATCAAATTTAGATCTGAAAAAAATATGGTCTATACATGATCCTGGGTTTATTAAACCTGGTCTTGTAATTTCTTTTATTATAGGTATAAATCCAAATTCATAAAACATATTTAAATATAGGTTAACATTATTGTTTTGACTTAAAATATCTATATTCATATCACCAATAACTAGAACATTCTTGGTGCTAATTATATTTTTAATTTGATTTATAAAGTTCGTTATTGAGTATCGATGCAATCTGTAAATAGCTATAATTTCAAATTTAATATGTTCATAATAACCTTCTATTTCTATCACATCAGCAGTGTTTATATCCTCATGTTTATTTAAATTTAAAACATTTAAGTTTCTTTCAACAAATATAACAACTCCGCCTGATTTGTACGTATTATTACATTTAAAATATGAATTGTAATTAGGAATATTATATAAACTCATTTCATAATCATAGATACATATTTCAGAGAGAACAATAATTTTTGGTTTTATCTTTAAAGATTCGAGATACAATAAAAAATGGTCAAAGTTTTTTCTTAAACTCCTTATATTTAAATTTAGACAAGAGAAATCTTTTAATTTTTCAAAAATATTGTTTTCATTATTCTTATCAACAATAAACGTTTTAGAAATATTATGTAAATTTATAAAGTTGAATTTTATTTTTTTTAATTTTTAAATATGACCAAACTACATACCATATTAGCAACTACAAATATCTTTTAAAGTTTCAATATCCGTAATTCGTATTGCTCTGCTTTCTTCGTTTTCTCTAATAAATATTTTGCCATCTATGACCCATGTATACTTTATTTTTCCCTCTTTCTTTATTTCTCTTGTTTTTCTGAATATTTCTTGGTTGGCCAAGGTTAGATCTTCATTGAAATAGATCTGATTATTACCTGAGAGACCGCATTCTGCAGTTGACAACGTTTTTTTAATTTTTCTTTTGTTCAGTATTTCATCTTTCTTTGTTTTTGATCTTAACCTCAATAGTATCGGAGAGTTTAATTTCTTTGCATTTATTTTTCTTACCTCTTTAATATCATTTCGTTGTATATCTACATTTATTTTATCTAATATATTTGAAACATTTTCAAATAGATTTTGATTTTCCATTGTTATTTCACTTATAATTATATTGTTCTCCTTCTTTTCCTGCTCCATTGCATTTACACGATTTTTAAGAGTGTTAATTTCATTTTTTAAATATCTGTTTTCTTCTGTTACTTTTTTAAAATTTTTAGTAATTTCTTCAAATTTTTTTAATTGTTCGTCATATCTACTTGAAATAAAATTTATAGATTCTTTAAGTTCCCTGTTATCATCTCGTATTTTGATTAAATTTTTTAATATTTCTTCTACAAAAAATTCGTCATTTCTTACCACATTTAAACATTTATTTCTCGAGCAGTCTCCACAAGTCCAATGTTCCTCCTTTTTAATAGCATTATATTTTCTTTTGCTTATATTCTCGCAAGATATGTGGAAGGTTCCACAACATATTTCACATTTTAATGATAATTCTTTATCTTCTATGACGTTTTCACAAATTTGACACAAAATATTAGATGGTCCAGATTCTCTTGTATCTTTGGAACTTACTTCAACGAAATTTGATTTTCTTGTAAAATTTTGATGCTGATTACTGTTAATTTGGTTCAGTAGATTTTGTATATTCGAATTTTTAAATTGGGAAAAAGTTTGTGACAATGACATGATGACAGTTGCTATTTTATTTATAGATATAGGGTCGTACATATTTATACCAGTGAGCGTTCCTGCATTGGAATTATATAAAATGTTTACTGGTACAACTGTCTACCATATTTTAGTATACGGATTTATATGTAAAAGTATACTTTTAAGAATATAAATTAATAATTAAATATAATAATGTTACATCCTTAAACAAAATTTATTTACTAGTCAAGAAAAATATATTACAAATGCTAAATACATACAAAACTTCAAATAAAAATCAAGGCAAATTCTCAAAAAGTGTTATATAGTTTCTTATATAATTACAAATCTTAAAAAAAAACTAATGGTAAGTTCAATAAACAGACTTAATATTAAACCTTATGAAAAGGACGAAACATTCGAGGCATAAAGCTACATTACATTCTACACAAATAATATTTGATTTTTGTTGTTTCTTCAAAGTGCTGCAGTGACAATATGTCCTTCGGGTTCCTTTGATCGGCAACTGTTTCCCAATGTTATTAAATCTGGTAATATTATCAAGTGTAGCCCTTCCATCAGGGTTATTTCTGTTCCGACCAAGTCCGAATTTAGCAGGCTTTGCCCTTCCAGAATAAGATCCTATATGTTCTGATGCCAATATAGATCTAAATTTTAGATGGGTCGTAGCTTTTCTGGATTCTGAAATTTGTTGTGTGGTTGTTTTATATAACATGATATAAAACATTGACTATACAAGAGTCTAGGCAATAACAAAAAATTCTTAACCACCAACGCCTACTTTTCCAGGAAATACTATAAGCGGAAAGCAGCTGATCAAAATGATACACACCACCCATATATTTATTATATGACGCCACACTTACTGCACAACTAACAAGCTTTCTAGTTCCGTCTTTCTGAGTATATCTGCTGTTTCTTGTGGATTATGCATATGCATATGCATCCCTCTCCTTCGATTTTGATATTGACGTGTTTCCGTATAGGACACCATCGCCATCTCCTATTTTCATTTTTTTATCATCTCTTAAAATAGTTTTTGGAAACCCTTTCCTTGCCTGTCTAACAGCGGCACAAGAGAAGAGTTTCTTTTCTAATAACTAGTTTGCCAATATCACAGACGAAAAGAAGTTATCAAAGAACAGATAATAGTCAAAACCTTCAAATGCGGTTGATAACTTATTGAAGACCCTTTCACCAAGTGTCATGTTGGTATTAGTTTTTTCTTCAGCACCCTCATATACAGACATTCCCAGGCAGTACCTGAGTACCCCGTCACAGCACAAGCTATGACCCAGACCTTGATTTGTTATATAGGCATGTACTGTTTCAGAGTACTGCGTCATTGATATTTAACCATCGACTCATCAATAGTTGCCTCAGAAACCACGTTTAAATAAGTATTTTGAGGAATGTCATTTTTTTATGAAAATTTGTTGATTGTCGTCAAGAAATAATAGAATTTTAGGCTTTTAGACGTTATTCTAACATCCGTTCAATTCGATTTTCATGAATTATTCAGTTCAACAATGAGGTTTTTGTGTAGAAACTTACATAAGAAGTAATTCGATAGAAGATAGACGTGAATTTCGGCGTCAGCTCAATAACAACAATAGTCATGCACCAAATCGTAAAACTGTAATGATATCGGTTGGTCATTGGCGTGAAAATGGATATGCACAAAATTGGAAGGAGCCTGGACGCCGAAGAATATTTCTTACGAAATATTGAACGAGTCTGAATTGCGTTCACGAGAAGTACTAAAAAGTCTGCTAAGCGGCAATCCCTTATTTTGGGAATATCAATGGGGAGCCTAGATCGAATCCTTTAAAAGAATTTAAAATTTCACCTTAAAAAATATCAAATTGCACAGCATCTTGGTAATAGATATAGGTAAAGAAGCAAGGTTTACGTTTTGTCAAGAATTTTTGAATTTACATCGAGAAGCAATCCACAATCTCCTAATGAGCTATGAGGCAAATTTTTATATGAATGGTACGGTCAATAAACAGAATTCTAGATACTGGTCAGATGAAAATCCCCGCGGAATCTTTACAAAAAACCTCCATAACCCAAAAGTTATTGTTTGGTGTGGGATAGGATGAAAATAATTGTTCTGTAACAGCCTGTAAACCCGAGCGCTAAGTAAACATGCTAGAGACGTTTCTCAGCATTAGATGATAGAGGATTACTAAATACTGCCTTGTTATTTCAGCAAGATGAAGCAACAGCTCATATCGCACAAACTCCATGAGAATTCTGCGGGAAATATTTAATGGCCGATTCATTTCGCGATTTGGAGAATTATTGTGTCCTTCGAGGTCCCTCGGCTTAACGGCACCCGATTTCTTTCCATGGGGATATCTAAAGGCCAAAGTTTTTGCAAGGCTTCCAGGAAACAGGAACTGAAAGTCCAAATGGGTGAAGAAATCGAGCAAATAGATCACGTTTTGCTTCAACGTATAATGACTAATTTTTGTCTAGTGTTGAGAAGTGTATTCAAGTTGGTGGCGGGAACTTCGAAGACGTGAATTTTAAATGTTAGTTTATTACCCAAATATTTATAAGTTATAGCAAATCCCAAAGCGGTGGCTATAATTATATAGGAATAGCTAATAATAATATGTTTATTTTGTTAAGTTGTAAAATTTTTACTTGACTATTAACATAAGTAGTCTATTATGGGGAAACCTGCATAAGCATATCAGCAACCTCCGCCCAAGCTGCATCTTTTGGATAACGATTTTTGTATTCCTCTGGTATACCATATTACTCACCTTTGTTCAATGGCACTGATTAAAATTTCGGTGTCAAACCGTCCAAAATGTGCGCAATTTTCCATATTTAACGAATCGTGAAAAATGGAAAACATAACTTAACCCATAAAGCAACAACGCATGCATTTGCAACGCCAGGTTTGACCAATGGCTCCAACCAATCCTGGTGATATGGACACGCACGGGCTCGACCGATGCCAGACGTTTTTCATCAGTGGACTGATGGTGTGCGTTGCATATGAAACGGACAATTTAAAATAATGGCCCGGTCTCATCAGGATTGACCATCAGTCGTGTGTGAAACGATTCTAATATGTATCGTTTAACAATCAAGTTGTTGATTCAAAGCTTACAGCAATAAATCATATGGCAACACTGTTTGATCTCGGCGAAGTCGTACAGATATTCTATAAATGGGAGATTATTTTGTTGTTTTTTGTATTTTTATTATACACAAGGTAATTTTTGATTTATCTAATGGCGCAATGGGCTCGTATAAGTAAAGAGAGCGAAGTAAATTTCCCCAAAATTTATCCTGTTAAAAAAATTTACCCCATATTTTAATAACTCCCCAAATTTTCCCCTTGAGTCATTTTTTCCCCAAAATTTCGAAAAAATTTCCCAATCTGGCGTCAAGCATGGGTGGCGTATTAGCAATGAATGAGCCTCAGCGCTATGTGTATTATGTCTTGGCCACTTTTTGCTCGATTAACTGGTATACCGCCCATAAGCAACCATTAAAGATCGTATGCGTGCTATTAAAAATATCTATAAATTATTAGCAGTGAAAGTCTTATTTTTTATTAATAATTGGTCATGCAATTAGCACATACTTACGAATCACGAACACGCTATAAATACTTACCCACAGTAAGCGCCTTTATACCGAAATTTATTTAATTGGTTATTACGGTGTCACATCAATTAAATTTATGACAACAAATCATGAGACTAATTAGAGTTTTCAAAACATACACTAATGTCAAGGCGGGTTTATATATATTTGCGGCTTTCTGTCAATTAATAGATGCTATTCTGGTCTTATTTTTATGTTCATCCTTGCGTTTCACATAAATTGGCCTCTGCTGAAATTTATGGCTGCAACGTCCAACTTAATTAGAACTACTGCGATTTAGTGATTCAGCGGTGTAAAATATACCCTGGATGTTGGTACATAATCAGCCACAAATTGTTATAAAAATAACATCGATAATCCGCTTAAATATTTTTCATAATTTTCTGCTGTGGGCCATTCCGTTGCATTTTAAATTAAATTTTAAAAGTATTTTCGAGAAATGGGAATTGCTATTTAAGATGCATGTATAGCTTCAGTAGCGTGCTGTATCGAGGATTTAGTCATCTATCTCTGGATTTCTTCTACATTTTGTAAACTGAAATTAAAGCCCTAAAAATATATTATTATTATTACTTATTTCGCGAAATAAAATTAAAATGAAGGTACGAGAATATCGAAGACAAGAAGAGCTAAAATTATCTTCGACATTTTTTCTATAGTAAGTTCAGGTATTATGGCACACTATAAGGTTAATTTAAAATAGAAATCATTGTATGTGGCACCAATCGGTCTTTATCGTTTAATTCAGTCAATTAACCTATCTGCTATCCTATTATGTCAAATAAACAAATGACATTTTAAAAATTAACCTGAAAAAGAAAATTTTGTGTAGGGGCGTGCAGTCCAAGGAAGCGGAAGAATCCTAAACTTTTTGGAGATAAAAAAATTAATATTTATATATTAATAATGCGTAGTTTTGACAGCCTACTATGATTTTATTAAAATTTGGATTTAGTTTCTTTTAATTTATCTTACGTAATCATAAAACATTTTACTGCGTAAACGCAACCAATTTCTCTTGCGTCGCCGTCGTGGCCTGGGCCTGGAAGCGCATTTTGCAATGACCGCATTTCGCCTATTACGCCTTCATGTAGGTTGTAATTGACTGCGCTTACAGGCAACGGCACGCGTTACCCGAGAAACCGGACAAATTTAATAGCCAGGCAGTGATATTTGTGCCGCCTTCCGCGAGTTTTAGTTTGTTCGAACGAGTTCGTTTGGAAAGTGATTCATATTTTAAGTGTATTTGCGAATTTTTTGAGGTGTATTTTTTAATTATTTTTATCGGATTGCTTCCTCCTTTATAATTGTCATCGCACGCCACTGCTATATAGTTCTAGTTTATCAGAATGTAGCTTGTATCTGCTTTGGTCTTTTTCTACCTCTAATCATTTCCTTTGCTAAACATTGCTTCCGTTATTTCTTTCCATTAGATGCCTGTAACACCGTAGTCTTCTTTTCTGTATCTTAGATATTTTCATAATCTTGGTTGTTTCCTTTAGTCATTCGTAAACTTACTCAAAACCTATCGCAGAGTTTACAAAAATTTAGGGAGCTCAATTGTCCGCCGAATAGAAATGATATTTTAACAGGCGCGGATTATGGGTCGTGCCCCCTGCACTCCTCTAAAGCCTTGCATAAAAATAATTACAATAGCAAATTTTATAGAAAGTAATATTGTAACATAAACATTAACCATTCCTACATATTTTACAAAAAATTATAAACAAACTTTTGCCGCCTATGTAAGGTCTTGGAAATGAATGATACCACAAAAATATAAATATAATAGGTCAATACTAATTCGATGTAATATATATAAAAAATGCAAGCCTTTTTTGGCATTTTTAATTTACTGTCTCTTAGATTGTTTCTGAAAACATTCCTCACACATCTCACTACGATCTTATCAAAATTTACGCCGGATCGTTTTGGCTTCTAAAGGAAACAAAAAACCAAATGGTTTTTGTTTCAAAAAAGATCTCCGTTGAAAGGAATTTTGTAAAAAGACAGCTTTTTGGAAAACGGATTAACGAAATTTTTCAAAAATATTTTCGCGAAAACACATTTCGAACGTACATTTTTTTAAAAAATGTCCTGGCAGCTTTCTCAAAGATGCCTTTTTGAAAACGGATTTTTGAAATATTTTGAAAATATTTTCTCGAAAAAACGTATTTCCAAGGTACGTTTTTTCGAAAAGGTCTCAAAAATTATTTTTTAAAAAATAGGTACATTTTCCGAAAATATATTATTTTGAAAACAGTATTTAGAAATTAAATTATAAACTCTAGTTGCATGAAAAATGATAATGAAAAAAAGACGAAAAAAGATCCTGAACAAACCTAAACGAACCTTTTTGGGTTTGATCAGGTTTCTTTATACGTTACTTTCTCGTAAATTACTTTTTCAAAAAGCCGTTGCTTTTAATTAATATCCTAAAAAATTTCATTTCGAAGATGTTCTACTCTGAACAAATGGATTTCTGAAAAGTGCTTTAAAACAAATTTGAAAAATTGGTTTCTGAAAAAATGTACTTTCGTAGGTACTCCTATATCCCCCCAAATGAGCAGAAGGCATAAATAAAAAAATTCTATATTAAAATTACTACATTTTAAATGCTGTATTTACACTTTCATATTAACCAAGCAATTTGTCCTGTCGCTTGTAAGCTAAGATAACTAACTTTTCTGTTTTTTTTTTTCAACAAACATTTTTTTTATGTTAAATTTTGATGTTAAAGTACATTATTCGAAAGATGCTTTTTCGGAAATGGATCTACAGAATTTTTGCGAAAATATATTTTCTAAAAGAATCTTTCAGAAATAAATTCTCCGAAAATGTATTTTTTAAAAACCATAGTTTCTCTAAATTTAAATTATGAACTCTACTGGCCTAGAAAATGTCAATGAAAAAATGGCAGACAGATCCTGACCTAACCTAAACGAACCGTTTTTGTGTTCGGTCAGGCTTACGCCTCCTTGTGTATACCATGTTACTCTGTAGTAAATTACATACTTCAAAAAGTGTTTTTTTTTATATGAACATTCAAAGTCTTTTTCGAAACAGTGCTTGAAAAAATGTACTTTCTAAAAACATGTAGTTTCGAAGTGGTTAAAAAAATTTTGAATAGCTGGTTTCCGAAAAAAATATTGAAAACATCCCTAGTTTCGAATAACTGTATTATCCAGAATGTTCTGTTTTCGAAAAAATGTGCTTTCAAAAAATGTGTTTTCGAAAAATTTTCATATCAGTCCAAATGGACAGAAGGTATAAATAAAAAATGCTACAATATTGGTAAGGTAAGATGACAAAGTGTTCTGTTTTCGCAAGAACAGCTTTAGATATTTCGTCCATTATGAAATAGTGTACATTCCTTAGAACCCAATAAAAAAATAATGTCGCATGCGAACTTGTCCTTTTTTTTTGGTCTACACTTGTGTGTAGCTCAAGGTGACTTTGCGCCCCCCCCCTAGACGTAATTCTAAAACCGCCCCTGTGTTTTAATATAAAAAATTACAGTTTTTTTTTAGTTTTCAGACTTTTTAGTTTGAGACTTGCTTTTAGTTCATATTTGTGAGTGCTATTAAAGCACACTTCATATACTTAAGTAAAAAATTAATATACAGCTCTTACGTTTAATTAGGGGGGCTGAGCCACCACTATACTTTCTTTAGGGGGGCTCTGACCCCCTCGCCCCCTCGCAGTCGGCGACTATGACATACAGGTTACCATTCTTGTTTCTGTCACAATTAACCTCCTTTATTGCAGGTCTGACCACTGCTTAATAAACCACTCCCCTCTTCCTCGCACCGAAGACTCTTCCAATTTTCTCATTCCGCTTACCTACACATCCGCTTCGTATTTCCAAATACAAGCAATAAAATTTGAAAAGAAAAAAATATTGTGACTTCAAAATTTTATTGATTATTCTTTAGCAATAAAACACAAACAATTCTCATAAAATAATAAGTACAGCAATGTGATAGCCCACCTTACCAAAGATTAAATAAAAACTGTCAAGGGCAAAAGAATTGGGAATATTGAAAAAGACTACGCGACAGGGGGCAATTAGGTAAAGTAAGCAAAGGACAAAGACGGAAACACGCCAAGAGATGCAAACGTACATTAGCTTAATTGAACATTAGGTGAAATGAACATTTGGACCCCATTAGTGATGAGAAGCAACGTGATTAATTAGCTGGCTTCGGAGCCTTCGACGAAAAAGAATGCTTTCCACTTTAAAATATTAGACTCCTACAATAACGCTAATTAAAGTTCTTATTTCGTTAATTGAATTAGCTGAGACTAAAAAATACTAATTAAATAGATTTGTTTTGCATCAGGGTGTTTCAAAAGTATCATTGTCAGCTTGCAAAAGTAACCTTATTTTCGTTTGAAAAGGTCAGCATATGGTAAAAACCCGCCTGTCATTATTTTCTTCTAGTCACCTGAGAATAAACTGACAAAAGTTGATCAAAACTGGTCAACTGGAAGTTTTGTGAGCGTACCTTAAATTTTTTTATTTTTTTTTTAGAAAATCTGCAAAACTTATTGCACGTAACATCCCTTGCGAAATGACGTTAAGTACCTATAATAAAATTTGAAAATGCACTATATTTCATCTTTCGTCAGTAGTAACACGTGGGTTACCTTATAACTAGTCAGTTCTAATAACAAGTTAAATTGTTGTATATTTAGATACTATTTCAACAATCTAACACCTTTATAGCCAAAATAAATAAAATTGTATTTTTTTAAATTCTCCACCCCTTATAAACTTTTAATTTTCCAAATAAAATCCTCGACTTAATATAAAATATTATTGCTTTTAAGCCAATCTCCTAGAGTTGCGGCTAATGTAAATAGATTGTTTTTTTTTAAGTGCCTGTAGGCAATTTAAAAAACCTAAATAGTAACTTAAAGTTTTGGGTACCTAAATCCAATAGTTTTTGTGGCCCACCCTGTATCCGGGGCGTCAAAAGTGCCTTTATTATATAAACGGTAAACGCTTTAGCTGCAGGTGTATAAAATATAGTTCTGTTAAATAAATCATCTTTGAGTTAGTGCAACAAAAACAGAAATTATTTTTTTAAGGTGGCCACCATATATATATATATATATATATATATATATATATATATATATATATATATATATATATATATAGACAACGAAGGGAAATGAAGGCCACAACCAACGTGCAAAGAACAGAATACACTGAGCTGTGCAAGACAATAAGAAAGAAGATTGCAGAAGACATCAAAAATTACAACGAAAAACTAGTAGAAACTGCAATCGAAAACAGAAAAAGCAACAAGACCGCTAAGAAATCCCTCCTCATAGGCAAGAAACAAGTAGTGGCACTAACAAATAACAACGCCAGAGTCACAAATAGAGAAGATATAATAAACCTAGTAACCAAATTCTATAGTGAACTATACGAGGCCCCGGAGACAATACAGGAACAGGTAACGACACCACGAATAAATGACGACACCCCGGAAGTTCTCGTGGAAGAAGTAGAGAAGGCGCTTAATAGCATGAGAAATGGTAAAGCAGCAGGCAATGATGGTGTGATGGTCGAATTAATCAAATACGCAGGTAAACCAACATGGAAAATCCTAGCAAAAATCTACACTAACTGCCTAACATCAAGACATATACCACAAAGTTGGAATAGCGCCAATATAATTCTAATCCACAAGAAAGGCAGTAAAGAAGACATAAGAAACTATCGACCAATCAGTCTTCTACCAATTATATACAAGGTATTCACAAAGATCATAAATACCAGAATACAGAATACGCTAGATGCTGCACAACCACGGGAACAAGCTGGCTTTAGAAGTGGCTTCAGCACAATCGACCACATACATACATTAAGGGAGGTCATCAGTCGAACAAAAGAATATGAAATACCACTGGCACTAGCCTTCATAGACTTCGAGAAGGCGTTCGACTCGATATATCCCAAGGCTATAATAGAAGCCCTAAGTAGTCAGGGTGTCGACAAACCGTATATAGAAACTCTGGCAAACATATACAAAGAAGCCAAAGCCAGAGTCATGATATACGAAGGATCTCCGGAATTTCCCACAACTAAAGGAGTACGTCAAGGAGACGCAATATCTCCAAAGCTCTTCAGGGCAACACTTGAAGAAATCTTCCGTCAGTTGGACTAGGACAACAAAGGTCTATGCATAGACGGAGAACACCTCAACCACCTAAGATTCGCTGATGACATTGTACTAATCGCCAAGAACCCTGATGAACTTCAACAGCAAATTGACGAACTAAATACAGCATGCAATAAAGTAGGTCTGAAGATGAACCTGGCCAAAACAAAGATAATGTACAATGAACTGGTAGACAAACAAGACATACAAGTAAACAACACCACACTGGAAATAGTAGAAAAATACATATACCTGGGTCAACTAATACACATCTCGGGATCTCTACTACCAGAAATCAGCAGAAGAATAAAGCTAGCATGGAGAGCATTCGGTAGAAACTCCATCATAGTCAAATCTAGAATGCCACTCTACCTAAAGAAGCGAACGTTTGATCAATGTATACTACCAGTCATGACATACGGATGTGAAACCTGGATACTAAAAACAGACATAACAAGAAAACTCCAGGTAGCACAAAGGGCTATGGAACGATGCATGCTAGGAATAACTAGGAGGGACCGCAAGAGAATAGAGTGGATAAGACAGAAATCCCAGGTAATAGATGTCGTCCACAGAATCAAGTCCCTAAAATGGCAATGGGCAGGACACTTGGCGAGAAGATCTGACAATAGATGGACCACAAGAATTACACAATGGTACCCCAGAGGCGTGAAAAGACCAAGAAGACGCCCAAATTTGAGATGGGACCATGATATAAAGAAATTATCAGGATTAACCTGGGCCCGCATAGCCAACAATAGACAACAATGGGCCGAAATGAAAAATCAATATGTAAGGGAGGCTACACCATAATTGGAAATGGTTGAAACAGCTGAAAATGATGATGATGATGATGATGATGATGATGATGATGATGATATATATATATATATATATATATATATATATATATATATATATATATATATATATATATATATATATATATATATATATATATATATATATTTCACCGGAAATGTGGTCGGTTTTGAGCCACGGCAAAGAATATTCTATGTGCATGTAAACTTTTAATCCTTTTCATCAAGTGGTTTTTAAGTTTTCCCAACAGACAAACCGACGACAGTGGGAAAGAAACCATGTTTTTGGTGATATGGTAATCCAAAAACCTGAAGATCTAAAAAATCTTGTCGGGTAATTTTTTCACGAATTAAAAATTTAATATTTATTATTTTTATATTTTATATATAAATATATATATATATATATATATATATATATATATATATATATATATATATATAGATGTATCTAGCGAGCAAGGTGACGCTTTCCATGTAAAAATCGCGGTAAGACTGGCCTTCGCGGCACATTGGCCTCCGGTAGACGGAGGCCAATTTGACATTGACCTGAAAACTCATAATTGCCTATAAAATATTACAAGTAACAAGAAAATGGTGGAATTGGCCGGAGCCCAATTTAGGCCAAATCTGTATAAAACTATACATCGTAGACCGGTGTGTCTACCGTCTGGTGGCTCTGTCGTCGGTCACCAATATACATGAGCAATCTAGATAGCGGCTAACCTGGCCTCCAAGAATCGTGGCAACATTGCCGATAAATTGAAGACAAATGTGCTATTCTTGTTATTTTCCCTTTCGGGGGATCTTATAAAGATGATGGTGCTTTGACTAATTAGAGTTACGTTAGTTATAGGAGGTTTTATATAAATTTTATTCGGCACTATACTTTGCCTTCTATTTATAATACAAATTTTAAAGTAGGTATCTATATGATTTAAAATAATCATGTAAATAAAGGGACAAATTCATTTAAAATAGAGATTGGTAAATTTTCTAACAATTGCTTTCTATTTATTTACGTGAAAATAAAATGCAAAGGATAATTTTATGAAATAAAACTATGCTGAATTAAGATAATAATTGTTATTTGGAGGCATATTATACACAGAGTCTGCCGAAAAACATGTTTTAAGAATAGTTTACTACTTTAACTACGTAAAATACTCTGAAAAATAAACACATCTTTTATAAAATTTTAGAATATCTAATTTTGTGTAATAAATGTTAAGAAAATTAACGTTGGGGGGGGGGTGTTATAAATAAAAAGAAGCGGCTGGAAATATTTTGCCTGGCCCCGATGCAAATAAACCTAATCTCTATATATACATAAAAGAACTTGACTGACTGACTGACTGACTGACTCACTGACTGACTGAATGACATATCAACGCACAGCCCACACCGTTGCGTGTAGAAACTTGAAAAAATATAATATATAGAATAAAAAGAAGCGGCTGGAAATTTTTCCAAGATAATGTGATTTTCGGGGTTATTGAGCTTGTCTAACGGTTGTTAAAAAATATAACGGAGGGGGGGGGGGATAAAAAGGCGCTGCTGGGAATTTCGCCAAAAATGTTAGATGTATCATTTTTTGGGTTATTAAGGTCGGAAAATCTAATTCTGTCTAACAGATGGTAAAAAAAATGACGGAAAGCGGTGGATAAAAACAGAGCGATTGACAATTTATTCCAAAAATATGCCATTTTCGGCGTTAAGGTCAGAAAATCTAATTTTGTGTAATAGATGTTAAAAAAGTTAACGTGGGGGAGGGGGGAACAAGAAGCGACTGGCAATTTTATTAAAAACGTTAACTTATGTGTAATTTTCGGTGTTATAGATGTAAAAAATCCAATTTTGTCTAACAGATGTTAAAAAAGTTATCGGGAAGGGGGATAAAAGGGAACGACTGAAAATTCCTCCAAAAGTGATAAATATCAATTTCTTGATTATTGAGGTCATAAAATGCAATTTTGCTTAGTGTATGTCAAAAAAATTAACGGGGGGGGGGATAAAATAGAGCACCGGGAAATTTTCTCAAAATTGTTAAACGTGTCATTTTTGGGATTATTGGGGTCATTAAATCTAATTTTATTTAACAAATTAAGGGGGGGGGGAGCGATTGGCAATTTATTCAACAATGTTAACCAGTGTAACATTTTCGGGGTTATTAGATCAGAAAAACTAATTTTGTGTAACAGATGTTATAAAAATAAACTGCGGGGGCAGGGGTTTGGAATTTCGTCTAAAATGTTAACTGATATGTCATTTTTGGGGTTATTGAGGTCAAAAAAGCCAATATAACATGACTATTACAAATTCAAAGAGAGGGAGATAAGATGAAGGAAGAGGGGAAGAATGGGTGCACTGAAAAGAAAAAATAAATATTTTATAAAAATGAACAAAATTAAGTTGACGAATATTATTTATTTCATACTTTTCAGTGCTTTCCTTTGGTGAAGTTGGTTCATTTTGTGAAAAAAAAAGAAATATTTTTAGGAGCAATAATTCATAGATACAACGTGGCAAAATCTAATATTAATTTCATTTCATTTACGGTCCAGTGGCGGCTCCTGGAATTTCAGATTGTCTTATCTCAGTTCCTACGCATGGGACCCACACCAAATTATAAGATGTTACTGGTGGGTACTCTACAATCATTTTCGCGAAAAAAATATTTAATTTTAAAATTTGCGAAAAAAAGTTAGTTTTGTGGGCCGCTTCACCTGAGATCTGAGAAAGATCTGAAGAAAATTTTACTCTCATGTTTTTTTCATAACTTTAATCAGATTTTATCGGTAGAATTCAAATTTCATTGAATTACCTCTAATATCCTGATTAATTAGGTTTTAAAATTTTGGCCCTAAAATATTTTGTCTAAGAAATAACTTAAAATGTCATTTCTTTAAGGAAAATTAGAATATTTTCACAAAATTTGGAATTTGTCGATAAAATTTGATATACTTTATGAAAAAATATGGTAAGTAAACTTTTCTTCAGAACTTTCTCAGATCTCAGGTGAAGCGGCGCAAAAAATTAACTTTTTTTCGCAAATTTTAAATCTAAATATTTATTACGAAAATATTTATAGGGTACCCAATAGTAACATCCCATAATTTAGTGTAATTCCCATGCGTAGGAACTGAGATACGACACATCTAAAATTTCAGGTGCCGCCACTGCATTTACCTCCCTTTTCTATCGGTTCCCTGTGTTCGACCCCGATTTTGCGTCATGTTATATTGAAATTCCTCTAGATACGAGTATAACTAACCTAACCTAACCTAACTCATGTTACATATATTCATAATCATGACATCAAAACTACACTATTATCACCTATACCACGCGGACGAAGTCGCGGGGGAAAGCTAGTTATGCCAAGCTTTTTTTACTGTACCACTAACTACTTTTAATTTTAATTAACAAATTAGGACGTCTATTTAGTTCTTAAATTTATTGTTCGGTAAATTCCATATCTTGCATTGTTTTGAAATTATGTAATAAATTAGTCATTTGTTTATCCTTTTTAAAAAGTTTTAAAACGGCAAATATTAACGGATATTTTGCTAAATACAAAAGGCGATGTCCTATTAAACAAAAAGCAAGAAAAATTGTTTTTAAATAAAGCGCAGAATATAGCCGAGTATCAAGGTAATTCAGGTCTGTTCCAAAAAAATAGTTTTGGTTAGTCAAAGGGTCTTGATCAGCCTGTATTCCGAAAACGAAGCATTTTAGGACATACATATGAACTTCTTTAACTTACAAGCAGCATAGGAATCACATTCTGAAATATTCTCTACATATTTAATATCACCTTGTACAGTAAAATATCCCCTCCCGCATAACATAATATCATGACAAGGGGAATTTATCCGTTACTAGAGATTTATTTGGCAGTCTACATAATTAATTTTCTGTTATCTAGAAACCTACATATATTAACCACAAGACCAGAAAAAATTATTAAATATTTAATTTATTAAAATTTAAAAAAATTATAATTTTGTCTGATGCATTCGATTAACTTTATTTTTTGACATATTTTCAAATACTAAATTCTTTGCTAAATAAAATGCTTTAAAATCGTTATTTTTCTTCGCAAACATTTTTTAATTTCTAGTGACCTTTAGGCCGGCGCCGCGCGCCGGCCGCACATGAAAACAAGAGAGTTTCATGTTTCCTGTTTCGCGTTTCAAGTTTCTTTGATGTGCGGCCGGTCTAAGAGTTTCCATTCCTATTATTTTGTTTCTTTTAGCCTTGCTGTTCTGGAAAAAAACTTTTCAGCATAAACATTCAACAGAGACATGACCTAACATAATTAATTAAAGAAATTAAAGTTTTATTTGGTAATTTTCCATTACTTACTTATACAATTTTTGCGGGACACGGTACAAAAAGGGAAAGTACAAAACAAAATTTTAATTTCTTTTGATGAATTTTGTCTCTTTTGTGTGTTTATGGGCGAAAGTCATTGGAATTTTGATAGCAAATAACTAAGCAGCAGCAATGTAAATAGAAAAACAAAAAATTATAGATGATAACTCTTAAGGGAGATTTGACTATACTTATAACTAAACTGAAATGTATACGGTGAACCAAAAAAATACGATAATTTTATTACAAAGTGAATTTTTGAAAAAAAGAAACTTATTCGCTGAAAGTAAAGTTAGTAAAACAAAAATTAATTAATAATTATTTATTATTAAGTTTATTTAAATGCTGTATCTCCTAGAATAAGAACTTCTAAGATTTATTGACTTTCAGTTCTATACGATTCAATTTCTATGTTTCTAAAATGTTGATTATTAAGATTTTCTATTTCTTATTTTTGGAACATTGCCTCCGAGGATGAAAAATCGTACGTTTGCAAGTACTCGACACGTCACAGTTTGATATATCAAAACACTACACATACACTAATATGTTTATTTGGCATTTATTGTGACATTTTGTCCCGTGAAGAAAGCGGACAGTCATCAATGATAACACGATTTCGACGTTGGTCTGGAGAAATTATTGTCTGTGCAACTGGGTAAATATGTTTAACTTTTCTAACATGATTATAAAATGAAAGATAGCCGATAACAATGATTGTTGTCATTATCTTGACAATGACTAACAACCAAATTTATCTTATAATCATAAATTAGCGGTTTTTTATTTAGACCGCGAGACTGACCAGCAAGAGATTTTTTTTTAAATTCCCCCTCTGTATTACACAGCAAAGAAAACTAAAATTTTAAATGCAATCTTATGCCAAGTGGTACCTCATTTTAAAGGCCTTCTAAAAAGAAATATTTTACCGCGGCGCAAACCCTAGGTCCGTATCTTAATTTTTTTAAATGGCAAGCCTATAGAAATTAAAAATCGTGAAAAAAAGATTAAAAATTTAAAAGTTGTTCAAAATGACCACCATGAACTTCTTGGCAGTAATAAAGTCGATTTTGGAACTCTGCCAAGAAATAACACCTGCCATTCTCAAAAATGAGTTCCAAAATCGACTTCATTACTGCCAAGAAGTTTATGGTGGTCATTTTGAACAACAGTTATAAGAGTTATAAAGGCATTTAAATTTTAAATTTTTTTCACGATTTTTAATTTGTAAAGGTTTGCCATTTAAGAACAAATTAAGATACAGACCTCGGGTTCGCGGTAAAATGTTTCTTTTTTGAAGACCTTTAAAATGAGGTACCACACAGCATAGGGTTGCATTTAAAATTTTTGACGTTGAATAGTTTTAGAGAAAATCGCCTGTGACAGACGGACGAACACCAAAGTGATTCCATAAGTGTTCCGTTTCACGAAAGACTAAAAAGTGGACTTCTTAGACACCCTGTATATTATATTACTTTAACCGAAGGCTTTTCGTCTTTCGCATTTTCAAATTACACAATGTACTTAGGTAAATAAATATTTGTATTTTAGTTTCAAATCGGACCCAAATTTTATTTACAAATAGTGTAGAGACACCCCTGGCATGTGCGCCCGCAGACTTTTTTCTAATGGGGGGTGGGGGGGGTCAAAATAAAAAAATAATAATACCTATATATTTTTAAAGATTTTATTTGTAGCGATTTATACAAATACACTAATAACAAACAGACAAAATTCGGTCAAGTGCAAGCTATACTTGCACAATTAGTATTCCGTGCCATCAGCCCCCCACTTAACCTGAGCAAATCTTGACCGCCCGTTCTCCGTCCATCTGCCGCGCTACCCGCTGCCGACGGCACCAACGCCGTATCACATCGCGTATGCACGGAGCTAATTGGGGGAGCGTGTCGAGTGAGCCAAATTAAAAATTTTAAACAACGTGTAACAACAAAAGTTGTTCCTTACATCGTGAGAAATATTTTTTGTCGAAAAACTTTTTCTCTAGAACCAATGGTTCAGCTGTTATAAGAAAATAAACAATTTAATTGTTTTTAACAATTGTTCGCGCAAGAATTTTTCACACCTGATAATTTTAGCTCAATCTACACCTGAGTCTTAATGTTCATGATTTTTTTCAGATTTTTCTGAGCGATTCTTTTGGTCATGAGGGTGGGGGAGAGCAATTTTTATGCATTTCTCCTGAAAATTGTTAAAAAAATGCATAAAAAAGACATCATATATATCGTTGAATTCGTGCTTCAATAAGCTTTCATTTGACACTCCACACGATGCCCTTTTTTTCATATCCCAATCTCCCCTAGAATCAAAATTCAACTTTTTATACTTCACATCTATGACTGGGCCACCACACTCTATGTCTGTGCTAAATTTCAAATTTTTACGGCGAATGGTTTCAGAGAAAATCGCCTGTGACAGACGGACACCGAAGTGCTTCCATCTTGCTAATTTTAGCACGGAACACTAAAAAACATGTTAAAAACTTCTTCATAAAATAAACATGCCGCCTGCAGAAAATGCATAGTAATTTGGCTGCCAGCTGCATTGAGTTAAGACTGGGTTTAAATAATATTCCTAATTCTAATTGAATTTTTTTGTACGTGGCATTATAAAGGTGTTCAATCATTAGAAAATTAGACAACATTTATCATAAAAAGAGATATTTATTATAAAAATAATAGATATCTGGCAATTCGTCCAACAAAAAGTACGAAGTATGACAATCCGTCAATCTCAGGGGCTGTCACGGTCCCCCTGGCCCTCCTCTGCGGGCGCCCATGGCCCCTGGACTCACCTATGTTTACAACTCTTGTTTGTGAAATATAACTGTAGATGTGATTTATTGCGAAAATTCAAGGGTAATTTCTACTTCTTGAATAACAAATATTATTAGTTAAAAAATCTATGTCCTTTATTTTTTGATCTTCTATATTACTCGTACCTGTATACCAAATTTCATTAATAATAACCGGTTCTGTCGATCTTCAGATATAACAAAGTAACATTAGTCTAAAATAAATGCTGTGCTTTGCTTTTTACAGTCTGACAACACTGTACGGATCCCACTTTACCAAAAAATGGTATATACAGAAGCCAAAGTATGCCAAATTATGAATAATTATGTAGAGTATACGGATGGATGCCAACCTTACCGTCTGTTGTACGGAGGCTAACCAGACCTTTGCACGAAACCCTAATATACAGGGAGTATATTCGTGTATATAGGGTGGACGCTAGCTTGTGCTATTTTTGGGCGGATGCCATGTTGACCGTCAGATATATATATATATATATACATATATATATATATATATATATATATATATATATATATATATATATATATATATATATATATATATATATATATACAGGGTGTTATTTAAGTACATAGAAAAACTTTAAGAGGTAATTCCTTGTATGATTTTAAGACAAAAAGTTCATATAAATATGTGGCCTAAATGTTTAGATTTTTGATATACAGAGAGAGATTTTTTTGTTTTTTTTTTTTCGTTTTTAATTTTCCTTTCTCAGTTTTAGGGATAATTAATGCAAATTTGGCACAAATAATACTTTTACCAGTATCTATGAAACAACGTTATTAACATTTAAAATAATCTACAGGGTTCTCGTTTTTTTTTGTGGTCATGACCATTTTAGGCCCCCCATTTTTTTGCTACGACGTCACTGAACAGGTTTGAGAATAAAATCTAATTTATCATTTTATTCTTCAACTTTTCACTCTCTTGGAGTTTTTCATTATCTCTTACGGCCTAGAAGTTATTTTGCAAAAAATAAAAGAATGCAATATTTTTGAGCGGGTCCGCCAGTCGATGGTGAGGCGCACAAATGCATGCGTTGAAGTAGGGTGTGGGCATTTCCAGACGTTTCTTTAAGTTAAGTGTTCCTCTGTTAAGCTTTCTTTTAAATTAGCCTAATTTTAGTTTTAATTAGCACCTTGTAGATTTCGAATGGCAATAAAGAACCTTATCTCATGGACCTTACAACACTGCATTCTTTTATTTTTGCAAAATAACTTCTAGGCCTTAAGAGATAATGAAAAACTTCAAGAGAGTGAAAAGTTGAAGAATAAAATGATAAATTAGATTTTATTCTCAAACCTGTTCAGTGACGTCGTAGCAAAAAAATGGGGGGCCTAAAATGGACATGGCCACAAAAAAACGAGGACCCTGTAGATTATTTTAAATGTTAATAACGTTGTTTCATAGATACTGGTAAAAGTAATATTTGTACCAAATTTGCATTAATTATCCCTAAAACTTTGAAAGGAAAATTAAAAAAACGAAAAAAAAAAACAAAAAAATTAACACCCTGTATATCGAAAATCTAAACATTTAGGCCACATATTTATATGAACTTTTTGTACTTAAAATCATACAAGGAATTACCTCTTAAAGTTTGTCTATGTACTTAAATAACACCCTGTATATATATATATATATATATATATATATATATATATATATATATATATATATATATATATATACATAAGATAAAATGTTTTGCAAACTAAAAAGCTACGTACACAAAATTCACTAAGATCCAACATATTCACAGTAAAAGTGATTTTTTTCATATTCATATTCATAAATTCACTAAGATCATATATATATATATATATATATATATATATATATATATATATATATATATATATATATCATATATATATCATATATATATCATCACATCATATATATATCATACATATATACATATATACATACATACATATACATATATACATATATACATACATACATATATATACATACATACATATACATACATACATACATATATATACATACATATACATACATACATACATACATACATATACATACATAATACATACATATACATATATACATATATACATACATATATATATATATATATATATATATATATATATATATATATATATATATATATATATATATATATATATATATATGTATATATATACATACATATACATACATATACATACATACATATACATACATATATATACATATATATTTATATATATATATATATATATATATATATATATATATATATATATATATATATATATATATATATATATATATATATATATATATATATAGAGTACTCTTTAAAGGTTTTCCAAGCTTTCGGAAATGTTTATTTCCATCTTCAGGGAGACTACAAAAATTATGATTATGTCAGGTAACAAAAGTTGGTAACTTTAAGAGTTAACTTACATCTTTGGTGAGGATGTATTTCGTGATGTACATAATCATGAGCTTGGGTATGAGATAAATAAAACTAACATCGTCAAAAACTTATTGATTAAAAAACTATGTGGTAACTTAAGTAGATTGTTAAAATGGTATCACTTTACACTTTAAAATTACATAAAACATCATTAATTAAAACAGATGATCATCGCTGAAAATATTTAAAATTATTAAAAGTAATTTACTGCCATGACAAGAGACGTGCATCTGACGGATGTCACCTGTCACTGTCTTAAAAGTTAGGTTCAACGCCATTGGCGTGGGTCAAAAAGTAAGAAGTGGTTAAGTTACTGTAACGTGACTTTAATTTATTTCAAAACTACACTTCGTTGGTACTAATTTAAGTTTGTAATTGTCATGGTGAAAATTATGATTATTTATTTAATAAGAACAATGCGAGGGATTTAATTATGTTCTGTTATTAGGAGTAATATTATTATGACTAGATTCTTTGTCTAGATGAAGTAAATATGCATATATTTCACTTAAGTGATTAATGTCAGATTTTTTATTTATACAGTTATCATCTTGGGAGATAAATGCCATCTCTTTGAATATCCTTTTAGAGTAATGAGGTTCTTTAGTTAATATTTTTGTGGAATCATAATTCATATGGTGTTGGTTCCTATGAACATGATCCGCCAAGGCACATCTTTCTGGATGTAATCTACTATCACTTTTGTGTGAAGTAATTCTATCTTTCAGTAGCCTGGTAGTTTGGTCAATGTATGTTTTATTACAAGAGATACAAGGGATGCTGTATACAACATCTGACTGTGAAAGCACTGGTACTTTATCTTTGAGATTGGAATGTACTGACTTGATTGTAAGGACTGATTTTACAGCAAGTTTTATGTTATTGTATGATTTAGTAAAAATGTTGACAAGCTTGGGTGTTATGTCTTTAATGTATGGTAAAGAGGTAACAACAATAGGAGGGATTGATGCATTTTCCTGTGGTGCAACTGGAATATTATCAGTTCCAACAGGTTGTGGGATAATGTTGTTATTATCTTGTGGTTGCATCAATTGATTGTTGGTGATAGATGTAGACGTACTGAACAAGATTTTCCTGAGGAGAGTTGGGGGGTATGAATTGTCTATGAAGAGTTGGTATAAGATTTTAAGGTTTTTGTTATGGAAAGATGTGTCTGAGATTTTTAGAATTCTATTTTTCATTTGTTTGACCAAGTTCGTTTTCATGGAGTGTTTGTGATAGGACAGATAGTTAATGAATCTGCCTGAACTGCATGGTGTACGATACCAATCGATTTTAATTGTGTTGTCTGGATTACGAATAAATCGCGTATCCAGAAACGGTACAGAATTGTTATTATCTTCTGTTTCGATGGTAAATTGGATGTATGGGTCATAACTGTTGATAGTATCTATTATCTCTGTGACACCATCTTCAGGAAGGGCCAGGATTATGTCATCTACATATTTTTTGATGAAATGAGGTTTAAAAGAGAGGACAGGAATGACGGTGTCCAGTAGGTCATCCATGACATAATTAGCCAAGATTGGAGAAATAGATGCACCCATGGGTGTGCCAAAGGTTTGTTTATAAAATGTTTTGTTAAAAGCAAAACATGTGTTATTGAAAAGCAAAGTTATGATTTCCAGGAATTATTGAAATATCTCTAAAATTCTAGCTGATGTTGATTACATTATTTCACCAATTAACAGTCCTTCAGACATAACTTAACATAACATAACTTAACCACTTCTTACTTTTTGACACACGCCAATGGCGTTGAACCTAACTTTTAAGACAGTGACAGGTGACATCCGTCAGATGCACGTCTCTTGTCATGGCAGTAAATTGCTTTTAATAATTTTAAATATTTTCAGCGATGATCATCTGTTTTAATGAATGATGTTTTATGTAATTTTAAAGTGTAAAGTGATAACATTTTAACAATCTACTTAAGTTACCACATAGTTTTTTGATCAATAAGTTTTTGACGATGTTAGTTTTATTTATCTCATACCCAAGCTCATGATTATGTACATCACGAAATACATCCTCACCAAAGATGTAAGTTAACTCTTAAAGTTACCAACTTTTGTTACCTGACATAATCATAATTTTTGTAGTCTCCCTGAAGATGGAAATAAACAGTTCCGAAAGCTTGTAAAACCTTTAAAGAGTACTCTTTAATTTTGCTGCATTCCCCAATATTACCTAGTTTATATATATATATATATATATATATATATATATATATATATATATATATATATATATATATATATATATATATATATATATATATATATATATATATATTGATGGACGGTATGTTGATGCCTCCGAAATAGAGACTCCATATACGTTGTCACCTCATATATAACGTCGATACCTCCGGTTTCGGAGGTATCAACGTATCGCCATATTTTCCACTGTCACCATCATCTAGAGGGCGTTTGCGACCGAAAAACGAAAATTTGTTCTGAGGTGCCAACGTTCACCGAGTCTCTGTTTCGTAACGCCGTTAGTTCAAGCGTAGATCACGGCCGCTAGTGTCGCGCGACGAAGAGACACGCCTATTACGTTGATACCTCTGGTATATATGCACATTATTTTAGACAAACCTAGCACGCTGTTACCTCCGACAAGCGGCAACGTTGTACTGTTAGGCGAAGGTCATTCTTAATATGTCTTGCCTAAATTTCTTAGGCAACACATATTACGCATTCTACAATATTTTGAGAATAAATTATTGTTACCGCAATTTGTATTCGTATGTGAGAAGTAAAGAATTTAATACCGGGTTTCACCAAAGATGTTTAGGACTTAATACTGGTGATCTTCTGGTTAATCATTGTGTTTTAACAAGTTTGTAACTCCTTGTTAAAAAGAAGAGCTAGCTAGTTCAACAAAACGTTACATTTTTTAGGAAATAAAAATGAATAAAGGTATAAAGTAATTATTGTACACTTATATTTTGAAAAATCCCAGAACACATTTTATTTATGTAAAAGTAACAAATTTCTACTTAAAAATATTTCAGCATCAACGTCAAAAAAGGTGTATTGTTTTGAGCCAATCTTCAGATTACATCTTCTAGGTTTTTTTGGTGAATTATCTGTACCTAACCTGTAACAAAAGAAAATGGAGCAGATAATAAAATGAAAAAGTTTATACTTAGCAATATTAATAAAACAACTATGCTTTGCAACCCGGGAAAATAACTTGTTCATAGATATTTTATTCTGAATAGTGGAAACACTGTGTGGTATATATTTGCATAAATATGATAAAAATAAAATGATAGTTTCCTTGCAAAAAATGTAATGTTAAAATCAAATCTCTGAATCTGTAATTACGTGCAAAACTACTTACCATAGAAATATATGTTACCAAGTATATTTTCTTGTATGTTTGTGTAATTTTTCCATTCGTTTTGCCTACTCACTTTAATTTTTCCATTTTACCATACCAACCAACTTCGATTTACAAGGAATACAAAATAATACCAGAGAAAAACCATCTTATTTTTCTCTGATAATACACTCTATGTCATGTGTCATCTGTCTCTGTGATGTCAAAATCTGACTTTTTGCCGATGGGACACGACTTTTTTCCGGACCGGGCCGAAATCTAAATCGAAGTGTATATATGAGGTGACAACGTACGTTGAGTCTCTATTTCGGAGGTATCAACATACAGTGTAGCAATCTATCTGTACTAAACAGTATTAAATTTAACACGTTTAGTTTCATCAATTAGTACATTTTCTTTCTACAACCCGCTGTTATTTTATAATCTTCGCGATCTGTTTAACTTCTAAATGATTTTTATAATACCAAAATTTCCCTTCTTGAACTTGTAAAAAACAACAGAAATAAATTAATAATACAAAACTTGTCGTGTTCCTACTTTGCCAATTTAAACCCTTGACAGTCATCTTAAACCGGTCAGCCATAAAGTTGTTCCTGTTGATTATATTTAAATTTAAATACACAAATTGAATGTTAAAATAGGTTAAAACCAATGATCACCGGGCGCAGATCAATCTTTATTTCATGGAGAGAATACCGTAATCGTAATTTTTTCACATATTTGAGGTTGGAAAATCCGAGTTCATCAAACATGCCATATGACGGGTTTGTGATTTCTGTGGAAATAAAACTAATACTTTCCGAAGTTTATCTGCAGCAAATTTATCAATAATTTGGGAAAAGTTAATATTATGTACGCTTAAGTTCATGCTCAATATAGGCCAGATACCAAGTGTTTTGTGATGGAAGAAACTCCGGGATGAAATTTTATATCATGAAATAGCTTCTTAGGATTATACCAAAAAGTCCTTAAGTTTTCCCCCTCAAGCGTTCTTCCTTCCCAGAGGTTTAAAAGGAGCCCACTTTCCCCCCTTTCTATTAACTTTACGAAAAAAAAATTGTGAATTATTTTGTCTACAGAAAAGGACAAATTTAATGCACATTATGTGGTTTATCAGATTAGAATATTTCGAAATTACGATTAAAATTAATTCAAACTTAAACAAAGTTGAGTTGAGTATTCTGTTCTTACCATAAATTCAGTATACATCATTGTGATACTCATATAATATTATAAATCTTATAAAAAAATCAAAATTTTGAAGTACGCAATATATTGCGGACAATGATTTATAGTCCAGTACCAATTTGAACTTCGCGCACCGAGAGCTGTTCTCAATAACTTAACTTCCAAATTTACAGTAATACAAGTAATTATTTTCTAAAACTTTTAGAAATAATTATCAACAGTTGCAGCATATTTTTAATATTGTATTATCACAATAATAGTTACACACACAATTATAACTTGCACTTGACCGAATTTATTTTCGTTATAGGAACAACAAATAAAATCATATTTGTAAGCAAATTAACAATAATATCTATTAAAGTAACAACATCAGAGTTACCACCCCCATTTGACCCCTTTCGGAATTGATAAAATATCAAAATTGCATACATTTTTAAAATTACAAATTAGTATCTTATTGAGAATAAAATGTAATAATTATTTTACCCCTCTTCCCCAACTAACAGATCCTTAGAAATTAAATGTCGATAAGCTCCTTCCTCAGGTGAGATTACGTTATAAAAGTAAAGCATCCCTTAAATTTAAAATTTTTGGGTCCAGAAGTTTGGGCGGATTCATTCGCGTACGGGCAAACGATTCTAAACGGAATAAACTAAGCGAACCGAAAATCCCACTATCTTTTATATTTCACCACGTCAGTTTAATCAAATAAAGCATATATACTTTCTTATATGCGCAGCATTTTGCTACCTCTGTAAACCAGGCAACACTGCTAGAGGTAACAAAGTTTAAGTAGTGTCACCAAGCTATACAGGGTGGTGCAACCAAGATGGGGTGGACGATTGTGAGTAAACGGTGAGGAATTTCGAATTTTTTTTTATTGGATATTATCGATAGTCAAACACGCTATGTTTTAAAATTATAGTCATATTACAGGGTGGTCCGAAAAACTCGTGGCGAACCAAACTTGTATTTTTTCAAATGGGACACCCTGTATATAATTTTTCCAATTGATTCTCCTGTTCGTTACGATCATTCTGATATAGGGTTTATTGGGTCTAAAATTTATAGTAAGGGCATGGGACGCGTTTAAAGTTGAAAAAATGTTCACAGTTCGGCCATTTTTTAACAAATATTGAAACAGATATGGAAAAACCAAATATTCCATAAAACGTTACATATCCTTGAATACATTAATGGCTTGAAATTTGTTTAAAATTATTCACTGTTATACAGGGTGGTCAAGTTTTGCAAATACGCCCTGGACTCATTTTTTTTAAATGGAACACCCTGTATATTTTATTTTCAGGTTAAAGATAACATTACTATCTTTCAAAAAATGCCATACATGATGCCTTTCTGACCAACAGTTTTTTAGTAAACTAGCCGTGAAAGCAAAGTTTCTTCATTCTAATACGATTATACTGAATTTACGTTGTTTATTATTAAATATCTAATATTAGGAGGCCATGAGACTATCATAAATGAAACAAAAGATTGACGAACTTGTCAAAGCTACTGCCGCATCATCCATTATTTACAAGTTAAGCATAGGTGAGGTAAGAAAACTGAGACCCGAAACCTTTACATGTTTATTAGAGATATTTCAAAAAACAGAAAACATTGCTTTTAGGAATGTAAAGTAATTAATAAACCAGTTATAAACAAAGATAATCAGTTATCAGTATTATTAATAGTGTAAGAAAATTAATTAAGCAAAAACAGAACATCTTTTAAAATTATTTAGTTATGTGTTATGTACCTACTTGTCAACCTAATTTAATATAAACAAATAAAAGAAGCTCATATAAGGTGTTCAACTAAACCACCATTTTCCTGAAGGCACATTTCGAGTCTATCCATAAATGAAAATTTCACTTTTCCCAAAGTCTGTTCTGAAATGTTGCGAAAACTGTTTCTTATTCTCTTCTTCATATCTTTCACTGTGGTTGGAACCTCTTTATAGACCTCTTCTTTAACATGCCTCCATAGAAAAAATCTAGTGGTGTTAAGTCGGGTGATCTGGCTGGTCCACCTCGCCCAATCCAACGATCTGTCTTCCAATTATCGACAAAATATCTTACATACCTATGGTAATGCGGGGGCGCTCCATCATGTTGAAACCATAAGGATCCCCTTACCATTAAAGGTAAATCTTCAAGCAATACTGGCAACTCGTTTCTCAAAAAATTGTTTATAACTGGTTTATTAATTACTTTACATTTCCTAAAACCAATATTTTCTGTTTTTTGAAATATCTCTAATAAACATGTAAAGGTTTCGTGTCTCAGTTTTCTTACCTCACCTATGCTTAACTTGTAAATAATGGATTATGCGGCAGTAGCTTTGACAAGTTCGGCAATCATTTGTTTCATTTATGATAGTGACATGGCCTCCTAATATTAGTATAATCGTATTAGAATGAAGAAACTTTGCTTTCACGGCTAGTTTACTAAAAAACTGTTGGTCAGAAAGGCATCATGTATGGTATTTTTTGAAAGCTAGTAATGTTATCTTTAACATGGAAATACAATATATAGGGTGTTCCATTTAAAAAAAATGAGTCTAGGGCGTATTTGCAAAACTTGACCACCCTGTATAACAGTGAATAATTTTAAACAAGTTGCAAGCGATTAATGTATTCAAGGATATGTAACGTTTTATGGAATATTTGGTTTTTCCATATCTGTTTCAAATTTTTTTTAAAAATGGCCGAACTGTGAGCATTTTTTCAACTTTAAACGCGTCCCATTCCCTTACTATAAATTTTAGACCCAATAAACCCTATATCAAAATGATCGTAACGAACAGGAGAATCAATTGGAACAATTATATATAGAGTGTCCCATTTAAAAAAATGCAAGTTTGGTTCGCCACGAGTTCTTCGGACCACCCTGTATTATGGCTATAATTTTAAAACATAGCGTGTTTGACTATCGATAATATCCAAACAAAATTTTTTCGGAATTCCTCACCGTTTACTCACAATCGTCCACCCCATCTTGGTTGCACCACCCTGTATATATCACGGAGGTAATAACAATCTAAGTTTATCCGGTCATATATGAAAATTTTAAAAATTAAAAATCTTTTCCCCTCTCTTGATAGACCTGTTAAGGGAGTCCCCCTAAGCATATATAGGTAATTTTCTTGTTAAAAAGTCAACTGGTTATGGTGGAGGCCAGGTCGCCCAGCCTGTGCACCGGAGGTAACAACTTAACAGGCATCAATATATATATATATATATATATATATATATATATATATATATATATATATATATATATATATATATATATATATATATATATATATACATATATATATATATATATATATATATATATATATATATATATATATATATATATATATATATATGCAGGGTGTCTAAAATAGGTGATACCACTATTGCTATCTCCGAAACGGTAAAAGATACGAGGTCGGTTAAATTAGAGAAAATGTGCCATATTTAGTCCCTACTCATATTTCGTTTACGAGGTTGCCAAATTCTCTATAGTTTTTTATCTATAGGAGATTTTTTTAAAATTGTCAAAAATTTAATTCTTAAATATCTCGAAAACTATTAGAGTGAGAAAAAAATTGGTTTAACAAAAATCATACGATTTCTTACCTTCTCTAAATTAACGTTATTGTTTTGTTTATATCATTTGTTTTTAATGAGTTACCGATACTAACTTGTTTTTTTCAAATACGGACCTGGACTTTTTGTTGCATTTTTTGAAATAATACTTCATACACTTTACATCTGTATATCACTTGATTATGTTTTCCGACGTTTTGGTGAAGAATAGCATCATCAGAATATTCTACCAGTACGGACCTGGCATTTTTCAAGTAAATGCGCCATTTCACAACCACAAAAACCACAAACCATAGCGATAGGTTATGAATTGTGCCTTAACATGGAAGATCCCAGGTCCGTACTGTTAGAAAATCCTGATGATGTTGCTATTCTTAATCAAAACGTCGGAAAATATTTTCAAGTTTTACACAGTTGTAAAGGGTATAAAGTATTCTTACAAAAAATGGAGCAAAAAGTCCAGGTCCGTATTTGAAAAAAACAAGTTAGTATCAGTAACTCAATAAAAGCAAATGGTATAAACAAAACAACAACGCTACTTTAGAGAAGGTCAAAAATCGTGTGATTTTTGTTAAAACAATTTTTTTCTAACTATAACAGTTTTCGAGATATTTAAGAATTAAATTTTTGACAATTTTTAAAATATCCCCTGTAGATAAGAAACTATAGAGAATTTGGCAACTCCGTAAACGGAATATGAGTGGGGACTAAAAATGGCACATTTTCTCTAATTTAACCGACCTCGTATCTTTTACCGTTTCGGAGATAGCAATAGTGGTATCACCTATTTTAGACACCCTGTATATATATATATATATATATATATATATATATATATATATATATATATATATAAGATCATATCATATTCATAAATTCACTAAGATCCAACATATTCACAGTAAAAGTGATTTTTTTACTGTAACCTTCAGAAATTCATCATTACGTAAAATCTTCAGTTGTGTACAAAATAATATTTTTTAAGCTAACGTTTTTGAGTTATCTACAAACTAAACAGATATATTTTTATTTGTGCACAATGTGTTGTATGAAAAATCTAATTCGGAAGCTTTAGGTACATACGAATGCGTTTTTTAACTAAAGTTTATCGAATTAAAGCAGCAATGAAAGACGGTAATAAAAATTTCATACCCTGTATGACAACGCATCTGACTTAATAAAAAAATAACAACAACCTAGGGCTGTAGTAATATGGGAATATAATCAGGGAATAAGTCATATTTCTCCGAGATAAATTGTGTTACAATTAGAGCACAAACAGATAAATTTTAATTTTTTAAAGTTGTCTAGCATGTGTCAGGGCGACCAAAAGTGCATTTATTTATATCATTAGTAAAAGTCTTATCTATGTATAAAATATAATTTTTGTAAGATGGCTTGTTTATGAGTTAGAGCGAAACGAAATAGAAATTACTTTTTCAAAGTACTCAGTCTGCATACACATGGTGTTATGAAATTCACTGCATATATTGGAATGGGTGACTCCTGTGGTAGTCTAGAGATACTCAATACTTTTTTTTGGTTTAATCGAACACCTGTAAAAAAATTTCTTACACCTGAAATCTGATCATACAAGCGCCCGCTGCTGCGGCGCTGCCAACATTTTATTTTCAAGGAGAATATTATGTTTTAAATTTGTTCTGCTAAAAAATAAATAAATTACGCTAGAACTGCCAAACAATAACCTATTAATAATTAGTTATAATTGCCAAAAACGCATTATAATTTAAAAAATTACTTACATGAAACATGATATTACTTTCCTACGTATTTAAAAATGTATTAGGTACAGAAAGTTTTTTTGCACAAAACATAATTTCTGTATGGGTTCCTTTTTACTATCCTACACTTCTTCATATTTTTGAGAACCTAAATCCAAAACCGAGTTCAAAACTTAAGCTTCGTGAAATTGTTGCTGTCAGCGAAGCTTAGGTTGGATTGGGTTTGCTTAGGTTGGGTTGGGTTGGGTTAGAAATTTGACCGCATCACTTAAAAGCAGAAAAAGCACCTGGCACTCATTTGTTGCTTTTTTTAGGTTTCTGCTTTTGGTGCTACTATTATTAGTCATTCGCATAAAAGCCCGTTTTCGTCACTATTGTAAATTATAACATTAAATTTTATTACTGTGAAAATTATTGATGTCTTTGAAAACCACATAGAAAATGCATATCATCTTAAATAATGTCTGTATGATTGTGGCGGATTCATATTTAAAAGATTTATTACTTGGGTGTTACGCCACTCAATAAGGAAAATTGATATTTAAAAAAAAATAATAAAAGTCACTGCGATTA
This sequence comes from Philopedon plagiatum, assembly GCA_963971165.1. Classification (NCBI taxonomy): domain Eukaryota; kingdom Metazoa; phylum Arthropoda; class Insecta; order Coleoptera; family Curculionidae; genus Philopedon; species Philopedon plagiatum. The sequence goes on along the minus strand of OZ020189.1, from coordinate 54,431,600 downwards.
ATACAAAAAGCAAATCCTGAAAAAAGAAATAGTCGGTACACTGTCAAAGACTTTTAATAATTATAAAAAGTATGCCTGACCCTAATCTATCTCTAATATTCTGTCTAAAACCTAATCCGAATAAAATAATTTTTGTGAAGTTTCGAGACCTAATATCTACTTAGTCTCGTTATCAAGGAATATAATAAATTCAAACTAACTAAATTAAAAATGAACTAAGTAGTTATAAAAAATTATTAAAAAAGATATGAGAGTTTTCTGACTGAATTCTAATGTCAAACCTTATGCTGATACAAAAACAAGAATCGATTATCCAGAGAAATATTTTCAAAAAATCCGAAAGTTCAATCAGGAAACTGGTATATCCTTTTTTTAATTACTTAGTCCATTTTTAATTTAGTTAGTTTGGATTTATTAGATTCTTTGATAACGAGACTAGATATTAGGTCTCGAAACGTCACAGAGTGAAGTGAAGTGAAGCGAGTACCGATGTTCTACGCGGTGTAGGTCCTTCAAAAAAAATTCGTGTTCTTGCATATTCAGTTCGAACGAGATATTTAGTCTGTGAATTTTAACATGTTTATTAAGAAGAATACAAATAGTAGTAGAAGAGTTATTTTTCACCATCTCCTTTGCAGTCGTTTTTTCTTAGGTTTTAATAATTTATAAAATAATATAAACGAAGCACATGCAACAATTTCGTCCACATAATTGCTACGAATATCAACTACCTCGATCAATACCGAACATAAAAGTAACTGCTAGCGGTGGACGAAGGCCGATGATGTGCTAACGGCAGCAGCAATCAAGAGCGAATTTGAATGAATGTTTCCTGTCGCTCGCTCCTGCTCGCTCTTTTGGTCTGAACTCAGCTTTAGATTACGTAAAGAAAATAGGATACAAAATGGTTATCCATTTTTTTAAATTGAAATTTCAATTTTGCGCAACCCTGACTAATATAGTTGAACAACATTAGACCAAATGCAACTATTCCTCTTATACTCTATTCACATTTAAAATGCGCCCGACATAAGCAAAAGCTGCGGCAGGTCGTCCAATAGCGTTGCGTACATTGCCGATCACGAGGCTAGAATGTTATTTATAAAGGGCGTATTTGAAATGTGAATAGACTTTAGATAAACCATTATTCCAAAATAAAGCCATTCAATATTTGGTTTTACCACTTTTAGGGAACCCTTAGATACATACATGAATCGGGATCGTCATAATATTTAACAAATACTTTTGGTTACTTCTCACTTATTTAGGCTTTATCACTGCGCAACTATCGCTTGTTCAAATTTTCTAAAACCAACTTGATATCCTTAGATGTCATCCGCTGTCTTTTTAAATATATATTTTTGTTCCTTGATGAGGGGTAGGCTTTCTTTAGGAGATATGGAAGACATTTTCACTCTCCTCCTGGTATCATATGCATTTGTCAGCTAATCAGTCCCTATTCTACTGAGATGCTGCTTAAGACTGTCTGTCAAGAAACAACAGTAAAGATGATGAGGAGATGATGAGGAAATAAAGTCAATTCATTCGACTTATCAATGACCATTCGACTTATCAATGACCATTCGACTTATCAATGACCCAGCCCTCACGAGAAAACTCCCTTCTCTCGCTCATCGCCGCGCTGTATGGGATTTATCCTTTTTCTACCGCTATTTCCACGGATTTTGCTCTAAAGAACTAGCCGGTATTATTCCCCCCTTGAATGTCCCTAACAGAATTACAAGAGGCGCGTTACGTATGCATCCCTTTACTATCCAGCTACAAAAGCCTAGAACAGACCACTTCTCTCGCTCATTTATACCTAGGGTCTCCAGATTATGGAACAAATTGCCTGCAGATGTTTTTCCTTCCCGTCCCAACCTCCAATCCTTCAAATCCCGTGTCAATAGACTACATTTCCCTTCTCTTCAGACACCCACGGTACGTTAGTACTTAGGCTTGAAGTCTACGTGGGATGTCAGATAAAAAAAAATTGCCTTATTCCCGACGTTTTACTGCATCTATAGTCGAACTGTATGTCGGGCATATATTAGTCTTTAACTAACTTTTTTTTAACTGATCTTGAACAGCGATAATGGGTTTAGGTTAGGAAGAGGTCAGGATTAAAGAACCGTTAACCTAACCGAAATTAAAATAATTGATTTTCACGTGGTACAAATATGCAAAATCTTAAAGTTTGGAAATAACGAAACTGATTTTAAAAATCCCGAAAAGGTGAGTTTCATAGTAGGCACAGAGAATAAAGTAAATATAATTAAAATTAATTAAGTAATGGAAACAAACACACATATGTATATTATAATTATTAACCGTAATAACGTTTATTACTTTGCTGATATTACAATTTTTAATCTTCTGTTCCTAACATTTACCAACTTTCAAAAACATACATTAAATAAAATTAAATTTAATTTTCTCTTACAATTTTCTCTTTACTCTAATTGTTAAAAAAATTAAATATACACTCCCTGGGCGACCTCAAATGTAAAATTGGACAAATTTAAATGGCGTAGGTAGGGAAAGAGCGACTTCCCTAATTAACTGGTAAACTTTCATGGCTCCCTCGCATGGAGGGCTAATTAATCTTGGGCTTCTCGCGGCGCTTAACCCCTTTGCCTACTACCTCAGTGGCGTAGTGGAAGGTTTAAAGAGCTGTTACTTTTTTGTGTGTTTTAAGTAAATTACTATTTAACTCTTGTGAATTTGTAGAATAAAATTTGTAGTGTAATAAGGATACTTATTAGTTCTGATTACTAATGCATAATGAAATAATGCTATGCTGGGGAAAGAAGTTGTTTTAGCATTATGAAGCTAGATTGTAACAGTCAGATTTTCCAACGCTAGTCCGGTCTAATTTGAGAACCAAGAGTTTTAAACTAACAAGGTTAAGAATAATACAACTAAGTTTTATAGTGTGAATTTATGGCTGAGCTTTTTCGCAAATTTATAAATGAAAGAGCAATGTTAGTACGTACTTTCGATAATAATAGAACTAAATTCATTATAGCAACTCGTTCCAAGATGAAAATCATTTGGAAACCTAGCAAATCGCTAAAATATTGGAATAATTCATAGGTTCTTAATGACGACTTATTAATAATGACAGCACAAAAACCCGTCAAAACATAACCGATCAACTATAATATCTTAATTTAAACCAGTACTAAATCTTAAACTTTCTTAGTGAATCTGGACGTAAAAGTCTATTGAGATTGCTACATTACCTTGATATAAAAAAGGCTAATTGGTTTGTTTTATTAATGATCATCGCTAAGTAGTTTTTGTTTTAGTTTTCACGTTACATCCTAAACAATGCAGCAAGTTTTTGATAAAAAAAACAACACAGATTTTTTGAATTAAAATAGGAAAAAAACTATACCAACAAAACGCGCTAAAAAGAATAATTAACTTTTCTTGAAGTAAAGGAAAAATTTTTAAGTTTTTCGAAATTAAATTTATAAGAATTTGACTTTGGGACTAGTTTATCGATGACAATTTTTAATATCTAGGAATACGTTCACAATTAAAACGCCTGATAAGATAACTTATCTGGCCTGTAAGGTCATAAAAATTCACTAGACTTGCTTAAATTAGACGGGTTTGGTTAAAGAACCATAACATAATCCAATTTGTCGGCTGTTTTGTGATTTTTTTTTAATATTATATATAAAATCATAAAATATAAAATACTTCACAAAATTTGAATAAAACAATAAAAATAATTACACTACGCGAAAACCAATCCCTGCGATACTTACCGTTATGTCCGTTGTTGTAGGTATTTTTTATTGTTGTCGAAATATTCGATTTGTAACTTGTATTCAATTATTCGTCACCTTCTTAGAGTTATACTGTTGTATGTCGCATTTTTGTCGATTTCCGGTTTTCAGTGGCAAAAAGTTGTATGCGCAATGGATTTGGAACCTATCAAACCCGTATCTTTATCCTAATCACTATGCCATCAAAATATATAGTTATATTAAGTAAAACCATCATTAACCATCATTTTTAAAGTTAGAAACTGATATGTGACATACAACTTTGTAACACAAGTATACGAAAAATATTTTATAAAACTGGTACATACGATTTTGCTATATTCAATATCCGCAGAATATGTCTTGCAATAAAAATAGTGGATAAAGTGCCTAAAAAACAGGGCTAATAACCAAAGGGAGTACCAAAATCCTACCCTTAGCACAAAGAGAATATATAGCTTTTATGTTGACTTTTGTTATGAGGATCATAAGCCACCTGCAACAGAATCTTGATACAGGAAAATATTTTGTACTCAGTATAATTTATACTTTCATGTGCCAAGGGAAGATAGGTCTGCATGTCCCGTCTGTGAAGAGGTAACAGTGAAGAAAAAAGAAAACACGCTAAGTGAAGAAAATAATTATGAATATGACAACAACATAAAAATAAAAACTTCAACGAGAAATGAAAAAACAGAGCAAGTAGTGATTGCACGTTTTTGGCTTTTGATTTGCAAAATATTCTGCCCTGTCCCAAAGCAGAAATTAGCAACTACTATTACAAAAATAACCTCAATTTTTATAATTTAACGGAAACATTGTCAATATAACACTGCACAAAATTCGATTAAAATAACAATAATAATGCTACTCGAAAACCTATCCCTGAGAAACTTACCATTATGTGCGTTGGTATGGATATTTTTTGTTGTCGAAATCATCGATTTGTAACTTGTTGTAACTATTGTCAAAACACAATTTTTTTCATTGCTGACACAAGTTCTGGGCCGTTTTTGGTTGCGACCCTTTCCTGTTCAATTTTCAACAACTCTTATTTAGCTACGATAGATGAATAAATTGGCAAGACATCGGAAGATTTGCTCTTACCAATCTCAACGCTGGCAGTTTCTGTCCAATTCTGAATCGGTACGACTTTGGACGTACCCGACGATGTCCGACCGCTAATATGAACGCACCCTTAGATTTATAGACTATGATTCCAGTCATTACGCTTACCCTATATCATTATAAGTTTTCTTAGAAACATTCACAGTTTCTTGAAAAGAGGTGAATAGACAATAGAGTCCAGGAATATAGGAAAACTCAAAGAGAGGTTTATTGAAATATGTCCGTTTTATTTCAGAATGTGCTTGTTAATGTTAAAATAGAAAGTATGCTTTCGCGGTTGGTAATTTCTATGCTGACTAAGGTTTTCGGGGATTTCTGGCTATAGTATTGAAGTAATTCTGCCTAAAGCTTCGTCTTCATTAGCAGTATACAATTATCAAAGGTTTCTGTCTCGTAATGGATGAAGTGTCCCTCCGAAGGGCGAGAGGTAACCGTGTACCTCTGCGTCTTTCGGAAGAACACTTCATCCGGTCCCACATATGATTCTTTTATAATGTCTATCGCAGGTGTAGACGAAATGTTAGGTTGAATTAACCCAAACCACGGACAGAAAACCCGTAAACCTTAGTCAGCATAGAATGTTAAAATAGTTTAGTAAATTCTGCTCTTGATATTTTCAAGGCCTTTGACTCATGCCCTGCCGCACTCATCAACAAACTACCTTGTTACGGTATTTCTCCCCAAATATGTACCTAGATCAGTACCTTTCTTTCTAATCGGCGCATATCTCTCGTGGTGGACGGTCGCTCATCCAACTTCCATCCTAGCAATGCTGGCGTACCCCAAGGTTCAGTCCTGGCACCAACCCTATTTCTTCTTCACATTAATGACCTGCTCTTTTTAGCTATCAATCCCATCCACAGTTATGCTGACGAGAGTACTCTTCACTACAACATTCATTTTTCCATAGAAGCCTCGAATCAAGAGCTAGATAATAGACGCAGATCTATGCACCTATCCCTTTCCCAAGACCTTTAATTAATCTTGGACTGGGGTACCTTGTTTAGTTCAATGCCTTCAAAACCCAGTCTAGTTCCCTGTGACGCAAACAATATTACAACACTTACCACATGCATGACCAAGCCCTACAGAACGATGAAACGTTCGATCTTGATGGCATTGCTTTCGAACATGCTCTCAGCTATCACAAATACATTAGTTTAATAGCCACATCAGCAGCAAAAAGATTACTTTTCTCTTGCGATACAGAAAATACTTCTCCCCCTCCAACTTGCATACTCTTTATGTTTCCCAAATAAGACCCAACCTAGGGTACTGTTCCCACATCTGGGGAGCGGCTTATTTTTCGACACACCCAACATCCTTGATTCAATCCAAAAGAGAGCCATCGACTCATCAATGACCCAGTCCTCACAAGAAAACTTCCTTCTCTCGCTCATCGCCGCGCTCTTGGGAATTTATCCGTTTTCTACCGATACTTCCACGGATTTTGCTCTGAAGAACTAACCGCTATAATTATTCCCTCTTTGACTGTTCCTTACATAACAACAAGGGGCCAACAGTCTTCACTGTCCAGCTACAGAAACCTAGAACACCCCATTCTCTCGCTTATTCATACCTATATGGTCCCAGAATATAGAACGAATTGCCTACAGATGTTTTGCCTTCCCCTCCCAACCTCCATTCCTTTAAATCCCGTATCAATAGATTATATTTCCCTTCTGGTCAGACGCCCATGGTACGTTAGTACTTAGAATAGAACTCTACGTGGGCTGTCTCTGAAAAAAAAACATTTAACTTAATGGAGTCTTGTGAATAAGTTTATGATACAAAAATACATACGGCGAGATGGCGCAAAGTGGCAAGAAAAAAACAGTGTTAGTTTTTATTAAAATTTAGACTGTAATATCTTATTTAAAGTATCGTATATCGTTACTTGGTCCATGAACTTTAAATGGTCTGGATTAGTTTCCAGTTTTTATACCATTATTTAATACTGATTTCTAAAAGTATACATCATCTCTCCTCGATTTACCCTAGGCCTAGTTTATCGATGGCAATTTTTAATATCTAGAGGTTCCTGAAAATGTTTCCAAACATTTTGCTTACCATAACCATTATGGATTGTCTTCAAAAAATTTATATATTATGATAGATTTTTCTTGAAGGCTGTAATGAATGTGATGTTTTACCTGGATCTCAAAATTCATAGTTCTGAAATAATGTGTCATAAGTTTTGGTTACACTTTTTAGTGTGTTTTCCTTGTGATTCCATTCTGTAAATAATTTGCTTATTTCCTACACCACTGCAATTCGTACTCTTACTACAGGACCCGACTGGGTCAAATTGACACTTCTAAGTAAGCCAATTCATAAATCTCGGGGCCCGGCTTTGTGTGAATACCGCCGTCCTGACTGACGAATTAAATGGACCGAACTGCTTTTGCTTAATTCAGCTTAATTCTCGGTGCTAATTAATTGAAGGTTTTTGTTCCAACTTTCTGCAATTTTCGAGGAGAACGATTGTAAATTTTATTTCAAACGGCACGAAATAGATTATAGGGCCTCTAGCTTTAATTTCGGTTAATGCTTGATAACTTCATTTGAAATTATTTTAAAGGATTTTCCTGTGCCGTGTTATTTGATACCTTATTGGAAGAGGATGTTTTAAATCATGCCTTTAAGTAAATCATTGTTATTTTCCAGCTTTTATAGTTTTTATCAATGAAAATGGAAAATAGCTGCGAGGGTACCTATAAAGGTATAAAAAACTCCATCAAAGTTTTTAATTGCAAAAGTTAATTATTTTGCGGTCAAGAATACAGTTCGGCAAATTAAAGCAGATATTTCCTTCATTCGAGACCACAAGAGGAACTGTTTTTTTTTATCTTTATACAACCCACGAAGGCAGCAAACCTAAGTACTAACGTACCGTGGGTTTTGTTGATCAAGGCCGACTCACACACGCAGAGCTGGAAACATTCGTATGAATTTCACCACCCCTTTAGGCGGGTGTTTGAGGAGGTACCTCCTTGGTCGAGGAAGAATTTCTCTACCTGTTCGTTCATTCAGCACGCATACATCATACTGACAATCACAAACACCCAGACCTGTACTTTAAAAAAAAATTATAGTACAGCACCGGATCAAACCAGGTACGGCGCCGTGATCGAGTGAGTCCGCTTCGCATTTCTGCGGCGCTACCCACCGAGCCACCTGCCGGTTTTGCAATATCTGCGGCCCTAAGTGAAGATAATTTTGTTTTATCTGAGACGATTCACGTAGACTTCAAGCCTAAGTACTAACGTACCGTGGGCGTCTAAAGAGAAGGGAAATGTAATCTATTGACATGGGATTTAAAGGATTAGGAGGGGAAGAATATCATCTGCAGGCAGTTTGTTCTATAATCAGGATATCCTAGGTATAAATGAGCGAGATAAGTGGGCTATTCTATAGGATTTTGTAGGTGAACAGTAAAGGACTGTATATGTAACACAGTGTTAATACGAATCGAGAAGTGACGCAAGCGTCCATTCATATAATTCGCTGAAGATTCGACGTTATTCGAGAGTGGCATAGGCGTTTATAGGTGGGGGCTTGGGGGGGCTAAGCCACCCCAAATCTCGAATTAGCCCCCCCAAATCCAACTGAGTGGCCTAGCCGCCTATATATAAACCAGGGACATAAGCCCCCCCAAATATGTAAACCGGGGGCTTAAGCCCCCCCAAAAATAGAGGTCTAGAACCGCCTATGGAGAGTGGAATTGTGTTTTTTGTGTTTACGAGAAGCATTGACGTGTTTTTTTAAGAAGCTGGCATTATTTTGCGAAAAGACATTTAAATATGGTGCAGCAGTGTCAAGTTTGCAAAAAATTGGACTATCTAAACCCAGAAGTTTCTTTTCACAAGTAAGTAGTAAGTGAGGTTATATTCACTTGTATCGAATCCATTGGTGTAGTGGGGTTAAATGTTGGACTGTGTTGCCATTTTTCCGCTGTGTCTACCTCCCTTAGTCGCCTCCATGGCATTTTTTAAAGGGATGACGATTGATTTGGTGCGAAACGATTTTATGAATGCAATGCTTTGTCTATAGTTTTTTAGACGTCTATGGTCTGTAATAGCTACTTTAGTCGATAATGCTTGCATTTACGAGCGATTTCGCCAGAAAATGCATCCTAGTTGCCCATCCTGTAGCAATAAATTTTATGACGGTGGATGTGTTGTCCAGATTACTACCAGTGATTATTACCAAACTCAAGAACAGTCATAAAAAACTATGGATTTCATTTCGGAGATCGTAAATATATTTTTTAAAATTGTATATTTTCCTCTAAGAATAAAAGTATAAGACTCAATAAAAAAAAACTTTTTTTGGCGCCTCCGTGATTCTACAACATATTTAAAATATCGTTAAATTGTGTTGTAGTTTATAAGTTGCAAAACATCAAATTTTCGTTGCCGGATTTGTGTTCATGAGTGTAAATGACTCTGCAGTATTGTTTCTACTATTTTATTTATTGTATTTTAGTGTTTTAAAATAAGACTGATTTCTTTTTGTTATATACCTAGTTAAGTAACTATAAAATTATGGTACATAAAACACTAGATTGTCGCAAAGGTACGTTAAGCTGTTTACAACAATTTACTTCACTGGACCATAAAGATAATTGATTATGCCTTTAAAAACAGTTTATACGCTGTTTTATGTCCCAACGATTAATGTACTCGTCCATTAGAGAAGTAGATATTAAATGCGGCTCGTTTTTAATTTCTGTGAAAATACAGCTGCAAATGGTTTTTGCGGAGCACTCAACAGGTAAAATTACATTCATTTGTTTCAGATAATCATTTTAAACGACGCGACTGTTCTATGTTTAATTGCACTCTGAAAGTCAAGAAAGCAATCTTAGCAAAAACTCCAGTTCTTTACAGAAAAACAAACAATAAGTAACAACGATAAAAAAGAACAGCTTTATGTTCAAGTTATTTTGAAGCGTTAACAAAGAGAAAGGGGGGAAAGCGTGTATACAAATTATTTAAATAAATAAAACTTTAAAAGACAAAACTGTCTCTTAGCATGCATGTAACAATATGATTTAAAAAGTAAACCGGCTGATTTACTACTGACGTTTTGTTTTTAAACTTGTTGCCTAGTTGTGTGGAAAGGAAACAAAGTAAGACAGCGTTGCCACCGCTTCCGTGCAATGTCCTGGTGCACTGGCACTTACTGCTGCATACTAACGTATACACAATTGAAAACGTAAACGATAAAAACTGATATTTAATAACCAACACAAAAATCAGCTTTTAATCATGTCATGGAAAAGGTTGAGAACAAGTAGTTACGTCGTTTTTTGCTAAAGGTAGAAAAATTCAAACATTCCTAGCTTAAAAGATAATCCGACTGATACGGAAACAATACTGATACAAATTAAATGATAACCATTTTTTATCAAAACGGTACACAAAATAAATGAGAAGCAACGATACTGGGAGAAGGAAAGGTACCAACGAAGTTACAAATTTGCTTCAAAACTTGATAGAAGTAGTCATCTGTAGCGAAGCTATTTAAATTTTAAACTCCAAATCATTTGCTGAACTTCCCAACTGGTGTTACGCATATTAGACGTTTGGCCAATTCTTACGTTTATAACTTTAATTTCCCCAATAACAGAAGATCCTTAGCTTGTTTATTTGCATATTTCGAAACAATGCCACTAAGTAAATTTGATCACGTCTTATGTTTTATATTTCTGAAATACATACCTCGCAAATGGGGAGAAGGTGAACCGGGGAGGGCCCCTGTTTACGGTATTGTTTTAAAACTGTAAAATTGTATAAAACTGTTGATTTTAATTCTTAAAAACCAAAGCATACAAATATATATATATATATATATATATATATATATATATATATATATATATATATATATATATATATATATATATATATGTATATATATATATATACAGGGTGGTCTGTAATGAATGCGCCAAAAAGCAATCCTAGACTAATCTCGTGAAAATAATGATATTGAGCCAAATATGCCTTAATAAAATGTCGCGCATTAATGAGATACAGGGTGTTAAAGTTCAATTCTCAGAATTGTTATTTCTTTATAGCTCAAGTCGTTTTTGAGATATCGACATGAAAACTGGGAATCGGGGGTTTTCAGGGATGGGGAATACGATGGTATTCCATTTATTGACATAATATGTAGAGGGCGCTATTTACACCCTATACACTCACTATTTCATGCCATAAGTTTCTTATTAGTACCGTTCTTTTATTTTGTATTGAAAATTTTGAAAGAGTGACGTTTTCTAAGAAAAAAAGGTATACTACATTTATTTCGATTAAATAAGCCGTTTTCGAAATATTTGCATTTATTCGTTCTATTGCATAGTCAAAAAATATTAAACATTAAAACTGATATAACAGACTTGACTAACGAATAATGAATTGATCATGAACAAATAACAAAAAATCACTTCAACAAATGCGAAAAATGTCAACCATTCACTTCTATGCATATTCTTAATCTTTTCACCAAATAGCGTCGTAGTTGGAATAAAGTTCCTTGCTTATTCCTGATAACATTGGTGGAACCATGAATTTTTTACAAAAGTTGCTCACGGGTACGGATTTCTTCTGTGTACACTAAGGATTTGATAAAACCCCAAAGGGAGAAATCCAAAGGATTAAGATCCGGGCTACGCGGCGGCCATGGAATTTCACTGCACGACCAAACCATCTATGAGGCAGCCAGCCATTCATCTAAATAGTTGCGAACTGCAACTGGATAATGTGGTGGAGCACCATCGTGCATAAACCACATGATTTGTCATAAATTTAAGGGTATATCATCGAGTAGATCCCGCAAAACATTTTGAAGAAACTGCAAGTACTGGTTACCATTAACCAGTTGCAGTTCGCAACTATCTAGATGAATGGCTGCCTCGTAGATGGTTTGGTCATGGCAGTGAAATTCCATGGCCGCCGCGTAGCCCGGATCTTAATCCTTTGGATTTCTCCCTTTGGGGTTTTATCAAATCCTTAGTGTACACAGAAGAAATCCGTACCCGTGAGCAACTTTTGCAAAAAATTCATGGTTCCACCAATGTTATCACGAATAACCAAGGAACTTTATTCCAACTACGACGCTATTTGGTGAAGGGATTAAGAATATGCATGGAAATGAATGGTGGACATTTTTCGCATTTGTTGAAGTGATTTTTTGATATTTGTTCATGATCAATTCATTATTCGTTAGTCAAGTCTGTTATCTCAGTTTTAATGTTTAATATTTTTTGACTATGCAATAGAACAAATAAATGCAAATATTTCGAAAACGGCTTATTTAATCGAAATAAATGAAGTATACCTTTTTTTCTGAAAAAACGCCACTCTTTCAAAATTTTCAATAAAAAATAAAAGAACGGTACTAATAAGAAAGTTATGCCATGAAATAATGAGTGTATAAGGTGTAAATAGCGCCCTCTACGTATTATGTCAATAAATGGAATACCATCGTATTCCCCATCCCTGAAAACCCCCGATTCCCAGTTTTCATGTCGATATCTCAAAAACGACTTGAGCTATAAAGAAATAACAATTCTGAGAACTGAACTTTAACACCCTGTATCTCATTAATGAGCTACATTTTATTAAGGCATATTTGGCTCAATATCATTATTTTCACGAGATTAATCTAGGATTGCTTTTTGGCGCATTCATTACAGACCACCCTGTATATATATATATATATATATATATATATATATATATATATATATATATATATATATATATATATATATATATATATAGGAAGCTTTCCTATAATTTATTAATAATAAAATAAAAGTTTAGCACTCTACTTAACCAAACATATAATAATATATAATTCACATAAAACCTTTTAAATCGACACAAGCTTAATGGAAACCATTCAAGTTAAGTAAAGACAACATCACAAAAGAAACGTTTTAGGCAAAGGGTCAGGGGGCAAAAATTTAAATGAAGACATCTCTCGGGCTGATCCTTAATGGAATGTAGGTATATATAGTGATGGCTGCTCCGGAAGAACTCCCGCATATCAGAGAGGCACTCAACTTAATGAAACGAGTAATCTAAGAGCAGCTCTTCGCCTAATCCATCGCAATGCATTCCTTGGCGTTTTAATATTCATTTGAAACACTTGAATCTCGTCCGGACTAGACAATTGTGGAAACAGCACTTACATTAACTATCCCAAAGATGTAAAGGAAGTTTAAAGCTGGGCATTCCATGTATGGAATTCTCTATAGCGTAACCTTTTTCCTTTTGCAACGGATATCACAAAAAATATGGTTTTTACGCTAGCTTATTAGTATGAGAAATTTACGGAAACTAGAAGGATTTATTCCAAGCTATTAAATACTGTATAATTACAAGTAATTCGCATTTAAAATAAAATAAAACTTTTTGTTTTCAAGTTGTTTTATGCAAACATAACTCTCATTTAAAAGTACAGATCGATGCAGTATTTAAGAATAATGGACTTGTTTAGTCATTTCGCGTTTTCAATAAATATGTATGTCAATATTATTGCACAATCGGTCAATCGAAACACTAAAAATTTCGTCGGTTGGACGAATAGTAACTAAAATATTACAGCCAGATTCTCCAACGCTAGTGCGGTCTAATTTGACAACGGAAAGTTTTAAACTGACAAGTGTAAGAATCAGACAATCAAATTTTATACTATGAATTCATTTCTGAGGTTTTTCGCAAATTTATAAAGACAAGGTCAATTTTAGTAAGTACTTTCGACAATACCAGAACTAAACTCATTACAGCAACTCGTTCCAAGATAAATATCATTGGAAACCAATAAGCAAATCGCTGAAATATCAGAATAATTCATAAGTTTTTAATGACGACTTATTATCAATGGCAGGAAAGAAACCTGTCAAAACATAACTGATCAACTAGAAGATCTTAATTTAAACCAGTACTAAATCTTAAACCTTCTTAATGAATCTGAACGTTAATGTTTAAAATTCGACAAAATTGAAAACATTCAGTTTACAACTTGACGTCATCCCACGAAAAACAACTGAAAGTAACGAGCAATGTGATTAATCCAGTACAATACCGCAATGATCTCCTAAGGGGGAAACGATTTTTGACAAGTGTCATTTTGACAAAGTTCATTGCAAAATCTTTGCAGCGGTACCAACGCTTATCGCTCATCGTGGGACTACGTCACCAGACGCCATCGTCCCGATTCATAATGAGCGATGTTTGACCGCTATTTCGAGGATGAATTCGATCCAAAAAAATGCTCATCTTTTGTGGATAAGCTCTTCGAATGGAGCACTTTTGTATTATGGAATAAAAAAAAATTGCTGGATAAGCTCATTACCTTACTAGGTGGTGTATGCATCTGATTTTTAGATTATGACTAGTTTATGTTTTGAAATGGCACTGGTTTCGGAAAATTTCGTTTATACTAGAACTACTCACCTTGGTCCACTGTTCTGGGGGAGTTTGAGTTGACGCTCTGAATATTCGGGGAAAATCCGAACGCATCCTGTTGCGTTCGAAATTGGACGGAGTAGGTTCTTCGACCGTGTCCGCTTTTCTCGGAGTCAATCTATGGAGCGTTGCGAGTGTGCAGCAAACATAACCTAATTTTCACTGTTTGTCGTCAAACGAAATGCGCAATTTTAGAAAAATGAAGATAAAGATTCATCATAATATATTTTATACTCTGTAGTGGACAGTTATAAAAAACGTTTTATTTTGTCATAATAAAAACTTTATGTAAATTTCGAAAGGTTTTATTAAACGTAAAATCTTGTGTAGAAACAGTTTTGGAAAATATACAGAAGAAAACTGAAGGGCATTTTCCATATAGAGAAACCATAGGAAGTCTTTTGTATCTATCTAATAAATCCATTAAGTAATATAAGCAATGTGAGGAGGATTCTGCGATATTTAGCATATACAAAAAATTACGGTATTGTGTATAGTAAGAATACGAAGGACATAAACATAATAACAAAGTTAAAACACAACTGCCACAAGAATATACTTTGACAATAACAGAAAACAGAATTTCTGAGGTTCTATTGTATTCTCACTCCGTCGCGTTCAAGTTGCATTATTCTGATATGCTCGCGGTATGACGTCACGTTCTCCAAACTCGCTCCACTCGTCAACTAAAACTCTCCCACATTTACGAGGGTCATTTTTGCTTTTATGATTTTAATAATCGTGATAACCCTTCTACATTAAAGTTGGGTTGTTTTTCAAGGTCACCTTCAAAATGCCAACTTCAGATAGAACATAACTATTTAGGCATGTCCCTCAAACATCGAATGGTATTTTCTGAAACTGTTTTTCTATTCCTACCAGTGATTTAGATCCAAGCAAGGTGGAATATTCCGTTAACTTAATTTCCATTGAAGCTCAACATAACCCAATCATTAGTCCTTAAATTTCAAATAATGAGAGCGACCATTCAAATAATATATCCAGTATTTAAAATGAAGCTGTTGCTTAACCTTCAATTGATGAGTTTACTATAGTCTATCCACTGAACGTACGGAGTAATCACGAGCAGACAAGGCGGTGCCGGACGGCCCGGTTTACACTGCATAAGTACTTGCAGAAGTGATAATGCGAAAATCATCAGTGGCGTAGTATATAGCTAAATTAATGAAAATATATTAATTTAATTTAGAAGGTTTGCCACAATATAATGGTTAATATTATAATAGTGACTTTACTATTAAAATAAGCAGGCTGAATAATTGAAATGATTTTCATTGTGTTGTGGACTTTTGTTGTGCCACGTGCGTTGTGACACTGCCACAAATAGTTAAAATAAAACTAACACTATTTCTTAATCTTCCGTCTATTTAAACTTAATTTACAAGTATTTTTAATTTTGGAGAACGAACTTGATAAAACGAAATCTAAGAGGTAACTAACTTAACTAATAAATATCATAACTGTAATTATAACTTTGACAATAATTTGGGAATTTTAGGGACGACAGACAAATTAAATAATATACCTAACTATAAACCACAGGTAAAATATACATACATAATAAAAATGTAATATATATATATATATATATATATATATATATATATATATATATATATATATATATATATATATATATATATATATATATATATATATATATATATATATATATGCTCCTGCAAACAAAGAAATATGTAGATTTTGTTTGTCATACAATATTACATACTGATTTTTTTTACGTTAAATTGTGAACTTTAACTTAATACCAAATCATTACCTGATGCTCTTGAAACAAAGTTATCATGTTCCGTTTCAGTTCCATTGGGCTGGCTTTCTCGACAAGTTTTGTAAATGTTTATGATACTCTCTTTTTCATAAACGGACAAAGATCGTTTTATCCGTTTCGTTGGTGGAGATTGCCCAGGTAATTGACGCTCATTCAATACGATATTCATAGCGAATGTTACTTATTCAAATAGAGCTGCCAGATATCCCAATTTTAAAGAAAGCACACCGAAAAAAGAAGCAACACAATATTTTTAAAAAGCATTCAACCAACAAACAAAATTATAGACCGTACGCCACAGAACTCAGAATATAACTGAAACACCCGCACCCTTTGAATATTGTAGGGTGTAAAGAGGACCGCTTAAATTCCGAAAATTGACCAATGAATACCAGGTACCTGAATATCAGGTAGTTTTGTTACTCCGTACGTTCGGTGTACAGACTATAGTAATCCCTCTTGCCATGAAACTAGTGTAAAGACAAAAAAAATAGTTCAAGTTCCTCTAAAATGGATAAAAATTATTTTAATGGTTATTCTTTTTTAATACAGAGGCTTAAAGAAGATAAGGATTAGAAGATTCGATCAGCTTTGCTCTAGTTAAAATAAATTATTCATTGCATCTTGTATGCTCACATAGCGAGATCATGTGATATTAACAGAACAGTTTATAATTTTTTGTTTGTTTCAGGTAACAAATTCATTAGTGAAGATCAAACAGAACCCAGAGAATAATAATTTTAAGAGATATTTGTTTTAAGTCAATCTTTTATATATTCCGTAACTTTATATTTATCTATTATTTGTTAATACAATGTTAATTTCTAAGATACCCTTATTACCCGTTCAAACTTTTTAATAGTAAATTAGTTTTTCTTTCTGCCTTTAAAGACACTTATTATGCAATTTTTGTTGATATCAAAAAAGATTCGTAATTATGCGTTGTTGGAGAGAAAGTTAAAATAAACTTGCCATGATTGCCCCTCACCCTGTCTACCCACAACGTCACTCGAGCGATCGATACAATTGTCACAATCGTCTTTACCAGCAAAGACGGTTTTATGCATTAGTTCAACTCACAAGGGGTTGGTGGCGCTAGTATTAAATTTGAAGTGTCACAAAATTGCATCTCTTTTTCCTAGAAAGGGCTTCTCTTAATCCGTATTCGTTGCTAGCGCGTGAGTGCTGACACCAGGAGAGGCTGGAAAGTATATGTACAATGGACGAAAAGGTTATGATGTACAAATGGTATATGAGTATATATGTATATATGGTATGGTATAAAAGTGAAGGCATCCAACTATGGGGATGCGCCAGTAATAGCAATATTAAGTATATTCAAACGTTTCAAAATAAAGTACTGTGCTACAAAGTGGACGCACCTTGATATATACGCTACGCAGATCTTCATTGAGACTTTGAAATACCAACAGTGAAGGAAGAAATCAAGAGATTTGCTGGCAAGCATGAAGCCAGGCTTCACCTTCATGTCAACGCAGAAGCTCTCCAGCTGCTGGACAATCACCACATCCGATTGAAGAGGATCTAGCCATTTGATTTTGTGTAGTGTGTTGTGTGTGAAAGCAAATCACAGTGCGCAAGTGTTTATAGTAATCAGAACAAAACTAGAGGGCATCGATGAATTGACTTTAGTAGATAAGTACTTAGTTTAAGATAGTATTAGAACAAAATTAATGGTTAGTCCACGAGACTAGTTTTAATTACTGGCGCCAGCAGGTGCTATAAAAAATAGGACGCCGCTGTACATATAAAGTAATAAATAATAAATCCACACAATCATTGAATCATTAGGTCTAATTTTTGCAATTATTTTTTGATCCAAGAATTATTTAATTAAAAATAACCTCGTTTAAAGGGACCACGCCACTGGTATATCGATTTCCACCAACTAAGCCAGGAATATTCTAAAACAAGACAGACAACGCGTGATGTCTTCATGCCTATTATGCTTGTGGATCTTTCTTACTTGATTCTTACTTTACTTATATGAATTACTGTTAAAGAATGGCAACCCTATATGTCACCCCCGAAGGTAATTTGCGTTAGTAATTTTTTTTTAATTCGGTCTAGATATTTTTTATGTTGGCGGTCACAAGCTAGCATCCATTTTCTTTACATGCGTCAGACACTATTTATCTGGTTAAAGAAAATCCCAAAGTTTTACTTAGTAATACAGAAAGATAATAATTGAATTGCTACCCGTCGACTTTGTACAATTTCCCATACATTAAATTTCTACAAACCTGAGCACATTTCATTTTTGGTTAAATGAAATTACATTTTAGTAATTTGATAATTTGAATTTTTGTTTTGAAGTGTAACTAGAACTCTTTAGTTTGTTGCGGAAAAAGAGCGTGTCAACGGGCAAAAGTTTACAATAAAAGAAAGAAGTTTCTTAATAAGAGAATCCAGGTGTATTAATCTTTTCAATTCATATCGATCGTCTACTCATTCTACTGCATAGATATATTGAAATTGCATTTATGCTAGAAGAGGAAAGAAAATACAGTGATACCAAAGTTTACAGAATATATAATAGTTACTTCACTCTCCGTCGGAACCTTGATGTATCGAGATCACAAGCGTGCCGCTGCTCACCTGCGTCGGTCGTAAAGCCCGTTGTTACGGGGGCTTATTAAAGATAGTTTGTTTTCGTATGTGGAATATTTGTAAATCTGGGGTTTTCCAAAAGTGCAGCATGAGATTTTTAATTTGTATAAACAAATTTTTCTATGTGTAGTTTTGAGCAAATTAGTTTAATTTAATAAAAAACAGGTATGCATATAATTAGTGAAATATAAATTAATTATCAATTTAAAAATGTTAGGTAGGTTTACAACCATTTAAAAAATACAAAAAGATATTACCTTATCAAAGTAAAAAAATGAAACACTTTTGGAAATTGGTAACTATACAGATAAATACAAAACAAAATCGGCAAAGAATCCAGGAGGGGGGGGGGGGGCAAATTAAAATGCAAAATTGTAATGTTTGTTTTAAAAACAACCTTTTATATTACTAGTTTAACGACAATAAGGTACAGTAAACAAAAAAAATTAACAAATTCTAAACAAGTCATAATACAGGGTGGTGCAACCAAGATGGGGTGGACGATTGTGAGTAAACGGTGAGGAATTGCTAAAAAAAATAATTTTTTATGTAACGTTTTATGGAATATTTGGATTTTCCATACCTGTTTCAAATTTTTTAAAAAAATGGCCGAACTGTGAGCATTTTTTCAACTTTAACCGCGTCCCATTCCCTTACTATAAGTTTTGGACCCAATAAACCCTATATCAAAATGATCGTAACGAACAGGAGAATCAATTGGAACAATTATATACAGGGTGCCCCATTTAAAAAAATACAAGTTTGGTTCGCCACGAGTTTTTCGGACCACCCTGTATTATGGCTATAATTTTAAAACATATATATATATATATATATATATATATATATATATATATATATATATATATATATATATATATATATATGGCTGTAATTTGTATGCAATATCTTTGGATATAGAAAATATTGTAGTAATAAGAAATGGAATTGCATAACTATGGATACGACTCCTAGAAGAATTTGCAAAGCTATCTTCGTCGAAATGTAAAGCACAAATCCGAATGCGGCTGTGACATTGTTCAGGAGTAATATTAGCATATCTATGGGACCCCATAAATCCTAGTGCATTTTGTCAACTTTGGCACCTGCAAAATAATATTTATTAGATTATATTTATTGTATTAACGAATATTTTTATTCGTTCAAATTTAAAAAAGAAAAACCTTTAAAGTGTAATTAATATTTCAAAATATTCATAAATAATTTCCTACCTTCCTTTCTCTTTTGGGCATCTAAAAAACGATAGTTCACCATCGCCTTTCGCAGCCGTCCACCGAACAAATATTATTACCGGACATTTTATAATAACTTTTGCAAGACACCCTATAAACTTTGCCGTAATTTAATTTTCCGCTCTTACTGGTCTACTCTGTACCGTTCGACTGACGTCGATACACTGCTGCTAGCCTATCGGTCAGGCGATGCAAGGGGTAGGTAGTTTTGAATTTTCGACGGAGTGAGGCAACTGATATACATATATTCTTTAAACTGTGGTGATACGGTCTAGCCTAGCTATGTAGACGTGCTTCAGTTTTCTGTATTATGTTCTGTTCATTCAAGTTCAGCCATAACTACCTAGAGATCGCAACGTCCAGAACCGCAATCAGGAAGAAGCCCCTGCAGTTTCAATAATAGTGTGAAATACATGATTTATAGTAACCGTTTTAAAATTATTAATATACGTTCTGAATAAATTTAATTTACTACTTTTGTATATTTTTAGCTCGTAACTCATACACCTGCTGTTGGTCTCGATTTATCTAGTTTCATTGCACTTTTTGACGATAACAAAGGGATAAACCGAAAAGGAACAAATATGGTTTCTGACGAAACGAACTGTCACGCTACCTTTGGCTCTGGAATAGTTACATATGTGCGGTGGTGCTATTTGTGATAAAAAGCAATTTTCTAACTGCTTATTACCAGGTTACAGTTTTCTAGTTGTTATTTTATTACAATTTATTTTTACTCTGTCTGGTGTTTTGATGTTGACTGTTGTTTAAACATAAAAAATGTTGTTGACTGAGGTGGACATAACTGTTATTTTACTTTGATGTGGTTAGCTTTTATTTTTTAATCTTAATTTACATTTTTTCAGCAAAAATAATTAAAGATGACAACACCGCACAAAACACTAGTGTTGACAGGTGGGCAAATAATGGCGGCTAACAACGATATAAAACGGACTTTTGGAAAGAAAAAAAGCAATTTTCTTAGCTAGTTTTGCCTAAATGTGATGTTTGTTGCTACGAAAAAAAAGATAAATTATAAGTTTACAGATGTGTCGAAGTGAAACTGGCGAAATTTAAAGATACTTATCCATAGAAAAACCTAACCTAAAAGCTAACATTTTTTTTTTAGGGAACCCATATGCGACGGCCGAAAACTGATTTCAGATTCGTGTTCTACGAACCAAAATTAAGGTCAATGCAAAATTTCATTAAAAAATCTGGTGCTCCCATTATTCCGAATAATTACCATTTTTATTGTTTAATATATTAAAAAGGGGAGAATAGAATTTCTAGTGTATGTGGATATAAACAGTTAAAACTTGTCCTGATTTATTTCATACACTGTGTAACAATACCACACAAATCATTTTTCCGTGCTAGGTCAAACACCATCTGTTGAGTAGTGGAAAAAACATGTAAGCATACTAATAAGTGGATTACCTAGACATCAATGAATTACTTAACAAAAATTTCACGAAATAATATAGTTAAAGCCATCTATTAAGAGTGAATTAAACCTCAACTGTAAGAGTTTTACCACACTTTTTTGTGCGATTTTCGGGAATCTGATGCCCCTATTAACTCCATCAAGATGGTTAATATACATCGCTGTTTCTTAGAATAGAAAATAATTGCCTATTGTTTACTATTTTTTTTTTTATAAAAGTTGTCAAAAATTAATAAATTCTTAAATATTCTGTCGACAATTAACAAAGCAGGACACCTAAAATTGCATACATTTCCTAATGATAACTAACGAACAATTAAAAACGATTCTTGCGCGAAATTGGCCCAATTATACTCGGGGCAGATGTTCTTGACCAGAGCGAAGCGGAAACCGCCATCTTTCAGCCCCCCACGTGCCCCCCGGGTGTGCACTAATGACCGCCCCCCGGCCGTGGGGTTCTACATAATTAAAAGACCGCCGTCGACGGGATTACTCCACTTTATTTATAGTCACGATCTATATTGTTAATTAACGTTCTCATTTTCAGCTATCAAGGCTGTCAAGTTGGACGGAATCAGTCTTGCATTAATAGCGCACCACTTCAATTATTAGAGAGCTTGTGCTTTAATTATGTCCAATGACGAGTGTCGCTAATTTTTATTATTCTTTAACTGGGTAGACGGACAGGTATATAATTAGATTTGATTTTTTTTTTAATTTTGAAAGAAATTTGTTCGCAGACGTTCACTTCACCGCTAGAATTAAAATTTAAATTTAAAAAATCAGCATAATATTGCCTTACTACTTGCGGATAATAATTAATTTACTTAACAGAAGGAAATGTTAGCCAAACAGGAGCACTTGAACTGGTTAAGTGCGAGGTAGGACATGCTATGGTACCAATAAAATTAATCATCGATATTCTACTAGATGTCATTGGTTTTTTAGTCAGAACTTAATCTCAGCTAAACAAGAATACAAAAATAAAAGCTTACTTTACTGCTTTCTGACCAACAAAGCGCGTTGCTTTCTCTATGTACTTATTAACGTCCTCTCTTCATACGCATTTTTATTATCTTAAAATTGGACGCAAATGTTTTATACACAATAGAAAATAAAAATACTTTCTTGCTGAATTTCATTTATATAAGGGTGATTACACCACAAGTAAATTAGCATATTTCTGTACTGAGAAAAAAGTTCTAGTATGGATAGTAAAATAAAATATTCGTATGTGGTACTCTCGGTGGTACTTAAAAAAGTTATTTTTTCTTTTAGTATTAATTATTTAAATTTTAAAACAAAAAAACGGTAAAATGTCAGTTCCATGCGTGTCTCAGTCACGAGTTACAATAATAAATTAATAAAATTTCTCTTATATGAAAGCAGTGGGGGATTTAGGGGGGCAGCCCCCCTCTGAAGCCTTATACAAAAAGAATTTTAATAGCGAATTTTATAAAAATAAATATTATAATATAACATAGACATTAACCATTCCTACATATTCTACAGAATATTATAAACAAAAACAAACATTTGCAGTTTATGTAAAGTCTTTAAAATAAATTATACCACAAAAATATGAATATAGATCAATACTTATATGTTATATAAAAAATGCAAGCTTTTTTGTTTTACATGTTCTTTGATTATTTCTGAAAACATTCCTTACACATCTCACTCCGATTTTATCAAAATTTGTGCCGGATCGTTTTGACTTCTAAAGGAAAGAAAAAATAACCACATAGTTTTTTATCAAAAAACATTCTTTCGAAAGTAAATTTTTTCGAAAAACTGCGAAAACGAATTAACGAGACTGTTCAAAAATATTTTCTCGGATACACATAATATTTCGAATGTACATTTCTTTTTAAAATGTCCTGACAGATTTTTGAAAGATGCTTTTTTGAAAACAGATTAATGAAATATTTTCTGAAAACACGCATTTCGAAAGTACATTTTTTCAAAAATGTCATCAAAAAATAATTTTTAAAAAAGGAGTACATTTTCAGAAAATATATTTTTTCGAAAACAATATTTAGAAAATCAAATTATGAACTGTAGTAGCTGGGAAAATGTTAACGAAAAAAAGACGAGAAAAGATCCTGACCTGAACAAACCTAAACGCACCTTTTTTGAGTTTGATCAGGTTTTCTTAGGTTTGATATGTTACTTTCTCGTAAATAAACCACATAGTTTTTTCTCAAAAAACATTCTTTCGAAAGTAATTTTTTTCGAAAAACTGCGAAAACGGATTAACGAGACTGTTCAAAAATATTTTCTCGGATACACATAATATTTCGAATGTACATTTTTTTTTAAAATGTCCTGACAGATTTTTGAAAGATGCTTTTTTGAAAACAGATTAATGAAATATTTTCTGAAAACACGCATTTCGAAAGTACATTTTTTCAAAAATGTCATCAAAAAATAATTTTTAAAAAAGGAGTAGATACATTTTCAGAAAATATATTTTTTCGAAAACAATATTTAGAAAATCAAATTATGAACTGTAGTAGCTGGGAAAATGTTAACGAAAAAAAGACGAGAAAAGATCCTGACCTGAACAAACCTAAACGCACCTTTTTTGAGTTTGATCAGGTTTTCTTAGGTTTGATATGTTACTTTCTCGTAAATAAACCACATAGCTTTTTCTCAAAAAACATTCTTTCGAAAGTAATTTTTTTCGAAAAACTGCGAAAACGGATTAACGAGACTGTTCAAAAATATTTTCTCGGATACACATAATATTTCGATTGTACATTTTTTTTTAAAATGTCCTGACAGATTTTTGAAAGATGCTTTTTTGAAAACAGATTAATGAAATATTTTCTGAAAACACGCATTTCGAAAGTACATTTTTTCAAAAATGTCATCAAAAAATAATTTTTAAAAAAGGAGTACATTTTCAGAAAATATATTTTTTCGAAAACAATATTTAGAAAATTAAATTATGAACTGTAGTAGCTGGGAAAATGTTAACGAAAAAAAGACGAGAAAAGATCCTGACCTGAACAAACCTAAACGCACCTTTTTTGAGTTTGATCAGGTTTTCTTAGGTTTGATATGTTACTTTCTCGTAAATCACTTTTTCAAAAAGGCGTTGCTTGATAAAATTAATATCCGAAAAAATTTAATTTCGAAGAAGGTGTTCTCTGAAAAAATGTATTTTTAAAAGGGTTTCAAAAGAATTAAAAAAATTGGTTTTACAAAAATTGTACCTACTTTCGTAAGTAGGTCCTCGTATATCCCCCCCAAATGAGCAGAAGGCATAAATAAAAAAATGCTACGATATTTGCACTTCCATATTAATCAAACAATTTGTCCTGTCACGTGTAAGCTAAGACGACCAACTGTTCTGTTTTTCTTTCATCAAACATCTTTTTTGATGTTAATTACATTAAGTAAATTTTTCGAAAAACAGCTTCTTCGAAAGATGCTTTTTCGGCAATGGATCTTCAAAATTTTCTCGAAAATATTTTGTTTTAAAAAAGAATCTTTCAAAATAGCAATTTGTGTATTAAGAGCGCAAAGTGATGTATTGCCGCTCTGAGCGAGAAGTTAGACGCGCGACGCGTAGCGGAGCGCGGCTATCTCGCGAGAGCGGCAATGTCACTTTGCGCTCGAATTACACACATGATTTTTTCTACAACCGGTATTTTTATAAAAATATTTTGTAATGTAATTAATAATTATTGATATCAAATTTGACAGTTTATATTTTGTGTCAAAAGTCGCAGATACGCTGGACGTTTCTTTATTATTATTAAGGTGTCCATGGTAACTAAGCGAGCGACAAAGTAACTTTGTCGCTCGGCGAGCGACAAAGTAAAACAAACGCTTGTTCCTCGAAAATGTCCAACTTAGCGCTTTCTTTTGAAAGCGCAAATCTGTACTTTTCGCTCGGTTGTAGAAAAATACATTTTTCTACAACCGAGCGAAAAGTACAAATTTGCGCTTTCAAAAGAAAGGGCAAAGTTGGACATTTTCGAGGAACAAGCGTTTGTTTTACTTTGTCGCTCGCCGAGCGACAAAGTTACTTTGTCACTCGCTTAGTTACCATGGACACCTTAATAATAATAAAGAAACGTCCAGCGTATCTGCGACTTTTGACACAAAATATAAACTGTCAAATTTGATATCAATAATTATTAATTACATTACAAAATATTTTTATAAAAATACCGGTTGTAGAAAAAATCATGTGTGTAATTCGAGCGCAAAGTGACATTGCCGCTCTCGCGAGATAGCCGCGCTCCGCTACGCGTCGCGCGTCTAACTTCTCGCTCAGAGCGGCAATATATCACTTTGCGCTCTTAATACACAAATAGCTATTTTCGGAAAATATATTTTTTCTACAACCGAGCGAAAAGTACAAATTTGCGCATTCAAAAGAAAGCGCAAAGTTGGACATTTTCGAGGAACAAGCGTTTGTTTTACTTTGTCGCTCGCCGAGCGACAAAGTTACTTTGTCGCTCGCTTGGTTACCATGGACACCTTAATAATAATAAAGAAACGTCCAGCGTATCTGCGACTTTTGACACAAAATATAAACTGTCAAATTTGATATCAATAATTATTAATTACATTACAAAATATTTTTATAAAAATACCGGTTGTAGAAAAAATCATGTGTGTAATTCGAGCGCAAAGTGACATTGCCGCTCTCGCGAGATAGCCGCGCTCCGCTACGCGTCGCGCGTCTAACTTCTCGCTCAGAGCGGCAATATATCACTTTGCGCTCTTAATACACAAATAGCTATTTCAGAAACCATAGATTTTGTTAATTTAAATTATGAATGCTACTGGCATACAAAATGTCAACGAAAAAATGACAAGCAGATCCTGAACTAACCTAAATGACCCGTTTTTGTGTTCGGTCAGGTTTACGTTTCAACCAACGCCCTTCACCATAGGAAAGGGCGCGAAGGATGCCGTCCCGTTCTATCCTGCTACGTAGTACGTAGTACTGCCCGTTACATTATTATGATCAGTTTGATTTTAGAAATGCCACGATTTTTAAGGTCCCGCTATTTGGTGTTGAACACTGACGATGTTTTTCAACATTTTTTCCATAAATACAAACTTCGTTTGCAACTTTTAAAAGCAGATGTTGGTCAATCGCAAAGTTCTCTTTATTCTTGAATTGCAGGCCCTATCTCTTTGCCAAGTTATTTAGGAAAATATGGGATTAAGTAAAAAATCGCTTTTATTTTGTCTTTTTCTGGTGGCAGAAGAGTATACAGCTGGCTGCTTAGAAATAGAGGGTACTTTTCTATTATACTATGCCTGTTTTTCAAAATAGTAACAAATTTTTACACAATGTTATTGTTTTTACTGAAAAACTATAAAAAAAGTAAATACCCGGTTCAAGATACAAATGTTTGTGTATGTGTGACCAATTAATAATTACCAACAAGGAGTACAGAGGGTGTGATACGATTCAAATGTAGATATTTTTTCTAATAGTATGCTAGACGTTACCAGGCGCGGACCGTGAGTTTTTTTACAGGTGGGGCAAATTTTGTGGGCAAATAGTGATGTTAACGTATCAAGCAAAATACAGTTTTTTAATTAAGGATGGTTTTTTTAATAATGTGCCGAGTTCTGCCAAGAGATTATTTACCTACACATAAACAGCGAAAAACATAAAATACTAAAATTGCATTTTTTCTGTTACTTTTTTACCTTACATGCAAAAAGTTTCTTGCACCGTTAAAGCCATTGTTAACACAATGGGTCTTGTGCACTTAAGGCATGACGAAATTAACAAATTTTTGGGTAGGCCAAGAGAAGATTAGCTTCTTCGGAGCATTTCAAAAAAATCGTAGGATGATCCAGTTTTTCCAAGGAAATAGCCGAAATAAAAATTTGGAACGTAGCACCGTACGAATTTTACATGTAGACAGACGACACACAACACAAAACACCAAAAATATGTTATAATCATCGCTAAGGATATACGAGTATATCACATATACAAAAATTGAGAATTCACCGAAACTAACTTTTTTTTAATGTTTACTTTTTTATCTATCTTTTGTGGTTATATACGCACCGAATTTTGATTTCGATACATTAAGTAAACCATAGCTGAAAGATATCACAACCTAGCGCACATGCCCGCAGCTTTAAATCGATAGACGTGTCCGATGCTGCGTTTCCAGGTTATTGTCAAAGTCGTAATTTGTAGGGTTTAATGTTTTATAAGTACATTTAAAATTATTATTATTAGTAATTACCTAAATATCTTAAAATAAAATTAGGTAGTATTAAATATATAAATGTATCGCGAATATTGTTCTAATAATAAATTGGTGAGCCAGAATTTGCGACAACCGGTGTGGCGGCTTTGATGGCCACGCGCGCCTCGAAAGCGAAATTATTGGTGGGCCGTCAACAAATTTTGTCTCTTTTTAACTTCCTAAAGCGCGTATGTTTGTTTCTTTCTTAGCTTTAATGCATTTTAGTCCATATACACCTAGGAGGTCAATTTAAAATACGGCGAGTCCGGAGCAAGCTTGGCTTGATTCTTTCTTGAGCAGTTTTCGCATGGAACTTGCACTTTTTTGAAAGAAAAGATTATTTTTTGGTTTTAAAAAATAAATTATTAGGAAGATCATTGGAAATAAATTTAGGTGGGTCATTGACCAAATGACCTTATGGACGAGCCGCGCCTGAACGTTACCGTTATAAGCACAGCAATACAATAATTGTTTAGAATGCACCACTTCAATAACTATATTGTAGGTTTGGGAGGCAAACGTATGGCGCTATTGCGTTTTTAATTGCCTCATTGGGTAGATATAAGAGAAACAATCGATCGTAGGCCAATTAAGGCGGGAGGATATTGGTTTGTCCGGTGTCGGCGTGGTTCGGATTTAATTGGCCTGTTTTACATTGTACATAATTAGGTCTTTTTTTAATGAGAACATAAAGACTTAAAATTCATTGTTTACGATTTGTTACCAAATGTATTTTTTTAAAGGTTACAGGATTTTTAAAGATGGTATTCGGTAATGGGTCGTCTAATATTAAAAATTATAGTAATTATTTTAGAAGCAATTTAAAAAAAAATGTTTGATCTTAATTTATAATTTTTCATGTCTTCATAGATTTTATTTCTTAAATACCAATTAGCTTTTTTAACTGATTTGTAGACTCTATAAATGCAACACGTCTTATATTATCATTAGTTTGAAACTAAAACAGGGAGACTGTTTTAAACATCAGCTGTATATCCCTTTTTGTCAATAGGGAATATGCATATAACCCAAATAAATCTAAAATATTTTTTTTATATTCTCTACATAAATTAAATGTTTACGGCGGTTCCTGTTATCCTGTTATCCTGTTGGTCTTTATTAACAAAAAAAAATAATTTTCTACTGCAAATTTTTGCGGGAATTTCGAAACTTGTAAAACGTGATCCCATTGGCTGTGTCATGAAAAGTGACTTTATGATTCATAATGAGTACATGGCGAATTCTACTGTTGTAGGGTCATCGAAGAATTAATAAAACTGGATTTAATGCGTAACTTATCCGATAAAATATCACTGCACTTAAAGTAGAAGATTCCTAAAATCTTATTCATGTATATTTCAAGCCGACATCGGTCCAACAATCCTTCCAATCTTGCAACAAAAACTGGCATTCTTGGGAAATTTTAACACATCATATATTCATAATTTGGAGTAAATAAACTGCATTTTTCATGGCAATCCTCGAAAATTCCAAAAATTTCAAATTTTACATGTCCCAATGCAAATCAACCTATTTAATTATAACTTTAATGAAAAAATAAGCATTTTAAATTAGTGGGAGGTATTCTTAGATAATTAACGGATAAAATAAAATCAAAAAGAATCACTAAATAAGAAAAATAGTGTGGAATTATGTCCGTTAAAAATAGAATTTGTCGGAAAAAATCAATAAATTTTCGGTTTTTACCCCTAAAAACGCTCCTGCATGAGCCATTCAGTATTCATTTTAAAGTGTGGTTATCCCTTTTTAAGACGATCTCTTTTCGATGACGTATATGTGATTTTAATTCGAACCATTTTAACCCCAGGAAAAATTAAAAACTGAAATATTTGGCTCAAAAATCGAAATTTACAGTTTTTCCAAAATATATCCATTTTCCAGTGATTTTAGGTTTAGGTGAATAAATTGCAAAAAGAAATTATTTTAAATTTTAAAGTTTTACTTTTCAATCCGTTTTTCGATACGACGTTTTATTTTCGAGTTATTAGGTACCAAAGAGGGGTCTACAAATGGCATTTTTCGACCTACCTAAAATCAAAGGAATTACTTGCCATTTTCCGAACCTCACCAGTTTCAATAGAGTTCTGAAGCTCCGGGTGCTCTACAACCTCCAAAAATTTACATCGATTTAATTCACTGTTGCGACCTGTACCCGAGGTAATTTCGAATTTGACGTTTAATAGCTCCGAAACGAAACATCCTCTATAACTGAATTTTTTACTGAATCTAGTTGAACTATTCCTCTATTAACCCAGAAAATTCGATTGCTCTCCCTCTGACTGTTTCTGAGAAAAAAAACCTGTTCGACTTTAGGTTAAGCTTTACGTTAATGTAGATTGACACTTATTTTTGCTGATCTCCTGACGTCATGATTAAGGACGTCATTAAGGACAAATGGCTGCTTTTTAAATTGTAATAAATTATACCGAAAAGTAAACATTTTTTGTAGCTAAATTACCCTAACAATTTACCTCAAAATAATTTTTTTGGGTTTGTAATGACTTCCTTAAACGATTTATGCAATAAAAAAATATGTGCATATTCCTTATTGGTAAAATTTTTGCATTTTCAAGTTTTGTTTGGAACTTTCCTTTAGCCATAATAAATGAAGAACCGAAGCTCAAAAGATCGGTGATATAGATATCTCATAGGATGCCTTGACCAGAGAATTTTGATTTGTGTATCTTGGAGGGTAATTGACTCTAAAGGAAAACTTAATTGTAGAACGGAATTTATTATGCAATACCCTATAAGGTAAGATACCCTTTCAGTCATGTTGCTTAGGAAATTGGCAAGATAAGTATTAAAGATGTTACCTAGTGGCAGGAGATTATCAAATAGCTAAACTTTATTAGGCGTTGGGATTTACTCATATTTTTGTAGATTAGGTTGCAAGCATTTTTTCTTACATTCCTTAAATTTTTACTATTAAATTCCCTTTAGGACTAGTTTCATTATATTTTTATGTTTCTTAAAGGGTTATTTTTATTTTTAATATTAACGTCTTTATATGGTTGCATATGGCAGTGTAAC
The DNA here is from genome assembly GCA_963971165.1 of Philopedon plagiatum. Classification (NCBI taxonomy): domain Eukaryota; kingdom Metazoa; phylum Arthropoda; class Insecta; order Coleoptera; family Curculionidae; genus Philopedon; species Philopedon plagiatum. The sequence goes on along the minus strand of OZ020189.1, from coordinate 54,400,768 downwards.
TTCTTTAGTTCAGTAACCATTTCCGCTATTCCCCTGTAACGAGTTGTTATTTGATTATATTTTATTATATTTAAAATTTTATACATTTTTTTCCTTGCTACCATCCAATTGCAGAATCCAGAAAATGATCAAAAAATTCCGTGACTTCGGAAATAGGAAGTTGTTGACGCCAGTTAAACCAAAGGTCAGTGTCCTCCCTTCCTGTTAAAAATTTGATCTACACAATAAACAAGCTTAGCAGGTAAAGTATTCCCAATAAAAAGTTCTACTTCATCTCCCTCAACTGACGATAATACACAATTTTTCGTTTAATGAGAGTAAATTGATCCTGTTAATACAGCAATTTTTACGTAATTTATAGATTTGGCTGTTTTACTTCCCTCGCCAGTAATCGTGCCAAAATTACCTTGGAAATTTTTCTATAAATCCTTAAGTTTTTGGATTCCTGAATTACGCAAAATATGGTTTTCCATTTCCGACAGTATATCTGTCTATCTATTGGTAGGTCTGACGACCCGACGTCTTGAAAACTCAAAAAATAATTTACTACAAAAATAAACATATTTAGATATGGATTAGGCTTTCACAAGGATGTAATACTTTGGATGTGGAGAAAATTTTTACATCTAATGGGGGGAAATTAATCCTGTTGATAAAGTAATTTTTACAATTTGTAGATTTGGCTGTTTTACTTCCCTCGCCAGTAATCGAGCAAAAATTACCTTTGAAGTTTTTTTTATAAATCCTTCAGTTTTTGGATCCCCAAATTACGCAAGATATGGTTTCCCATTTCTGACAGTATGTCTGTCTATCTGTCGGTAGGTCTGTGGGCCGGACGTCTCGAAAACTCAAAAAGTACTTGACTGCAAAAATAAACATATTTTACATATGGATTACGATTTAACAAGGATGTAACACTTTGGATGTGATGAAAATTTTTACATCTAATGGGGGGAAATTGATCCTGTTGATAAAGTAATTTTTACGTAATTTGTAGATTTGACTGTTCTATTTCCCTCACCAGTAATCGTACAAAGATTACATTTGAAGTTTTTTATAAATCCTTAAGTTTATGGATCCCTAAATTACGAAAAATATGGTTTTCCATTTCCGACAGTATGTCTGTCTATCTATCAGTAGGTCTGTCGGCCTGGGGAGTCTCGAAAACTCAAAAAGTACTTTACACTGAAAAAATATTGTGGGGCATTTCACTACAATTGTGTACCATTTTCCAACAATTTGTTCTCAAAAACGTCCAAGACGAATTTGTAGCAAAATTTGCTCAGGTTGGGTTGGGTTGTAACTAATAATCCGATTAGAGTAAATTGCTCTACAAAGACTTGGCTACAATTTCGTGTGAAAAAAAGTCCATTTTCAGTGTACTAAAAAAATAAACATATTTCACACATGGATTAGATTTTAACAATGATCTAACCCTTTGGATGTCTTGGCCCATAGACTGTGCAATTAACAAAATTATTATATTGATTAATGTTCTAACTCGAAATAGTATAGTTGACTCATAAAATCTCTTAATGATGTTTCGGTACAAAATTTAATCAAGCTTTTGAAATACTCCTACTTTATCTTAAGGCAGCATTCTCCACGTGCCGTCCACGTTGGCCAACTTAATTTCATTTTAGTAAAATGTTTTGCTTTATTTTTCTTTTGTATGAATATTGTGACAATATTAACCGTGTAGCAAAATGACCCCTCAGCCAGCTACCCTACAAGCAGTAGTTCCAGGACGCTCCGCTAATACGCTCTCTGAGCGCCACCGGTACTTCAACAGCAATGTACCGCACACTTCGCCGGAACACGGACTATGGAGGCCGTAGATGACTTCATCACAAGTGCGGACTTCTTCAAGCAGAGTGAAGGTATAACCGACGTCAATGCACTAGCAGGTTTAACGCTGCTTCTGGAAGGACCAGCACATACCTGGTGGTCAGGAGTAAAAAGTGCAGCCACCACCTGGGACGAAGCTAAGCAAATGATCCGGGACGAGTTCGCTCCAACGCCGCCTGCGTACCAGATTTACCTAGATGTATTCAGGACACCGCAGGATAACAGCACGCCAACCGGAACCTTTATCGCGGTTAAACGTGCCCTTTTGGCCCAGCTCCCTAAGCCTCCTGAAGAAGACGTCCATATGGACATGCTGTATGGTCTATTGCGTCCCGGCATTAAGGACCGCATACTCCGCGAATCAGTCACGACTCTGGCTCAACTACTCGCTAGAGCCCGAGTCATAGAAACAAGCCCATACAATGGAAAGGAAAACACACCCATGGACCCCTCGCCTGCCAGGAAACCTAGGACCCGGTGCACCTACTGCCGCGCGCCCGGACATGACGCCGCCGCCTGTCGCAAGCGACTAGCGAGCCTGGGAGCCGACCGAGCCGCCCAAGGGACGACGCAGGTATCACATGACGCTACCGTCCTACGATGTTACGGTTGCCAGAAACCTGGAGTAATACGCAGAAACTGCCCCAATTGCGGTGTGAAACCCAAAACGCCTTTTCCGGATACCGGATTTTGCGTAGTTAACATCCCGGACCGAAGCCGACCGGCTGTGTGCATTTCCGTCACCGGATCCCCAGGTACCGCCTACCTGGATACAGGAGCACGAACCAGTATCGCCAGCCCAGAGTTGTACACGGTACTGAGGAAGAATGGACACATCTATTGTCGCCAAAAGATGTATGTAACATTGGCTGATAGTCACTGCAAGCTCCGAGAAGTTCACACAACGACGGTGTCAGTAAAGCTACAATGAAGGACCGTGGGAGCAACGTTTGTCATCCTACCTAATACCCCAGACGCCAAAACACTCCTAGGAATAGATTTCATCGCGGATGCGGGTCTTATCCTCGACTTTTTCCGCCACCAATGGTTTTTCGCCGAAACCCCGAGCCGGAAGTATCCCTTTATTACCAAGGATTCAGCGACAGACAATCAGTATACCAACCTTCCCGAGGCGATGGCCGCCTTCTACCACATGCCAAAGATGCTCTCACCGCTGGAAGACTCCCCAGTGCGACCAATGGAATGTGACCACGTTTCCGAGCTAATCGGAGGATATGGACCTGATTTAGCACCAAGGAACTCTGATAATCACCGACCCCTAAAGGTACCCCTGGGACCAGTACTAACAACTCCAGTAAACCCGTTCTCTCGCCAAGATTACCTGATGCAGGACGCGATTGATCAAGTAGAAGAAAAGTGGACAGAACTCGAAGGACTACCGTTTGAATACCCCGATGTAACGTTGGCCACCATGGACCTACAACCAGTCCCGAGGTTAAAACCGCCATCTTGACAGCGGAGGAACAGGAAGAATTCGATGCCCTGCTAAGCGCCAACGCGGACCTGTTCCAAGCCCGGGGCCCACCGACGCCATACGCTGAGCACCACATCCTGACCGGCAGCCACGCACCAATCAGCAGCGCCCCATACCGACTGACGCCAACCCGTCGAGACGCTCTAGCCCAAGAAATAAGTGCCCTGCTAGCAGATGGAGTCATCGAAGAATGCGAAAGTGCCTGGTCCGCACCAGTGGTACTAGTACCGAAACAGGACTGAGGCATTCGCTTGTGCGTTGACTACAGGAAGCTGAACGCTATTACGGTTCCTGACAACTACCCTCTCCCCAGATTGGATGATCTCCTCCAACTAACAGGTGGGACCTCATACATTTCCACGACGGACCTGAAGACTGGCTACCACCAGATCCAAGTACAAGCCACCGACCGAGACAAGGCCAGCTTTGTAACGCCCATGGGAACATATCGCTTCAATCGTCTGCCATTTGGACTACGAAACGCCCCTGCAACCTTCCAGAGGCTGATTGACCGCGTCCGCATGGGATTGGGAGATATACAATTGCTCGCCTACCTAGATGATTTGATTCTGCTATCGAAAACCTTTCTTCATCATATGCGCGACCTAGAGGCTGTATTTCAGGGACTTCGCCAGTTCCGGTTACGCATCAACCGCGGCAAGTGCCATTTTTGTTGTCACCAAGTGACGTACCTGGGCCACCTCATTACACCTCGGGGAATACACACCGACCCCGCAAAAGTAGAGGCTATCCTGAAGATACCACAGCCCCGACATGTCAAGCACTTGATGTCCTTTCTGTAAACCTGCAGCTGGTACAGGAACTTCATTCCAAACTTTTCCGAGGTGGCCAGACCGCTGAGTCGCTTAACAAAGAAAAATGCAGAATGGGAATGGAGCCGCCCGCAGGAACAAGCATTTCAGACCCTAAAAAAGACGCTGACGGAAGCACCCATATTACGACAGGCCGACCACACAAAACCGTTCACACTGCGTACCGATGCCAGTGCCTATGCACTAGGAGCTGTTTTACTCCAGGGGGAGGGTCCTGATGAACAGCCGATCGAGTACGTCAGTCGTTTACTAGCACCTCCAGAGTAGAATTATTCGACTACCGAACGGGAAGCTTTAGCTGTCGTCTGGGCCGTAGCCAAATTTAGGGGATACATCGAGGAGACATCGGTAGTGATCCTGACCGACCACCCTGCTTTGAAGTGGCTGATGTCCTTAAAAACTCCTAGCGGGGACGGTTGGCCAGGTGGGCCCTGCAGTTACAACCCTTCAGCCTACAGATGGGTTACATACCAGGGAAGGCTAATATCGTCGCCGATATGCCTTCGTACTGTCCAGTGTGACCCCTGCACCGTAACCATAGATGTGCCGACACGCGGTCCGAAGGACCTCAGAGAAGGCCAGCTGGCTGACCCCGAGATAAAGAAAATAATGGACGCCTTCGACAGGGACCACCCGGAAGAAATCAGCCAGTGGACACAGAGAGGCTATCTACTATCCCAGGGTGTCCTGTACCGGTATTCACCGACGGATGATAATGAAGAAGCCCAATTAGTGGTCCCGGCTAATGAATGAAGCACCTTAATGCACCAGTTCCATGACGCTCCAACTGCCGGACACTATGGAGTAGAACGCACCCTCTACAAATTACAGCAACTTGAAGCCAGCAGGACTAATACAGACCCCCGTCATGAAACAAAGATTCGAGGTATTAGCTATTGACCTTTTTGGTCCACTTCCGGAATCACCGGACAAGAAGAAATGGATCCTCATAATCGAAGATACCGCCACCCTCTGGGTCGAACTATTCGCCCTAGAATGCGCCACCGCCGAAAACTGTGCCTGGACTCTGGTACATGAGGTATGTCTGCGCTATGGAACACCCAGGAGACTCATCAGCGACAATGGGACCCAGTTCATCAGCGCAGTAATGCAACAAGTCACCTTCTGTTTAGGAATCGAGCAAAAGTTCAGACCAGTTTATCACCCGGCCGCCAACCCCGTAGAGAGGAAGAATCGAGATCTGAAGACCCAGCTGGCCATTCAGATAGGTGATAATCATGACCAGTGGCCCGACAAGTTCCCCACCATCCGATTCGCTTTGAACTCGACTCGCTGCCAATCCACCGGTTATTCTCCCGCCTTCCTCGCCATAGGACAAGAGTTACGCTCACCCACCGAGGTACATCATGATCTTAGGACAATAATCCAGTCAGAAAACTTCATTCCCGAAGTCACGCCACGCCTCCTGCGCATGGCCATCAATCTTGAGTCAGCCCAAGAGACCCACGAAGCAGAACAGGACCGCCGGAAGTGCTACGCCGACCGACACGCCCGAGCCAGCCCCACGTTCAATCCCGGAGACCAAGTAAGGGTCGACACCCACACACTGAGCAGCTCCACCCACAAACGTTCCAGCAAGTTCACCCCACACCGAGATGGACCATACGTCGTGCTGTCCAGGAAAGGACCCACCAGCTTTGAACTAGCCTCCCGTGAGGACCCCGAGAAGCCGATCGCTAGCTACCACGTCTCAGCCCTAAGACACTGCAAAATTAACGATCCGGACAAAAGCCTCTCCCCGATCCAGCCACTACGTCGTAGAGGACGCCCCAGGAAGATCCAGAACCACCAGCCGGGACGTCATGGAGGTTCTGAGGGGGAGCCTGTAGCAAAATGACCCCTCAGCCAGCCTACAAGCAGTAGTTCCAGAGCGCTCCGCTAATACGCTCTCTGAGCGCCACCGGTACTTCAACAGCAGCCCTTTCCATCAGCCCTACCTCTCACCGCGTCATCAGGCCGCGCTGGACAGGATAAAAGCCGCTCGCCACCCCATAAACGACAGAGTTTGCCGCCGACTCTCACCAGCCCTCTTGCTCTGCTTGGCTGCTTCCACCGAGGACCATCTACGTGGACAAGAAAGCCGAGAGTAGCCGCAGTACCAGTGCTTCCGTAAGGGACGCTGACGTTGTTGAACCACCACGTGGAACGCCATCCCGACTATCCTATACTATATTATAGGGTGTTTCAAAAAACATGTGCCATCGCTCAAGGAGAGATTCCTTGTAAGAAACTAATGCAAAAAGTTTATATAAACAGGGGTCCGCAGATGCTTCGTTTCAAAGATACAGGGTGTTAAATTTTTTCAGTTTTTCCAAAATATTTTCAAAATGGCTTCATCAATTTTGATGAAATTTACCATGTGTAAAGTACTTAAATTAAGCATACTTCTGACCATGAAAAGACTTTGACGTTTCCTCCAGGGGCGTACATATGAGAAGACGGTACAATATTTTTCCAATAAAAACATGTACGCCACTGATTTTTTCACATTTTCATATATCGGCCAAATAGTATATTAAATTCTTAACAAAACTTATCTGTTCATATTTTTTCATTTCGTTTAGGAGATAAATGTAATTTTATTAATCGTCTTACAGGTTTAGTTTTCCCAACCATCGGTTTTAACATGTAAAGACCATTTAAAAATTTAACGTCCTGTATCTTTGAAACAAAGAATCTGCGGACCCATGTTCATATAAACTTTTTGCCTTAATTTCTTTCAAAGAATCTTCCTTTAAGCGATGGCACATGTTTTTTGAAACACCCTGTATATTGTACATATTGTGTAATAAATAGACATTAGTCGCCTCACCGCATTGTATCATTAATACGCGGCATCCCCGTATTAAAACCGTAGATTCATATTCTATAGGTATTTTTTTAGCATAGTAAGAAAAGTTTCAATATATTTTATGATTTATTATAGGAAAATAATATGTAAAATGAATATTGAGGTATTAGTGACAGAAAAAATGTCACCATAGGTATTTTAATGTCATAATCTTCTGAATCAAATCATGATACGCGTTGAAACTTTAAATTATTGACTTAAAATTGCTCACAGGATATAAATCTATACTTACTTAATATACTTATAGTGTTATTGTTAAAAACTTTAAAGCCGAAAAACCATGTCAAAATGAAATTGGGTTGGCCAACGTGGACGCCACGAGGAGAATGCCGCCTTAATACATTTACGGTTTCCATCTGGCCAACGCAATCTCACAAGCTTTGATGACAACGCAACATTTTCATTTCCCTCTATTTTCCCAATAACTTTCGGAACCTTTGAAATATCTTCATTGACAGTAGAACTTACCTGTTGACTTACTCTTGAAGATTTTAGTTCCACCAGGTTTTTATTGTTTTTCCAATTTTTCAAAGTGATTTTACTACTGCCCGTTTAATTACTGTCATTAGATGGTGACTTTAGAGGGCGCCAGAAACTATGTTAGGTTGGGGCCAACGAATTCATGTTATGCATTCCATGGAGTTTTTCTTTTGCATAACACTGTATTGGAGTAATTTTTAGGAGTCTACCTAGGTGGGCTGGTTACTGGTAAGTGTCAGAGTCGGTGTGATTTAGCCCATCCGCTAGATGATCAATTCTTTAAGTTCTTATCAACACTATTACCTGCACTACTAGTTTCGATTGTCATCGCTTTGCATTGATTTCAGTACCGCCCGATTGCCTGCTGATATGGGAGTCATTTTATAGCTGTGTCGACAGCTGTAATCCTTCGGCATACTTATCAAAATGGTAGAACTAAAAGATATCATGTCTTTTAAAGGCTCTGTGGCTAACTTCATTCTGTAAATATTTTATAAACAATATCATAAAAATTCGATGTTTCAGTTTGTTTACTTTCATGTAGGATTTATAAAGTGGGGGTTTTGACAGTTATTGATAGGTTTTTCTTTGAAGACCACATGATATTAATAATGGAAAATAATTAAAAAGCCGCATGCAACGAAGACCACAACGATGCGTTAGAATTTAACAAAATTCCTTAAGTAATTGTTACGATCAACTGAAAGTGATCAAGCTGAAACTGATAATTTTCAAAAGAATACAGCTTAGACATACTGAATTTCTTATTCGCTTGGATCAAGGTGAGTATCAGTACTGCGCCTCAAAAGTAAGTTTAGTAAGGTAGAGTACTATTGTTGAGCTTAAACTCATTCGAATTTAATTATAATTGGTCTAAATTTGGAGCAAAATTTGCATTTTTGTTTATTTTGCGCTTTGTTTTGGCAGAATTTATTGCCGGAACAGTATTTTGGAGCCATTTCATCACATCTTTAAAAAATATTCATTTAAAATAATTTACTCCCCTATTAATTTAAGAGTTTATTTCTCCAATTGCGAAGTTTCCACCATATTATAATATAATACTATCTACAAATTGGTAATAAATTAGCTTTTAGAGATATTGTATTGCTCCTAAGTGTACAAATACGACTGTCACCAGTAGTGCCAAATATTTATTTTCTGTACCAAGAGGCAAAAGTTTGAGAAAAATAGGGTAATAAACAGTCACTTTTACTGCTGCGAAAATATCTATGACAGGAGTAGATCATTAAAATTCACAATTACCATTACGTAAAATACCACTTGGTGGGTATGATGAGCAATAAGAAAATATTAAGTCTCTTTGAGCAGTCAAGAACAGTTTTGCACCTCGGATTTCGGTGGTAGTATATTGGTGATTACTGACTTGCAACAAAATGCATTATCATTACTATATCGATAAAATTTGCAACCTACTTTTATTTGACACACAGTTTTAAAAGTGTCTTAGTTGTCGTTATCCGTCCATTTATCTAGGGAATTTCCCTAGGTTAAGGAGTTTTGAGGAGATTTGACAACATCGCACTGGGGGTGTTGGGATGACCCCAAATACGAAATCTCAACCATCAATTCATTCAAATAACCGATATACCCCTATCTGGACCACCTCCACTAATGTTCATGAAAATAAATCACCTATTGTACTTAAATTTATCTGTAAGGCAAGCTGAAGTACTTGGTTCTAGATTGCAAGAGTGTAAATTGTTGGCACCTGGTATACAAATATCTGTACAGAAGAACAGAGAAATGGCTCCATTTTACTCTGAAGTCTGAAAGCTTAAGTTCCTGTAACAATATAGCAAGTTTAATGGAAGAGTTGGAAATTCCTTACGATTCAATGGATTGGCGTCTCTTTATTGATGGTTCCAAAACAAGTTTGAAGGCAGTTTAAATCCATAACGGTAAATCAATGTCCGTCAATATCGCTTGCTTATTCTGTTGTGTTAAAAGAATCATATGAAATTATGCAATGCATACTGAATGTTATAAAATACAAAGATTTTGGACAGAGTGTGCTGACCTGAAAGTAGTAACCATATTGCCTGGGCTGCAGGGTGGATTCACTAAGTACTGCTGATGGATGGAGTACTGAATGAGTGGATTCACTAAGTACTGCTGATAGTAAAGCTACGGACAAACAGTACTTGATAAAACATTGGCCAAAAAGGACATAATTTGTGTGCGGCAAAGCGAATGTGAAGAACGTACCTTTAATTGGTCCACAAAATGTCATTCTACAGCCACTGCATGTTAAGCTCGGTTTAATGAAGAATTATGTGAAGGCAATGAGAAAGAACGGTGAAGGTTTTTTTTATCTCAAGTCAATTTTCACAATTCAAAATAAGTAAAGCAAAATTAAAAGAAGGGATATTTATCGGACCACAAATACATCAGTTAAGAAAAGAACCAAATTTCGACCGAAATCTAAATAATAAAGAGTTAGAAGCCTGGATTGCTACTGAAAGCTGTTATAAATGGCTTTTTATGGAACCACAGAGCGGAAATTTTAGTCAACAATTTGTTACATGCTTACAAAGAGATGAGATGCGGAATGTCGCTCAAGATCCATTTTCTTGATTCGCATTTTGATTTTTTCCCCTCCAACTTTGGAGTCATGAGCGATGAACAGGGCGAGCGGTTCCACTAGGATGTGAAGGATCTTGAGCAATGGTTTCAAGGTGCACAAGGAATGCAGCTATGTTAGGCAATTACTGTTCGTCTAAATTCTTCCTCCCATAAAAGAAAATGTTAAAAAATTACTAACTTCTTGTCCAAGTTGAGGGATTTTTTTTTTAATTTGAATTGAACCTACTACTTTTTCAAAAAGTAATTTATTTTTAAAAATTGGAAAAAGTTGATATCGATGCATTTAAATCAGTTTTATCATTTTGTTTCTTTGCTGTTGACTGTACCTATCAAATGGGACGTGATAGAAAACCGAACACTATGTATTCTTACCAAGAGAGCAAGTTCATAAAATACACACAGTCATTTGAATAGGGGACTCAATTTTCCTTTTAAGTGTAACGCAGTGTAATTAATAGAATTTTAGTCTAATGGAAACTTCTTAATTGTGTTCGCGCCCTCGCCTGGTCTCTCAATCACGTCATTTGAATTTCTCGTGATTTTTGTCTAATATCTAAGTTTACCTACCACTTTTTAGTTTTCTATCCAAAATTCAAATAAATATTTGGAAGATATTTTAGGTATTCCAGAAGAAAGTATTGCATACATTACACTTTTGTTTTTAATGGAGCATAATATTTTAGATCCTTTTTGCGTAAATATTCTCAGTGATATGTACGAGTAAACGCGTGTTAACAAATATATAGTTATATATTTTATTAATTTTTCCATTGACGAGGATACGGAAATCGTCACTTTTTGTTTTTGATAGACTTTCGACGCCATTGTAATATTTAAAATAATGACCTGCCATTTAGAAATTATAAATTAATAGAAATGATTCTAAGGAATTTTCGGGGATAATACCACGAGAGCTTAAAAATTACCGATAATTTTTCACGATTGCGTGTTTTCTATAATTTCACGAGTCCGCAGGACGAGTGAAATTTGCAAAGAAAACACGTAAGAGTGAAAAATTATCAGTAATTTTAAAGCTCGAGTGGTATTTAGGGGATTATTTCACGAATGAAAACACAAACTTTAAAATGTTGATACAAACAACTAAATAACAAATCATGCCGACGCGACGGTTGCTAACAGTAACTATGGGTTTCTAACAATTGCAAGCCATTTGTTTGTATCGAAATTAATATGACAACCAAGAAAATGACAGGAAAAAATTATCGGTGTAATTTTTTTTAATTGACGTAACGTCAAAAAATTATCGCTGTAATTTTAAAAAACTTTACTCATCTTACGGGACTTTTAACACATGAGTGAAATAATCAATAGTAATATAACAAGTGCAATGACAATTATCGATAATTTTTGGGAAATTTGCTCGAATTCATGAAAGAGCCGAGTGCACGTAGTTCACGAGTGCCCTTTCCCGTTTAAAATGCATAAGTGCAAATTTGTTAAAAATTATAAATATATTTTCATTGCACGAATTGTATTTTATGAGAGAATTTCATATGTTAAAATTTTCAATTTCTGGTATATCCCCGGCAGTATAAAACTTCATAGTCACAATAAATGTCAAATAAATGGCAACATCTAGTAACCAGAGCCACAAAATTGAGGGAGAATGTTAAAAACAAAGATGTAGTCGAATCTACACTTTCGGCAACCAGTAACAACAGCACAGTATCTAGACCAAGCGGAAGCGGGCCAATCATCAATTATAACAACTACAGTGTGTTTAATAGGGAATATGCATAAAACCCAAATAAATGTGAAATATTTTTTTTATATTCCCTACTAAATTAAATATTTGTGGTGATTGTTTTTATCAATTTATTTTGGTCTTTGTTAAAAAAAATGATTTTCTACTGCAAATTTTCGAGCGAATTTCGAAACTTATAAAACGTGATCCCATTGGCTGTTACGTCAAAAGTGTTATAATAAATACATGGTGAATTCCAGTCTTATGGGGTCATCGAAAAATCAATAAAAATGGCATTTAATGCATAACTCATCCAATGAAATATCCCGGCACTTAAAGTAGAAGGTTCCTAAAATCTTATTCATGTATATTTCAAGCCGAAATCGGTCCAGAAACCTTGCAATCTTGCAACATAAACTGGCATTTTTGAGAAATTTTGCCACATTATATTTTAATAATTTCGACGTAAATAAATTGCAATTCTTTGTTTTCATGGCAATTAATGGTCGAAAATTCGAAAATGTAACAGTTTCAAATTTTGCATGTCCCCAATGCAAATAAACCTATTTATTTATAACTCAAACGAAAAATTAAGCAATTTAAATTAGTGGGAGGTATTCTTAGATCAACGGAAACCCAATAATCACTAAATACGAAAAATAGTGTAGAATAATGTCGGTTAAAAATAGGATGTGTCGGAAAAAATCAGGAAAATTCATTTATTGCCCCTTAAATAAGCTCCTGGATGACCCGTTCTATATTCATTTTAAAGTCCGATTATTCATCCCTCTGTAAGATAGCGTTAAAAAATTTAAAAAAAGTAGATAGGAAAAAATCCGTAATGATTGAAAGGTATCGATGTGGAATAAAAAATGTCAAAAAATTGAAATTAATTCGGAATTTTTTCGGAATATTTTATTCGGAAATTCCCTTCCTATAAAGAATGAAGAAACTAAAAAATATGGATATCATGTATTTCGGCGAGCTAAAGCGTGAAAAATTTGGGTAAAAGATCGAAATTTCCAGTTTTTCCCAGATATATCCATTTTTCAGTGGTTTTAAGTTAAGGTAAAGAAGAAAAAAGTATTTGAGATTTTAAAGTTTTACTATCAATCCATTTTTCGATCGGACGTTTGGATTTCGAGTTATTAGGTACCAAAGAGGGGTCTGCAAATGGCATTTTTCGATCTAAAAAAATTCAAAAAATGACTTGCCATTTTCCGGTCCTCACCAGTTTCAATAGGGTTCTGAAACTCCGGGTCCTGTACAACCTCCGAAAATTTAAATCGATTTAATTCACTTTGCGACCTGTACCCGATTTCAACGAAAATCGCGGAAATTTCGACATTGACGTTTAATAACTCCGAAATGATACATCCTGTATAACTAAATTTTTTGTTTAGTTTTTGTCTAGTTGCACTATTCCTCTATTAACCCAGAAAATTCGATGCTCCCCCTCTGACTGTGTCTGGAAAAAAAACCTGTTCGACTTTACGCTAAGCTTTACGTTATTTTTGCTGATCTCCTGACGGCACTGTGCACTGCCTGATGTCACTTTGCACTGAGAGCAAATGGCTGCTTTTTAAATTGTAATAAATTAAACCGAAAAGTAAATAAAAGTCTAGCTTAATTATCCTAGCAATTTTCTTTAAAATCATTTTTTTGGTTTGTAATGACTTCCTTAAACGATTTATGCAATAAAAAACATGCATATTCCTTATTGTAACGATTTTAATTATAATTAGATATACATAAATGCGTGTCAGTTTGTTAAGATTATTAAAAAAAAATTAAGACAAAGAATAGATGTTGTTTATTTAAAAACTACGTTGCATATTTTGCAACTAAAAAAAACAAATAATAAAACAGACGCAACTTAAAGTTAATTTCTATCAATATTACTTTTTACAAAAACATGACTGATAAGCACGCACAAGTGCGATTATCGGATAATCGCACTAGTGCATGATTATTGAGTGTTCTTATTCTGATTGGTTCAAATCAACAATTCAAACTTGTCATTTTACTGTTAGAATGTATATTTTGACAGATGAATGAAACTCTCATTTAAAGACACAATTTATATAATATTTTACACTTTTCCATTTGAATTTATTTTGTGCATAAGGGCGATTGCCACGAAAGTGAGTTATTTTGAGGCTATTTTTGTTCGATATGAAAGTAAGTAAAAATAATAGACAATAATAATCACAGTTTCTCTTGTGCTGTATATTTACCATTTTATTATAGATTATTTATTAATATAGCCCGGACCTTTGCGGCTCATTCCGGACTTAGGAAGTAAGTGCATACACGATGAGTTCCCAATTTTAATGAAAGTAGTGAAATTACCTAATTATAATACTTTGCGGTCTCTCTCCGACAATAATGTATATAAAGGTATCAAATATCTATATTACTAGCTTAACTAAACTTTAAAAGTGATGAAAAAAACCTAATCACCGTTATTTAAGCTACTTATCTGTTTTCTTTATATATACATTTTGATATGTGTGAAATAGGATAAAATCACTTTGATCACATATTGTTATGAGCGTATACATTGCAAATTTCAAGAAATAATCGACATTTTCCGGATTTTTCTACCATTAGAGAAACGGGTCGATAATTACATCCGTAAATTTGGCGGCATAAATCGACGTTGGAGGTCTTGCGGCATTTTAGGGTCTAGAAATATAATCCCAAAATTTGTATTTATTTCCCCTAGTCGTATAGTTTATTAGTGACAAGTTTATGGGAAAAGGTTTTTAAATTCTTAAAAGCTCTTACTCTCGCCATTGCGTGAGTTTTGAAAACAAATATTTATATCTGTTATTTGGCCATTTTATTACCTTTTGCTGGTATTTTAGATCTCTCATATCCCCAGATGTTTAACCACATGTTCGCTTTCTGTGAGAAACTGAATATCGAAAATTATGGCTTTTATAATATTCTTTGTTCAGAATTTTAGACTATTCCAGTAATAATTACTATCGAATAAATTGTAATAGTACATTTTATTACAAAAACATGAAAGTCACAAATACATGGTTTCAACTTCACCCTCACCGCCTTTATACTTGGAAGTCCGCAGCGGACCGACCGCACAATGTAATGCGAATTACATTATAGATAAATAAATTTCATTCTCATCAACCGAAGATTTAGCTCAACCATCAAGACAGCCGCCACATATCCAGGGGATGATGTACCTACTGACCACGTACTGTTAGTGGCCGTCATGAAAATTGCTTTGTCAAGTCAAAGAAAAGCAACCACACAGCGATGAATGGCATTAGAAAAAATAAGGGATCCAATAATAAAATCTGAAATGTGTAACGAGACAAACACACAAATTCAAACAATAACATCAAAAATTGGAGAAGAGCCAACGCAATCTTGGTCAAGAATAATGGACATTGTAACAAACTCAATGAAAAACAGATTAGGATATAAAGCAAGGAACAAAAAGCAAAAATGGATGACGGATGAGATCTTGTTGTTAATGGATGAACGTCGAAAGCACAAGAACAAAACAGACATCAACATGTACAAAGATATTCAAAGACTCATAAGATCAGAGATTATAATAGCAAAAAACGAATGGCTCAAACGTGAATGCTCGGAAATGGAACAGCTGCAAAATCAACACGACGATTTTAATCTGCACAAAAAGCTGAAGGAGACTGCTGGCATATATATATATATATATATATATATATATATATATATATATATATATATATATATATATATATATATATATATATATATATATATATATATATATATATATAAATGAGATCCAGTATAACAGTCAATAATAACAACCAGATAGTCCTCGACAGCAAGGAGAAGATCAATGTTTGGGAGAAGTATATAGAAGAGCTTTTTGACGACGACAGACCCCCAGCTGGTACCAATAACTCTCTAGCCGGCCCATCGATCACTAAAGATGAGATTGAAAAAACTATACGTAATTCAAAAAATATCAAAGCGGCTGGCCCAGATGAAATTCCTTCAGAAATACTTAAACTTCTAGAGGAAAGAGGTATCACAGCATTACATAAAGTGTTTAACACTATATACGAGACAGGTCACTACCCCAAATAGTGGTTGTGCTCTACTTTTATCCCCCTGCCTAAGAAGACTAATGCAACAAAATGTGAGGATCACAGACTTATTAGCCTGATGAGCCATACCTTAGAAATATTTCTTAAAATCATACACCAAAGAATATACAAACAATGTGAAAAAGTCATAAGCGACTCGCAATTTGGGTTTAGGCAGAGATTAGGTACAAGAGAAGCGATAGTCGCAACACAAGTGCTTGTCCAGAACTGCTATGATCAGAGAAAGGGTGTATGCCTATGTTTCATAGATAATGAAAAGGCATTCGATCGCGCACAATACCACAAATTAATGCAGCTCCTCAAAAACCTTGATATAGAACAGAAAGACATCCGATGCCGTGAGAACCTATATTGGAACCAAACAGAGCAAATAAAATTAGACAATGATATGTCCAACACTATACAAATTAGAAGGGGGGTGCGACAGGGATGTATGCTGTCTCCGCTCTTGTTCAACTTGTATTCGGAAACAATTTTCCAAGAGGCTTTGAAGGATGTGGAAATGGGAATCAAAGTTAATGGACTGTGGATTAACAATATCCGCTATGCCGAGGACACGGTCTTAATCGCTGATAATATGCACGACCTACAACAACTGGTCAATTAGGTGGGAGAACAGAGCACATCAATGGACTTAAATATCAGCATAAAAAAACAAGATTTATGATTACCTCCAGAAACCAAAATATGTTTGAAAACTCCACCATAACATTTAACGCAAAACCCATAGAAAGAGTGGATAAATTTAAGTACTTGGGCATCTGGCTTTTCGAATACTGGACATCAGACAGATAAATAAAATGTGGCATCGAACAAGCCCGACAGGCATTCTTGAGGTTCCGAAGAATACTACCTGTTCCGATTTTGACCTTAACCTAAGACTAAGATTCGTGAAGTGCTACGTTTGGTCAGTGCTTCTTTACAGTACGGAAGGTTGGACATTGAAAGCAACTGCAACTAATAAATTAGAGGCTTTCGAGATGTGGCTGTATCGCAGAATCCTTAAGATACCTTGGACGGCTAGACTAACAAATGAAGAAATTCTAGGACGTGTCAACAAACAATATAATGCGAAACACGACGCATCAATTCTTGCATCTGTTGATCGAAGGCAAGATCGAAGGCAGGAGAGGGATCAGAAGGGAGAAAATGTCTTGGCTGCGAAATATCAGACAGTGGACAGGGCTACACGATGTGCAGTCGTTAATACACACCGCAAGGAATAGAGAAGCAATGGAAAATGTTATCGCAAACATCCATTAGTGGATACGCATTAGAAGGTTTCGAAGAGTACTTACTTCTTCCGATTTTGTCCTTAACATAAGACTAAGATTCGTGAAGTGCTACCTTTGGTCAGTGCTTTTTACAGTGAGAAATGTTGGACATTGAAAGCAACTGCAATTGACAAATTAGAGGATTTCGAGATGTGGCTGTATCGCAGAATCCTCAAGATACATTGGACGGCTAGACTAACAAATTAAGAAATTCTAGGACGTGTCAACAAACAACGTGAACGGTTTAAATTAATTAAGAAGAGAAAAACGGCATATCTGGGGCATATAATGCGAAACACGAAGTATCAATTCTTGCATCTGTTGATCGAAGGCAAGATCGAAGGCAGGAGAGGGATCGGAAGGAAGAAAATGTCTTGGCTGCGAAATATCAGACAGTGGACAGGGCTACACGATGTGCAGTCGTTAATACACACCGCAAGGAATAGAGAAGCAACGGAAAATGTTATCGCAAACATCCATTAGTGGATACGCATTAGAAGAAGAAGAATATCGAAATCCGATCTGTAATGTTAAATAAATAGTTGTAGCTTTACTATTGGAGATATTTCTTAAAAGTGGATGGGTTCGAATGTAGACACCACAGTAGAGCCCCTGAAATTCCGTGCGCATGTCTAGCACGCTCGGTTTGTGCGTGGTACGCATTTTGGTCTACTGCGCAGATGTCAAAAAACTAAAAATTCCTTATTTTTTTTGACTTCATTAGTCAAAAAAAAATTGGGAAAATAGTTATAAAGTTAAATACTTAGTGGTACCTTTACTATTGGCGTGGCACTCATTTTGGTCTACTGCACAGATATAAACAATCGAAAAATAAAGAAGTTCAAATAAAAGTTGAGAAAAAAAGTTTTTCACAAAGACAAAACAAAAAGGTGCGCGCGCACTTTGCCGCGCGCACATGTATTGCGCAAGCGGTACTGCCTGGCAGTAAGAGGTCGACCACCGCTTCTCGATTTATACCCTGCCCGGACGGTCAAATTGTGTGCCATTTTGACCTATTAATGAATGTTGCACAACTATTCCATAGAAAATTATTCTTCAAAATTACAGCATGCCGCCGCGCAGCGCTTCACGCCGTACGGAACCCTCTATGAGTATATGAGTACGTTGAACTCACTTTAATTTCACACAATCACGACAACTCCCTGGATTTAAATTACACAGCCCCACAAAAAAAAAAAAAATTGGTACCCCTTTCGAGACAACTATATCCCTATGTAATTTTCGCCGCTGAATTCGAATCCGAGGTCAACAAAAATAGTACACCCCCAAAATCAACCCCTAGCGCTAAAAACACCTGAGCAGGGTAAAAATGACTTAACGCTCCACAAATAGTCTTAAATCTCAATAAATCGAAGTTAATATAAACATTCAAGTATATAACGCATAAATACAGAGTTACCACTACTTTCCATTGAAAATCGCCCCCATGAGTATGTGAAAACTACCCCTCATACAACAGGAAACTTAAAAAAAATGCAGTGATTGCAAAAAAAAGCTTACGATGCCCAGTTTTTTGCAAGGAGTGAGTAAGTAACTGCATTAGTTCCGATGAGATGCTCAAAATCTACCCCCTCAGAGGGGCGGAAACCACCCCTAGATTAAAATTGCAAGAAAAATGGGGCAAAAAATTTTTTTATCATCGTGATTTCTATTGTAATCGATGCTAAAATTGGCTAAAGACATGCAGCACTGCAGTTTGGAGGTGAAACTTACACATTGCACCAAAGTCATTCAGTGACATCCCCATGAGAGGGTGAAAATTACTCCTCATATAATTATATAATAAATTCAAAAAATATTTGCAGTACCTTTTAGAAAAGCTCAAAACATCTGCATTTTTTTAGTTGAGAAGAATCTGTCTCTCTTTTTACGGACCAACAGCAACTGAAATTTTAATTTAGGGGTGGTTTCCGCCACTTTATGGGGGTAGATTTTGAGCATCGCATCGAGACTAATTCAGTTACATACTGTTTCTAAAATAACTGAGCATCGTAAGCTTTTTTTGCAATCACTGCAGTTTTCTTAAATTTCCCGTTGTGTGAGGGGTACTTTTCACTCACTCATGGGGGTGATTTTCAATGGAAAGTGGTGTTAACTCTGTTTATATTTAATTCGATTTATTGAGATTTAAGATTATTCGTGGAGCGTTAAGCCATTTGTACCCTCTTTAGGGAGTGTTTTTTCGCGCTAGGGGTTGATTTTGGGGGTGTATGATTTTATAAAAAAAAAATTTTAAAATTACATAGGGATACAGTTGCCTCGATAGCACGATGACAAAATTTTTTCCCAGATTTTCCTTGCAATTTTAATCTAGGGGTGGTTTCCGCCCCTCTGTGGGGGTAGATTTTGAGAATCGCATTGGAACTAATGCAGTTACTCACTCCTTGCAAAAAAAGCTAGGCATCGTAAGCTTTTTTGCAATCACTGTATTTTTTTAAGTTTCCTGTTGTATGAGGGGTAGTTCTCACCCACTCATGGGGGTGATTTTCAATGGAAAGTAGTGTTAACTCTGTATTTATGCGTTATATACTTGAATGTTTATATTTACTTCGATTTATTGAGATTTAAGACTATTCGTGGAGCGTTAAGTCATTTTTACCCTGCTGAGGTGTTTTTTAGCGCTAGGGGTTGATTTTGGGGGTGTATTATTTTTTTTGACCTCGGATTCGGATTCAGCGTCGAAAATTACATAGGGATATAGTTGTCTCGATAGGGGTACCAAATTGTTTTTTTTGTGGGGCTGTGTTATCTTTGTCAAATACCGTATAAGTAAGTATTTAATTTTCGGCATCGACGCCTCTCGTAACAGACCAACCTGGCCAACCTTAATTAATAATAAATAATACTAAATAACGTAATAAAAAAATAGCTATTTTTAAGAGTTTACATTGCGCACCAAAATATTTCCTAACTCCAACTCTGATTTTTACGTCATGAGCCCCTGAAGTCCGGGCTATATTTATTAAATTATTTTAGTTTGACGTTCAAATGAACAATACTTATACTTTCATAATTATAATAACAATATAATACTTGATACGCTATAATACTTTTATATTTGAATTTTTAAACAAATGATACCAATACATAAGTTGTAATAATTTCATGCAGTGTTTCATAGCCGACACTTGCATACATAAGTGTTTATTTCTACATGTATTTCTAAACGTACATTTTTTAAATCACTCTCACGCTCTCAAAACTATTTTACAAAGCAAAACTATCTTTGATTTTTTTTTGTTTTAGCAAAACCGATAAACTGTTATAAACTAGCAGTCATGGGACTAACATTTCCAGTTTTGTGACTTAAAGTTGACACGATACACACGAAGCTGGCGTCAACGACTGTACAATTTTTTTTATGATAATTAATTATTATATTAAAAATTAAACAATTGTTGGCAAGGATCATACTTAATTCTACTTGCCAGCGGCAGCGGTTGCTTTATAAAAATAATTAGATATATGTATACACCAGAGACAGACAGACAAATCTGACTACAAATCCTGGTCTAAATTTAATTAATACCCTATATGCCCGTCTATTTGGGACACTCTGCATAAGTAACGTTTTATAATTAAACTTCTCAAACGAATTTTATAATTTTTCGAAAGCCCTTGATTTATTAAGGTAATTTAAAACCATATAAAACTTTATTAAAAGTAATTAAGCATAAAGCTCGTGCCCTCAAGCCACACACACGCATACTTGTTATTTTGCTCGAATAAAAATTAAAAAAAGATTTAAAACACCGCCACCATAATTACTAAATTTAAACGTTGCCGACTTTAACTATATTTTTATAAAGTAAGTTGAGTTTTACTGTAAATTTTAATGTACTTTTTAACAAGCAAACCATATTCTAAATGGCATATTTTAACATACGTAAAAAGACTTTCGAATGCACGTTATTTTATTTCTTGTATGAATTTTAATATAATTATTATATTTTTTAATTGCACACATTATGCCTTAATAACTTTTTCAGATTCTGGAATTGATTTTAGACATTTGAGGCATACATTTGTTATTTTTATTCACACTAATATCAACGTACTGTGTCAACATGTTATTAATAAAGTCAACATTCAATGGATTTTTTTATTAATTTAAGTTAAATTTGACGTTGCTGGTAATGTTTGTCTGAGTTTTGGTTATTTTTTTATACGTACTATGTTTTAAACCTCTAATTCAATTTTTTAATAAAATAAAAGGGTTCGTGGGTGTGTTACAAGGGATATAAAAATAAATAAAAAATATAATTCATTTCGATACTTATATTAAAATGAATTGAAGTTTCCGTTTGACTAAATTTCTAGTACTGCTAGCATCACATAATGGTAAAAAGGATAACTTCAAACATGGTAAAAGATTTATTTCAATATTTTTAAATTTGTGGAACTTCAATTTTCAATCTTCAGTTCAATTTTTTGTGAGTGGGATGGCAAACAATTCTGCGCGATGCTACATGCAAAAAGCATGCATGTAGGTATACAAACTACCATTTGTGGAAACGGCTAAGGATTCGCTGCACATTTTTTTTATTGGCTTATTAGAATTTATGGTCAAAATGAAGTGAAAAATATTTTTTGGGAAGCGGAAAATGCCCTAAAAATCGAGTTTTGCCGAATCGGTGGCATTCTAAAATTCTGCCTTAACATAAATTTGCTTATTGCGAGACAAGTATTCGTAGGAAATAAAGATAATTATAGAGAACAATGTGAGAAGCACAGCTTTTTTGTACTGACCGTTTTAACTTCAACTTTCATATTTTAGCGCCAAAATATCCTGCATTTCAAAGTATATATTCATATATCATGTCCATAGTAACCTTGGGTAAATTGCCATAATCAGCTTTTTTAAAGCCCTGATTCACTGAATAGGCTATCACCAATGGTGAAAACACGTATACAAACGAATAAATTTTCTTTTAAAATCAACGAAAACATAAAACAAACACAGAGTTCAAATGATTATCTGATTATATTGTTTCACAGCTGTCACCGTACCTGGCAGAAATGGTTTATTCCACGATTACATTTATTGCGGACTTCTCGAATCAAAGCCGATAACGGTGTTAAGCTATCCTTTTCTAATGAATAATATTGTAGAAGTTGGACATAAATCTTTGATTACCTCGGAACTTTATGTTGATTGTTAAAAGCTATGGAGCAGTTTTATATCGAATCCTTTGTACCTATTATCACTGGTACCGACTTTGTAGTATATGTCAGACATTATGACAACAGCGCAAATCGATATATTATTTTATTGCTGTGAAATATGGCGAGGTTTTTTAATTCTTGTAAATTTTCACGTTCAAATATATTGCCGTAGACTTGTTTTAAGAAAAATCTGATTTAATTTTGATAAACTGCACCCTACCAACCTATTACCAAGTTATTGTTTTACTTATAAATAATATTTAAATTCAACTTAGTTCAACAGACCCACTATTCTGCTTGGTAAAAAAATATATTAAATACATATTTAGAAGCCCTATAACTTATTGTGTAATGAAATATACAATTTGTTTTAATTCTCATGGAGGTGTTAAATAGTAAAGGACATTTCACAATAATTATTATCATCTTTTTATATTAATTATGCCTGTGCTTATCAAAGACTTTTGCAAACAGATTGTTTTAAAGTATTAAGCAGCCCTCAGATGAATAATCAGATTGACAGAGTTTTTTATGACTGACAATATTACTGATCGTTTAAGGACAAAAGCTGATGGACTGTCAGTATTACTGATGGACGTGAGGAGCCCAAATTTGCCAATATAAGAGAGACTTTTTCTAAATCCATCATCATCTTCTTCTCGTGGGCCTATCCGTTCCGGATGTTGGCGATCAGCATGGCGAACTTTATTCGCTGTTACCCTGAAAAGCTTAGTGGTGGTCAAGGAGAACCACCTGCTTAAGTTTTGAAGCCAGGATATCTTCTTCTTCTTCCTGGTGCTCTTTTACCGTAAATTTTGCCCTATAAGATCAACTGCAACAGTCCATAATGTTGATCATTCCTCATAATGTGACCCACGTACTCCAATTTATACTCGGCGTTTAACGCTTACCAGAACTTCGCACTGTTCTTCCACTCTGAGCAGCACTTCAATACTGGTGACTAGGTCAAACCAGGAGATCCTCAGGATTCGTCGATTATTTCACATTTCAAAGGCCTTGAGCTTCTTCATAAATGCTTCTGAGAGCGTCCATGGTTCAACTCCATAAAGTAGAATTAAGAATACAAAGCATTGGAGTAGACAAATTTTACTTCCTAACACTTACAAAGAACCTTTACAAATATTACTCATTCTAACTAACCTGGCCCTGTCTTGCGAATCTTTATAACCACTGAGTAATCCCACTGGTCATTTACCCTAGTGCCAAGGTAGGTGTAACTGGCTATTCTTTGTATAGGTTGTTCATTGACCAGAAGTTGCCCGTTTGGTATCTGATTCTCACTGATAACTATCTATCTATTTAGTTTTCTTGATGTTAAGATTTAGGCCATAGCTTTGACTTACTCTCGTGAAATGTGTAATATGTGTTTGTAAACCCTCCAAACTGTCTGCAAAGTCTACCGTGTCATCCGCGTATCTGATATTATTCAAACCAGTGCCAGTTTAAAGAGATATTCAGAGTAGACACTGAACAGTATTGGGGACACTACACATCCCTGTCTTACTCCTCGTTCTATTAAGACTTCCTCTATTAATTCATTCTCCACTCTAACATCGGTTGATTGGTTGCAATATATGTTTGGAATTACTCTCATATCTTTATCGTCTAATCCAATTCTTTCTAGGATTGACATGATTTTATCATGTCTCACTCTCTCAAGGGCTTTCTGGTAGTCAGTAAAGCATTCATAAATATCACACTTGACGTCTCTGTATCGTTGAAATAAAACCTGAAACGCAAAATCCATTTTAATAAATATTAAATTTATAACAGCAGCAGATATAAAATTAAAAACACTATAGCCTGGCTAAAGAAAATACTAATAGAAATATTAAGTGACGTCTGTCATCAGTACACTGACATTAAACTGATGGGCCAAAATACTGAGGGCAACTGTGCGTCAAGAACTGCCACGATATACGGAAATATTTTTATCGTAGGTAGTATCAAAACTGCATATATTTTTCCAAAAAAATCGAAAAAAGTAGTTGCTAAGCAATTTTTTTAGCAGACGGTATGAGTATTGGTGGCTATAAAAATCCGAGTCGAAGGCGAGAATTTTTGCTACATGCACGAACTAGTAGGCTCTTGCCGACTTGTACCGCGTTTCAAAGAAAAAGTCGTCTTTAGCTTCTCCTTGAAACCAGGCACAGAACTGGAAACGCAATTCCATATCTCTAGGTTTGAGCAGAGTGTTAACAAGTTTTGGCTTATGGGGATACAATTTATTTAGTCTAAGTATCTTACTAGCAGATGCGCTTTAACTGTATTCTTTATTTGTTCTAGGAATATTTTTATATTCTCACAACCGCTTGCAACACTTGTAAGTGATTTTCTACAGTAAGTTTTTGAACTTTTTATGTATTTTCTTAAAAATATTTTCGACAGAGCCACTACAGCCAGTATTTTTAAATTTAGAGAATATATTCGCTAACAGTATCGGGAGGATATGTTTGACAGGGTGTCTAATATTAAATAAATAATTACCGCCAACAATAAGAACTACTTCAATTTTTTCAGCCATTGTCAGCTTAGTCACCATTACTAATGTTTAAAATTATAAATTAAAAAATTGAAAACTTTTTTTACGTTTAAAATAAAGATTAACAGTTTGACAGAGACGTTTCCGTGACATGGTATTACCATTTTTACACTTTATTAGTTTACCTTTCTAAAAGATTAGTGCCGTTTTTCTCCAAGTAAATTTCGATTTTTAGATTTTTGATACCTTCTGTAGGCCTCAAGCTAAATTTGCTAACATAAATAAAAAGTCATGATACATCAAATGTTAAAATGCAGAACTTCTTATGAAGTGCCACTTTTTTCTCTAAAATCGATGTTAAAAAAGTTTCCCATTTGGTACGAGTTTCCGAATACACGCTGTACTTTATTAATCCTCAGTCATATTTATTAGCCTGTGGTATTAACCCATTATAGAGTAGTAGTAGTCCATCCATCTGCAAATATTCTACAAAACTGAAAGCCTGGCAACAGCCGTTCTCAAAAAGTATGTGGGGGAACATATCACTTGGCGGGTTATAAATTATTTGGGAATCCCTGATTGCTCTAAAATTAAAATAATGGTATCTATGCTTGATTCGAAATCAATGGATTTA
Source organism: Philopedon plagiatum (assembly GCA_963971165.1). Taxonomy (NCBI): domain Eukaryota; kingdom Metazoa; phylum Arthropoda; class Insecta; order Coleoptera; family Curculionidae; genus Philopedon; species Philopedon plagiatum. Next base: position 54,375,197 of record OZ020189.1, on the reverse strand, counting down.
TACCCCTTGGGTTGGGAAATAAGAAGCTAAATTTATATCTAATATAAATACCTTTTTCGTCACAAATAGTTTACTTTAATTTGTTTTTCGACAAAACACGTCTAAAACCAGCCTATTAATCCGACCACCTTTTTACTTAATTTTTGTGATTTAAAACATTCTTCCTATACGGTGTAAACGCATAATTAATTTTTGGAAAAGCCCATCTCTTGCTGCGGATTAGACCTACTTTATGATCCAATATGTGTTACGAGCTCATCATAACCGTAAAAAAGGGAGAATAAATCGAATAGAGATCAATAAAGTGCCACTCGCCGAGATGAAACAACAAATTGGAGATAAGAAAATGGGGTAAGAAATTGGCCGTAGTCTAGTTGAGGTTCGTCACGCGGGTTATCCAGAACACAACTCCACTTTGCAATTGCTTTCTATTGAATTATTCAATGGTCACAAATTTGATGGTTGCGGACTTGGGAAGTTCTGCTGCTGGGAAATTGGGCGACATTTTAGGTATCTGGAATATGTTATTCAGTCTTTTTTTAATTTGTTAAAGTAACTATTTCATAGTTAAATTTACACTGCTCCTGTGGGTTACAATTTATGGGTAAACTCGTTGCTCTTTAAATTAAAGATGAACGAAATTTTATAGTCACCTGGAAAGCTATAATTTACGAAAGTCGTATCAATATATGTCAGAATGTTTTTATTTGAAAATAACTCCACTTAATGACTAGAGAAATCCATTCCATAGTTTTTTTTTTGTTTATTTTAGTGACTTGGACATTTCGGAAAACAATACGCACTACACGCCTAATGTACCGCACAATAACATAGAGTACGAAATTTATATTCCAACACTTGGGAAATTTATGTACATTAAAATTTGCCTGTATTTCTATCTAATCTAATCTGGCTTAAAGATTGATTCTTAAAAGCCAAAAATCTCAGTGTTGGCTTGCCCTGAAAACAAAAATCTTCTTCAGGTTTGTTATTCCAGCGAGTTTGTAAAAAAAGCTAGCAAGAGAGTGCAAATGAACCTCATTGAAAGCTTGTCGTAAAATTTAGAAGCAATTTGCAAGGTATAATTTCATCTCTTTTCTTTTTATTTTACCTACATATTTTATTTTATCTAAAAACCCAAGGGCAGCATAGTACAACAGAGTTATTAAAGACATATAACAGTAAAAAACTAAATTTATCCAAAACGTATATTAATAGTTTTTAAACGATTACTCTATAAATCATGTATCTGATTTAATTGATACTGCTAAGGGCTCCCTGCTGATTGCGGTTCTGGGCGTTGCGCCGACGCGACGTCACCATCTATGTAAGTATGGCTGAACTTTAATAATGTAGGAAGCTGAAGCACGTCCACACAGCTAGCCTAAACCGTTACTAAAACTGCAGTCATCTGCCATGATCATAAATGAAATTCCTAAATATGTAGCTATTTAGAGTAGACATTCGATATAAATTCGAAAGATATACAGGGTGTCCGGTAAGTATGGGGCAAATTCTCTGAAGCGTATAGGGAACGTTAAAATAAGTCTAGTGTTCCATATATATTTTTTATAGTGCTCCCCGACCGAGATATCGGGACCCAAAGGGGTACTCAGCTATTTACATTTTTCGTATTATTTTTTGAACCTACTTGTATACTTTGCTACAATTTGGGCATTTTGTACAAAGAATACAGGTACACAAAAATAGTTGCTACACGGTAACATTCAATGTTTCAGGAAAGCCAGAAACGGACTCGCCCCAATACCCATGAAATCAACATTTTTGCCAGGTGGCATATAATCGAATTAAAGATTTTATTGTTGGATACTATAAACACTTTACTCCAAAGAAGGTACCCTTCAATTATTTCGATACAATGAACGGTTTTCGAGATAAATTAGTTTTTTGGGTGACTTATTTGCGAGAGTTACTACAATTAAAAATAAATCGATACTATGGCAACAAGCCTCTTTTTATTATCTGCTAATGTAGCGGGCTTAATTGTCAACATTAGCAATAAAACTTAAACAACAAACAGTAAGTAGTTTTTTACAATTAAATCTTTGTGACGTCAATTTCTGTCAAATATTTACTACAGTCGAATACTAAACACCTCCAGAACATTGAAAATAATTTAAAAGCAGTCGTCAGATTAACAGTTTTTTATTTGTCTGTTTTGTTAAACATTACTTTAACAATTGCTCAATATGACCACCCTGTACCTCAATACACTTTATTATTCTACGAATATTTTTTTGCTGCACATTAAACAACATTCCAGGATTGTTCCGAATTTGATCACAATACCCCCTTATTCATCGAATTAAATCATGCATGTTATTAACTGGCGTTGAATACACAAGCTCTTTTAGATAACCCCTGAAAAAAATCCAATGGATTGAGATCCGGCGACCTAGGCGGCCACAAAACAGGTCCGCCACGACCAATCCATCGATCACCGAAAGTATTTGACAAATTTAATGTTGTCGAACTAAATCGAAGACATGGGGCGGCGCACCATCATGCATAAACCACATCTGAGCTCTAGTTTGCAGAGGTACGTTTTCTAATAAATTATCTAAATGCTGTTGCAAGAACTGCCGACAGAGTGCACCATTTAACCTGTCTTCTAAGACGAATGGACCTACTAGATTATTTCCAATGATGCCAGCCCACACGCTGATCATGAATCTTTGTTGGTTCTTTGTCTGAACAATGCCATGAGGATTTTCCTCAGCCCATACATGTTAATTATGAGAATTTATTATCCAGTCTCTTATAAAACCAGCTTCGTCGGCAAACAAAATAATCATTGTAAAAATGTAATTTTCTCTATGTTGCTGTAAAAACCAGTTAGCGTAAAGCAGTCGTGCTGGGTAATCTTCAGGAGACCTAGCATGAACCTTTTGTACATGATAAGGATGCAGCAGTTGCCCTTTAATGGTTTCATGAACAACCCATTTTGTTGAACCAATCTGTCTAGAGATCTTTCCTACACAATTCACGTATCTCTTAATAATTTAAATTTTTTGGAAGAATTTTTCGAAGACCGAATTATTAGTCGTAATATACCAGTTTTCAAAACCCCTTGTGAAAATTTAGAAGACCTACGGGCTAGAATTACAAATAAATTTCGGGAGATTAACAACTCTTGTAACGTTCTGGTTCGTCGTTACATTGATAAATAGCATTTAAGACAATAGAGGATAAGGTAATGTTATTGTAAATAAACAACTTAACTTAGACAACGGTATTCTCTTGTATTTTAAACTTTACTCACCGAAAAGTATTGGGAAAACCACAAAAATATCAAATTAAAACTTTGTTGACCTGACCACTGATAAGTTTTAAGCATTTATTTGGCAGCATCCTTTGATTTTTCGAGCCACAAACACTGTCTACACTTGAATTAATTTTGGAAGTGTATAATCCTGAAAGTTTTATTATCTTAAGTTGGATAGACACTGCAAGACTTTGTAACTTTCATTGAAATTGTTGATACCGGTGTTTGGAGGTGGTCATTTTCTAGGTTACTGTCATTTCGCCGTACGAGACGTCGCGCTGGACGATGTGCGCGCGAAGACCACAGGTTGCCAGGTTTCCTCGTTTATTGTCGGAAGTAGTTCTCTGGGCGGTGCCACACACGGCAATTTGAGATATTTAGGGCGACAAAAATGTTTTCTTTCCACATATGAATATTTTGACTCGGTAAATGATTAGAATTGATGTATTTTATAACAAATGTATTTAGTTTATAAAGAAGATTCCCACTGCATGAAAAAATGCAACGGATTAATTATATACCTATAGAGTAAAAGAGCCTAGGTCTTAAAAAAATATTTAATAATGTATATAAGCAAACCTGAACAAACATATGCCTTAAGACTATTCTGAATCTGCATCACTAGTATCGACTGTAGCATCATCTGATTCTGTCATGTCTATTGTATCATCTTCGATGTCATCAGCTCGGTCCATAGTAGTTTCACTTAAAAAATCAGGAATTGTTAACATTTTGATTACATCTTGCGAAAACGGTTTTCTCTTCTTGCGTGTAATCTTTCGACATGATGAAATTATAGGATCCGACGAAACAAGCATCCAGTGCAGAATGTCTGTATTGGTATCCACTCGCGATATCTTTCTCGAATCAAACTGTTTATAGCCTTTGGGACGCGCCTCCAAAACATCTTCGGAAAGCTGTCCGGTAGGTAAAGGTAGACTTTCGATAATGTCACTTCCATGAATTAGCAACTTCTTCAGGACTATAAGCCGTTACTGTTGGAGATATCCAAAAATCATGCGCTTTCTTCATTTTTTTAATCTCCGGGGTGAAGAACTTACTGCAAGCTTTACTATTTGTGTAGCGGTTCTTTTTCCAGTTCTAACGAAGCTTGACTCAGTGGCATAAGACAGTTTCTCAGGAGAAAAACCACACACAAGCGGTTTAATATCTCGTTGCTTTGTTCTTTTACTACCTGCGGAGAAAAGCTTTTTCGGCCTGCCCTTTTGTACCTTAGGTAGTGCAACTGCTGAAGGAAGCGTGCTTTGGCATACTTGTGGTAATTTCAGTTCGCCTTCAAACCACTGAACATGTTTATTTATAAACCTGTCCTTAATTTTTCTACACTGTCTCCATCTTGAGATAAATTTAGATACAAACACTTTTATTACACTTTTTACCTGTTTTTCAGAGTGTGTGGGTAGCTCACTAACATTAAATGTGTCCAATATGTAACTAAATAATCGTTCATTACATTTTACCGATGATAATTTAAAGAAACTGTCTCTTTGTAAAACCTCAAATAGTTTTTCCTTTTCGCTGTTATAGCTGTAGAAACCGGGATGTCACGACTCCCTGCAAACAAAGAAGTTTATTTACCAAAAGGTCCTTTTGGGATAGCTAGATTTTTTTTTACATACACTGCATAAATAAGGTAATCAAACGAACAAGTGTAAATGGTGGTACTTCGCGGAACTTTTTTTGCAAGCCTCGTTAAATATCATTGCATACCAAAATTTGTAAAAAAATTACACTTCTCTTTCAAATCGAGTTTAAACAAAAAACGTAAAAAAATAAGTTATATTACAGTATACCTAAAATGTACTCACCTGACGCTACACACTCCATGCCAAATAACAGTTCTTAATATTTCCACAATGAAAAAACACATACACTTACTTCGATAATATTTCGGACGTAACTGATTGCGAGAACACACAGGAATAGACCCGTTGACTGTACCGGCCATAGAATTTTTTGCCGGTACGCATGAAATAAAATATGGGTAGGTTTGAGAAACATTGTATTAAGGAACATTGTTTTAAATTATATTTACCTATTAGCCACAACAGAAAAAAATGTTTTTGTCGCTCTAACTATGCCAAATTGCCGTGTATGCGGTGTCCGACATCTTAACTTGGGAATATCGGGGTTTGAAAGAAAAGATGCGGGATAGACGATTATTTTGTAATCTACCCGTGCTGTTGTGCAAACTTTGGGTTATGTACATTCTGGTAAGGTGGTAATTGTTTAGGTACAAATCGGAGATGGACTGATGACGTCAGTATCGTTGGTAAAAGTTGCACTAATCGGCAATGGTGCCAGAAGATGTCATTTTGCTGATTTACCTGCTACATCTAGATAGGGTTCTCAAACAACCACACTGAATAACGGGTTGACGTGGGAGAATTCTAGATGATTAATTTTAGGGACGTTAAATATAGGATTAATGGTTGAATTGACTGCAACAGGTGGTTGTAGGCAATCAGTCATTGATAGTAGCAGTAAGGTTTTCGGTTATAAAAGAGTAGGGTTGAATAATTTGTGTAATTGATCATATAACGTTACCGTTACGACTTATACTTTGTTGGAGCTCTCTTGGAATTTTTCGACAGATTTCGAAACCGGAGGTTTTGGTGCCTCGTGGTGATCTGCGAAAGTTCTTTTCAAATAAGACGATTGCGAAGCTAGGACAAAACGATTTTCTAGTAATCCACTTTGTTTGTGGGGGTTAAAGTTCTAGTTTTACCAGTGTTTTCTTATAGTTTTGTGGTGGTGTTGAAATTGGTTCAAGCTAACCTGAAGTTTCGTATCGTGTAAGAAAACAGCCGTTGGTTGCGGGAGAAATATTCGTCTTAACTGAAAGCCGCCATTTTACACCAAGCCGGCGTGATTTTGTGTGACCAAGAGATAGTCCACAGGTAGGTTTTCTAAGTATATTTGTCCATTAGTTTAGCACTGTAAATATTTCCTCCCTATGGAATTTCATGGAATCTATTGGGTATTTTGTTCTTTTAAGGGATTTTCTGGTACCGGTCATTTTCTTTGTTGGTTGGAGGTCATCATGGCGAGATCAACCATTGATTCTAGAGGCCCTCAAATAATCTAAGGAGGTTTGACATAGAGTGATTGAGTAAGTTCGTTCCATTTATTTATTTTTTTTTTAATATTTCAGGGTGCAAATCCTGGGTTAAATGTCAGTACTGGGCTAAAACTACCAGTCCTGGGTTAAAAGTGGTAAACCTGGGCTAGAATTCCGAGCTCTACACTGTCCTGCGCGTTTGAGGGGATTAACTACCAACGACGGCCATTGTTCTCTTTTATATATATATTTTTTATTATTTATAAGACAAAAATTGGTTCTCTTTCATACCATTTTATATTCATAAAACAAAGATAATAATGATAATAATTAACAAAACCTGAGTTCTGTAAATAGCCTAGCGTGAAGGTGATCTATTCTCAAACATTAACTCGGTTCACCAAATTTGAAAGGCCATGCGTTAATACAGAAAATGCTCTCTCCCTCCACTACGCTTACGTAAGCTGCGGACGGTGATTTATTGCGCCTGATGTCGCTTTAGTATCGTGTAAATATTTCCGTTTGGGTACCGAAGTATACTTTCACGAGTGTGCTATATTTTTACGGTTTATGATGTGTAGTTTAAGTGTTATTGTATTATTTTCCTCATGTAATTTTGGTTCGAAAAAATTAACCAAAAATTAATTATAAGCCTACAGACCATATTTTGAATAGGCGATGTTAATAATCAATAATTAAATTAATCTTTAGGTTATTACCTAAAATCTTAATATATGAGATATTTTATATTATAAAAATCACTAATTAAATTAAATTGATCTTTAGGGTGTTACCCAAAATCTTCACATTACTTAATATATTTCATATTTTCAAAGAATAACGCTTCTTATTACCCGGACTCCTTTTTGGGTGTCAAAAAGAAAAAATATAGGAAAAACAATTATTGTAGGACGATCAATCTAGGTGGCTTAGCTGAGGGAGCGTCCCTCGCTACTGACACTTGACGGTGTAAGTTTTTATAACTGTCTAATATTGGGGAGATTGCTTGTGAAATTTCCTTTTTTTTTGTGGGTACTGATTTAGGTAACTAGGAATATTGATTTTAGTTGTAAAGTAGATTTGTAGATAAATTCGCTTAAAGCATTAACGGATATTTTTTTTTGTATATATTATTTATTATATATTCGTTTCTTCAAAACAAAAATTATGGCGGAAAATTTGAAACTGGAGGTAAATAGACTCTCAAAGTCAGAAATTTTATATGAGCTAACTGTTAGAGGTGTTATACACCCAGACGATACGAGTATCGAGGATTTGCGTAAAGTCTTGAGGAAGTCCTTGAGGCTAGATAAGTCCGCTCTTGCAGAGAAGAAGCCCACATATCCATATACTTTCGCAGCTGATTTGGCGGCACTGAACGATGCCCTGGTTGAGTTAGAGGATCTGATAGATCATTTTGATGGTATTGATCAAAGAACTAGCAAAAAGATTTCTTCAAAACTCGCGTATGCTCTAGGAAGATTAAGGAATGCGGTCCCTAAGGACGATCAAGAAAAAGAGGCAAAATCCAAACTACGTTTTAAGCTTTTATTAGCCTATGATACTTATATGTCTAGCATAAAAACTGACAAGAAGAATAAAAATGTGACATTGCTTAATTTAGATGTTATGAATAGTACTGCACTCTCAAACCCTTCCTCATCGAGCAGTGATGAGTCCGATTCTGACGATGATAATGCGAATGCTAGTAGGAATAGAATAAAACCTGTCCCATTACGCGATTGGGTATTGAAATTTACTGGTGATAAGTCTGACAAGGGCTTAACTTTTAGTTACTTTTTGGAACGGGTGAATGAGTTGAAGCGTTCTAGACATGTTTCTCGTCAAATGCTATTCGAAGAGGCTGGAGATCTCTTTGATGGAGAAGCAAAAAAGTGGTTTAATCTGATCAAAGATTGGGTGACTGATTCGGACTCCTTAGTCACGGCTATGCGAGAGGAATTTCAAGGTCCGGACTATGATAAGAGACTATTCGAGGAGATCAAGCATCGTACTCAAGGCGAAAATGAAAGTATCGGTAGCTATATTGCAGCGATGAATGGGTTGTTTTCCCGTCTTCAGCAGACAATTCCGAATGAGGCTAAATTAAAGATTTTATTAGATAATATAGCTCCTTATTATCAACCTCATCTAGCTTTTAAAGATATAACGTCGGTAATGGATTTGTTGACGTTGTGCCGCAGGCTTGACGCGAAACGGCTTTTGGTTGAATCGTATGTACCGCCGCCTAGGCGAAGTAAGTGTTTGGAACCTGATTTGGCGTATGCGGGGACGTCTAGTATAGCATCTACATCCCGTTCCAGTGGCACGAACTCAGCAGGGGATAGACCAGAAACTTCCTATGGGAAGCTACCTAATCGTAAATCCGCACCGCAGACATTGATGGCATCAGGAAAGCCTTGTCCTTCTAATCGGAGGTGTTGGAACTGTAATGGCAGCTGTCATTATGCTTCTGGTTGTACCGAGCCCCAAAAACGTTATTGTTATCGATGTGGATATGCTGAGGTGACTGTTCGTACCTGTCCCAAATGTAATAAATTGCAGGGAAACGGAGCTGCAAGGCAATAGGAAGCGGCCAGCTGTTGCCTAGTGCGCCTAACGTGGCCGATAGTGAGACTGTTTCGTATCGTCGTGTTTTAGATTTTGTCCTGTCACATGCCTATGGTGATGAGAGGCAATATGTAAATGTTTCTATTTTTGGTGTGAAAGTTTTAGGTCTTTTAGATTCCGGTAGCAATAGTACTTTACTTGGAGGTAAAGGATGGGATTTATTGAAGAGTATAGGTTTAATTTCTTTGGAAAAGAGTTCCTTACAGGTAACTGTCGCGAATGGACAGAAGTGTGATTGTTTGGGTATTCTGCATGTTCCTATTCGATTAAGAAATAGGGAGAAACTTGTGGATATTTTAGTTGTTCCTGATCTGCCCCATACTTTAATTTTAGGAATTGATTTTTGGCGTAGAATGGGAATTATTCCGGACTTGCGTTCCGGAGAATGGCAATTTTCAGATGGTGACAATGTTAATGTAGCTGCGGTTGAGGTTTTAAAGTCGCGAAGTTCTTTAACCCCTCAGGAGGCAGTAGTCTTGGACAAGCTGGTCAAGGATGGCTTTAACAGAATGGGCAATTCATTGGGTTGTACCACTCTAGTAGAACACCGAATTATCACTGATTCTGAGCCAATAAAGCAGAGGTATTACCCTGTTTCACCAGCGATAATGCAGCATATTGACGCTGAACTTAAAGATATGCTGAATAAAGGCATCATTGAGCCTTCGACTAGTCCATGGGCTAGCCCTATAGTCATGGTACCAAAGAAAGAGGGAGGCTGGCGATTTTGTTGTGATTTCCGCAAACTGAATAAAGTTACGACTCGCGATGCATATCCTCTTCCCTATGTGTCGCACATTTTAGATAAATTACCAGATGCTAGATATCTGTCGTCTTTGGACATTAAGTCGGCGTATTTTCAAGTTCCTTTAGAGGAGGAGTCGAGGCAGAAAACTGCATTTACTGTACCATCCCGAGGCTTATACCAATTTAAAAGAATGCCTTTCGGTCTTCACAATGCTCCGGCAACGTGGCAACGTCTTATAGACAGAGTGTTGGGTATGGACTTGGAACCCTATTTGTTCGTCTACTTGGATGATGTTATTATTGTTACCCAGACTTTCGAAAAACACGTCGAAGTGTTGTCCGAGGTATTTAAACGCCTAATTGCTGCGGGGTTGACATTGAATGAAGAAAAGTGTCAATTTTGTCGGACTGAGTTACGATACTTGGGCTATGTGGTTAACAAAAATGGTTTGCATGTAGACCCCGAGAAGGTGAACGCGATTTTGCAGATTCCTACCCCTAAAAAGGTGTCCGAGGTGCGAAGCGTCGTAGGTACTGCCTCATGGTATCGTCGGTTTATAGCGAATTTTTCTTCCATAGTTGCGCCGTTGACAGAATTAACGAAGAAGAAGGTAAAATTTCACTGGAGTGAGAAGCAGGAGGAGGCTTTTCGTGTGATTAAGGAGCATCTTGTGTCAGCTCCAGTCTTGTCGTGTCCTGATTTTAGTCTGCCATTTTGCGTGCAGACGGATGCAAGTGGTTTTGGCATAGGTGCAGTTTTGAGCCAGCAGCATCTGGACGGTGAAAAGGTGGTGTGTTATTTGAGCAGGTCATTGACCAAGGCTGAGAGACAGTATTGTACTACTGAACGTGAGTGCTTGGCTGTAGTGTGGGCCATTGAAAAGTTACGTCCCTACCTTGAGGGATCACATTTTACGGTCATTACGGATCATTGGAGTTTGAAATGGTTGTCTAGCTTGAAAGAGCCCAATGGACGATTGGCTCGTTGGTCGGTAAAACTGCAACAGTATAGTTTTGACGTGGTGCAGACCATCATGTCCCAGATATGTTATCTCGTTCGGTACCCATTTTAGATTTTCTTCACTTGGATACCTTGGTATCTGATAATAAATTTCAGGAAAATAATAAAGATGAATCCTGTAGTGTCACGGATAAGTGGTATCGTGGTATGATTTGTAAGGTCAATAAAAATCCGATAAAGTTCTCAACTTGGCGAGTAGTGGGTTCGATTTTGTATAAGTATAGTAAGACTGGTATATTTCCTGATCTGTCCAGCGATGGTGATTACTGGAAGCAGGTGGTACCTAAAACAGAGAGAGCTGAAATCTTACGTAAGTGTCATGACGACCCATGTGCCGGTCATCCGGGAGTTCTAAAAACTTTTCAGAGAGTAAGTCAAAAATTCTATTGGCCTAAGATGAAAGCTGATATTACCCGGTATGTACAGAAGTGCACTGTATGTTTGAGAAATAAGCCAGAACAGAGAAAACCTGCTGGGCTTATGCAACCACACCAGGTCGCAAGTGGACCTTTCGAAGTAATTACATGTGATTTGATTGGACCTTTACCACGGTCTACTCGTGGGTACAAATTTATTATGTTGATCATGGATAATTTTAGTAAGTTCACCGTGACTGTTCCTTTGCGAAACTCGACGGCCAGTTTTTGTTGCAGGGCCATTGAAGACAATTGGCTTCTGATCTTTGGGCAACTAAAGCGTATTATTTGTGATAATGGCGTACAATTTCGGGGGAAGGAGTTTAGAGGATTGATGTCCTCGTACGGAGTTCAAATATCATTTACGGCTAATTACCATCCTCAAGCTAACCCCACCGAAAGAGTGAATAAAACCCTGGGGACCATGATTCGATGTTACGTCACGGAGAATCACCGTGATTGGGATCGTCATCTTTTGAAGCTTGCTTGCGCCATTCGTACACAGACTCACGAATCGACTAAGCATAGTCCCTACTTCATTGTGTTTGGTCGCGAAATGCCGAATAACTTGGGTTTGTCGATAGATGGTTCGCAGGAATGTGAATCGTTACCACGAGAGAATAATTTACTACGGAACCGAGCGGAAGCTTTTGTTAGGCTCCATGCGGTCGTGCGGAGGAATTTGGAAAGGGCGGCCATGCGCAATAAACGTTTTTATGATTTGCGCAGCCGTGATGTTACCTATGATGTTGGCACTAAAGTGTATAGGAAAAACTTTGTATTGTCGGATGCGGCTAAATTTTTTTCGGCCAAATTGGCGGATAAATTTGTTGGTCCATTTGTGGTTAAGAAAAGACTGTCACCATGGACGTATGAGTTACAGGATTTGAATGGGAAAAATTGCGGGGTGTGGCACGCGAAGAGTTTGAAACCGTGCGTAGATATCGATACATAGTGGTTGTTGGGTCATCCTCGCGCACGAAGGGAAGACACGCTTCTTCCGTTAATTGGTCTAGTTGCAGTACCGCTGTGACTAGCCTGTCCCGATTGAAATTTCTCACCCGTAGTTATTACTCTTGTTGAATACTCATGTTTGAAATCTAGGTTGAATTAAACCTATGCGCTACAGGTGCAACCATTTGTTTTGGAAACTTTCGGTAGATTGGGGACAATTATTACGAATTTTTGAATGGACTTGTATTTATATTTGATGTGAAATAGTTCATGTAACATGTACAAGGCAGTAGTTAGATACTACACAGTTGTACAGTATAGGATAAGTCAGTTGTGAGTGTAGTGTGGATGAAAATTTGTGAAATTTTCTTAGGGAGGTTAGGGTGGAATTTGTAACGTTCTGGTTCGTCGTTACATTGATAAATAGCATTTAAGACAATAGAGGATAAGGTAATGTTATTGTAAATAAACAACCTAATTTTACCAATGGGTTTTCTTGTTATTTTAAAGGAACTCATAAGAGCAACTTAACTTAGACAACGGTATTCTCTTGTATTTTAAACTTTACTCACCGAAAAGTATTGGGAAAACCACAGAAATATCAAATTAAAACTTTGTTGACCTGACCACTGATAAGTTTTAAGCATTTATTTGGCAGCATCCTTTGATTTTTCGAGCCACAAACACTGTCTACACTTGAATTAATGTTGGAAGTGTATAATCCTGAAAGTTTTATTATCTTAAGTTGGATAGACACTGCAAGAATTTGTAACTTTCATTGAAATTGTTGATACCGGTGTTTGGAGGTGGTCATTTTCTAGGTTACTGCCATTTCGCCGTACGAGACGTCGCGCTGGACGATGTGCGCGCGAAGACCACAGGTTGCCAGGTTTCCTCGTTTATTGTCGGAAGTAGCTCTCTGGGCGGTGTCCGACATCTTAACTTGGGAATATCGGGGTTTGAAAGAAAAGATGCGGGATAGACGATTATTTTGTAATCTACCTGTGCTGTTGTGCAAACTTTGGGTTATGTACATTCTGGTAAGGTGGTAATTGTTTAGGTACAAATCGGAGATGGACTGATGACGTCAGTATCGTTGGTAAAAGTTGCACTAATCGGCAATGGTGCCAGAAGATGTCATTTTGCTGATTTACCTGCTACATCTAGATAGGGTTCTCAAACAACCACACTGAATAACGGGTTGACGTGGGAGAATTCTAGATGATTAATTTTAGGGATGTTAAATATAGGATTAATGGTTGAATTGACTGCAACAGGTGGTTGTAGGCAATCAGTCATTGATAGTAGCAGTAAGGTTTTCGGTTATAAAAGAGTAGGGTTGAATAATTTGTGTAATTGATCATATAACGTTACCGTTACGACTTATACTTTGTTGGAGCTCTCTTGGAATTTTTCGACAGATTTCGAAACCGGAGGTTTTGGTGCCTCGTGGTGATCTGCGAAAGTTCTTTTCAAATAAGACGATTGTGAAGCTAGGACAAAACGATTTTCTAGTAATCCACTTTGTTTGTGGGGGTTAAAGCTCTAGTTTTACCAGTGTTTTCTTATAGTTTTGTGGTGGTGTTGAAATTGGTTCAAGCTAACCTGAAGTTTCGTATCGTGTAAGAAAACAGCCGTTGGGTGCGGGAAAAATATTCGTCTTAACTGAAAGCCGCCATTTTACACCAAGCCGGCCTGATTTTGTGTGACCAAGAGATAGTCCACAGGTAGGTTTTCTAAGTGTATTTGTCCATTAGTTTAGCACTGTAAATATTTCCTCCCTATGGAATTTCATGGAATTTATTGGGTATTTTGTTCTTTTAAGGGATTTTCTGGTACCGGTCATTTTCTTTGTTGGTTGGAGGTCATCATGGCGAGATCAACGATTGATTCTAGAGGCCCTCAAATAATCTAAGGAGGTTTGACAGAGAGTGATTGAGTAAGTTCGTTCCATTTATTTATTTTTTTTAATATTTCAGGGTGCAAATCCTGGGTTAAATGTCAGTACTGGGCTAAAACTACCAGTCCTGGGTTAAAAGTGGTAATCCTGGGCTAAAATTCCGAGCTCTACACTGTCCTGCGCGTTTGAGGGGATTAACTACCAACGACGGCCATTGTTCTCTTTTATATATATATTTTTTATTATTTATAAGACAAAAATTGGTTCTCTTTCATACCATTTTATATTCATAAAACAAAGATAATAATGATAATAATTAACAAAACCTGAGTTCTGTAAATAGCCTAGCGTGAAGGTGATCTATTCTCAAACATTAACTCGGTTCACCAAATTTGAAAGGCCATGCGTTAATACAGAAAATGCTCTCCCCCTCCACTACGCTTACGTAAGCTGCGGACGGTGATTTATTGCGCCTGATAACTCTATGTCGCTTTAGTATCGTGTAAATATTTCCGTTTGGGTACCGAAGTATACTTTCACGAGTGTGCTATATTTTTACGGTTTATGATGTGTAGTTTAAGTGTTATTGTATTATTTTCCTCATGTAATTTTGGTTCGAAAAAAATTAACCAAAAATTAATTATAAGCCTACAGATCATATTTTGAATAGGCGATGTTCATAATCAATAATTAAATTAATCTTTAGGTTATTACCTAAAATCTTAATATATGAGATATTTTATATTATAAAAATCACTAATTAAATTAAATTGATCTTTACGGTGTTACCCAAAATCTTCACATTAATTAATATATTTCATATTTTCAAAGAATAACGCTTCTTATTACCCGGACTCCTTTTTGGGTGTCAAAAAGAAAAAATATAGGAAAAACAATTATTGTAGGATGATCAATCTAGGTGGCTTAGCAGAGGGAGTGTCCCTCGCTACTGCATAGTTTCCGTTGGGAAGTTACGAGGAAGAAATTATCATTTTCATGGTTTTGGTTGATAGGTAGGTAGGTTAGTACTGGTGGATTAAATAAAATCATGTGGCGCCCTCTATAAATCTTTTTATGAACCTGGCCCTTCTCCACTGTTTAAAGGCTGGCGGCATCCATACAGTACATAAGTGTCCGTAAATCTTCCAACCTAGAACTAGCGAGATACCTCTCTATATAATTAACCTCGTGGCGTGCGAAGAGAAGTAAGGGTGGTCACACTCTCCCCAAGTGCTCACCAATGTTTTTGAAGCTCTAAAAAGAAGAATGATAACGTTTTGAAGTAGAAAGTGGACACGTCTCATTTAGTTTAAATTTATAATTTTTAGGTTCTTTGTTGTATATGTTTTTGTTTAATTCTGTATTATGCAATGACAATGACAATACTGTAATTTTCTTAAAAATAAAAACTTCAGAAGTTTTATTTTTCATTCACCTATACATTTTACCTGTTACCGTTCAAGCGTAATAATAATTCAAGACATGCGTGATTGATTCCACAGCATACTTTGAGGACGTTCTTTTTGATCTTACGTTATAATTTAGCGTGGATTCATAGAATAAACAAATCATTAATTATATTTACAAAAATGATGTGGTAAGTATCATCATCATAAGTTTTATAAGAAACAAGAATGTTTTAACGGAAAATATTTTAGACTAGCCTATTGTTTATAGTCTTATGAGCAAACAGTAAAATGAACTAAAAACTGAGTTCAATTTGAATAATATATTTTTTTTGCTTCGACGGGCATCCTAAAAAATAAGTTGGTTGCAAGTGATGAATTTGCTTTCTAAATCACGCTCACCGACTTATTTAACTATTTACTGATCAGCATCAAAGTACTACTGATAAAACTACTGATTTGCTATAAACGCTTTGATTAAATGAAAATATTGTATTTTGAACGTAGAAATATTACATTATCACAAATATATATATATATATATATATATATATATATATATATATATATATATATATATATATATATTTGTGATAATGTAATATTTCTACGTTCAAAATACAATATTTTCATTTAATCAAAGCTTTTATAGGAAATCAGTAGTTTTATCAGTAGTACTTTGATGCTGATCAGTAAATAGTTAAATAAGCCGGTGACGGTCAAAATGGCATCCGCCCAAAAATAGCAGAAGTTAGGGTAGAATATATACACGAATATACTCCCTGTATATTAGGGTTTCGTGCAAAGGTCTGGTTAGCCTCCGTACAACAGATGGTAAGGTTGGCATCCATCCGTATACTCTACATAATTATTCATAATTTAGCATACTTTGGCTTCTGTATATACCTTTTTTTGGTAAAGTGGGATTCGTACAGTGTTGTCAGGCTGTAACAAGCAAAGCACCGCATTTATTTTAGATTAATGTTACTTTGTTATATCTGAAGACCGACAGAACTGGTTATTATTAATGAAATTTGGTATACAGGTACGAGTAAAATAGAAGATCAAAAAATAAAGGACATAGATTTTTTAACTACTAATATTTGTTATTCAAGAAGTAGATATTGCCCTTGAATTTTCGCAATAAATCACATTTCTAATTATATTTCACAAACAAAAGTTGTAAACATATGTGAGTCCAGGGGCCATGGGCGCCCGCAGAGGAGGGCCATGAGGACCGTGACAGCCCCTGAGATTGTCGGATTGTCATACTTCGTACTTTTTGTTGGACGAATTGCCAGATATCTATTATTTGTATAATAAATATCTCATTTTATGATAACTGTTGTCTAATTTTCTAATGATTGAACAGCTTTATAATGCCACGTACAAAAAAATTCAATTAGAATTAGGAATATTATTTAAACCCAGTCTTAACTCAATGCAGCTGGCAGCCAAATTACTATGCATTTTCTGCAGGCGGCATTTATTTTATGAAGAAGTTTTTAACATGTTTTTTACTGTTCCGTGCTAAAATTAGCAAAATGGAATCACTCCGGTGTCCGTCTGTCACAGGCGATTTTCTCTGAAACTATTCGCCGTAAAAATTTGAAATTTAGCTCAGACATAGAGTGTGGTGGCCCAATCATAGATGTGAAGTCTAAAAAGTTGAATTTTGATTCTAGGGGAGATTGGGATATGAAAAAAAGGGCATCGGTGGAGTGTCAAATGAAAGCTTATTGAAGCACGAATTCAACGATATATATGATGTCTTTTTTATGCATTTTTTTAACAATTTTCGGGAGAAACGCATAAAAATTGCTGTCCCCCACCCTCATGACCAAAAGAATCGCTCAGAAAAATCTGAAAAAAATCATGAACATTAAGAATCAGGTGTAGATTGAGCTAAAATTATCAGGTTTGAAAAATTTTTGCGCGAATAATTGTTATAAACAATTAAATTGTTTATTTTCTTATAACAGCTGAACCATTGGTTCTAGAGTAAAAGTTTTTCGACAAAAAATATTTCTCACGATGTAAGGAACAACTTTTGTTTTACACGTTGTTTAAAATTTTTAATTTGGCTCACTCGACACGCTCCCCCACTTAGCTCCGTGCATACGCGATGTAATACGGCGTTGGTGCCGTCGGCAGCGGGTAGCGCGGCAGATGGACGGAGAACGGGCGGCCAAGATTTGCTCAGGGTAAGTGGGGGGCTGATGGCACGGAATACTAATTGTGCAAGTATAGTTTGCACTTGACCGAATTTTGTCTGTTTGTAATTATTAGTGTATTTGTATAAATGACTAAAATAAAATCTTTAAAAATATATAGGTATTATTATTTTTTTATTTGCCCCCCCCCCCTATGAGGGAAAAGTCTGTGGGCGCCCATACCAGGGGTGTCTCTACACTATTTGTAAATAAAATTTGGATCCGATTTGAAACTAAAATACAAATATTTATTTACCTAAGTACATTGTGTAATTTGAAAATGCGAAAGACGAAAAGCTTTCGGTTAAAGTAATATAATATTCGGGGTGCCTAAGAAGTCTTAGAATGGACAAATATCTTTTATATTAGAGGTATCAAATTTTAGGTGTATCTTACTGGTTAATAAATCTACTTTTTGGTGTTTCGTGAAATGGAACACTTATGGAATCACTTCGGTGTCCGTCCGTCTGTCACAGGCGATTTTCTCTAAAACTATTCAATGTCAAAAATTTTAAATGCAACCCTATGCTGTGTGGTACCTCATTTTAAAGGTCTTCAAAAAATAAACATCCGTATCTTAATTTGTTCTCAAATGGCAAACCTTTACAAATTAAAAATCGTGAAAAAAATTTTAAATTTAAATACCTTTATAACTCTTGTAACTGTTGTTCAAAATGACCACCATAAACTTCTTGGCAGTAATGAAGCCGATGTTGGAACTCATTTTTGAGAATGGCAGGTGTTATTTCTTGGCAGAGTTCCAAAATCGACTTTATTACTGCCAAGAGGTTCATGGTGGTCATTTTGAACAACTTTTAAATTTTTAATCTTTAAAATTAAAATAAAATTAAGATACGGACCTAGGGTTTGCGCCGCGGTAAAATATTTCTTTTTTGAAGGCCTTTAAAATGAGGTACCACGTGGCATAAGATTGCATTTAAAATTTTAGGTTTCTTTGCTGTGTAATACAGAGGGGGAATTTAAAAAAAAATCTCTTGCTGGTCAGTCTCGCGGTCTAAATAAAAAACCGTTAATTTATGATTATAGGATAAATTTGAATGTTAGTCATTGTCAAGATAATGACAACAATCATTGGTATCGGCTATCTTTCATTTTATAATAATGTTAGAAAAGTTAAACATATTTACCCAGTTGCACAGACAATAATTTCTCCAGACCAACGTCGAAATCGTGTTATCATTGACGACAGTCCGCTTTCTTCACATGACAAAATGTCACAATAAATGCCAAATAAACATATTAGTGTCTGTGTAGTGTTTTGATATATCAAACTGTGACGTGTCGAGTACTTGGAAACGTACGATTTTTGATCCTCAGAGGCAATGTGCCAAAAATAAGAAATAGAAAATCTTAATAATCAACATTTTAGAAACATAGAAATTGAATCGTATAGAACTGAAAGTCAATAAATCTTAGAAGTTCTTGTTCTAGGAGATACAGCATTTAAAAAACTTAATAATTGTTAATTAATTTTTGTTTTACTAACTTTACTTTCAGCGAAAATGTTTTTTTTTCAAAAATTCACCTTGTAATAAAATTATCGTATTGTTTGGTTCACCGTATACATTTCAGTTTAGTTATAAGTATAGTCAAATCTCCCTTAAGAGTTATCATCTCTACTTTTTTGTTTTTCTATTTACATTGCTGCTGCTTAGTTATTTGCTATCAAAAACCAATGACTTTTGCCCATAAACACACAAAAGAGACAGAATTCATCAAAAGAAATTAAAATTCTGTTTTGTACTTTCCCTTTTTGTACCGTGTCCCGCAAAAATTCTATAAGTAAGTAAGTAATGGAAAATTACCAAATAAAACTTTAATTTCTTTAATTAATTATGTTAGGTCATGTCTCTTCTGAATGTTTATGCTGAAAAGTTTTTTTTCCAGAACAGCAAGGCTAAAAGAAACAAAATAATAGGAATGGAAACTCTTAGGCGGGCCGCACATCAAAGAAACTTGAAACGCGAAACTGGAAACATTAAACTCTCCTGTTTTCATGTGCGGCCGGCGCCGGCCTAAAGGTCACTAGAAATTAAAAAATGTTTGCGAAGAAAAATAACGATTTTAAAGCATTTTATTTCGCAAAGAATTTAGTATTTGAAAATATGTTAAAAAATAAAGTTATTCGAATGCATCAGACAAAATTATTATTTTTTCTTTAATTTTAATAAATTAAATATTTAATAATTTTTTCTGGTCTTGTGGTTAATATATATGTAGGTTTCTAGATAACAGAAAATTCATTATATAGACTGCCAAATAAATCTCTAGTAACGGATAAATTCCCCTTGTCAGGATATTATGTTATGCGGGAGGGGATATTTTACTGTACAAGGTGATATTAAATATGTAGAGAATATTTCAGAATGTGATTCCTAGGCTAATTGTAAGTTAAAGAAGTCCATATGTATGTCCTAAAATGCTTCGTTTTCGGAATACAGGCTGATCAAGACCCTTTGACTATCCAAAACTATTTTTTTGGAACAGACCTGAATTATCTTGATACTCGGCTATATTCTGCGCTTTATTTAAAAACAATTTTTCTTGCTTTTTGTTTAATAGGACATCGCCTTTTATATATAAGTATTTAGCCAAATATCCGTTGATATTTGCCGTTTTAAAACTTTTTAAAAAGGGTAAACGAATGACTAATTTATTACATAATTTCAAAACGATGAAAGATATGGAATTTACCGAACAATAAATTTAAGAACTAAATAGGCCTCTTAATTTGTTAATTAAAAGTAGTTAGTGTTACAGTAAAAAAGCTTGGCATAACTAGCTTTCTCCCGCGACTTCGTCCGCATGGTAGATATAGGTGATAATTGTGTAGTTTTGATGTCATGAGATTATGTATATATGAAACATGAGTTAGGTTAGGTTAGGTTAGTTATACTCGTATCTAGAGGAATTTCAATATAATATTACGCAAAATCGGGGTCGAAAACAGGGAACTGATAGAAATGCAGTGGGGGCACCTGAAATTTTAGATGTGTCGTATCTCAGTTCCTACGCATGGGACTTACACTAAATTATAGGATGTTACTACTGGGTATTCTATAAACATTTTCGTAAAAAAATATTTAGATTTAAAATTTGCGAAAAAAAGTTAATTCTTTGGGCCGCTTCACCTGAGATCTGAGAAAGTTCTGAAGAAAACTTTACTTACCATATTTTTTCATAAAGTATATCACATTTTATCGACAAATTCCAAATTTGGTGAAAATATTCTAATTTTCCTTAAAGAAATGACATTTTAAATTATTTCTTAGACAAAATATTTTAGGGTCAAAATTTTAAAACCTAATTAATCAGGATATTAGAGGTAATTCAATGAAATTTGAATTCTACCGATAAAATCTGATTAAAGTTATGAAAAAAACATGAGAGTAAAATTTTCTTCAGAACTTTCTCAGATCTCAGGTGAAGCGGCCCAAAAAACTAACTTTTTTTCGCAAATTTTAAAATTAAATATTTTTTTCACGAAAATGATTGTAGAGTACCCAGCAGTAACATCTTATAATTTGGTGTGGGTCCCATGCGTAGGAACTGAGATAAGACAATCTGAAATTCCAGGAGCCGCCACTGGACCGTAAATGAAATGAAATTAATATTAGATTTTGCCACGTTGTATTTATGAATTATTGCTCCTAAAAATATTTATATTTTTTCACAAAATGAACCAACTTCACCAAAGGAAAAGCACTGAAAAGTATGAAATACTTAAATAATATTCGTCAACTTTATTTTTGTTAATTTTTGTAAAATATTTATTTTTTTTTTTAGTGCACCCATTCTTCCTCTCTCCCTTCATCTTATCTCCCTCTCTTTGAATTTGTAATAGTCATGTTATATTAGCTTTTTTGACCTCAATAACCCCAAAAATGACATATCCGTTGACATTTTAGACGAAATTCCAAGCCCCCGCCCCCGCAGTTCATTTTTATAACATCTGTTACACAAAATTAGCTTTTCTGATCTAATAACCCCGAAAATGTTACACTGGTTAACATTGTTGGACAAATTGCCAATCGCCCCCCCCCCCCCCCCCATTAATTTTTCCTAACATTTTTCTTAACACATAATTATATTTTTTGACCTTAATCTCCCCAAAAATTACAACATTTTTGGAAAAATGTTAATCGCTCCCCCCCCCCTTTAATTTGTTTTACCATCTGTTAATTTGTTTAATAAAATTAGATTTTATGACCCCAATAATCCCAAAAATGACACGTTTAACAGTTTTGAAAAAATTTCCAGCTGCTCCATTTTATCCCCCCCCCCCCCCCGTTAATTTTTTTAACATACACTAAGCAAAATTACATTTTATGACCTCAATAATCATGAAATTGATATTTATCACTTTTGGAGAAATTTTCAGTCGTTCCCTTTTATCCCCCTTCCCGATAACTTTTTTAACATCTGTTAGACAAAATTGGATTTTTGACATCTATAACACCGAACATTACACATAAGTTAACGTTTTTGATAAAATTGCCAGTCGCAAATTGTCAATGGCTCTCTTTTTATCCACCGCTTTCCGTTATTTTTTTTACCATCTTAGACAGAATTAGATTTTCGGACCTTAATAACCCCAAAAATGATACATCTAACAGTTTTGGCGAAATTCCCAGCAGCGCCTTTTTATCCCCCCCCCCCCGTTATATTTTTTAACAACCGTTAGACAAGCTCAATAACCCCGAAAATCACATTATCTTGGAAAAATTTCCAGCCGCTTCTTTTTATTCTATATATTATATTTTTTCAAGTTTCTACACGCAACGGTGTGGGCTGTGCGTTGATAAGTCATTCAGTCAGTCAGTGAGTCAGTCAGTCAGTCAGTCAGTCAGGTTCTTTTATGTATATATAGAGATTAGGTTTATTTGCATCGGGGCCAGGCAAAATATTAAAATTCAAGTTTACAAAAAAAATACAATAATTTTTATTAATATACTATTTAAAGTGTAAATTAAACAAAAAAACTATTCTTAAAAACAGATCTTATTCCCTGCAAAAAAATATTTGACAAATTATAGGAACAAACAAAATTTTTATTTATAACATGTTTTTCGGCAGACTCTGTGTATAATATGCCTCCAAATAACAATTATTATCTTAATTAACCATAGTTCTATTTCATAAAATTATCCTTTGCATTTTATTTTCACGTAAATAAATAGAAAGCAATTGTTAGAATATTTACCAATCTCTATTTTAAAGGAATTTATCCCTTTATTTACATATATATTTTAAATCATATAGATACTTTAAAATTTGTATTATAAGTAGAAGGCAAAGTATAGTGCCGAATAAAATTTATATAAAACCTCCTATAACTAACGTAACTCTAATTAGTCATCTTTATAAGATCTCCCGAAAGTGGAAATAACAAGAATAGCACATTTGTCTTCAATTTATCGGCAATGTTGCCACGATTCTTGGAGGCCAGGTTAGCCGCTATCTAGATTTCTCATGTATATTGGTGACCGACGACAGAGCCACCAAACAGTAGACACACCGGACTACGATGTATAGTTTTATACAGATTTGGCCTAAATTGGGCTCCGGCCAATTCCACCATTTTCATGTTACTTGTAATATTTTATAGGCAATTATGAGTTTTCAGGTCAATGTCAAATTGGCATCTGTCTACCGGAGGCCAATGTGCCGCGGAGGCCAGCCTTACCGCGATTTTTACATGGAAAGCATCACCTCGCTCGCTAGATATACTTATATATGTATATATATATATAAAAAAAAAGGTGAAGAAAATATCGGGGAAACTGTCAGTATGGTAGTGCTCGACACGTGTTTCGTGCTTATTAGCACTCATCAGTCGCACATAACCAAGTTATAAGATGGGAAACTTGGAAGTTTAAAAAACACAAAGAGTTGACAGACCAGGGACCTGCTAGCACATTTGTGGTTTTTTTTTTTTTTTTTTTTTTTTTTTTTTTTTTTTTTTTGTCAGGAGACCCAGGGATTTCCGGGCAACACCTAACATCACCACGGAGGCTGCAATAGCACCTGCGTGAAACCTCTAACCCCAGGGAATATAAGAATATAGAGAAATAAAGAAATATCGACAGGAAAATTTATAAAAAAAAAGGTGAAGAAAATATCGGGGAAACTGTCAGTATGGTAGTGCTCGACACGTGTTTCGTGCTTATTAGCACTCATCAGTCGCACATAACCAAGTTATAAGATGGGAAACTTGGAAGTTTAAAAAACACAAAGAGTTGACAGACCAGGGACCTGCTAGCACATTTGTGGTTGTTTTTTGTCAGGAGACCCAGGGATTTCCGGGCAACACCTAACATCACCACGGAGGGTGCAATAGCACCTGCGTGAAACCTCTAACCCCAGGGAATATAAGAATATAGAGAAATAAAGAAATATCGACAGGAAAATTTATAAAAAAAAAGGTGAAGAAAATATCGGGAAAACTGTCAGTATGGTAGTGCTCGACACGTGTTTCGTGCTTATTAGCACTCATCAGTCGCACATAACCAAGTTATAAGATGGGAAACTTGGAAGTTTAAAAAACACAAAGAGTTGACAGACCAGGGACCTGCTAGCACATTTGTGGTTGTTTTTTGTCAGGAGACCCAGGGATTTCCGGGCAACACCTAACATCACCACGGAGGCTGCAATAGCACCTGCGTGAAACCTCTAACCCCAGGGAATATAAGAATATAGAGAAATAAAGAAATATCGACAGGAAAATTTATAAAAAAAAAGGTGAAGAAAATATCGGGGAAACTGTCAGTATGGTAGTGCTCGACACGTGTTTCGTGCTTATTAGCACTCATCAGTCGCACATAACCAAGTTATAAGATGGGAAACTTGGAAGTTTAAAAAACACAAAGAGTTGACAGACCAGGGACCTGCTAGCACATTTGTGGTTGTTTTTTGTCAGGAGACCCAGGGATTTCCGGGCAACACCTAACATCACCACGGAGGCTGCAATAGCACCTGCGTGAAACCTCTAACCCCAGGGAATATAAGAATATAGAGAAATAAAGAAATATCGACAGGAAAATTTATAAAAAAAAAGGTGAAGAAAATATCGGGGAAACTGTCAGTATGGTAGTGCTCGACACGTGTTTCGTGCTTATTAGCACTCATCAGTCGCACATAACCAAGTTATAAGATGGGAAACTTGGAAGTTTAAAAAACACAAAGAGTTGACAGACCAGGGACCTGCTAGCACATTTGTGGTTGTTTTTTGTCAGGAGACCCAGGGATTTCCGGGCAACACCTAACATCACCACGGAGGCTGCAATAGCACCTGCGTGAAACCTCTAACCCCAGGGAATATAAGAATATAGAGAAATAAAGAAATATCGACAGGAAAATTTATAAAAAAAAAGGTGAAGAAAATATCGGGGAAACTGTCAGTATGGTAGTGCTCGACACGTGTTTCGTGCTTATTAGCACTCATCAGTCGCACATAACCAAGTTATAAGATGGGAAACTTGGAAGTTTAAAAAACACAAAGAGTTGACAGACCAGGGACCTGCTAGCACATTTGTGGTTGTTTTTTGTCAGGAGACCCAGGGATTTCCGGGCAACACCTAACATCACCACGGAGGCTGCAATAGCACCTGCGTGAAACCTCTAACCCCAGGGAATATAAGAATATAGAGAAATAAAGAAATATCGACAGGAAAATTTATAAAAAAAAAGGTGAAGAAAATATCGGGGAAACTGTCAGTATGGTAGTGCTCGACACGTGTTTCGTGCTTATTAGCACTCATCAGTCGCACATAACCAAGTTATAAGATGGGAAACTTGGAAGTTTAAAAAACACAAAGAGTTGACAGACCAGGGACCGTGTCGTACGGGTTACCATTCTAACTTTTCATTTTACTGTTCATTGCTAGCGGACATGCCCACAATAATTCTCCTCTCTTTTTTATGTATCGATCCGCGCTAGTTTCTAGCATTTATATATATATATATATATATATATATATATATATATATATATATATATATATATATATATATATATATATATATATATATATATATATATATATATATATATATATTGTGGCTTCAGCCAAAAGACCCCTTTTTTGGGGGCAACAATTAGCGTCGCCGACGGAGGCAACTATAGCCAACTGTCGTGGTATCCTATAAGCCCAAGAGAAGAAAAACAAATGCTAGAAACTAGCGCGGATCGATACATAAAAAAGAGAGGAGAATTATTGTGGGCATGTCCGCTAGCAATGAACAGTAAAATGAAAAGTTAGAATGGTAACCCGTACGACACGTGTTTCTGCTCATTGGCTTCATCAGGCCCACGTATGTGACTGTGCCTCTCAACATAAGTCGAGATGCACAACGTCACATACGCAGTTACGGGTGTAACCTTAAGAAAAGGGAAAAAAAAAATATATTTAACGAGGACCACAAACAGGAGCCAGTGCACCAATTTGTGGCTTCAGCCAAAAGACCCCTTTTTTGGGGGCAACAATTAGCGTCGCCGACGGAGGCAACTATAGCCAACTGTCGTGGTATCCTATAAGCCCAAGAGAAGAAAAACAAATGCTAGAAACTAGCGCGGATCGATACATAAAAAAGAGAGGAGAATTATTGTGGGCATGTCCGCTAGCAATGAACAGTAAAATGAAAAGTTAGAATGGTAACCCGTACGACACGTGTTTCTGCTCATTGGCTTCATCAGGCCCACGTATGTGACTGTGCCTCTCAACATAAGTCGAGATGCACAACGTCACATACGCAGTTACGGGTGTAACCTTAAGAAAAGGGAAAAAAAATATATATTTAACGAGGACCACAAACAGGAGCCAGTGCACCAATTTGTGGCTTCAGCCAAAAGACCCCTTTTTTGGGGGCAACAATTAGCGTCGCCGACGGAGGCAACTATAGCCAACTGTCGTGGTATCCTATAAGCCCAAGAGAAGAAAAACAAATGCTAGAAACTAGCGCGGATCGATACATAAAAAAGAGAGGAGAATTATTGTGGGCATGTCCACTAGCAATGAACAGTAAAATGAAAAGTTAGAATGGTAACCCGTACGACACGTGTTTCTGCTCATTGGCTTCATCAGGCCCACGTATGTGACTGTGCCTCTCAACATAAGTCGAGATGCACAACGTCACATACGCAGTTACGGGTGTAACCTTAAGAAAAGGGAAAAAAAAAAAATATATATATATATATTTAACGAGGACCACAAACAGGAGCCAGTGCACCAATTTGTGGCTTCAGCCAAAAGACCCCTTTTTTGGGGGCAACAATTAGCGTCGCCGACGGAGGCAACTATAGCCAACTGTCGTGGTATCCTATAAGCCCAAGAGAAGAAAAACAAATGCTAGAAACTAGCGCGGATCGATACATAAAAAAGAGAGGAGAATTATTGTGGGCATGTCCGCTAGCAATGAACAGTAAAATGAAAAGTTAGAATGGTAACCCGTACGACACGTGTTTCTGCTCATTGGCTTCATCAGGCCCACGTATGTGACTGTGCCTCTCAACATAAGTCGAGATGCACAACGTCACATACGCAGTTACGGGTGTAACCTTAAGAAAAGGGAAAAAAAAAATATATTTAACGAGGACCACAAACAGGAGCCAGTGCACCAATTTGTGGCTTCAGCCAAAAGACCCCTTTTTTGGGGGCAACAATTAGCGTCGCCGACGGAGGCAACTATAGCCAACTGTCGTGGTATCCTATAAGCCCAAGAGAAGAAAAACAAATGCTAGAAACTAGCGCGGATCGATACATAAAAAAGAGAGGAGAATTATTGTGGGCATGTCCGCTAGCAATGAACAGTAAAATGAAAAGTTAGAATGGTAACCCGTACGACACGTGTTTCTGCTCATTGGCTTCATCAGGCCCACGTATGTGACTGTGCCTCTCAACATAAGTCGAGATGCACAACGTCACATACGCAGTTACGGGTGTAACCTTAAGAAAAGGGAAAAAAAAAAAAAATATATATATATTTAACGAGGACCACAAACAGGAGCCAGTGCACCAATTTGTGGCTTCAGCCAAAAGACCCCTTTTTTGGGGGCAACAATTAGCGTCGCCGACGGAGGCAACTATAGCCAACTGTCGTGGTATCCTATAAGCCCAAGAGAAGAAAAACAAATGCTAGAAACTAGCGCGGATCGATACATAAAAAAGAGAGGAGAATTATTGTGGGCATGTCCGCTAGCAATGAACAGTAAAATGAAAAGTTAGAATGGTAACCCGTACGACACGTGTTTCTGCTCATTGGCTTCATCAGGCCCACGTATGTGACTGTGCCTCTCAACATAAGTCGAGATGCACAACGTCACATACGCAGTTACGGGTGTAACCTTAAGAAAAGGGAAAAAAAAAAAAAATATATTTAACGAGGACCACAAACAGGAGCCAGTGCACCAATTTGTGGCTTCAGCCAAAAGACCCCTTTTTTGGGGGCAACAATTAGCGTCGCCGACGGAGGCAACTATAGCCAACTGTCGTGGTATCCTATAAGCCCAAGAGAAGAAAAACAAATGCTAGAAACTAGCGCGGATCGATACATAAAAAAGAGAGGAGAATTATTGTGGGCATGTCCGCTAGCAATGAACAGTAAAATGAAAAGTTAGAATGTTAACACGTACGACACGTGTTTCTGCTCATTGGCTTCATCAGGCCCACGTATGTGGCTGTGCCTCTCAACATAAGTCGAGATGCACAACGTCACATACGCAGTTACGGGTGTAACCTTAAGAAAAGGGAAAAAAAAATATATTTAACGAGGACCACAAACAGGAGCCAGTGCACCAATTTGTGGCTTCAGCCAAAAGACCCCTTTTTTGGGGGCAACAATTAGCGTCGCCGACGGAGGCAACTATAGCCAACTGTCGTGGTATCCTATAAGCCCAAGAGAAGAAAAACAAATGCTAGAAACTAGCGCGGATCGATACATAAAAAAGAGAGGAGAATTATTGTGGGCATGTCCGCTAGCAATGAACAGTAAAATGAAAAGTTAGAATGGTAACCCGTACGACACGTGTTTCTGCTCATTGGCTTCATCAGGCCCACGTATGTGACTGTGCCTCTCAACATAAGTCGAGATGCACAACGTCACATACGCAGTTACGGGTGTAGCCTTAAGAAAAGGGAAAAAAAAAAAAATATATATATATATTTAACGAGGACCACAAACAGGAGCCAGTGCACCAATTTGTGGCTTCAGCCAAAAGACCCCTTTTTTGGGGGCAACAATTAGCGTCGCCGACGGAGGCAGCTATAGCCAACTGTCGTGGTATCCTATAAGCCCAAGAGAAGAAAAACAAATGCTAGAAACTAGCGCGGATCGATACATAAAAAAGAGAGGAGAATTATTGTGGGCATGTCCGCTAGCAATGAACAGTAAAATGAAAAGTTAGAATGGTAACCCGTACGACACGTGTTTCTGCTCATTGGCTTCATCAGGCCCACGTATGTGACCGTGCCTCTCAACATAAGTCGAGATGCACAACGTCACATACGCAGTTACGGGTGTAACCTTAAGAAAAGGAAAAAAAAAATATATTTAACGAGGACCACAAACAGGAGCCAGTGCACCAATTTGTGGCTTCAGCCAAAAGACCCCTTTTTTGGGGGCAACAATTAGCGTCGCCGACGGAGGCAACTATAGCCAACTGTCGTGGTATCCTATAAGCCCAAGAGAAGAAAAACAAATGCTAGAAACTAGCGCGGATCGATACATAAAAAAGAGAGGAGAATTATTGTGGGCATGTCCGCTAGCAATGAACAGTAAAATGAAAAGTTAGAATGGTAACCCGTACGACACGTGTTTCTGCTCATTGGCTTCATCAGGCCCACGTATGTGACTGTGCCTCTCAACATAAGTCGAGATGCACAACGTCACATACGCAGTTACGGGTGTAACCTTAAGAAAAGGGGAAAAAAAAAATATATATTTAACGAGGACCACAAACAGGAGCCAGTGCACCAATTTGTGGCTTCAGCCAAAAGACCCCTTTTTTGGGGGCAACAATTAGCGTCGCCGACGGAGGCAACTATAGCCAACTGTCGTGGTATCCTATAAGCCCAAGAGAAGAAAAACAAATGCTAGAAACTAGCGCGGATCGATACATAAAAAAGAGAGGAGAATTATTGTGGGCATGTCCGCTAGCAATGAACAGTAAAATGAAAAGTTAGAATGGTAACCCGTACGACACGTGTTTCTGCTCATTGGCTTCATCATTTGGCTGAAGCCACAAATTGGTGCACTGGCTCCTGTTTGTGGTCCTCGTTAAATATATATTTTTTTTTCCCTTTTCTTAAGGTTACACCCGTAACTGCGTATGTGACGTTGTGCATCTCGACTTATGTTGAGAGGCACAGTCACATACGTGGGCCTGATGAAGCCAATGAGCAGAAACACGTGTCGTACGGGTTACCATTCTAACTTTTCATTTTACTGTTCATTGCTAGCGGACATGCCCACAATAATTCTCCTCTCTTTTTTATGTATCGATCCGCGCTAGTTTCTAGCATTTGTTTTTCTTCTCTTGGGCTTATAGGATACCACGACAGTTGGCTATAGTTGCCTCCGTCGGCGACGCTAATTGTTGCCCCCAAAAAAGGGGTCTTTTGGCTGAAGCCACAAATTGGTGCACTGGCTCCTGTTTGTGGTCCTCGTTAAATATATTTTTTTTTCCCCTTTTCTTAAGGTTACACCCGTAACTGCGTATGTGACGTTGTGCATCTCGACTTATGTTGAGAGGCACAGTCACATACGTGGGCCTGATGAAGCCAATGAGCAGAAACACGTGTCGTACGGGTTACCATTCTAACTTTTCATTTTACTGTTCATTGCTAGCGGACATGCCCACAATAATTCTCCTCTCTTTTTTATGTATCGATCCGCGCTAGTTTCTAGCATTTGTTTTTCTTCTCTTGGGCTTATAGGATACCACGACAGTTGGCTATAGCTGCCTCCGTCGGCGACGCTAATTGTTGCCCCCAAAAAAGGGGTCT
The DNA here is from genome assembly GCA_963971165.1 of Philopedon plagiatum. NCBI lineage: Eukaryota > Metazoa > Arthropoda > Insecta > Coleoptera > Curculionidae > Philopedon > Philopedon plagiatum. The sequence continues at coordinate 54,344,519 of OZ020189.1, read as the reverse complement.
TTTGGCTGAAGCCACAAATTGGTGCACTGGCTCCTGTTTGTGGTCCTCGTTAAATATATTTTTTTTTTCCCCTTTTCTTAAGGTTACACCCGTAACTGCGTATGTGACGTTGTGCATCTCGACTTATGTTGAGAGGCACAGTCACATACGTGGGCCTGATGAAGCCAATGAGCAGAAACACGTGTCGTACGGGTTGCCATTCTAACTTTTCATTTTACTGTTCATTGCTAGCGGACATGCCCACAATAATTCTCCTCTCTTTTTTATGTATCGATCCGCGCTAGTTTCTAGCATTTGTTTTTCTTCTCTTGGGCTTATAGGATACCACGACAGTTGGCTATAGTTGCCTCCGTCGGCGACGCTAATTGTTGCCCCCAAAAAAGGGGTCTTTTGGCTGAAGCCACAAATTGGTGCACTGGCTCCTGTTTGTGGTACTCGTTAAATATATTTTTTTTTCCCTTTTCTTAAGGTTACACCCGTAACTGCGTATGTGACGTTGTGCATCTCGACTTATGTTGAGAGGCACAGTCACATACGTGGGCCTGATGAAGCCAATGAGCAGAAACACGTGTCGTACGGGTTACCATTCTAACTTTTCATTTTACTGTTCATTGCTAGCGGACATGCCCACAATAATTCTCCTCTCTTTTTTATGTATCGATCCGCGCTAGTTTCTAGCATTTGTTTTTCTTCTCTTGGGCTTATAGGATACCACGACAGTTGGCTATAGTTGCCTCCGTCGGCGACGCTAATTGTTGCCCCCAAAAAAGGGGTCTTTTGGCTGAAGCCACAAATTGGTGCACTGGCTCCTGTTTGTGGTCGTCGTTAAATATATATTTTTTTTTTCCCTTTTCTTAAGGTTACACCCGTAACTGCGTATGTGACGTTGTGCATCTCGACTTATGTTGAGAGGCACAGTCACATACGTGAGCCTGATGAAGCCAATGAGCAGAAACACGTGTCGTACGGGTTACCATTCTAACTTTTCATTTTACTGTTCATTGCTAGCGGACATGCCCACAATAATTCTCCTCTCTTTTTTATGTATCGATCCGCGCTAGTTTCTAGCATTTGTTTTTCTTCTCTTGGGCTTATAGGATACCACGACAGTAGGCTATAGTTGCCTCCGTCGGCGACGCTAATTGTTGCCCCCAAAAAAGGGGTCTTTTGGCTGAAGCCACAAATTGGTGCACTGGCTCCTGTTTGTGGTCCTCGTTAAATATTTTTTTTTTCCCTTTTCTTAAGGTTACACCCGTAACTGCGTATGTGACGTTGTGCATCTCGACTTATGTTGAGAGGCACAGTCACATACGTGGGCCTGATGAAGCCAATGAGCAGAAACACGTGTCGTACGGGTTACCATTCTAACTTTTCATTTTACTGTTCATTGCTAGCGGACATGCCCACAATAATTCTCCTCTCTTTTTTATGTATCGATCCGCGCTAGTTTCTAGCATTTGTTTTTCTTCTCTTGGGCTTATAGGATACCACGACAGTTGGCTATAGTTGCCTCCGTCGGCGACGCTAATTGTTGCCCCCAAAAAAGGGGTCTTTTGGCTGAAGCCACAAATTGGTGCACTGGCTCCTGTTTGTGGTCCTCGTTAAATATATTTTTTTTTTTCCCTTTTCTTAAGGTTACACCCGTAACTGCGTATGTGACGTTGTGCATCTCGACTTATGTTGAGAGGCACAGTCACATACGTGGGCCTGATGAAGCCAATGAGCAGAAACACGTGTCGTACGGGTTACCATTCTAACTTTTCATTTTACTGTTCATTGCTAGCGGACATGCCCACAATAATTCTCCTCTCTTTTTTATGTATCGATCCGCGCTAGTTTCTAGCATTTGTTTTTCTTCTCTTGGTCTTATAGGATACCACGACAGTTGGCTATAGTTGCCTCCGTCGGCGACGCTAATTGTTGCCCCCAAAAAAGGGGTCTTTTGGCTGAAGCCACAAATTGGTGCACTGGCTCCTGTTTGTGGTCCTCGTTAAATATTTTTTTTTTTTTCCCTTTTCTTAAGGTTACACCCGTAACTGCGTATGTGACGTTGTGCATCTCGACTTATGTTGAGAGGCACAGTCACATACGTGGGCCTGATGAAGCCAATGAGCAGAAACACGTGTCGTACGGGTTACCATTCTAACTTTTCATTTTACTGTTCATTGCTAGCGGACATGCCCACAATAATTCTCCTCTCTTTTTTATGTATCGATCCGCGCTAGTTTCTAGCATTTGTTTTTCTTCTCTTGGGCTTATAGGATACCACGACAGTTGGCTATAGTTGCCTCCGTCGGCGACGCTAATTGTTGCCCCCAAAAAATGGGTCTTTTGGCTGAAGCCACAAATTGGTGCACTGGCTCCTGTTTGTGGTCCTCGTTAAATATATTTTTTTTTTCCCTTTTCTTAAGGTTACACCCGTAACTGCGTATGTGACGTTGTGCATCTCGACTTATGTTGAGAGGCACAGTCACATACGTGGGCCTGATGAAGCCAATGAGCAGAAACACGTGTCGTACGGGTTACCATTCTAACTTTTCATTTTACTGTTCATTGCTAGCGGACATGCCCACAATAATTCTCCTCTCTTTTATATATATATATATATATATATATATATATATATATATATATATATATATATATATATATATATATATATATATATATATATATATATATATATATATATATAGAGATATATACATATATATATATATATATATATATATATATATATATATATATATATATATATATATATATATATATACAGTTAAAAATCAATTTCTGATCAAAGGAGAATCATATTATGATCGACATGTAGGCCATATACTGACCGAGTTTTTATATTTCAAATCAAATGTTTTGTTTGAGAAACATTTCGGTCATAATTTGGTCCAAGTAAAGTTTGACGTGTTATTTTCCATATTTTAAATTCACTTACATCGTAACTTTAACAGAAAAATGAAAAACTGAAATAAAACTCTTTTCTGCAAAAACTAATTAGTGGCCGTCCGGTCAGTAATTGGTTTAGCTTATAGTTTTGTAAGCCAATTCCTGACCCGCAGATCATTTAACTAAGAGAATCAAATTATGACCGAGCTTTTATGATTCAAATCACATGTTTGCTTTGAGGAACATCTGGGTCATAATTTGGTCCAAGTAACGTTTAATATGATATTTTCCACATTTTAAATTAAATTACATCATAACTTTAACAGAAATACGAAAAACCGCATGAAAACTTTTTGTGCAAATACTAACTTTATTATACCGTATCCATTTACTTTTGAGAATGATGACAGAAAAAACAATTTACAGAATTAACTCTATTGGTCAGTTCCATGGACCGTTTACACCAGAACATAGTTTAGTGATCACAATATTCATCTTTTCTTTCCTGATAATCACTGAGGAGTCAGATTTCTTTCTATCCGTGTTGGCGAAAGTGCATTAGACAAAGAGAAATAAAGAAAGGGTTTATTCAAGTTTTTATCGTACAATCTTTGCTTGTGGAAGTATTGCTGGTTATATACTTCGAAAGATTAGTCATCGCAAAATTATTTTTTTTCCTGATAAAATCCCAGCGGAATCCGATTTCTTTCTATCCTTGTTAGCAAAAGGGGCATTAGTAAAAGACAAATAAATACGATGTTGTTGCCAATAAAAAAGAATAATCAAACATTTCATCACAGGCGGCTTTGTTTGTGCGCAAGTATTTCTGGTTGCCTATAGTGAAAGTTTAATCGGAGTTGTCATAAGAAATAAATTTCTAACCTGACAAAATACTTAAGTAAGTTTTATGATTTTATAGCAAAAGACCTTTGTTTTTACTGAACACAAACAGCATTTGCAAAAATCTCGTTTTTATTAAACAAAAACAGTGTCAGCGTAGCCCATAGAGAAAATATATAATAGAGAAATAGTGTCATTTGCGAATGTGGCAAATTTACCGAGGTGAATCCGTAAACAAAGACGGTCTTCTGCGGGCTTGCGCCTTGTCGAACGTTTGCCTTGTGATAGACAGGACCGTACTTCAAAATTTATTTCACATGACGTGAATCTTTTATCGAGTAATAAATGCTAAATATATTACTTGTAATTATTCTTTTTATTAATGATAAAAATGTAACCATTAGTGAGATTTTAACAAAAAGTGTATAGTTTGTTGGCTTAAATCTGAGTTTTCTTGATATACAAAACTAGCGATAATTCCTCGAAAATAGCTCAGTTTATACATATACAGTGCGTCTCTTTAATGTCCCCCTCTTAATTTTTTAAACGTTACATTTACAAAATTGAAAGTTGAAATAAAATATAAACATAGTATTCTAAACAATAGAAATAAAATATGCAACTGTTTTAAGAAGTAAAATAGTAAATCAAAAAAATTACATGTGTATATTTTATTGGGATTGGATCCTGTATAATTATTGAAGAAACCAAGTTCTATGGTAAGATGTAAATATTTTTAGACCTATTTACAGTATGTGCACTTGATACTTTGCTGAAAGCGCTACTACTTACGGCCGGCCCCATGTCAATCTAATCCACTGATATCTTAGCGATCCTTTGGCGAAAGCGCTTTTTTCTTTCGCCATCCCTTTTAAAATACTCCCCTCTACCCTAATCCACTAGTATTTTTAGTGCCCTTTGGCGAAAGCGCAAATATGCCTTTTGGACACACCCTTCTAATCCATTGATATCTTAGCGATCCTTTGGCGAAAGCGCTTTTTTCTTTCGCCATCCCTTTTAAAATACTCCCCTCTACCCTAATCTACTAGTATTATTAGTGCCCCTTTGGCGAAAGCGCAAATATGCCTTTTGGACACACTCGCCCTTATGCAATATAGGGGAAGGAGGCATTGACACTATATATGACCTTCTTACACCATCTTACCCCTTATACAATGCCCCTAATACACACACACCCCATCAATGCCTTTCTGACACCTTGACCACACTCAATATACGTCACTGACAAATATTTCTACTTCTCCGTGTGTGTATTCACTTCAACACCGGAGTGCATTTAAGATAAATTATATTTTTTACCTACTATTCTTTCACACATTGATATAATTTAAATTTGGAATTAAACTATTTGTATTTATGCACTAATTGTAAGAAATAGACTACGAAATAATTCCTAATATATTTAAAAGTTGGATACATAATTGGCGAAACATATGAAATATCTGTAACACTTTGTAAAGACTATTTTTGTATCGAAATAACAAGCTTCAGAGGTTCGTTATATTCGCCACCCCAACCAAAAATATCATAACATAAAAATGACTGAGATTTTTTCGGCCCGGTTCTGATCGCCGAGTTGCGTCATTGAGTTCAACAACCAGTTTTACGAGACGTCCCGAGTGCGCATGCCTCGAGAGGACCGTGGTTTAAAAATCTGACTGGCGCCCAATGCGTACAAACGCACTTTTTCGCCCATACATTGGACGGATTCAGCGGTGTCGCGAATACGTTGTGATGGTCTAAATATATGTTGTCTATGGCATAGCCACATTAACCTTATTATTTTATAGCATTTAAAATTGTTTCCTACCCAAATAACAATACTACATCTAACCAACAATTTGCAATAAAAGGATCGGAGGAAAAGTATTTAAATAAATAAAAGAAAAATTTCAAAAATGATTAAATATTTTTATTAGGATAACCAATTTATAATAAGGTTAAAAAATATTGCCTATTCTCCGATATATAGTGAAAATGGATCTATAATATAGCCTACCTGCGAACAGTGATGTTTGTGTAAGTTAAAGACGCGATAAGAATTATTGTTTAATCGAATATACCAAGTAGTTTCACAATTTTTAACTGCAAATGTTGAGTCTTAGTTCCAGAAGGAGAGATACACTTTGTAATGGCACTGTGACTTCTGCTTTAAACTGAAACCAAACGCTTCTAGGGCGCAATTTTCACTACTTTCTCAATAACTAAAGAAATCTTCTGTAATGCCCACTATTCTCAACTTTAAATCGGGTCGGTGTTCCTGTTACTCATTCCCATAACTCCCGGTTCAAGTAGTGTAAAGGAGAACAAATATGTACCTTGCGTAATATTTCAATAGTTGTTAGTCAGTCCCAGATTCATAGAACACAGGAATTTAAGCTGATAATACTTTATATAAACTTTTTAAGTATATTTTTACACTACAAAAACAACTTAAATCATGGGACAGGCTTCAAATAGTATGTCATATTAATCTTTCACATAACCTAACTTTCTACCAGCTGTAAAAATTTTACGAGTATGAGAGAAGAAAGAAGACGAGAGAGAAAAAATGAGAGAGAAAGAGCATGAGGGAGAGACATAATTGATCTCTTCGTTGTAAAATGGGTTTCTGTCATCATTCTCAAAAGTAAATGGATACGGAATAGTCAGTGACCGTCCGGTCAGTAATTGGTTCAGCTTATAGTTTTGTAAGCCAATTCCTGACCTGCAGATAATTTAACTAAAAACTGAAAATAACTGCTTAAACATTGACAAAATATCCTAGATATTTTCTTAATTAGACGTTTTTATTAAAAAAAAGCTACAACAAACACCACTTACCTTCTTGCTATATGCCGCTAACTCAAAAGGTACGTCTTAACAATCCGGACACCATTACCAGACTGAAGATGCTGAGGAGCTCAGGTCCTCTTACTGGTTGTTTAAATCGGTCACCAAATTTTGATATGGAGTACTTGCAAACGAAATATGGTATTCCCGGCCCTTAGAATATTGTAATATTCTTATTTGGGCCAATGAAAGATAAAATCGGTCACTAATAATTGGCCCACGGTCAGTAACTGGGTACTTTACCTTATTCACCTACTGGTTTTGTATTATTTACCACAGAAAACTGAGCTCTCAAGCGTACAATCATTTGAGGGTCTGTCTCATCTAGAGTTGTTAAAATTTGTATATAACATTATTATATTTTAATATCTGTATAAAGCACCAGAACGCAAAATTTAAACACAGTTACGCCATTGCAACAACCTCTTTACCTAATCCATTAACTCGCATATTTCAACATCGTTCAGCATTCAGTTTACCAACAAGCCTGTTTATTTATTAAACGAAGGATTTCATTACAAGTTTGAAGGAAGTAGGAAAATGCAACAGGCCCCGACTCACATGAAAAGTGGTCAGTGGCGCCCGAGGCTATAACCCTAACTTATTCATTACAAACCCCATTACTTATGCCTTTATGTTGCCCCGTCTTTGTGTATGTTGAGTAATATGAGCACTGACCCAACCCTTTTAAGAACTTTCAAATTCATTAGAGTGAAGGTTTACTTTAGACTGAAAAATAAATGAAATTTAAATTAGAAAATTGTACGTTTAATATACTTATAACAGAAGAGCACCTCGCCAGGATTTAAAGAATTTGATACAATTTTAGTAACGAAAAATTCGACCTTGAAATGCTAAAAGGTTGAATTAAAAATAATTAATACTTCTATTACTTAAACAAATCTCCCAGATCCCAGATGTAACCACATAATCATTCTAATGTAATTTTACTGACATTAGACTTGGTATTGAAGTATTACAGACACAGATAAAAATACTCAAAAGTTTTACAAACTTAAGCTTTGTTCGTTTGTGCTGCACTTACTTGATATAAAAAGCCTGTGCGATGTCGTGCGGTGCTGTCTTGCCAATGCATTTTACTTAAGCTTCCTACAAAGCGGTACCGTAAAATAGCTGGGTAATTTGACGGCAAGTGACGTCACAAAAAGACGCGTCGTACATGTTTGCAAAGCCGAGTGTTTTCCTCCAGAACATTCGGCGGTACCGCTTCATACAAATACGGCACTATATTTTCGGAAGCGGCCGCTCGTACGCTGGGATATTGCAAGCACGTTTTTAAGCGGTGCTATATATATATATATATACAGGGTGTTATGAAATTCACTGCATATATTGAAACCAGTAAATCCTGATATGAATTCAGATTGAATAAAAATATTCATAAATAGCCCTTCACTATAAAAAAAGGTTGATATCGGCCCTCAAAAAAATTTTTTTTAGTCTCAGCGCACCACTGGTAATAAACACATGGCCATATAAAAAACCACGAGCAATGTCAGTTACAGAAAAAACTCATTTGTTTTTACGTGAGATGTTGCCAAATCTTTCTAGTCCCTCCCATGTAACAGGTTTAAAAAAATAATATTTTTATTATCTTTAAATAAAGAAATCCTACTACTTAACTCTTTCAAAACACTCAATTTCAAAAAGTTAAAATACTACAACACAAAAAATCCAACAGCTGTTCAAACAAAGATTACAATAATAATTTTCAAATAAGCGGACCAGACATTTTTAGAGGAAAAGGCTACCTATCCAAAATTAGCTTCAAACAAAGAAATTTTAATTGCGCAATAAAAACTAGCAACAGTTTAACAAAAATAACTCAGAAGAATTGTATGAAGCTAACGTATACAAAAAAGTGAGGAAACACTAACTTTTGTACTTTTCAGTAACTAGAACTAACCAAAATCTAAACCAAAAAGTAATTAGGTTGACAACTTATCACCCTTATTAATCCGCTTCTCAACATTTTGACACAGATCAAAGGATAAATATGTTATCTATTTATATCAGCTAATATCACTCTCGCTACATTTCATTACAGTTAAAAAAAGTAATAAACACTAAAATCACAATAAAAGCATTGTAGAGAAATAAACATCATAATATGACACGAAAAATACTGCCTTTTTTAAACTGGTGAAATGATATTACTAACTCAAATTTACTATAACTATCTCAAAACACTAAATTTCAAAAAGTTAAAATACCTATAATAATCCAGGGATCAGCTGTTCAAACGAAAACTACCACCAAACACCAAACTAAACATCCAGAAATCTGTTTTGCAAAACTTAATATTCTACAACACTCAGCCGATACGATAATCTATTAAATAGCACTGTAATAAATAATTAAATGTGTTAGGATTATTTAGTGAACACTGCAAAGCAACTACAAAGTATAAAACTGTTTTAAGGAGCAGAATAAAATATTCCAACAATGACCATAACTTGTTGAAAACGTTGAAAATACTACTCAAAGAAAATAAATAGGGTAAGATACTACTGTTGTAGTTAAAACTATATTCTTAATAAAGACATAGGGTTACAATATGCACCGGTGTATAAGTGGTTGCCTATGACTAGAGCATATTGGCTAGTAATAAATAAAGCTGTGCAAACGGGGTTATTCCAGGGACGGCTCTAACCTAGTTGGAAATAAAATTATGATTCGATTTGAAAATTTATCCACATTGTATAATTTGAAAATGCGAAACACGAAAATACTTCGGTTAAAGTAATATAACATACAGGGTGTCTAAAAAGTCTTAGTATGGCTAAATATCTTTGCTATTAATAAAGATAGAGACACCAAATTTTAGTTATATCTTATTGATTAATAAATCTACTTTTTATGTAATTTGACTTTTTCAATCCCCTTGGGGGTGATGCTAGGGAGTTGAGGTCCTTTCTTTTAAAAGTCTTCAGAAAAGAAACATTTTACCGCAAACCACATATTTTAATTCATTTTTAAATGGCTAGCCTATAAAAATTATAAATCGTATAATCGGCGGGACATATGTCGACCGTTGGCCGACCTCTTGTGCCATACAGTACCAGTCTTCGTGCACATTTATTTTTTGTTTTGTGGGGCACATTTTTTTCTAACTTTTTTCCAACTTTTTCTACTTCTTCATTTGTCGTTTTATATTTACTTGTTCATTCACTTTTAAGAATATATCCCCAATAGTCAACGCCCATGAATAAAATTATTTTTGTCAAATACCGTATACGTACGTACTTATTTTCGACATTGAAGCCTCTTGTTATTTATTCAAGGGTTAGCCTTACCATAGTTATTAAGACTTTTGCGTCTTGTGAGAAATTCACAATATTGTAGTGGCACCATTTTTTTTCACACAATCACGGCAACGCCCATGAATTAAATTATTCCTGTCAAATACCGTATACGTGCGCATTTACTTTAGGCATCACCGCCTCTGGTAACTGACTAACAGTGCCTGCAGGGGCGCGCCAAGCCGAGGGTGCAAGGAGTGCACCGCACACGGGCGGCAAATTTCAGGGGCGGCAAAAAGCCGCCTCGTTTTTTCATGATAATAATAATAATAATAATAATAATAATAATAATAATAATAATTGGGGGTAATACGATAAGAGCTCAGATTTAGCCGGATATTTTTTATGCTTCTTTTAGAATACTTACTTTCTGGAAATTTAACGAGAGCTGCTTCCACAAAATCACTAGAGCGAAGCTCGAGTGACTTTGTCGAACAGATCGAGTTAAATTGCCTGAAAGTAAGTATGAGAAAACAAGCAAAAAAATATCAGGCTCAAAATCTGAGATCGAATGGTATTTGGTATGACAATTCCATGAATAATTGGTTCCAAATTGATGACTGACTTTTCTTTGTATTTTTAGGAATACAATTTTCTATTTCTCTTTCTATCTCTGCGTCGCAGGTATTTCCGTATCGGGACATGATAAAAACTACTCCTGACAACGTAATCTTTCAATCTGACGTACCGGACGCTTTAACAAATAAGTTGCAATTGTTACCATGGTGATGTACCTAGTTGAAATTTATACGATTTTTTCATCCAGTTGCATTTCTGTTCCTTCTTTTGTGTTTTCTAATGGGATTATTTATACATGAGTGGAATTGTCATAAAAAAACATTTATCATATTTTGATATCAGTGGAAAAATCACAGTTCGTGAAATATCGCGGAAATGGATTTAAAAATATGACATATTTAAATACATATAAAATTTTATTGTCGACATAATACATAGGGGCGGCAAATAATATCTTGCACCCGGGCGGCAAATTTCGTTGGCGCGCCCCTGAGTGCCTGCCTTACTTATTACGTTAAAAGTTGTTTAGAATGACCACCATGAACTTCTTGGCAGTAATAAAGTCCATTTTGGAACTCTGCCAAGAAGTAACATCTGCCATTCTCGAAAAGACCTTTAAAATGAGGTACCACACGGCATAGGGTTGCATTTAGAATTTTTGACCTCAACTCCCTAGCGTAACCCCCAAGGGGGTTGAAAAAGTGAAATTACATAAAAAAGTAGATTTATTAACCAATAAGATACAACTAAAATTTGGTGTCTCTACCTTTATTAATAGTAAAGATATTTGCCCATGCTAAGACTTTTCAGACACCCTGTATGGTATATCACTGTAACCGAAGTATTTTCGTATTTCGCATTTTCAAATAACACAATGTGGATAAATAAATATTTGTATTTTATTTTCAGATCGAATCCTAATTTTATTCCCGACTAGGTTAGAGCCGTCCCTGGAATAACCCCCGTTTGACAGCTTTGCTTATGACCAATAAGGACGCGGTTAGTTCTAAAAGCTAAAAGGTGTCTGGTCCTCCCATGTTGCCGATTCGGGGCAAAACGATTCGTGTTGATTGCATTATTAAAAAAAATATATTATAAAACGAGAGCTTTTTCTCATTTTTAATGTAATATAAAATGGTACGTATGTATTTTTTACATCGATATTCGCGTGGCACGGTGAATGCTGTATTTCTTCTGCACTGCTTCTATAATTTGGCAACAACGTTGGACAATAATTTGTCTGAATGTTTTTTTTGCCGTCAGTTCGTATAAGTTTTAGATTTTAAACGATTTCTAATGTTTCTTAATCCAAGATTCCGAGATGCTTAGCTTACGGATAGCGTTTTGCGGGGTACGATGAAGGAAATAGTGTATTATAGTAAGTATGCCAATTGAAAGAGTGAATTAACTGCGAAGTCGCGTTGAATGGAGAAAATCTTTCAACGGGTTCGGGGCCCCAGAGTACCTTAGTGTTCGGGACAATAATGAGGACAATATGGTACGAATCATGCTTGTTTGGGAGCAAATTAGAGACATTTTCGGTACATTCCCGGCTAGATAAGTACCAATCATTTTTTGCAACTTTTTATTAGTTTTACTTATTGATATTTAAATTATGTTAGGCAACTACTGGTTAAAACTAAGGCTGCGGACAGAAAGGAGTGAGTGGTTTCCCAGTGGCCTTTTTAACATTTTTTTTAGTTTTTCCTTCGGAAAAGGTTTAAATTTGTTTTATCTTTGTCTTAAATTACGGGTAATAACAGAAAATAATTAAGATTCATAATATCTGGCAACGTTTACACAAATTCAATTGTTTTTAATTTTTCGCGCGCAAATTTACGTCAAGCGCCTTGTGTATGCTTAGTCAGGTGCGGCGAATATAGACTGGTTTTAGGGTATTTTTGAAAATTTTTAAAATGTTCGATTTAACAAAAAAAAAGTATTGGGTATGTCTGTAGACTACCCCAGGAGTCACCCATTCCAATATATGCAGTGAATTTAATAACACCCTGTATATATATATATATATATATATATATATATATATATATATATATATATATATATATATATATATATATATATATATATATATATATATATATATATATATATATATATATATATAATTTTAAAATGTTTAGAAGTAGGTGGAGGCCATTTTGGACAACTTTTGAAGACCGACCGTCAGGATAGTTAAATTTAAGTTATGTTATGATACGCTTTTACTCTTTTTTTTGTCTAAAATAGAATAGAACTATGCAGCCAGTAGAGTAAATGCAACAAATTTCTGCGTGCACACGTAGTTTTTGGAGAAGGGGTTTAAGGGTCAAACATATTATGACATATGCCATACATATGCCTACATGGGCGTAGACAAGGGGGCAGGGGGGCCGCGCCCCCGAATTCTCTTTAAAAGAAATGACACAAACTTTATTACAAAATAAACTTTTAATAAATATGAACTATCTGAATCTAGGATCTGTTGCCGAGAGGCCTAATAAGGTCTTCTGTAAACTACCCATGGATTTATTAGGACTGGATACGGGTTGAGTTCACATTCTTTGAAGCCAAAACAAACCATTCTAAACGACACTGTAAACACAATTTGTAAACATTGGCCACATCTTATTTTACCTTGTATTTTTGTACAAAAAATACGTTAGAAGCATCACACGATTTACTAAAAGTAATAAAAGCCCTAAAATATTTTATTTTTCTGCTAAATAATAATAAATTTAAGTTAAAAAGGTTTTATTATTTATAGGTTATGTTATTTCTAAAGGTGTTTATTTAAAGTCGCTCCGAGTCATTTATAAATCTATATAAATCTATACGTCGTACTTTTTCTTTTCTAGTTCATTAGACAAAGACGTACGTCTAACCGAGTGTTCAGACCGAGGTTCAGCCGTGTTCCTAAACAACCATAACAGACAGCAACACTTCTGAGCTCCAACACTCCAATGCTATTTTATCTCCTTCTACTACCATTCTTGATTCAATTACGTAATAATTCGTAGTCTTGTCTATGTTCGTATTTCGTAAACTGCTCCCCCAAGAGAATTACAAACAACAAAATATAAGGCTTCACGTTCGATACGCTCACAGTATACAGATATCGAATCCTTATTATAATAAATCCATGAAACTACCTGAGACAACTGTTGCCGGAAGGACTAATTAGGCCTTCATAATTTTATTCCGGAAACATTTGCGCCACCGATTTGCTAAAAGTCTCCACGTTGTCAATTTTAATAATCAGGCCCCCCTGTAGACAGGGGTGTACGAAAGCACTATTTTTTCCTTTTTTTTCTTTTTTGGTTTTCTCTCCAAGTAATACTGGCACCTTTTTTTATAACTGGTCGAACGTTTATTACATTTGCTGGAATCAAACTGCCGACCTTTTTGGGAATTTACCGAAAACTCATCTGTCGACGTTTTTTACACGAGGTCCTAATAGCCGACTAGTACTCGAATTAGCTAAATCAAGCGCCTACAGTAGGTAATGCTCTCCCTCATAAAAACGCCCCTGCTGATAAAATCCCGACTGCGCCCATGTCTTCTTATTACCTTGGGAATTAGTCTACTCGGAAATGTAGATATGTATAACGTAGAAAATTTAGCACATGGTCGGTCAAAAAAACTATGCCATCGCATGACCTTTCATAAACTGTGTTAAAATAAGACAATACGTTTTCACCGCAAAATATTATTCTGTTTATTTTAAAAGTAATCAAAACTTTGCTTTCCTACAAGAAAACCGCAATACCGACTGAAAAGCACTTACATAATAATAATTACTTTAAAAGCTCCAAGATCTGCTTAACGTTGAAGTGTGGGTTAAACAAGGACCGAAAATCAATTTATTTTGTGTTATAAATATTTAATGTCCATTAGATATTAAGAAAAGTGGAAGGCGCGGGGTAGAGGACGAAGTTCAATGTTACAGGGGATAATTTGAAATTGTTACGAAAAGAAAATATGAATTAATTAACAGTTTTTGTGTGTTTGCTTCGTACATTTACAAGAAATCTAAGATTTTACTTCATATAAACATAATTTGGGTAGGATAATGAGTCATAAGTCATGACTAGCGTAGGGGGTTTCCAAAGTCTTATGTATCAAACTTATTGTACATACTAATGATGTGCTGAATAGTACTTTAGCTGTGTAACCAAATACCGATTATTTTGTCAATTCTTAACCGAATATCCGGCATAGTATTTTTTTTGAACAATATGATGACTGATGACTTATGGATTTGTACTTTCTCGTGCCGACACCAGTCACACTAATATTAAGTGTGACGGTTAAGTATTATTTCATTTCTTAGATGTATAGCTTTTGCTGCTAAAAATGTTTTTTGTTGTTAAGATAAGACTGAAATTGAACTAAATTTATGGATGTATGTATGTACAAATAGAGATATTGAATTATTGCTTCTAACTTCTAATTGCAGATTGCAAATGATGCACGAATTCTTTTTAGAACTCATTAAGGGGTTAGGATATTGTATAAAAACTGATTAGAGTATTAACAAATTACTTTTTTCGTTCACAAACTGACATCTTTCTGGCGTGTTTTGACGCCACAAAAGTCATTCTTCCAGCATTGTTAACCGTTGCTAAACAAAGAGACATATGACAGTACTAGAATATTTTATTCCCGGCCTAGGCCGGTAATAAAATATTCCCGTAGAGAATTTGTACTGACACCGCTTGTCATAAAGAAACAACAATAATTAAACCGCGGTTGTCAAGCAACCGCAAAGCTAAGCATAAGCGATTCTATTAGGCCATGTTAATAAATTTTTACTTAAAGTTCTTATTTTATTTTATTATTTAATCTATTTCATTTTCGATCGCAGAAAAAATAGTATGTGCACCTCGTAGGAAAAACATATTCTCGGCCTCGGATGCTTGCTGGACTCGGCTGCGCCTCATCCACCAATTTGCATCCTCGTCCGAGAATATGTTATTTTTCCTACCAGATACACAATATACTATTCTAGGCTCTAACAAATATCTTGATGTTTATGACAATTTTTTTCTTGCAATTTTTATGTTAGTCCTAGGATATTTTTAGAATCTTAATTCCACTCTAAAAATTTCTGAAACTATAACTTCATGATCTGGGTTATATGTCTCAAGCAATGACCTCAGAATTTTTCAACCCCGCAGACGCGAAAGTTCCACATTTTGGCAGGGCCCGATCTTAAGTGCGCATGCGGCATACCGGCCATTTTATAACCGGCAAATCAGTCAGAAGGACATGGTAAATTATGCCATCAGCTGGCTAGAGTTAGTTCGTTCTTAACTGCTTTATTCCTATTCTTTTTTTAATTTTAATTTTGAATGAGCTGTTTTTAATTTCCTATAAATTTTTGTTATAAAATATATCAGGTTTTTACGGCATTGTGTAATAAAAGCATTCATCTCAGTATATTATTTCATAGCGAATCGTCTTTATTATTTATAAAGGATGCACTATATATCGGGGAGATTGGGTACGATTGTAACGCGGTACAAATGTAACACTATCTATAATTTATTAAATTATAAATGCATAAATTTCCCAGCGTGTTAGTCAGTCAAGTTTAAAATGTAGTAGAACCGACAACAGTTGAGTATCGTGCGATGGTGCAGTGACATCAAAATGGGGACATTTTTATTTTTCGACACGTAAGTAAAAATCAATATTGTTTACCATTTTTTCAATAACTATCGCATCTTTACATTTACACTCAAAATAAGTATATATGTATGTAGGACAAACATGCCCATTTAGAATGCTATTAGCAGTTTAAGGTTAGTTTTTGCTCTGTTTTGATAATCCACTAAAAATCGTAGGAATGTCAGGTCGCTACAATTGTAACAATACCGAAGGGTACATTTGTAACGTGTTTCAATTGTACCCACATCCTCCATGTTTTACTTTACCTCGGAAATTTTTTAGGAAAAATGCCAAGACGAAGAAATAGAACGACAACTAGGGGACCTTCAGATGACCTTATGAAGAGGGCTGCGCATTTAGTCATTAACGAAAATCTTTCAGTACAAGTTGCTAGAGATTTGGAGCTTTGTCGTGTAACGCTTTTCCGATATGTTAAAGAAACGAAATATGACAAATTCCCTAAAATGGGTTATAATCCACATCCTATGAAATACATTCGGCTATCCGCGGCTATTTATTTTGACCTAACTCCTAAGGAAATACGTAAGTTGGCGTTTTAGAGTTTTTGAATTTATTCTTTTTACAATAACAGTTTTTTTACAGGTTTATCAGTTTTGTTCAGGAAGTGGGACTTCTGTACCCCCACAATGGTCAGAAAGGGGATTAGCTGGAAAAGACTGGTTTACAAACTTCATGCGTCGACATCCTAATCCTTCTATATGAACCCCTGAAGCAACTAGCTATGCCCGTGCAGTCAGTTTTAATAAGGTTAATGTTGGAAAATTCTTTGACAATTTGGATAACTTGATAGGCAAATACTCGTTTGAAGCATGCGATATATATAATGTCGACAAAACTGGCGCTACAACTGTTCAACGACCTTCAAAAATTGTACCAGTCAAGGGAAGAAAACAATTTGGAGTTGTAAGTTTTGGTGAGAGGGGCACACTGGCTACAGTTTGCACCAGTGGCGTAGCAGTGGCGCACTGCGCCACTGGTTTGCACTGCTATTAATGCTGTAGGAAAAATCCATGATTGTGTGTGGTTCTAGGTTAAGATTATTCCTACTTTTGTAAAACTTTTATAATATAATGCCTTTGTAGATATGTTTGATGTTATCAGTTGATTCACATTTTGCTTAGGTACAGAAAGTTGATTTATTTTTGATAGTCATTGGTGCTTTATTTCATCCTAAATATACTTTAACGTCGGGTTGCATGCATTTTAATTACATTTGCTTTAAATACGACATTCATATTTTGAAGATGTTACGTTTGTCCCACCTCTATGTTACAACTGTCCCATCTCAGGGGTTCAATTTTAACAGTGTCATTAACTCAATCTTATTTATACATTTCTGATATTTGTGTTGAAAATAAATGTGCAACCTATTTAAAAACACTATTTTGTAAAACCTTACTCATTCCAAATTTGTGCATGAGAAAAAATCATTTTTATAGATTGTTACAATCGCACCCAATCTCCCCTACATACATTTAACTATAAATGCATGTAAAAATTAATTTAGATTATCTTTATGTTTTGAAATCACCCGAAGAATATCTTTTATAAGATTTTGGCAATCAATTATTACGTGTTTTAAATGGTCACATTTTAATTTTTGTATAGATATTTATTCCTGTTGTACTAATGAATTGTCAATGGCTGTACATAATCCAGAAAATACCACCTCTATATTATTTCAAATCGAAAATATTTTATTTTGTGGGCACTGCAAAAATTAATGCGCATACCAGATTTAAAATAATTAACTTAAAACACAAATAACATAAATTTAAAAACTAAAAAAATCTTCCGTGGTTTATATTTTAGACAACATAGGAAACACGCTGTATAAATGCTAATATATTACACAAAGAATTTGAGGTAAATTGAGATAAAAACATAACCTTAAAAAATAAAATGAATAAATAATCAACCTTTTCGACTGGATATTCCTGCTAGTCTAATTTAAAGTACATAGATCACCCCAGGCATGATTTAGATGCTAAAATTCAGGGACTTCTTATTTTTATTGAATAAACTACACTATAATCCAATTTTTCTTGTTAACTGTAACTGCTCAGCTTGTATCTTCATATTTTTATGCTTTTTGATTAATTCGTTTTAACAAGATATTTGATCCCACTATTGTTATTTTTCATAAGTTACATTTACGTATTGGCTCATCTCCTATGATCTGACGTATGTTTTGATTATTGTTACTATAAGAATATTATTAAAGTACTAAAAATATACCAGAACATGTAATATACTTCCAATAACTGTTACTTCAACAAATATTGTTTTGTCAGTGTATAAACGGTAGAAATATATAATTACATTTTTCAAGATTTTCTCTTAGTGTAATAACCGACAATACTATCACTGAAAATGGTCTAATCGGGATCGTAGGAGTTGACATACTCTTTAGTTCGGATATTCTATGCTATGATTTTTTAACTGCGCCAAGATAGTTCTTCTAATTTTTACCCATGACGCATTGCACCGAATCGAGATCTAAGCAGAGTCGTTTTTTATATGGAATTAGAATTAGAATCTACTTGCAAAATACTCTTTAAAAGCATAGAGCAGAGGTAGGTAATTTGGAAAGCTATTTTTATTAATGTGATTATCCCGCTTGGTTTTAGTCAAAATTATTCGCAAATATTATTACCTACACACACTAAAAACATTATTTATCTATCAATTTTAAGGCATTTAATGTAGGGTTGTCACCTCTAAAATTTAAAAACCAGGACAAGACTACATAAAAATGCCGACAAAATCCGGACGGCGGCGGCGCGGCGCAGATATTTCAAAAATCACTTGTAATAAAAGAAATTATTTACAATTAAGTTGAGCTTTGTAAAAATCATAATTATGTATTATGGTCTCAAGGTGCAGTCTATGTCGTTCTTTGGTCGATTGAGCAGCGATTAGAGAGAATATCCTTTTGACATTTGCATTGTGTGCTGTTAGTTAGCGCATAAAACAACTGGCATATTTTTATTAATTCAGGATGTACTTCTGAGCATTTGCAGGACGAAAAGTATTTAACCCACTTCTTGTGAGAGGGCAAATCATTTTCGTCTGCAAATTCCTTGTTTGCAAAATAATTTTTTAATGCTGTGAATTGGTCAAAAAGTCTTGAATCCTCAATTTTTACTCCTTTTCTCAAAAGGTAGGAAACATAGGGAATATTATCAGTTTCCCTTTTAAGTTTCTCTAGGTCTTTGAGATTTAACCGATTAAATACACTAAACTCATCAAATCCAATTATGTAAATATTCAATTGCTTTATCGTAAAGCTCAAAGATATCATTTTTAAAAACAATGCTCTCATTTTTAAAACCTATTGGATGTGGGACCTAGCGAAAATCCGGACCCGTTATCAAAGCCCGCCCGGACGTCCCCGGACGCCCCTAAAACCCGTACATGTCCGCGGAAATCCGGACAAATGGCAACCCTATTTAATGATAAAAAATTTGTGAAATAATTTTTTATCAAAGTTGTTAGTTTGAAAAAAATATATTTTTTCCACTCCGAAGTACTGGCTAGGTAATATGGAATACGCATAGAAGTTAATATCGACACTGTATGAAATATAAAAAAGATTTTTTTTTGTTTTACATGTGACACGACCCTCAGTCTTCCAATGAAAGCCTAAAGGGGGTGGCACGATGAATCTTTCATAATATCTTCAAGGCCCGTCAGTACTATCGGTCAAATCCTTAGAAATGTCCTTATGTCCATAATTTTACAGTAGAATTTTATTTTTGACTATATGCCACACTTATGAAAAATGTTTCATTTTCACTGTGGTAACATGTTTGTGGAAAATATTCTACTAGGAAGGAACAAATTCACCCTTTCAATTTGTAAGTAAGATACTTTCGATCAATGACCCATACAGTTTTTTTTGTATCTAAGACATCCCACATAGACTTCAAGCCTAAGTACTAAAGTACCGTGGGCATGAATAGAAGGGAAATGTAGTCTATTGGCCAGCCATTTAAAGGATTGGAGGTTAGGACGGGAAGGGAAAACATCTGCAGGCAATTTGTTCCATAATCTGGAGACTCTAGGTATGAATGAGCGAGAGAAGTGGTCTGTTCTAGGCAAGAATTGCAAACAAAAATCCGTTTTGGTGGAAAAAAGTTATCCCGGGTATCTAAAATACGAGGATTTCTTATCTATGTTTTGTAATAGAAAAAATTGTACTTCCTTATAAAGGTTACAGATAAGTATTGTATTATTATTAGAAGCAGAATCATAATATTATGTAAATACTTTGACGAACGTGATGTTTTAATAAATATTTGACAATGTTGCAAAAAGTGTTTAAGCCAAACTGCCTGTGCATGTCCTGCTCCATTTTAGAATATTTAATTTTCGAAGCGACACATTGTTATTATCCGTTAATTTTGCACAAAAATTTAGTTCATATTTTCTAAATTTATTCTGTGTCCCCGGTATTTTAATATCAATTCAAAACCGAAATGGATTCACCATGCAATTAACAATAATATAAAAGCAGTGCCAATTTCCTTAATGCGTTTTGGATTTTCATTTCTCATCAAGGAAAGTAATCTGTGATATTGCTTTCCTATATCAAACTTCACACCCATCATAAAGCAGAAATTGATCCTCCTCCCGTCCTCAATTAGGAAATTCGGCTTTTACATCCGATTTTATGGCATCCATCAATTACGCTCCGAAACGGTCGTTTTAAAAGTTTTTATTGGAAATTATAGGAAATTAGAAATTAGTTTACGGTAAGAGCTTTTTTTATAAAATCTGCATAAAATTAAACAGTCAAGCAAAATTAAATTTTAAATGCGACCAACAAAAAAGTTGGACCAGCACTCTTACAATAAAACTAATATTCAAAATTTGCAGATTTCTTACTAGCCAACAAAAATGTTTGTTATTTCACAGTGGATGAAGCATTATCTTAAATCCGGCTAAAACCTCTCGGATTTACGTGAAACTCTTTTTTTCAAAATTTTGTAATAAATGCTAAAACCTTTATGGGTTAAAAATTGATGCTCGTATATAGGAAAAAATATACATGGTTTTTCAAAAAATGGAACATTGTTAATATACCCCAAATAAATATCCAATTTTTTGAGAAGATGCTCAGGTAGTGTTACATTCTCCACATTACTAATTCTTAACCCTTTTACAATAAATGTGACATTTTACTACAGATTTAAGGTATAATCGTGTCCAAAATAAAGTTTCATTTTCCGTAAGATACAACATTCAAAATTAACCTTTATTTTGGCCAGGACAGGGATATCTAAATAAAAGTGAACAGGCCTTGTAACTTTTTTATTTTTAAAGATGGGAAAAAATCTTAGATATGAAAGTTTTAGGAATTTTTATGGATCATTCACATATCTTATCAGCAAAACAATTGATCATCGAATAAAAAAATATAGTATAAAACATCGATTTTCTCGCTTATTTTAGATTGGATTCTAGGAGAAGTTCTAGACGTGTTTTGTATAACATACTCTATGCGGTATTTCAATCGTTTTTGAAATATTTCAAATTAAAAATTATTTCGCATAAATATACTTTAAACGTAACTATCCAGTTTGCAAACGAAATACCTGCTACCTTTTTAAATTTTCTTCGTAGGTAAGTCAAAGGTAATTAGTCGAGGCAATGAAGCACTCAACCTCGGAATTTTTTGCACTATGCGACGCACTTTGTTCAATAAAAAGTGTTTGATTAAAAACCGTCAAAGATACTATGATGAGTATCATTGACCAAGCACTTACCGCTTATATCTTGGAAAGAACATTAAAAATAACTCTGAAAGGTACTCTAAAGAAAAACACAGGAACAACAGGGTGTCCTGAGGGAAGCAGGTGTA
This sequence comes from Philopedon plagiatum, assembly GCA_963971165.1. Taxonomy (NCBI): domain Eukaryota; kingdom Metazoa; phylum Arthropoda; class Insecta; order Coleoptera; family Curculionidae; genus Philopedon; species Philopedon plagiatum. The sequence goes on along the minus strand of OZ020189.1, from coordinate 54,322,526 downwards.
GTAGAGCGCGTTGCAAATTAGCCCTCAGCTCAGTTAGGCTGGGTAGGTTCTATTGGACGCCACCAGTTTTTTAACACCGACGCAAACTGGAAGTCGCCTAGTTGGTCTAGGGACCTGCTTCTCACACAACAAACCTGCTATTCATAATAGAAAATAAAAACATATGGCGCAGTGAGCTGGATAAAAGAAAAACTGAATACATTTACCACTGTACATATATTTACAGAAAAAAAAAATTACAAGTATTGTTACAAGTGTTGTCCGCAAAAAAAAGGAACAAGAAAATTGGGCGATATTTGCCCCCGCAGCAAAATATGTAAATTCTACCCAAAATAAAAACCTTCCTGAGGAAGTCTGTCCTCAGAAACATAAAAATAAGCTGGCTCCTTAGCCCCTACTGGAGACGATAGGGAGGCTTCTTTGCACCCAGCAAAACCAAAGGTAGGGATGCTTTGTAGCCCCCACGGAAGAGAAGTAGGGAGGTTCGTGGCCCCTACCAAAGACCCCCTTAAGCAAGGAGGGTTCGATATTCCAACTTCCTGAGACAGAAACACCAAAAGGGGCAGCTATCAATGGCTTGGGCCAGGATCATTCATGCCGTTGTTGATGGCTATCCTCGAACGAAGTCGCCCAAAAATATCCTGCGTCTTGCAGAAACAACTTCTTCAAGAATTTAAACACGGTCCCTGACTTTTTAATCCAAACAAAAAACTAGAATTTCAAAACTGAAACTTTAAGACAGGGACCATGGAACAATTGCTTCGAAGGGTAGAGTGGAAGTGACCGGCCTATGCCTCGTGTCGGAAGAATCATATGACACTTCCTCCCACCACAGACACATATCAAAATGGAGTCCTTCGATTTCCGTACTGCACTGGCAAACCCAGAGGAAATCTTCCGTCACAAACCTGTGGCCTTAACTACAAAACCCAAATAAGCGGCGCGGGCCACGCGAAAATGCTTAACGATACAGAACAAATTTTACCCCTCCGGTTTGGCAGCACTGCAAGACTCTGACAGTGTCAGCCTGTCAGTTCAACCAAAAATTCTAACCACATATAACTCAATTTATTAATTGTTTACAAAATTCAAAACAAGATCTTGGAAAAGAAAAAGAAAAGGAAATGTTGGAGTTAAATTAATAGAGAACCCTAGATTCAGGAATCCAGGACAGTAAAGGCAATGTGATCAATAACCCACTAATTAACGGCGATTCAATGTCGCGAGGGAATGTAACCAATAAAAAAAAGTAAGTAGACTTTCAAAACCTATTATCTAAACATGTTAGCATCAAAAGACTAAGGGCGATTGTCTATACACACAGGAAGGCTTTAAGCAAGGCGAAAATTCAGGGCCCAAACAACAGAGAAAGATATTAAAGCAGACTACAAGCTTCGAAGGAAGGACAGCTGATATCAAGCGGATTTGGACAAGACAAAAGGGCAATCAAGATGGACAGGGACTAACCTGGAACACAGGGCAATGCCAGCCCACCCAGTGTGAGAGTGAAGGTTCAGCCTCTTAATCAAGGTAAATTATTAAGTAAAACTGAACAGGTAATCGCGAATAAAATTAATTAGTAAACACATACCCAGACCATGTGGCAAAAATGGCCTGTCACAACTCCCCCTCTCCTACGAAAGGAGGGAAATTTTCCAACGAAAATTAACCGACGATAAGGATCAGAGGCTCTCTGTAGATACAAGAAAATTGACAAAAGAAAAGAAATTACCTGCTCTATGCTGGCGCCTATAACAAAAACATAAGTAACGATATGTGGAAACCCAAGGTAGTACCATATAACTAATACTAACTAACAAGACTGATAACTCAATCTTAAAATAACTAAATACTCAAAGAAATCTTTGGTCCCTTTGCCACTAGTCACCCAGTGACCTCCTCCAGGAAGGTTCGGTGTGGAACGTAAACCCTAAGTTGGTAAGGGAGCTAGCATTGCGTAACACCCAAAAATACTGTGGGGAACCTCGTTTACTAGCCTCACACCGTAGAATCGTCCCGAATTAAATCACCAAGTGACCCGCGTCAAACCGACCAAAGGGTGGACAACTAAAAAAGGAAAAGATAAATATAATACAACATAAGTAAAATGAGAAGAAAAGAGGGATAGCCCAGATGATCCACCATACAAAAGGGAGTGGATTGTAGCATCCACCAAGCTAAAAGATGTACCAAACGGGAAGCACATCGGTCCCTGTACAAAACAAAAAAAAAACATTAATCAGGGAGTTCTGAGCGGTGGCACTGCCACCGGCTGTCGCAACCTAATAGGCCGACTTGAGCTCAGGCCGAACAAAGTAGCTTGGTCCTCCCCTGGCCCGCCGAACAAGTTCGATGGGCAAACTGTTACCCCAGGGGTCAGACTTCCGCCCCCCCCCCCCCTGAACAGCCCTTCCAGTCGGTCTGCTCTCCGAAGGATCCATGATCTAACAAAGAGCGTCGAAGCGACATCCGGTAGCACCCAACACCGTGCAGCCTGTAAAACGAGATAGGGACAAATGTCAAAATCGATACAAAGTCAAGATAAAGTAAAGTCGCAATCGGTAACGGAATGAACGCAAAGGTAACCGAAATTACGCAAAGGTGAGCAAATAAACTCAAAGGAAAGCAAATTATCGCAGAGGTAAGCAAATTATCGCAAAGGTAAGTAAAGTATCGCAAAGGTCAGTAAATTATCGCAAAAGGAAAACAAATTATCGCAAAGGTAAGTAAATCGCAAATACAAGGAAATTAACGCAAATGTAAAAAAAGGTAATTAACCAAAAGCAAATGAAACAAGTACATCAAACTAAAGGTTCGCAAATCGAGATAAAGAAAATTGGGTTACTTGCCAACACCTAGCAGTGAATCCCACCATAAGTGGTATTCTCAACTTCACAAAATCAGCAAAAGGAGAGAAAGAAAATTGTGTTTCTACTCTAAATCCCCAAAGGAAAGACAAAGTCGTACTCGAACAAAAACACATACTAGTTCAAGTAACCGAAATTTCCAGACACAAGTAGGGAATAATAATAAAATCACGTCAAGGTAGAGAAAATTAAGCCAAATCAAAGTAAAAGGTCACATCAAGGTAAATACGTCAGATCAAGGAAATAAAAAAAAGGTCCAATCATGATAATAAATAAAGACTTTTGGCCCTAGTCTATAGTAAAAAAAAACAATTAATAGTGAATGCAGATAAAAAGACGATAAAGAAAATTAGGTCCAAAATTAATTAATCACCGCCTTCTAACCAAGTAATCAAACTTAAATTACCATGTGACACACCGACCCCCATCTCGTCTCGCGCCGAGAGGGGTGTCTGCGTGAGACTGATAAACGCAAAAAGGTAAGCTACATTAAATGACCATAAACGTTACTATACGTTACTATACAATAAACAAAGTGACGATAAGGTAAAGATAATCAGGTAATGACAGATAAAAGACAACAAGGCGTAAGGCGGCGATGGCAAGTGAAAGTAGTGAGGCAGCTGAGGGCTTACCTACTACAAACAATAGAAGCAAGGCAGCTGAAGGCTTACCTTGCCCCGGCTTTCAGGGGACTCCTACCCCACCTAGTGAACCCAGTGCAGCGCTATTCTAAGTGACAGTGTCCAAATCCATCAAGTCTCGCGCCCAGATGGATCCAAACACCATCACGCCCACACTGCAGAGCGTAAAAATTGCTCACGACTGAGCAAGAAAAGTAAAGGAAAAGTGAATTAAAACTGGGCCAAAAGTCAAAATTAACGCAACGATAAAAGAAAACTCACTAAAGTCATTATTACCGAAAGAGGGAAAGAAAAAAAAAAGAAAAAAAAAGATTAAAAAGTAGTAATTAATCAAATTGAAGCTATGGACTGAAAAGTTAACAAATTCAGAAATCGATAGATTGATACGTAAATTGAAGCAAAATGACTAGTAAAACGTAATATTAAATTAATGACAGTAAAATTAACGGAAGGTAATAAAGTAAATAATGACTTTGAGTTGCCTAACAATTTATTCACTCCTACGGACCATCACACGCAGTTTCGGCATACACCGGCTGAAGGTCTTGTACATGCCAAATGCCCTTACTAACACCGTGTTCATCTTCAAGCTCATAAGTACACGTGCCGGTCTTTTCTACGATCTTAAACGGACCTACAAATTCCGGAGCCAACTTTGCGCTATAATATTTCGCCGCATCGGATATACTTTTATTCTTATGCCAGACTTCTTGACCAGGAACAAAGCTTACTGGGCGTCGGCGCAAATTATAGTTATGTCGATTTTTAATACGAGAAGCTTCGATTTTAGTGTGGACTTTTCTAAATAATTGTTTGAAGGCTTCTATTCGTTCTCGAATGTAATTTTGACGCTCAGTTTCTACTTGAGGAACACCCTCAGCATAGTCCGAACCGAATAGCTTATGTTCCCTGCCAAAATTAACGCAGTATGGGGTGAAGCCCGTAGTTTCGTGTCGCGAAGTGGGAATGGCGCAACCGATAGCAGTTAAATTATCTTCCCAAGTTCGATGGTTATTTTGTTGAACGTAAGAGCGTAACATCGTTTTGATAACTCTATTAACGCGTTCAGTATGATCTGCTCTAGGATAGTAATTAGCAGTGTAAAATATTCTAACTTTATATTTATCGCAAAGGGCTTGAAATTCTTTGGATTTCATTTGTGTTCCGTTATCGCACGTTAAGAATTGAGGAGCTCCGTAAACTAAGAAGATGCCGTCTTCGACACACTTTACCAACGATTTTGCAGTTGCCGATCGACACGGGAATAAGACGACGTACTTGCTAAAATAGTCTGTTACCACCAGAATATGCGTGTTACCTTGTTTAGAACGAGGTAAAGGACCTACGTGGTCTAGGCTGATGGCTTGCCAAGGCTCTTTTATGTCTGGGCGGTTACCCATTAGACCAGCTGGACGTTTCTGCTCTACTTTGTTCTGAGCACAAGTTCTACAAGCACGGACATAACTAGCAACGTCGGATCTCATTTTCGGCCAATAATATCTCTCGGCGACCTTCCAAAATGTTTTAAAAACACCCACGTGCCCTGCTGCTGGATTATCATGGCATCGAAGAAATATCTCTTTTCGCTTATCCTTCGGCACTACTATTTTCCAGTAGGTAGAATGATCTGGAAAATTCGGATTGTTTGTCTTGACATATTTGAAGAGATTGCCATTCTCGACTCGCCAGCAAGGATATTTATCAGGACGTTCTTCTAGCTTCTGCATCATGCCTTTGTACCATTTGTCGGAGGTGTCAGAAAATGATGGTGACGGTGGTTCGTCAACAGCTGCGACAGAATCAGCAGTCACTGGTACTGACCTGGAAAGAAAATCTGGTACGACATGATCTCGGCCTTTACGGTGGATTAATTCAAGGTCGTAAGGTTGTAACCGAAGAGCCCATCGAGCGAGGCGTCCTTGTGGATCTTTCAAATTATGCAGCCATAACAAAGAATGGTGATCTGTTATAACTTTAAAGTGTACACCCTCCAGATAGTGACGAAGCTTTTCCACACTCCAAATTACGGCAAGGCACTCTTTTTCTGTGGCGGTTAATTTCATCTCTTGTTTGGTGAGGGAACGTGAAAGATAGGAAATAACCTTTTCTTCGTCATCAATTTGCTGAGTCAGAACTGCTCCTAAGCCATAAAATGACGCATCAATCTGCAAAGTAAATGTGCGGTTGAAATCTGGACATGTAAGCACGGGAGCTGTGATAAGAGCTTCTTTAATCAAGTTGAATGACTGATGGCACTAGGAAGTCCATTCCCATTTGACATTTTTCCAGGTAAGCCGAGTGATTGGGGCTATAATAGCTGAAAAGTTCGGCACAAAACGCCGGTACCAAGAAGCGGTGCCGATAAAACGTCGAATTTCGGTGATATTTCGTGGAGGTGCTATATTCACAATGGCCTGCACTTTCTCAGGATCAGGTCTTAAACCTTGGGCGTCTACGATGTAGCCAAGGTATCGTAATTCAGGCTTACAAAAGTGACATTTCTCCTCGGAAACTATGAGTCCTACATCTTTCAAACGGTCAAAAACTAGGCCCAGAATTCTGGGGTGTTCAGGAAAGGTCCCGGAGATGATAATTATATCATCAAGATACACCATCACGTGATTTTCCAAATCAACGCCTAATACACGGTCCACTATACGTTGCCAGGTGGCTGGCGCATTGGTCAAGCCGAAGGGCATGCGCAGAAAATGATAAAGATTCCTACCTGGAACAGTGAAAGCAGTTAATTCACGTGAGGACTCACTAAGAGGTACCTGCCAGAACGCTGATTTTATGTCGATGGAGCTAATGTAGCGGGCGTCTCTGAGGGGATCCAAAATGGCGGAGATATAAGGTATAGGATATGCGTCTTTCTTAGTTTTGGTATTAAGCTTTCTAAAATCTATGCAAAACCTATAGCTGTCATCTTTCTTGCGTACCAAACACACTGGACTGGACCAAGGACTTTTAGAAGGTTCGATCACGCCAAGTTTCAACATCTCGTCGTTTTCCTCGTCCATAATCCTTTGCTTGTATGGAGAAACTGGGTAGTAACGCTGTTTAATGGGCCTAGTGCCGGGTTCAAGCTCAATGACGTGTTCTGCTACCTTGCAGCAGCCAAGACCAGTACCCATTTCCGATATTTTCTCCTTAACCAGTGCATTTAAACACGCTCGGTCGGTTTCAGATAAAGAGTTGCCATCTATAACGCTACAAATTTCCGTAGGTCGATCATCAGTGGAAAAATGCCAGACGTCCTGCTTCAAGTCGGTGATCACTTCCATGGTTCTCCAAAAGTCAATGCCTAATATTAATTGGTGGGACAGTTCGGGAAGGACTAAAATATCTATCACCCGAGTTTTATTTAATAAAGTTACAGGAGCCTGAAAATAGCCCAAACTGGAGCAAGTTTGGCCATTCGCGACAGTACAATCAGTCTGTTGCCTAATAAGTTTTAATCCCAGACTTTCCAAAATTCGGAAACCGGGTTGACCTACAATAGTGCGTGATGCTCCAGAATCTGATAAGCCTAATATTTTGTAACCTAAGATCGAAATTTCTAAATAGGGGCGCTGGTCGCCATGCGCATGAGCTATGATAGGATCTAATAGTTTTTTATTTGGAAAAGGGTTATTAGCATGTGAATGATTTTTGCTGGAAAGAGAGTTATTGGTCGACGAAAGGTTTTCATCAGAAAGAAAGTTGTTGGTTGGCGAAAGATTTTTGTTGGGGGCAGAATTGTTAGGGGGTGAATGGTTTTTGTTAGAACGAAAGATGTTGCTCGGTAAAAGGTTTTCGTCGGAAAGAATGTTGTTGGTCGGTAAAAGGTTTTCGTTAGGAACAGAGTTGTTGTTAATGGCAGCGTTTTTATCGGAAGGAAAGTTGTTGGTCGGTGAAGTGAGAATAAAGGGAGCAGTCTCGCGACGTATCGGCTCTTCTGAGAATGGTTTCTCTGGCGGCGAGCACTTGGGGCAGTTTTTACTGGTCACATTTGGTGCACCACAGCGGTAACAATGAATTCTGCGCTGTTCAGTGCTCTGGCTATTTCGATGACCTGGCTTATTACAGTTCCAGCACAAGATTGATCTAGAGATTTTTGGAGACGTGGGACGGGTCTCTCTTAGTAAATGCCTTTCGTCTCCAGAAGTTGATGGTACTGGACATGATTCGGTCACTACGTCGACGATTGGTAACCCTTCATCGTCTTTCAAACCCGGTGTTTCGGCAGTCCTGAACGCAAAGTCTGGCTCTACAAAATCATATTTTTTTCTAGGCGGTGGTACATAGTTCTCTGCACGATATTTCTTCAACTCCAGCTTGAGACATTCCCCTTCTAATTCTTCTAACCTGCTGACTACCGGAAGTTGGGTAGTATAAAAAGGTGACAAGTTTCGTATAATGATGTCAAGTTGAACGTCCTCTGGGATGGAGCCATGTCGTCTAAATAACGCACTCATATTAGAAAGATAATCGACTATACTCTCCGTCGAATCCTGAGTTCTATCCAGAATTTCCCTAAATAACCGGTGACGATAATCTGGCGGTTCGAAATGTTTACAGAGAAGGTCAGACAAACCAGACCAGTCAGAAACGCGATGACGATTTGCACGAAACCAATTTAGTGCTTTACCAGTAAATAAATCGATAGCGGATACAAATAGTACGCGTTCAGAAAAACCTGGAGCTTCGCGTAGTTCCGAAACTCGCTCCAAGAAATTATGCACGGACATCTGTCCAGCCTCGCCGGTAAATTTAATACCCCACTTTTCAACACGATGCGCTTTGCTACACGAATGATGGCAAACGGAAGTGGCAGCAGCTGTTACATTGGGACTAACCACGGTTGGAGTGACTTTGGGCGACGAGCGTGTGTGACGCGGTCGACTGTTGGACGCATTGCTATTTCTCGACGCATCCGAATCCGACGCATCCGAATCCGAACCCTCCGAATGAACTCGAGCGAGCAAGGTGCGTAAATTCGGATCTTGTTTTAAGAGACTGTCCAAACCGTTTAATTTGCCTAAAATTTTGAGCAACAAGTCAGAACGGGTTTGCGATTCCGCGGCACTAAGGTTCGCAACCGGAATACGATGAACGCGGGTAAATAAGTGAACAAGTTGAGATTGTAAACGTTCAAATTTTTCTTTAGCGGATTCACCCGTGACATTTTTAATCGCGCTATCAATATTTTGCAAGGTTCTAGTTATATAGTTACATTCATCGGCAGAAACACAAGTATAGGCCAGACGAGCAAAAACTTTACCCTTCCTTTCCATTTCTAAAATTGGACGTAACGCTACTATAAGTTCTTTTACCGTATTGGCATAACTAGCCGGTACTCCACGAATCGTAAGTTCATAAATTAGCATTTCTTTCCTAAGATGGTTAACCTGCATATTATAATCCATTTTGGAGTGAACAAAAACAATAGCAACTCAAAAGTCAAAAAAAAGGGTCAAATCTAGGTAATCACGTAAATCGAATAAATTTACCAAAACTACACCAATAGTGTAGTCAAATATAGCCAACAAAGGTAATTAAATCACCAAAAATACAGTACGCAAAGATAATCAAGGTCACGTAAATAAATAAACTAAAATCGATAAGAAATCGCAATATCAAAAAAAAATCAAAGTTACGTAATAAGTAAAATAAAATCGGTAATAAACCACAAATTCAAAGACAATCAAAGTTACGTAATACGCAAAATAAAATCGGTAATAAACCACAAATTCAAAGACAATCAAAGTTACGCAAAACAAGTCAATTAAAATCGGTAATAAATCGCCAAAATCAAAGAAAATCAAAGTTACGTAATAAGTAAAATAAAATCGATAATAAATCGCCAAAATCAAATGCAGTAATACAGGGCTAGTACTGTTAGAGTTAAAATTGATGGAAATTTTCAAAGTTCCATCCAGCTCACTAGACGCACAAGAGTAAAATTAGGGAAAAAAAAGCGGTAATTTTTTTTTAAATATGCCCCACGTTGGGCGCCAAAAATTTGCGACGCACTTTGTTCAATAAAAAGTGTTTGATTAAAAACCGTCAAAGATACTATGATGAGTATCATTGACCAAGTACTTACCGCTTATATCTTGGAAAGAACATTAAAAATAACTCTGAAAGGTACTCTAAAGAAAAACACAGGAACAACAGGGTGTCCTGAGGGAAGCAGGTGTAGTAGAGCGCGTTGCAAATTAGCCCTCAGCTCAGTTAGGCTGGGTAGGTTCTATTGGACGCCACCAGTTTTTTAACACCGACGCAAACTGGAAGTCGCCTAGTTGGTCTAGGGACCTGCTTCTCACACAACAAACCTGCCATTCATAATAGAAAATAAAAACATATGGCGCAGTGAGCTGGATAAAAGAAAAACTGAATACATTTACCACTGTACATATATTTACAGAAAGTATTGTTACAAGTGTTGTCCGCAAAAAAAAGGAACAAGAAAATTGGGCGATATTTGCCCCCGCAGCAAAATATGTAAATTCTACCCAAAATAAAAACCTTCCTGAGGAAGTCTGTCCGCAGAAACATAAAAATAAGTTGGCTCCTTAGCCCCTACTGGAGACGATAGGGAGGCTTCTTTGCACCCAGCAAAACCAAAGGTAGGGATGCTTTGTAGCCCCCACGGAAGAGAAGTAGGGAGGTTCGTGGCCCCTACCAAAGACCCCCTTAAGCAAGGAGGGTTCGATATTCCAACTTCCTGAGACAGAATCACCAAAAGGGGCAGCTATCAATGGCTTGGGCCAGGATCATTCATGCCGTTGTTGATGGCTATCCTCGAACGAAGTCGCCCAAAAATATCCTGCGTCTTGCAGAAACAAATTCTTCAAGAATTTAAACACGGTCCCTGACTTTTTAATCCAAACAAAAAACTATAGGTATATATAACTCAATTTATTAATTGTTTACAAAATTCAAAACAAGATCTTGGAAAAGAAAAAGAAAAGGAAATGTTGGAGTTAAATTAATAGAGAACCCTAGATTCAGGAATCCAGGACAGTAAAGGCAATGTGATCAATAACCCACTAATTAACGGCGATTCAATGTCGCGAGGGAATGTAACCAATAAAAAAAAGTAAGTAGACTTTCAAAACCTATTATCTAAACATGTTAGCATCAAAAGGCTAAGGGCGATTGTCTATACACACAGGAAGGCTTTAAGCAAGGCGAAAATTCAGGGCCCAAACAACAGAGAAAGATATTAAAGCAGACTACAAGCTTCGAAGGAAGGACAGCTGATATCAAGCGGATTTGGACAAGACAAAAGGGCAATCAAGATGGACAGGGACTAACCTGGAACACAGGGCAATGCCAGCCCACCCAGTGTGAGAGTGAAGGTTCAGCATCTTAATCAAGGTAAATTATTAAGTAAAACTGAACAGGTAATCGCGAATAAAATTAATTAGTAAACACATACCCAGACCATGTGGCAAAAATGGCCTGTCACAACTAAGACGGATCGGAATGCGGTTTTTTGCATTCGCTTCCAAAAATTATTTGTAAAAAATGTATCTACTTTGTATCTTATACAAACCGGAAATTGCATTGCTGCTGTCAAAAATGCATTCACAAAAATGCATTTTTTGAAGTCGCTTTAAGAAAATTAAATAACTCTGTTAATAAGACTCACAATTGGCTCAAACCGGGTTCTCGGGGATTTTCGGGGTCGCTGATCACGACTATGATGTTCAAATGGACCCACAGCCGACCTGGAGCTCAGGATCGCTGATGAACGCTGAGAAACTCGGCGCCCGGGGGTTTTTTGCGTTGATGAATTCAAATATGGCATCGGCGAACACCCCCCGGACACCTAGTGCGCCGGAACCTGGACGTGGACGTCATCCCCGAGAGTTTTCCTGATAAGATCGCAAGAAACAAACCGAAAATCGTTGTGTGGGCGTTTTCTGGGGCGCTGAATCCAAATTTCTCCGAGGGTTTTCCAGACACGATCGCTAAAGACAAACCGAAAATCGTTATGGGGCGTTTTTTGGGGCGCTGAATGCATATTTCACGTCGAAATCGATCCCCCGAATACCAGGTGCACCGGAACCTGGACGCGGACGTCACCTCCGAGGGTTTTCCAGACACGATCGCTAAAGACAAGCCGAAAATCGTTATGGGGCGTTTTTTGGGGCGCTGAATCCAAATTTCTCATCGAAAACGACCCCCCGCCCAATACCTGGTGCACCGGAACCTGGACGCGGACGTCATCTCCGAGGGTTTTCCAGACACGATCGCAAAAAACTAAACGAAAATCGTCTCATAATTTGACACATTCATTGATGTGTAATTCTCGCCTGGTGCCCACTAAGACATTAAAACATCAGGTTTGATTGACATTCATGGGAATGACATCGATGTCAAGATAAAGGTTCTTGTGCACTAGATAGTTGGACTATGGTCGCGGATGCTGGATTCGAGGAGGGTAGCTAAAAACTCCTTGATGTGAATTTCATTTCATGTTTTGCAAATGTGACACCTGGAGATGACTTTCAGGCCCAGGTTCCGGTGCACCGGGTGTTGGGGGGGGGGTCGTTTTCGATTAGAAATTTGGACTCAGCGCCCCAAAAAACTCCCCATAACGATTTTCGGTTTGTCTTTAGCGATCGTGTCTGGAAAACCCTGGGAGATGACGTCCGCGTCCAGGTTCCGGTGCACCAGGTGTTCGGGGGGTCGTTTTCGACGAGAAATTTGGATTCAGCGCCACAAAAACGCCCCATAACGATTTTCGGTTTGTCTTTAGCGATCGTGTCTGGAAAACCCTCGGAGATGACGTCCGCGTCCAGGTTCCGGTGCAGCAGGTGTTCGGGGGGTCGTTTTCGAAGTGAAATTTGGATTCAGCGCCCCAAAAAACGCTCACACAACGATTTTCGGTTTGTTTTTTGCGATCACGTCCAGGTTCCGGCGCACCAGGTGTCCGGGGGGTGTTCGCGATGCCATATTTGAATTCAGCAACCCAAAAAACCCCCGGGCGCCGAGTTTCTCTCCTTCCCCGCGTGAATTTTTGGAGAGTCCCACGGAGATGACGTTCATCAGCGATCCTGAGTTCCAGGTTGGCTGTGGGTCAATTTGAACATCATAATCGTGATCAGAGACCCCGAAAACCCCCGGGAACCCGGTTTGGGCCAATTCTGAGTCTTATTAACAAAGTTATTTAATTTTCTTAAAGCGACTTCAAAAAATGCATTTTTGTGAATGCATTTTTGACAGCAGCAATGGAATTTCCGGTTTGTATAAGATACAAAGTAGATACATTTTTTACAAATAATTTTTGGAAGCGAATGCAAAAAACTGCATTCCGATCCGTCTTAGTGCAAAAATGTCCGAATGTTGTAGAGAGTAATTATTTACAGAAAAGTGCGGATTTTGTGGATTTTATGTTGAAAAATTTTCGCATTTTCTAACCTCAAAATTGACTTTCGTTCGGGACGGGAGAGTAAATTGGGGTGTTGGGTGGGGGGTCCATGACACTTTAACACCACAAAACCTAAATTAATTTTTTATAAAAAAGTGCGGGTTTTGTTGAATTTGTGTCAAAAATTCTCACTTTTTCTAACCTCAGATTTTACCACGATTTTACTTTCTTTCGAAACGAGAGCTTTCTTTCGGAAACTAACCCAAACTAACCTTAAAATTGCTTTCGGTCAGAATTGGGAAAATACTTATTTAAGTATCGACATACATTTGTATCAAATCCTCTTCTCAACCTTTAACACAGATCAATGAATAATATCTATTCTTGTCAGCTTAATGTCACCATTGCTACATGAAATATAAAAACATAAAATGGCGAAATGACGCTTACTTCACCAATATTAACCAATAGAAAACAAAGATCAGCCCGTCCTTCAGTTATGTCGTCAGCCGCAACAAAAAATTTACCAACTTTAAAGGTCCATATTTCTGAAAAACGTGCATAATCCGCGATTTTTATTTTAAAAATCGTCGAATACTTGTCTATACTAACGATTCATATCTGTATAATTTGTCGGGGCGTGTGGCACTAAAGTGATATGTCACCGTTATTAGTAACTTTTCAAATTGACAAAATCACCTAAAAAATTTAGTGACGGATATTTCCTCTTCTATCTCATATTACAGGTTCTAACGCTAGCCGTGGCATGCTTCGTATCAGTCATGAGATTGAGTCTTATGGAATATTCTTTTATTCTTAATTCCTTAGGTTTTTGGGTACACGTGGACCGTCTCACGGAAACACCAAACTTCACACAAACCAAAAATGTTCCGTCGGATTTAAAACAATACTCCTAGCTGGCCGCATATTCAGAAATCGCCGACACATTAAGGTGCGCGCCTACTTAGGCGAAGCGTCGGGAAGCGAAGAGAATTTTATCCATCCAAGAACTTTACATGCAATCAAATGGAAGCCCGCACACTGAGGCGGCGCAGAGTGGTCTAGATTGCAATCGTAGCGCGAATTAATTACAAATGTTTATAAAAATAGAAAAATCACTTAAAGGGTATTTTAAATGTATTTAATAAGAACAATAAAACAATCTGGAAAATACATGTAAAGTGTTTATCCACTTTATGCAACTGTATTATACTATTTGAAAATACTTTTAAAACATTACATTGAACTAAAAATGTTACTAGAAAAATAATATCATTAAATAAGTTTATTCGCTTTCTGAAAAAGAGGAGTCTACAGATATCGCAGTAGAGGGTGCTTTATTATTAGCCTGAAACCGAATTCTGTCCCTGTAACTTTTTTTCCACCGAAATTCAACAGTTTTAATAAATTTCATTAATACTGCTCGAATGTTCTGATAATTTATGTTTCTGGTACTAAACAAGTACCTTTCCAGGCCATTACAGCAGGCATTTCTTTTTAAACCTTTTAATTTTAACCATTCATTGAAACCTCCATTGGGGTGACAACAGGTACAGGCACTACAAAACAGAAAAGTATTAAATAAATAAGACTAAAGCACTTATGAGCACCTACTTTTTTTCTTATATTAAAATTTAAACTCAAACCTACTAAGAAAAGATAGACTTAAAATTTGCAAATATTTGCATTTTTTTAAATTGCGTATTTAGTTTTAAGTATTAGTTAAAAAAGCCCAAATGCAAGACATTAATTTTAACATATTATCTATAAGCTTTACAGTGCTTCGAAAAGGCCAAAATTACCTTGAGTAGTATCAGCAACAATAAATATACCAGAATAAATACACACAATACTTCCAATCAACCGATTGAAATCAAACGAATTACAATGACTAAACAGGGTTCACAAAAGCGATACACGCATAAACACGTTGATACCTGCAGATTTGTTGATATGCGCAATGTATTTATGAATGTTTAATTATTTTGATAAAATTCAGATAATAAACTATTAAATATGACCAAATTTGGGAGGAAATACTATGCTTCATTTTTGTAATTAATTCGCGCAATGACAGCAATCTAGACTACTGTGCGGCGCGAAGCGTTGAGAAACGTTGATTGACGCTCGCAAAGTCTGGAGAGCAACTAGACGACGTTTTTCTCACCGCTACCCGTCGCGCCGCCTCAGTGTGCGGTGAAGAGGAGAAGAGAAAATCCAAAATATTTTATTGTCGTCACTTTTTAAACGTCGGTACCAGCTGAAACTTCTTGTAGATTGTGTTGTGTTTTCTTAAATCAGAAAATAGGTGATGGAATTTACCGAAAGTATCCCTCTTTGTATTTATTTTACTAACCCAAACTTTTCTTTTTGGTTTCTCTTCTTCTTCCATACTGGCAATCAGGCTAAGTATAAAAAGATCCTCGTCCGATTACGAGTATACCTTCACTGAACAACTAAAAATGATTTAAACGTTAAATGTTGAAAATAATAGGATGGGATATCTTTTGCCGTGAATTCTCTGCGCTTCGTTTCTCTTCGCCCAAGTGTGCAGACACCACGTAAACGACGCTTCGCTTCGCCGCGCTTCCCTTCACGACGCTTCGCCTAAGTGGGCGAGCACCTTGGGAAAATTCGGTGCTGCGAATTATAGACTCGTAAAGAACAGACGTGTTACACTGATACGTCCGCGATTTACGAGATAAGCTTGTCCTTGTTTACTTGTTATTTCAGTCTTCCTAATTTGATTTGTTGTTTGTGTTATAGATACTGTGGTTTTAAGTAAATAAAAACATATAAATAGTTAAATAGTAAAATTCAGAGACATTACCAAATACACCTTATAAAGAGACATCCAGTAATACAATTAGGTTGAAAATAAGTGATAAAAATGAATTCGTGGCATGTTGCTTTTCTTATTTTTGGGTTATGTTTAATACTTTCGCGCCATTTCACAGAGTGCCTTTTATTTATTCTTTATTATTTAATCTTTAGCTGTGAAAACTTGAAAGTTTCGGAATTAGGAGAATATTAAACATAAATTACAATTCTAGTACTAAGTTTTAATTAAGACAGTAAAATAAATATGGAAAATAGCAAAAGAGAAGGTAGATGGATCACACTTTCATTTTTTTTTTATTTATTAGCTCCCAATCCAACATTATTTTCAACACACGTCGCTTACGAATGAGGTGCATTCTTAATAATTGTACTTGTAAATTCCTTGAGATTTCTTCTACTGCAGATTGCTTCCTTTAGCAAAAAATGTATATCTTATTAATTTCTAAATTGATGTAGGTATTTAAATATTGAAGGGTCCAGGGAAAGAAGGGAGAATATTCATCTTTGACCGAAAATGGGATAACCGTACCAATTTACATTAAATAAGTACTACTAAACACCAGAAGCTTAAATTCAACAAGTGGTTTAGGAACGAGATATAGGTCTGCCTTATTTTGATTTATGTTCTTTAGTCTAATCTCAGTACACGGTGTGCTTGAAGGCTGAAAAAGGTTGACAAAAATGGATCCAAAATCTGCTAAAGCAGAAAGTTTCTATATCGTTTGAGAATTAAAAATCAGTTGAATTCAAAATCCTAGATGCTCCCTTTCGCGAGTTATGAACATTCTTCAGATTCCCACATAACAACATGTATTAGAACGCTCACAGAGTCGCGGCGTCTCCTCAAGAATATTTAATCGAACCTTAAATCCAAAGACTAAGAGTGAAGAGTTTGACCGCTAGGTGGCCGTGGCGTATAACAAACACAACCCGTATTGAAAGTATGAGAACATAAAATATATATAGATCTAAGGAATGAACATAATAGCATTCTAAATATAAAAGAAATCACAATTGAGCTGAGGATAATTCATGAAAGTGTTCATACTTTTAATATTAATTATTCATTCTGTGAAATTAGTCACGGAGGTAAATGTTCTCATAATGAGAACAGAAAGAAGATATGCGCTCCATGTGGTAGGAAAATAGTCTTTGCTAAAGTTAAGCCAGAAAAGTTTCTGATAAATGAAAAACTGCAAATCTCATAAAGAAGTTCTATTCAATGGATTTTGATTTGAAGAATGAGAAATGTCCTCTCAGTATTTGTAGATCATGTTATTTAACACTTCTTGATTTTGAAAAAGATATTTTAAACAGGCAATTACAAATTATGCCTAATTATAACGATATAGTGTTGCAGAAGGAGACTCGATCGACAAAAGATGCTTGTAACTGTTTCATATGTTCTACTGCTAGTTTTTTTCGGGCACGTAAAGGTGAAAAAAGGTAAAGGAAATTTTAGGGTTTTGCAAACTAACATAGATGTTGCAGATCCATGTAAACAGTCTTCGCAAAATAATGAAGTTTCGGATGTATCAGAAGGCAACAAAAATAATCCAGATGTTATGAAGCTTTGTAGTAAATGTTTTCAACAAATAGGTCATGGTATACGTCATGACTGTAAGAGTCGTCAGTTCTGTTATAGGATCAGAACTGACGACTTGTTCTTTACTTTTATCAGGAAGCTGTTGAACTAGTTTTAGTAAATGTTCCTTAGGAACTTACAGTCATGACGTATACATTGACCTATTTGTTGAAAACATTTACTACAAAGCTTCATAACATCTGGATTATTTTTCTTGCCTTCTGATACATCCGAAACGTCATTATTTTGCGAAGACTGTTTACATGGATCTGAAACATCTATGTTAGTTTGCAAAACCCTAAAATTTCCTTTACCTTTTTTCACCTTTACGTGCCCGAAAAAAACTAGCAGTAGAACATATGAAACAGTTACAAGCATCTTTTGTCGATCGAGTCTCCTTCTGCAACACTATATCGTTATAATTAGGCATCATTTGTAATTGCCTGTTGAAAATATCTTTTTCAAAATCAAGAAGTGTTAGATAACATGATCTACAAATACTCAGAGGATATTTCTCATTCTTCAAATAAAAATCCATTGAATAGAACTTCTTTATGAGATTTGCAGTTTTTTAATTTATCAGAAACTTATCTGGCTTTACTTTAGCAAAGACTATTATCCTACCACATGGAGCGCATGTCTTCTTTCTGTTCTCATTATGAGAACATTTACCTCCGTGACTCGTTTCACAGAATGAATAATTAATATTAAAAGTATGAACACTTTCATGAATTATCCTCAGTTCAATTGTGATTTCTTTTATATTTAGAATGCTATTATGTTCATTCCTTAGATCTATATATATATATATATATATATATATATATATATATTATGTTCTCATACTTTCAATACGGGTTGTGTTTGTTATACGCCACGGCCACCTAGCGGTCAAACTCTGCACTCTTAGTCTTTGGATTTAAGGTTCGATTAAATATTCTTGACGAGACGCCGCGACTCTGTGAGCGTTCTAATACATGTTGTTATGTGGGAATCTGAAGAATGTTCATAACTCGAGAAAGGGAGCAGCTAGGATTTTGAATTCAACTGATTTTTAATGCTCAAACGATATAGAAACTTTCTGCTTTAGCAGATTTTGGATCCATTTTTGTCAAACTTTTTCAGCCTTCAAGCACACCGTGAGTAAGTGTAACCAGTATGCGAAAACTTTAACTAACCTTTTTACTCCTAACGTTCAGCTCTTTAGATTACCAGATTCAAAAATGTGTAATTCAGAAATTTCTAGTTTCTGTATTTTTTTGAAACCTAATTATATTACTGGATGTCTCCTTATAAGGTGCATTTGGTGATGTCTCTGAATCAATTTTCTTATCTAACTTATACACATAACACCTAAATGTTTTAGCTAGTTAAAACCACAAGCACAAACAACAGATCAAATCACGAAGACTGAAATAACAAGTAAACATGGACAAACTTATCTCGTAATTTGCGGATGTATCAGTCTAACACGTCGAGACTTTCCGAGTCTATGATTCGCAGAACCGAATTTTTTCCAGCGGCTAATATGGCGGCGATTTCTGAGTATGCTAGCTGGTCAGGGTAAACAATCTAGTTCAAAAATTAGCTTATATTATGAGCAATATGGTCACGGTATGATCATTAATTTATCAAAATATGAAACCCACAAAATAATTCGTAGATTCATTTAAATGAGCTGTGCAACTTTTATACATTTCAGATGCCAAAGTACCTCTGTTTTTATGTTTATTTGTATTACGTATATAACGGCATATAATAATATAAAAACATTTCTGTACTATAATATGGCTGTATTTCCTATAAAAAAGGGAACAGTAAATTAAAAAAGTAGAAGACTTATAAGGATCAGGCTACCGAATACCGTCTACATGAATTTAACATTATGGCAAGCCATGCTCCAGGCTGTCCAAAACAACGAATAAAAACATATTATGTAGGTCTTGATTTGCCTATGTATACAGTGTGGGCGATTAATTGTGTAACAAATGGAAATTTCTTTTTTAGTTGCACAACCGAAATATAAATACCGCCAAAGTTTGGTGCATATCCGATATAGAGCAAGAGCCCGCGACTGCCAGGCCTTAGTTAAATAATAAAATCTAAAAGTTTCTCCGTGTATGTCCACTATACAGGTAAGAACGATCCCAGTTTATGAAACTTGGGTCGCGGTGGCTTTGGCAGGTAACAGGTAGTAAATGTGTGTAAAATTGAGTCTCAAATTTAGTATAGTATAAAGCTTAGTTTTCATATATTTATTAGTGATAATCTTAGAAATCGCCTCGTCCACAGCCAGACACTTAGTACAGTTGCAACCCCCTGCCAGGCACCCTTAAAGAAGGGTTAATTTTATTTATACTTAAGTTATAGTATAAAAGCTGAATTTTATATATGTTACTTGGAGAACTATAAAATGATGTTTCCTCAGTAGCCAGGCAGTTTCGATAGTTCCCCCATATTGCCAGACACATTAAAGATCTATTGTAGGTGCGAGCGCGAGGGATATATGCCTAAGCGGGTGCGAGTGAGATAGTGCGTTCGGTCCACGGCGATCTTTGATTGAGCATCAGCTGTCTTTTATTCTGTATAGTGTAGTGAACTGTCATACGTACAGCAAACGTTTTATTATTTATTTGTGCAGTTTTTATAAAATAAGTGTGATCCAGTTGTAATAATAAAGTGTTGTCATGGAAGAGGAAAGCAATAAATTAATTTGTTTTATTTGTAAAAAGAGCGATGGCAAAATAACCTTATTTTCTGAAGAGACATTAAAAAAATGCCACACTATTTTGGAAGCGAGGAAAAAACACAACCTCAAATACAAAAACATTATTTTGCCTGATGAATATACAGATGGGGGTTATCACCGGGACTGTCATAAAGCTTTCACAGGACTTATGAAAAAATATTACACTTCTGAACCTGTACGTTCTAAAACAAAAAGCGCAAATGAACAATTAACCAGTGTAGTTGCAGACAACTTATCTCCAGCCACGCCGTTGACACCTGAGTTGACTACAGACTTACCAACAGAATCTCCAACAGCATCAGAGCAAAATTTATTTTCTCAATCAACAGAACCGCAACCTTTAACTTCTGAAGAACAATCTCAATTACCGCCTCTACTTACAGAACCTTCAACAACATCACAAGCTACTTTAATTTCTAAATCAGGAGCATCACAGTCTACAACTAATCAAGAAAATCCTGTCGTTAGTGATCCAGGTGATAGTGAACATAACGATGCACCTGAGGACGTAAATATTCCGACCGAAAGTGATGCTAGTATCAATAACTCTCAAATCGTTTGTATATTTTGTAATAAAAAAAAGAAAAACGTACGATCTAGAATGCTTCCACTTCATGTAGCTGATACAAACCAATTTAAATCTAGTATTCTACCCAATATTGAAGGTTTGGAGGAGTATAATCAATTATTAATTACATTGAATAATTTTTCTGCTCCAAAAATACATTACCATACAGATTGTCGAGTCCATTTTAACAATAACATATCTTCAAAAAAGAAATCATCCAGTAAAAGTGAGTGGCATTTTCATCGAGAATATCACAAAATAGTTTTTAGTGAAATCAGCAGCATCATTGAAGAAGACGTCATTAAAAAAGGGCGCTGTGGTTTATTAATATATTTACACGAATTATATATTGATTCGTTGGAAAAAAATTTTCAAGAAAATTCCGTTGAAATGAACGTCACTTTCACATCACACCAACTTGAAGAAAAAATTATGAAAATATTTGCTAACGACATTAAATTTTTTACTGTTCGTAACAAAAAAATAATTGCACCTAAGTATTTACAAACTGTAGATGATACAGTATTTGAAAACTTACAAACAGAAAATGTTTTACAAAAATCTGCATTGATTCTAAGAAAATTAATACTTGGAATAGAAAAAAACAAATTACCCTCTAAAAATATCACAGCTCAGCATTTGATAGCAGGAGAAGTTTCGATACCACAACCATTATTGGACTTTTATTTCACTCTTCTAGGTGGGTGTAATCAAAAGCGGAAAAAAAGCATCAAATGTTCTCGTCAAGTGCGTTCTTATTGTCAAGATATAATTTATGGAATCCATAACGGTCAAGTGAAGACGTCAAAGCACATCATGTTAGGTATGACTTTGAAGAGCTTAACAAGTAGTAGAAAAATTATTGATATGATTAATAGATATGGACACTGTATTAGTTATCAAGGCGTCGAAGAACTTGAAACAGAAACCACATATACTTCAATTGAAAAGTCGACTTTATGCCCAGAAAAAAAAAATCCCAATCTTTTTACTGGTGTGGCTTATGACAATTTCGACCGTTTTGTAGAAACTACAAGTGGAAAGGATACTCTACACGATACTGTAGGAATTATTTATCAAAACATCGAGTTAAATACAACTGAAGAATCTGAAATGTCCGAAGCTCCGACTCCAAGTAATGAAAACAATTCGCCAAATAAAAAAAAAGAAGAAGAACTTTTGAAGAAATAACTGTAGATGAAATTCCGTATCCTATAAGACCAAAAATGACGAGTGAACTACAATCAACGGTTGATGATGAAAGAACGATTGACTGCCAAAAATACACTGAAATAGACAATATATGGATGGTTAGTCATGCTTTGGAATTACCTGATGTACCTATGTGGGTTGGTTTTAATAGTCGGATTTATGATCGTGATGACTCGCAACAACTTATCTCTTATTTAACTCCAATCAATGCATCACCAACTAGTACATCTATAGTTGTAGAAACTATGAAACAGAGTAAAAAAATTGCTGAAGATTTACAGCAACCTTACATACAGGTAACGTACGATCTTGCGATAGCGAAAGTCGCTCTTCAAATACAAGCTACCGAAAAACCTCAGTTTGATAATTTGTTCATCCATTTAGGACCGTTTCACATAATGATGGCTTACTTCAAAGCCGTCGGTAAAGTGATTAGTGACTGTGGATTAAGCAATGTTATGGTTGAGAGTAGTTTGTTGGCAAATGGTTCAGTGAATGGGTTTTTGGATGGAAAACACTTTAACCGTTGTAAAAGATTACATCCTAATATTACATTAGGACTAGAAATACTCCATTGTAAATCGTTTTTACAACATGACAATATAACTTGAACAGATGATATGATCGAAGAAGTGAAAAGGTTACAAAAGTGCGAAGTATCGTCATTTAACGTTGAAAATGAAAATCTAAAAGAGTTGATGAATAATTATGAAATTTATAAACAACAAATTCTTAACGGCGAACATGGAAAAACTTCACAATTGTACATGATGTATATAAATCTCATACATCATTACTTAAACTTACCCCGCAGCATTCGTACTGGAGATTTCGAGCTTTTCAAATCAGTGTTGCCTAAAATGACTAATCTATTTTTTATGTGCAACCAACCAAACTATGCACGGTGGACTGTAAAATACTCTGATAATTTATCGAGAGTTGCAGAAACTCATCCGGATTTATATCAAGGATTCCAACAAGGTTGCTTTGGTATCAAAAGAACCGCGAAGCCGTTTTCAAGACAACCTATCGACTTGGTACTAGAGCAAACGATAAATGCAGACGCTGCGAGAAGGCAGGTGTTATACACTTCACTAATTCAATTTCGGCACGACAAAGGTGGGCTCGAAATCACGATGTAAGATCCACTATAATAAGTCAAGTTTGTCTCGAACTAGGATTACAAACTCATCAAGATGTTTCAGCAGATTTAAATCTTCATAACATCCGTAAAAACACCAATCAACTGCATAAGTTTATGGTCACTTTCGAACGACTTATTAATCCTTTCAGCGATGAAGTTCCGAAAGACCAATTAATCAATATTTCTACCGGAAAATCTGCATCACCGTCGGTTGAGGAATTTCTTTTAAATATTGAAACAAACGGAGATTGTCGTCGTAAAACTTTCATTTCTGAATGTCAATTGGATATCAGCAGATTTGAGAAAGCTATAAAAAACATCAGTTGATAATTTTTCTAAAGATTATAAGAAAATGAAGAAAGTTCGAGTAGGTGGTAAAATTCAAGAAGTTAAAATACAAAGAGATTTATTTGGACGTATGCTAGGAATTTCCATGGACTATAAAATAGATATATCTAAGATTTTATCATACCCAATTACCTCAGTGCCATTGTCAATGTGTCATTTAGATGGAACTATTTGTAAACCAAATAAATCTGCATTGTTGAAGTGCTTAGAGAAAGAGGTACCGCACGAGCAACCACGTCACATTGATGTATTAATAACTGATGGTTTTTTTCTTTTGCACACGATGAAAAACATTCCAAAAAGATTTGGAGGTATTTCTAGAAAAATGCTGCAAATGGCTACTCAATTACAAGCGTTGAGAATTGATGTAATCTTTGATCAATACTTTACACCATCTATTAAAGACTATGAGCATTCTCAACGGTTTGAATCTGCACAATTGGAGTATATCATAACTGGACCTGAGCTATCGCGACCAAGTGATTTTACAAGAGAATTAAAAAATTCAAATTTTAAAGAAGCTCTTGTGGATTTTTTTATTTTACATTGGGCAACTGATGAAATGGCGTCATTTATTGGTAACAAGATTATACACGTAAACTTTAGAAAATGTCATTCTTTCACTGCTAATAATTCCAACAAAGTTGTATCAAGTATTGATGAAGAACTGTCATGCTCGGAACATGAGGAAGCAGACACCAAAATAATATACCATGCGTGTAATATCAACTATCCAGCGAATATAGTAATCCGAAGTGTTGATACAGACATTGTTGCTATAATGCTTGCTCATATGCACCACCTAAAAAATGATCAGTTTGTTTGGATGCTGACGGGAACTGGAAACAACTTAAGGTACGTGGACCTAACAAAGATACACGCAGAATTAGGAGAATCTGTTTGTCAAAGCTTACCTGGATTCCACGCAATAACAGGGTGCGATTATAATCCTGCATTATTCAGGAAAGGAAAATTAAAACCTTACAAACTATTGAAAAAATCAACTGAATTCCAGAAAGTTTTCATTAAGTTCGGTGACAGTGAATTAATTGAAAATAAAGATGAACAAGAAAAGGTCCTTAATATTATTCAGAGATTTATATGCAATATATACAATGTTCGTAATATAATAATTGACGTTGATGCGGCTAGACTTCAAATGTTCATAGATTCGTATACAGTCTCTGATGTGAATGAAACTTTTAATCGAAAAAAATTGCGAAACTTCGACGCTAGCAGTTTACCACCTTGTAAAAGTGAACTATTACAGCAATTTTTGCGAGCAAATTATATTTGTACTATTTGGAACAATGCTCACCTAAAAAATCCAACTTCCTATGGACCAGAAAATAATGGTTGGGTACTGGAAAATGACCAATACCATTTTAAATGGTTTGAAGGGGATCAACTACCAAATTATGTCAGTGATTCTTTAACAACTTTGTCAGGTATGTAATTATGATGTTAAATTATTATAGATACATTTGAAACTATTCGTAATTGTGTTAACTTGGTTTAATTATTACAGAAAATGACGAAGAAGGAGATATTGACGATGAGCACTCCACAGACAGAAGTAGCAGTGATGATGATGAAGATATCGACGAGAACGATGAAAATAATTGAATATTTTTTTGAATTTAATAACAATAATAAAATGTTTCAAATATTATTTTTTTTTACTTTTAATTATAATTAAACTCCTTTTTCATTAAATGTTTTACTATCACAATAATTATTCCCTCCTTATAGTAAAAAAATATTTTGCAAAATATTGAAATTTTTATTGAATTAAATATTTAATGAAAACTCTAAAACGTAATTTATTACATTTCTGGATTGTTGATTTATTTAAAGATTTATTTGCGTAAAATTTTACTAAATAATTTTTTGAAAACTTAATTTTTAGTCTCTGATAATTTTATATAATAAATTTTCTTGATAAATCTAAAATTGTTTACCACAGAATACAGAATAAAAGACAGCTGATGCTCAATCAAAGATCGCCGTGGACCGAACGCACTATCTCACTGGCACCCGCTTACGCATATATCCCTCGCGCTCGCGCCTACAATAGATCTTTAATGTGTCTGGCAATATGGGGGAACTATCGAAACTGCCTGGCTACTGAGGAAACATCATTTTATAGTTCTCCAAGTAACATATATAAAATTCAGCTTTTATACTATAACTTACGTATAAATAAAATTAACCCTACTTTAAGGGTGCCTGGCAGGGGGTTGCAACTGTAGTAAGTGTCTGGCTGTGGACGAGGCGATTTCTAAGATTATCACTAATAAAATATATGAAACTAAGCTTTATACTATACTAAATTTGAGACACAATTTTACACACCTTTACTACCTGTTACCTGCCAAAGCCACCGCGACCCAAGTTTCATAGACTGGGATCGTTCTTACCTGTATAGTGGACATACACCCAGAAACTTTTAGATTTTATTATTTAATTAAGGCCTGGCCGTCGCGGACTCTTAGACTAATAACCACGTTAGGTACACTTGGAATGACTTCAAGTCTAACAGCATATAGAGCAGGCCAAAAAATATAAAAATCGTTCAAGAGTAAAGTGCCCTTATTTCGAAAAATACAGAAAAACGTTATTAAGAAAAGTTGTTTAGAACTAAAAGTTATGGCAAGAAGGCATAGCCTTCTATTCAAAGAAAATATATTTTTATGAAAATTGAAGCAAATTTCTAAAAATTTACTTAGATTTATATTGTTTTAAGTAATCAAAAACTTCATGTCTGTTGCAACGATATTACACACAAGTTTCGAACTTCGCAAATATTCTTAAAAATAAGGCAAATACATGCACATTATTAATAAAAAAGTATGTATTAGCCTTATTTTTAAGAATATTTTCAAAATTCGAAACTTATGTAGGTAATATCGTTGCAACAAACAAAAAGTTTTTGTTCTAAGTAAATTTTACAAATTTGCTTCAATTGGATGAAAGTAATGCAGCAGTGATTTGATTGTGGTTAATTTGAAAATGTACTAAAGCTGAATATAAAAAATATGTTTTTAATAGGGTATGACTTTGTATTTGGACATATCTTTTAATTCTAAACACCTTTCCTTAATAACGTTTTTCTGTATTTTTCTAAAAAACTTTTCGAACGATTTTTATATTTTTTGGCCTGCGCTGTATGCTGTTTGACATGAAGCCATTCTAAGTGCACCTGATATGGTTATTAGACATGGACCAACTTTTGGCAGTATTTATATTTCGGTTATGCAACTAATGAAAAAATTTTCCATTTGATGCACACTTAATGGACCACACTGTATGGCTGTACATGTGTTCCATGTAACATGGAAATAATTCGTAATTTGAATTTGTAGGATAAAATAATTGCGAAAAGACATGGTTTTACATACACATTCAAATATTCTTAAGTTTTAAAACTGTTACAGTCGACACTTTTTTTTATGAGTCAGTGTATTTCTGCAATGCGTTTTTGTTGTACAATTTTTATTTAATGTAACTGTATTGTACGACGTTGCTCCGTGCATAGCGGTTTTAAAACCACATCCAGTATATTATAATAACATGGTGATAAGGATAATAAAAGAAAACGAATTCATCAGAATTAACAATACTTTATTATTTACAAAAATAACAACAATATACCAAATAAAAATGCGCGATTGTTAATTTCGCATCACTTTACAGTTCTTCAAAAACAATCACTTATTTTTTTACAGAATCACTGAGAAATATTTACAAGTTTTTGGGGTGTAATTGACAACAACTTAACAATGAAGGTATTTTAAGGTTTTCGTTAAGTACTAAGTTTTTACATTTACTTCAGTAAAATTTTTGACAATGGCCAGTTTTCTAATTTTTGAATTTCGTTTAAGACCAAACCAATAGTAAGAGATAAATTACTAAAATAAAACTAGCGTTTAGCCTGTATAAATTACATATATTATGTTTAAAATTTACTTTTATTGGATGTTTTACATAAAATCCCAACCGATAATATCCTGGAAACAAACAAAGAAAAAAACTCTGTAAAAAGAAACTGATAAGTGGAATCAAACACTATAATTTTCTGAACAAACTAATTCGGTGCCTTTGGGAATTTTAAATTTTGATATACTCTTGTATTTGTTTTCTAATAATTTTACATTTTTGAGATAAAAAAAAATAATTTGAAATAAATGTCTAAAAAGTTAGAGTACATAGGTAGTATTATAACAATTGATAACCAATAATGTAAAGATATCCATATATAGCAGAAGACGAGACATCAAATTTTGACAATATGAGCGTCACAACAAATTTACTATGAAATGACTATTGAATCTTTATTATTCATTCAAAATAAACCAGTAAAAAATTATATACATCTAATAAATTATTGTCTTATGTCTTGCAAAGAGTTGGAAAAAGTATTGTGCATCTAACCAAAAAGTTTTAAAATTAATTAAATCTTCTAAATTTCATCCTGTTAAAGTTTACAACTGATTAGTTTCGTGGTAGCATCACAGAACCTATATCTGAAGGGGAATAAGATAAATGTCTTTAATCCCACTTATTAATCCCTTTTTACGGAACTTTACTACACGCACAGACAAAAATATTGGAAGTTTTATTTTAAGACTTGTATTTTCCTTTAGTGTGATTTCTACAGCTAAGTATTTAATATTCTTATTATCTTTAATAAATTACAATACTCGTGAAACACTCCAATGTAAGAGACTACAGAAATCACTTACATGGTAAAGAAAAATCAAGAGGGACCTAAAATAAAATATATATTTTTGTCAGTGAGTATGCTTCCAAATATTGCGTGTGGACTTTTCAGTAAAACACCCTGCAACTTTCGCAATTTAAAAAAGTCAAATTTTATTAAAATTATCAACTTCATCCAATGACTGAAAATTTGAGTTATGTTAGGAAGATAAAAACATATCAATCGCATAAACATAATAAAAACCTAACGAAGCTAGTCGACTTATGGTCGGTTTCTCAAAGCGATTTCATCCCCAGAATTAGCCAATTGGACACATCGATCATTAGTGACCTTAAAATTTACTGATTCCATTGACTAAACTATGAGACGTTTTGTACGAATGTGCAGGAACGTCCAAAATAGTTATTTGTGTACCAAGGCCGTAATGTTGATCTTTTTTGGCCGAATCTGAAATTTGTGGCCGAGGCGTAGCCGAGGCCAACAAATTTCAGGTGAGGACAAAAAAGATCATACGGCCGAGGTGCACACAAAATTTTTTAAGCGAGTGCCTCATCAAGTAGGTAACAACTTTTTTTTACAATTTTGTTTCTAAACAAAGACGAAACTGGAAGATTAGATTCAAATTTTTATTAACCAAATGAAAAGTGTATTATTAAGTAACAAAGATGTGTACAGAATTACTTACAGTAAGTATTTTTATATAATATATATATATACATATATATATATATGTTAGCTTTCGAGACCCCGCCACTGACGGATGATGATGATGTCATCACCTTCGCCTCGACTGGAGACCGATAAGCTTTTCTGCTGCGACGGCAGAACTGCAGAAGTTTAGTTTATAAAAGACAGTCGTCGAATAATTGTTACACGTTGTTTTGTTAATGAATTATTTACTTAATAAAAGTATTTCGGGTAGTTTGGTGTTTATTATCTTAATCAACTTAATCAAGCTAACATCAGAAGTGGGATACCTCCTTTGTGCTTAAATACGAGGAGGAAGGACCGTAAATTAAAGACAATTTTTTTTCTCTTCAAAATGGCGGACCGTAAGAGAAGCGCACCTAGCCTTGTTAGTGAATACAGTGACAGTGACAGTGAGCCTGAACAAGAGGCGTCTAAGCGTGTCAATAACATGGATGAGAAAATGCTGGCAATGTGGGAACTTCAGCATAAGAATAACATGCAGCTTCAAAAACAGATGATTCAGGTTTTAACAACAATGGCTACCCAACACACTTCGGCGGAAGCCGCCTCGCCCAGTTGTAATCAGTTCGCGCCTGCTCATGAAAATATCAGTGCGACTTCGGCGCATATTAGGTTGTCCAGTTTTGATCCCGATGATACACCTTTCACCATGATCGAATGGATGGATGATGTCACCCGTATTCAGCAAGAAATTGGCATGTCTGATACTTTGATAGTGCTAAAAGCCGGTGACGCGTTGAGAGGTAGAGCGGCGAGATTCTATAAACATTGGAAGCCGGTCGTGCGCGATTGGGTTTCATTTCGGCGCGATTTTGAAGTGGCTTTCCCGGAACAGGGAACTCCAGCTACCAGAGTGCGTGCATGCCTAGCCATTAAGAGTTCCAATTTTGCTTCGCTGGTTGAGTATGGCAACGCGAAACTTGCTGCGATAAAACGCTTTTACTCTAAGTTTCCATGGGATATTATTCTGAATCTTGTGGAATACGATGTACAGGATTCGGAAGTTAAAAATAGGATTTGTCTTCAAGCACCCTCTTGTGAAACGGACCTTTTGAAGTTACTTGCAGCATGTGATGCTCGAAATATGACAGAACGAAGTGTTTTAGTCGAAAACCATAGGGAGTCTCGAGATCGCTCAATAAAACGAAGCCATGACTCTACCTTCAGTACGGAACCGGTAGCTAATGATAGAATAAGGAATAAGCAACGGCTAGTACTTTCAGTACGGAACCGGTAGCTAATGATAGAATAAGGAATAAGCAACGGCTAGTACCTTCAGTACGGAACCGGTAGCTAATGATAGAATAAGCAACGGCTAGTACCTTGAGTACGGAACCGGTAGCTAATGGTAAGATAAGCAACGGCTAGTACCTTCAGTACGTAACCGGTAGCTAATGATAGGATAGCAACGGCTAGTACCTTCAGTACGGAACCGGTAGCTAATGACAGGATAAGCAACGGCTAGTACCTTCAGTACGGAACCGGTAGCTAATGATAATATAAGCAACGGCTAGTACCTCGAGTACGGAACCGGTAGCTTGTAGCTTGGTTAATACATACTGAAATCTTTGTAACCATGATCCTTTGGTATGACGTTTACTGAAGGAAAAGGAATTTTTTTATTAGGGCTTAGCTGTTTTTATTGATTTGATTTTGTTTCTGCCCACAGTTGTGCCACCACTTTGTACTGGTGCGAGGACGCCCCCGAGTCAGGAAGGCCGTGTTAGCTTTCGAGACCCCGCCACTGACGGATGATGATGATGTCATCACCTTCGCCTCGACTGGAGACCGATAAGCTTTTCTGCTGCGACGGCAGAACTGCAGAAGTTTAGTTTATAAAAGACAGTCGTCGAATAATTGTTACATGTTGTTTTGTTAATGAATTATTTACTTAATAAAAGTATTTCGGGTAGTTTGGTGTTTATTATCTTAATCAACTTAATCAAGCTAACATATATATATGTATATATATATATATATATATATATATATATATATATATATATATATATATATATATATATATATATATATATATATATATATATATATATATATCAGTAGGATAACGACCGTTATAATAAAACTTGCAAAATAACGGGATATCGGTCAATAAAATAGTATATTAGCTACTCTTTTACATATACCAAGCTTTCGTAACTATTTGGTTACTTCGTCAGGGCTAAAATTATAAATTATTAGGAACGATAATCATATTTTTATAATGTTGATATTTTACCAATGCGGTGAGTTATATGTTCCTTATTAAAAAATTATTGTTATCAGTAGATATCATATATATGTTTTTTTAAGCGAGTGTCACAACAAATGAAGTTTTACGGATCTATTAACGTCCCTGAAGTGTACCTTTTTATTCATACCATTTTACTAATATTTTAATTCAAGCAACATTAAATTTTTATTTTATACAAACTTTTATATGATATCTACTGATAACAATAATTTTTTAATAAGGAACATATAACTCACCGCATTGGTAAAATATCAACATTATAAAAATATGATTATCGTTCCTAATAATTTATAATTTTAGCCCTGACCAAGTAACCAAATAGTTACGAAAGCTTGGTATATGTAAAAGAGTAGCTAATATACTATTTTATTGACCGATATCCCGTTATTTTGCAAGTTATATATATATATATATATATATATATATATATATATATATATATATATATATATATATATATATATATATATATTATAATTTGACAATCTTAACATCGGACGTGGAAATGTGTCTAGTAGGCTGCCCTCATAATGCAAAAGCGGCTGTAATGTAAAAAAGCGGCCGTAAAGTAAAAAAGCGGCCAAAAAAGGTACACTTCAGGGACGTTAATAGATCCGTAAAACTTCATTTGTTGTGACACTCGCTTAAAAAAACATTTAGATAGCTCTTATCTGAAATGCGTAGGAGATCCATATGTATGTATAGCCGCAGGTTAAAATGTCATGAATGACATTTCCGACTGTAAATGTACCTACTACCAGAGACTATAAAGAATAACGACAAATTCTCGAATACACCGAAATGGGACCGAAAGCGGGTCTCGCTTGAAACATTTGGGTGGCTTTACTGGTTTATGGTTTAGAAATTTGTTGTTTCACCATTATATATCTATATAGTTATATATATATATATATATATATATATATATATATATATATATATATATATATATATATATATATATATATGGGTGGCGCTAAGGTCCGCACAGAAAACCGAAACTACGTTTGTGTCCGTTAAAACGGTTTGGAAACTGAAAGAGTTTTTAATTACACTCGCGGTATTATCAAGAAGTAATTTGTGCGTTTTAAAGACTTTTAGACTTATTGAATAGTGCTACAACATGGAGAACGATATCATCGCAGCAGACTCGATAGATTACTCCGAATCAATAGCAGACAACACAAGCCCTAGTCAGTTTCAAGAAGAAACAGTGGACCCAGATGGAACGTCGTCAACTCCCATGGGAATCCGGTCCCCGTCCGGACCGATGCCGGGCAGGACGGTCAAGAAATTCGAGAAGCAACTGACCAACCCCAAAAGGAAAAGTTTCATACGCAAGATAGATTATTTTGAGAAGAAAATTGTAACCAATTTTACTTCAAATAGGGACAATATTAAGAAAAACGTAGAATTACAGAGTAAAGATGACCAACTGATACAGTTGCAACAGGAAATGGACGATATGAGGACGCAGTTGCAGGAAAAACAACAGAACCAAAGTTGGTTCACGTCTAGACGCGTGTCCGCCATCGTTTTGCTCAATACCAGGGATTCCTTTTCCCTTTCGCATTTTGCATTTTGCTTTTGCATTTTTCTGATCAGCGACTCGTTTGTTATGTGCGCCTGGGCCAGATTCTCTTCGTATTCTTGGATTTTTCGGTCGAAATCGACCAGTCTCGCGTTCGCCGACGATAATTTGCGATTAAGGCTGTTGATGGTCAGATCTTTGATCTTGCAGTCCATCTGCAACGATGCGATTTCAAATTTTAGGGTAAGTACCCTAAAATTTGAAATCGCATCGTTGCAGATGGACAACTGAACCAAAGTTGGTTCTGTTGTTTTGCCTGCAACTGCATATCGTCCATTTCCTGTTGCAACTGTATCAGTTGGTCATCTTTACTCTGTAATTCTACGTTTTTCTTAATATTGTCCCTATTTGAAGTAAAATTGGTTACAATTTTCTTCTCAAAATAATCTATCTTGCGTATGAAACTTTTCCTTTTGAGGTTGGAGGGTTGCTTCTCGAATGTATTGACCGTCCTGCCCCGCATCGGTCCGGACGGCGACTGGATTCCCATCGGAGTTGAAAACGTTCCATCTGGGTCCAATGTTTCTTCTTGTATATATAGATATATATATATATATATATATATATATATATATATATATATATATATATATATATATATGAACTATATAGATATATAATGGTGAAACAACAAATTTCTAAACCAAAAACCAGTAAAGCCACCCAAATGTTTCAAGCGAGACCCGCTTTCGGTCCCATTTCGGTGTATTCGAGAATTTGTCGTTATTCTTTATAGTCTCTGGTAGTAGGTACATTTACAGTCGGAAATGTCATTCATGACATTTTAACCTGCGGCTATACATACATATGGATCTCCTACGCATTTCAGATAAGAGCTATCTAAATGTTTTTTTAAGCGAGTGTCACAACAAATGAAGTTTTACGGATCTATTAACGTCCCTGAAGTGTACCTTTTTTGGTCGCTTTTTTACTTTACGGCCGCTTTTTTACATTACAGCCGCTTTTGCAAACAAAGTCATTATGAGGGCAGCCTACTAGACACATTTAATTTGCTTATTTGAGTTTTTTCCACGTCCGATGTTAAGATTGTCAAATTATAATATATATATATATATATATATATATATATATATATATATATATATATATATATATATATATATATATATATATATATATATATACAGGGTGTCCCACTTAAGATGGATACAAGCCAATATCTTGGTTGTTTGTTCAGCGATGTTTTTCATTTTTGGTAGGAGGCTGTATGGTCATAAGGCGCACATTTTACCCAGGGTTAGAAATGCGATACCTCATAGACGTACGTTTTAATGGGGTTTGATTTTTTTTTATTCAAGAGTAAACTACCTTTAGGAGAGTATTTATTTCAAATCTGATAAATTATATTAGATCCTCCTTAACCAAGACACTTAAGTTCTAATTTTGATAAAGATTGATACAGGGTGTGTCATAAAAAATATGACATTTTTTATTTTTTTAAGTAAATACTTACGACGCCACTGAAGTTAATAGTGATTATTTTAAATAATTGTTTGGATTTTTTTCATTATTACTCAATAAAATGAAAAAAAAATCATACTTCACTTTTCATTGAAAGCTGGGTTTTTTAATTCTTTTGTAACGGATTTTATTCCTGTGTATTAACAAACTGAAAAATAACGGTTTTTAAATGAAACAAAATTAAACATCTTAATTATTATGGAAGCTATCTGAAAACTTAAATTGATTATTATAATGTTGATATAGACCAGTTGTTTATCCAGTGGCGTCGTAAGTATTTACTTAAAAAAATAAAAAATGTCATATTTTTTGTGACACACCCTGTATCAATCTTTATCAAAATTAGAACTTAAGTGTCTTGGTTAAGGAGGATTTAATATAATTTATCAGATTTGAAATAAATACTCTCCTAAAGGTAGTTTACTCTTGAATAAAAAAAAATCAAACCCCATTAAAACGTACGTCTATGAGGTATCGCATTTCTAACCCTGGGTAAAATGTGCGCCTTATGACCATGCAGCCTCCTACCAAAAATGAAAAACATCGCTGAACAAACAACCAATATATTGGCTTGTATCCATCTTAAGTGGGACACCCTGTATATATATATATATATATATATATATATATATATATATATATATATATATATATATATATATATATATATGCAAGTGATTTATTGCAATAATAAAAGATTGGTAAGTATTATACAAGAGTTGTATAAATATGTATAATTTTGAAAGGCCTCACTAGAAATAATTTTACCTGTACGTTTTGTTTGGTTTCTGTTTGATTAAAAAATTATAAAAATAAATTTGCTCATAAGAACCAAAGAATATCTAAAAATAAAGAAAAAATACTTGAGCACCTGAGCGGGCACTTAATTTAAATAATGCCTAAAACGTTTTCAAAATTTATTCAGTAGAATAGGAATATGAGTATTTTTAAAAATTCGGAAAACTGACCATTAATCCTGAAGTGTTTATATTTTGTGAAAAATAATTTTTGTCTCTTGTAACAAAAACGTCCATTGGTCACAAAATAATATAATAAAGTTTATATCACTGAATAAAACGATATGCTGGGAAGACCGAACCAAAAATGTCAATGAATGGAAATGCTTCTTTTTTATTGCACGTCCTGACAGCGCCCGGCTACCACGGAATAACTGAAAAAAAGAAAACATTTTTTAATTGAAATATAGTAAAATGTAAAATATAATAATTACAAATATTATGTTCAAAATAATAGTAAAAAAACAAGTAAACTAAACGGATTCTGAGTAAGTACCAAAACTTGTTCATATCGAAACAAGCCTTTTGCAGCGATTAACTAATAGGTATGAAACGTAAAACATAAAATGGAAGCAAATATTACGTTCTAATATTTAAATGGTTTAATTATTTTCTAAAGTTATAAATAATCATCGATTTACTTTAACAGAACCTAAGTCAGGTAGGCGACCTAGAAGTTCTCACTATACAGGGTGGTCCATAAGTAATGATACACAGAGCAACAGCAGATTCCTTATGTCAAAATAATGCGATTTATTCAAACTTGCCCAATTCCAAACCGATATACGGGGTATCAAAATTTTAATTTTGTTTTAGATTTTTTCTAATAATGTCCCAACAAAACGATATAGCGGCACAAAATTAGAGATTAGAGAGGTTTTTTGAGACGAGGAATTCAAATTTGTCCATATTTTGGATGTCGGTTGTAGAGGGTGACTCCTACCGCAAACCTCACTGTTTTTAAACGAGGTAACTTTTTTTAAGTTTAGTATATCGATCTGACTATTGAAAAAATCGGTTATCCCTCTTCTTCTACGTCAAAAAGGTACCTTATTGAAGTCGCTAGGGGTAACCGTTGGCGAGCTTCTGAAATTTCCTATGGAATGTATGGAAT
Organism: Philopedon plagiatum; assembly: GCA_963971165.1. Taxonomy (NCBI): domain Eukaryota; kingdom Metazoa; phylum Arthropoda; class Insecta; order Coleoptera; family Curculionidae; genus Philopedon; species Philopedon plagiatum. Next base: position 54,286,532 of record OZ020189.1, on the reverse strand, counting down.
CGTACATAGTGCAACAGCCGACTCCCCAGGTGAAAACAATGCGATTTTGTTAAACTTACCCAATCCAAGGGTTAATAATATCCCAGATACACGGTGTTAAAATTTTAATTTTGTTTCCGATTTTTTTCAAATAATTTCGGAGTAAATCTAGATAACGGCACGAAAATAGGGATTCGGGGGCTTCTTGGGGCAAGAAATGTAAATTTATCCAAACTTGAAAGCGTCATTCAACTTAAATACGACTATTTGTTGCATTGGAAATTTCAAATGCGATTACCTCGAAAACGGTTCATCCTAGCGACCCCAATATACACCTTTTTTACCTAAAAAAGTAGGAGAATCGATTTTTTTCTATAGTAAAATCGATACAATAAGCCGTAAACAATTTCTGTCATTTCAAAGAAGCGCGATGTCTGGTGAGATAGAAACTATGGATGAAATTGCATTTCTCGCTTCAAGAAGCCCTCGAATCAGTAATTTCGCGCCGTTATCTGGATTTATTCGAATTCGAATTCGAAAAAATCCAATTATTCGAAAAAATCTAAAACAAAATCAAAATTCTGACAACCTGTATCTTGGTTATTATTATTATTTTACTGACCTGGAGAGTCTGCTGTTGCATTATGTACCATTTCCATTACATACATTGCATAGTAAATTTTAAATGCGACCATCTCGAAAACGGTTACTTCTAGCGACTTCAATGAAGATATTCCATTTTGACGTAGAAGAAGTAGGATAGTCGATTTTTTTTAATAGTCAGATCTAAATACTACGCTTAAAAAAAGTTATGTCATTTAAAAGAAGTGCGGTATGCCGTAGGTAGCGCCCGCCACTAGTGACATCAAAAGTATGGACGAATTTGAATTCTTCGCCTCAAATAACCGTCAAATCCCTAAAGAGCTTATTTTTAATATCATTATGTAGATTACAAACAGCTGCCGGTATCAAACGATATTTCAATTCCCATTTCTTGAATCAGTGATACTAGATAAAAATTCCGTCCCGCCCGATTCAACTTAATTCAGATATCTTGCGAAATAAGACCGACTTGGTAGCGCAGTGTTACAACACTTGCCTACCAATAGAAAGGTATCGGGTTCGACTGCCGATGGCGGCTAATCATCAGCTGCGCCCTCTCCTTGGAATGATCCTCTAGGTCGACTCAGCCTACAAATGAGTACCTGGGGGTTAAACCCTGGGGTACTAGTAGGTGGTTGCAGCATAGTGCGTACTTTCCTAGTACACCGTTCGGCTCTAGTAATAGCAGCTGTACCTGCTATAGTTCAATTTATGATAAAACTATATGTACTATATACTACAGATGACATCAAAAGCTGATATTGGTTCCTTAGAAAAGTCCCTAGATCAGTAGTGGCTTGGCAGAGGGCCGTATAACAGGCCGCGTCGTTTTATTTTCGTTTGATTTTTGTGATTGTGATGTTGGTGTTTCTGTGGATGTTTTTTGTTTAGTGTGTGTTTTAAACATTTTACTTTTGGACTTTATAGATTTCAGAGACTAGATTTTCTAGGTGTTTATTATTTAAGTTAAATGGTGAGTACAAGTCCGGTCCTGTCGTTTTAGCCAACCTCTTAAAGTAAAATATATCAGACTTTAACAGAGTGCCATAATGACAAGTGACTTGACCACCATATTGCGAGATCTAAGAAAAAGGTTATTGGTATATATCTCCAGGCGTGTAACGCTACGAAAAGGGAGACTTATGTATACAGGACTGGGTGGAAATACCTACTGTATTCAATCGTAACTTCAATTGCGATCGTGTATGCCGTAATATTCAAGCCGATCAAGCTGCATTCAATCGGTTCCATCCGCTCAAAACTGACGATGTGCATTGAATGTATTTTAACATGTGTTTATTACTGTTTATATACATTATGTTAAGTGTTTAGCAGTTTAGTTACCCAAAATTGAGCCAGGATTGTATTAATGTAATTCTTCTGTTATTCTGCTATTAGAAACATTTCAGTAAATTAAATCATTGCTTAATTTTAATATTGAAGTTCTCTTTAGCATCGTGAATATTAATAACGTCAAAAGTGTGTATTAAGTTTACGGACATAAACGAAGTGAAATTTTAATGGAAAAAGTAAATTTTCTCCGAGGATAATTTCATTATAAAGACGAGAAACAAAGTTTATAATCTCCGCCAAGGCTCATCAATATGCTTTTTAATGTAATTTGGCTGGTTTCTCGAGCAATTAATACTTTGTGGCATTAAATTTGTAACATAAAACAATACTTTAAACGCATTTAAATATCAAAATGGAAAGCAGGCGCTTTATGGAGCTTTTAGGCCCATTTTCTACAAGAGCTGTATTTAGAGGCTTTCTAGTCTTTTCCCTGTTCCAACGACTGGAAAAAATATTAAAGGTTTCGAAGACGGATGGTGGTGACGATTTTCATTGTTACTATAAGAATTTTTTTTTCTGCTACATTATTAAAATATGTTAAGTGCTACAAGAGGTATTAGTAATTCCGTACTTGCTCTCGAAGCAAATAAAAAGTCTAAAGAAAAAAATAATTTCTGTTCAGTGAAAACTGTGTTATGGCAATTTATAAAAACTCAGTAGAATCGACGCATACAGTTACAAATTGTACATCCATACAACATCTGTAGTAATTAAATTAAATTTAAATAATTAATTAAAGCAAGACGTCATTTTTTAAAGACAAGGAAAATTAGGTTTCTCACGTTTATGCTGATTTAAAGCGAGATATTTGCACAGGTCCGTATATGTCCATCGGTACTGCTCGGCGTACCGATCTGTATGTGTGTATCTACTTGTTCGTCATACGTATCTTGTTCGTTGTCCCTGCATGTTTGCAGAAGATGAGCAAATGTATATTTTGTTTAGTAAATGGGATATTCTTAACGTGTTTCCTATAAATACACATATTTTATTCCAGCTCTACAATCAGATGCAGAATAGCATCAGATGAAGATAACGATCTATTTCATTCAAGTTCCTTCCTTTCCGGTAATTATTTTCCCCTAATTTTTAGATGTTAAAAAATGTCGCATGTTAGAATTAATTAAAGAAATTTTGAAATCCTAGATTTCACAAAACGACGTCTGTGTATACTAGGGATGTCGCGAATAGTAGTTTTTACTATCCGGCCAAACCGGATATTCGGTCAAACGCTAACCGCCGGATCCGGATATTCGGCCGAATATCCAACAGTTTAAAAGGACGAATTGAATTAAAGTTTGTAGCTATGTAAATCGAGCCGCCATGCCCGTCGTGAGATAATTTTTACTGTGTAATGCAGACCGATGACCTGCAGCAACATTTTTCCATCTTATCTGTGTATGCTTTCAAATACTTGTCAGCACCAGCATCCACAATTTTTAGCGAACGACTTTGTTCGGAGGCAGGCAATGTGTTTGAAGAAAAGCGGAATCGGCTTTCCTCCGAAAATGGCGAAATGTTAATTTACTTACAAAAAAATCTTCCATTAGTTAATTTTAAATATTAAAAATTTAATTTCGTATTTTCGTTACATAAATTTACTAGTACTAGTACTAGTTTTCAGTATTATTAGGTTTTAGTTTTTATTTTTATCTAAACTTACATACCTAAGGTTTTCGTGTTGTATGTTGTTTATTTTAAAATAAAAAAATCATTCGTTTTACATGCAACATAATTATTTTTTATTATAATTTATAATAATAATAAACTGCCTCCATACAATGAAACACATCGGATATTCGGTCGAATATTCAATTATCCGGCCAAACCAGATATTCGGCCCAACCGGCCGGATATCCGGATCCGGCCGGATAGACCGAATATTCGCGACATCCCTAGTGTATACATTTTCGTACGACAGGATTATTTGTTATTGTTTGCCATGTCTGCTTCTACGACAGTATGTTGTCTTTGTTTACTGGTCGCTAAGACTACCATGACGGTAAGTAAATAGTGACAGATTCCAAAACAGACAAAAAATTAAACTTTTTTTTTAAATAACAAAGCCTAAAGTTGATAAACATTATTAAACACATAAATAATAGTAGTAAAATTTTCAAAAAGTTAGTTGTATTAAATTTTTTTATAATATATCGGTAGTACAAAAAATAGTAGGAACGCCACGAACAGTAAGGGTACGGCCAAATCAGCGACTTTGTCGCTGCGACGAAAACGCTGCGACTCAGTCGCAGCTTGACAACAAATGTAACTAAACAGGCCTGGCCAAATCTAGCGTTTCATGTGCACCGACAGCAGCACTGTCGCGAACGAGAGCGACTTTCTGCGGCGGCGACAAAAACGCTCTCCGTTGTTTTTAATGCAAGTGGCCAGATTAGCGTCGGGCTACACGTTGCGACCAGCTCAGACATTCAGTAATGGATTGTATTTCAAGCAGCAAAGATGTTTGCCACATATTCACACAACTCCTCGAATGTTGTGGGATACATCCGAAAATAAGCGAAAAATTTTGCATCATCCTTTAGTAACAAATTGTATAAAGTGTGAAACTGGCCGTGTTTCTTCCTCTTCATATTTATAGGATGAACTGCAAATCTTTTGTTTTTCAATTTCTTTCGCCTGAGATATCTAGAAACTGCAATCGCTAACAATGCCTCTTCTTCCGCGTCCATTGTAAAACTAACTGAAAGTCGTTTAATTTGGCCAGACTTAAATATTCCTGCGACATAAAAATTTGTCGCTGCGTTTCCGTCGCAGCGACAAAGTCGCTGATTTGGCCGTACCCTAAGGGTACGGCCAAATCAGCGACTTTGTCGCTGCGACGAAAACGCTGCGACTCAGTCGCAGCTGGACAACAAATGTAACTAAACAGGCCTGGCCAAATCTAGCGTTTCATGTGCACCGACAGCAGCACTGTCGCGAACGAGAGCGACTTTCTGCGGCGGCGACAAAAACGCTCTCCGTTGTTTTTAATGCAAGTGGCCAGATTAGCGTCGGGCTACACATTGCGACCTGCTCAGATAGTCAAGTAATGGATTGAATTTCAAGCAGTAAAGATGTTTGACACAGAACAGTTTATTTCCGAAATCGAATCACGGCCTGCATTATATGATTTACAAGTCAGTGACTATTCAAACAGAGATGTAAAAATGAAGTTATGGCTAGAAGTAGCCAATAAAGTACTTCCAGGATTTGGATTTGGTTTCTTTCTCTTCATATTTATAGGATGAACTGCAAATCTTTTATTTTTCAGTTTCTTTCGCCTGAGATATCTAGAAACTGCAGTCGCTAACAATGCCTCTTCTTCCGCGTCCATTGTAAAACAAACTGAAAGTCGTTTGATTTGGCCAGACATAAATATTCCTGCGACATAAAAATTTGTCGCAGCGTTTTCGTCGCAGCGACAAAGTCGCTGATTTGGCCGTACCCTAAGAGTTGCTGGTCTCAGATAATATTGACAAACATTGTCTTCGACCGGTAAATCGTCCATACTGTTCTTATCACTTAATATATTATAATGGACTCCTAAATTTTTATTTGCAATAATTAAAAAGTAAAAAGTGGCCATGGTATAACACCCGCGGCACTTGTGCTGACTTTTTTACCTTCCAATACCGCGCCATGGTCCGACAGCGGTAACCTAGTTAGTCGACAGACAGTGTAAAGATGATTTTTAAACTCGCGTTGGACAGGGCCAATTAGGGACACGATATCGATTGAAAAGTATCGATACCCGATACCACAAAAAGTATCGCGGTTTGGTATCGATGCTCTACTAGGTATCGAAATCTAAATCGATCGATACTCCATAGTATCGATACAACCGAAAAGTAAATAAAAGCCATTTTTTACGTAACTCTAAATATGATGTATACACAGTATGCTCCTCGGTCCTTGCCTCAAGTGACGTTAGAAAAGTTCACTTAAAATCGGTTAATCGCGTAAGTAGTCGTTCGCAAGAAACACAAACGGTCGTCCGCGCATTGGAATAAGGATATATTGGTATCGATACTAAGGATTTAATTTAAGGCCGTGTCAGTATCGATACTGGTAAGGAATCGGACAAAAAGTATAGATGCCAAAAGTACTCGGAATCGCTACTAAAATATCGATACCATACTAAAGTCTATTTATTTCGACGATAGACCGAATATAAATAGATGCACGCTGCCTACAAGTGATCGGTTCAAACGGTGAAATTGAACAGGGCCGCATTGAGAACAAGAAGGAAAACTTTAAACTGCAAAACTGTTTACAATTAAATAAAAACTAAAATAATTGCCAGCCTTGACAAGCGAACAAACAAAACAGCGATTAAAAATCAACGCAAAAAATTAAAACTACAAAACAAGTCAAAACTCGAAAGAAAGTCGAATAGCCTTTTTCACTAGACAGCCTAATTACAATCCTGCGAAATACTGCCGATAGCTGTCTGGCACGCCTCTTTCAATTTAATGTTCGGTCGGCCAATACGAATAGGAAGCTGGTGGAGGCTCGACGAGATCGTCTGACTATGACGTGTAGGGTTAATATTTACATCGGTCTATCTTCGAGATGTCTATACTTTAGTATCGAAGTATCGTTCGTGTCCCTAGGGCCAATACGTACAGTTGTGTAGACTGGTAGGGAGGAGGAACGGGAGTACGGCGTTTCTTTGGTTTTGGCCACAAAACCAAAAAAACAACCTGTACGCCCAGCAAATTTTTATAATTATTTATGACATGTTAACAAATCCGGTTCTGTACTACTCTTACTAAACTTGCGAATACGCCGGCTTGGGGCAGAGCACTGTTAATCGAGAGAAATGGAGATACTTATTTACGTTTATTCTGAATTAATTTAAAATTCGTTTAGGAAATTAGCCAGAATATAAACACACATGAAAGTTTAATCTGGCTATGATACTCCCTGAGTGCGCGATATAAGGATGAGATTAAAATTTTAATTTTCTGTTATCTAAACGGAAATATAGCAGAATAGAGATCTAATTTATAACCGTTTTTGGAAACATCAGCGTACATGAGGATAAAATACGATTGTACAAGGACACTCAGATACATTGTGTATGTAATATCCCCCTCTCTGAATAACTTAGCCGACAAAATAAAGTTACACATCAACAACTTAAAAACTAGGTACCAAAAAAAAAAATGTTAGTGGCCAAGCGGACGAAAAAGACAGTGAGTTATGCTCTTGCATTAAAGTACGGGAAGTCCAAGATCTAACGGACAATCCTGGGCCGGGTAGGCAATAAGCTTGTTGGGGAACATTAGACTGACGTAACCATCAGGCAGCTGCCCCCATAGTAAACTCGCATATTCAGTAGTTCCTCTTGACCAGAGATGGTACAGAATACGCGCGAACGCCGTCTATGGGGAGCCACTGTAATGGAAGAACAGATCTCACTAGAGTAAAGCCGCTACTATTATATAGGCAGCCGGTAAAACAATAATGGAAGCGCAAGCATGACACCCGATATCGGAACCGATTTTTGAGCATCATTCTAGATCTCCACAGTTTTGTGGTACTCGCTAGGGGTCGCATATATAGCCGTGCAACTCCGTCTAAAAAGCCAAATAATATATAAGAAGTAGGATTTTAACGCCCGTAAGAGTGTAAAGAAAATAAAATGTTAGTGGCCAAGCGGACGGAGTGATGCTCAAAAATCGGATTCGATACAGTGTGTCATGCTTCCGCTTACATTATTATTTTACCGGCTGCTTATATAACACTAGCAGCCTTACTCTAGTGACATCTGTTCTTGCATTACAGTGGCTCCCTATAGTTGGCGTTCGCGCCTATGCTGTATCATCTCTGGTCAAGAGGAACTATTAAATATGCGAGTTTGCTATGGGGGAAGCTGCCTGATGATTACTTTAGTCTGATGTCCAGAACAAAGGTGCAAGCTTATGGCCTACCTGGCCCAGGATTGTCCATTAGATCTTGGACCCCTCGTACTTTAATGCCAGAGTATAACTCACTGTCTTTTTCGTCCGCCTGGCTACTAACATTTTCTTTTCTTGACACTATTATGAAGGCTAAAACCCTTATTCTCAAAATTAGGTATTTTTTCTGATTATTTTATATACTTATGAAATAAGATTTTTCAATCATTTTCACGACGGTTTGCAGGGACAAAGTTGCACAATTAAGTGCCAATTAATATACTGTCGAGAAATTAGAAAAATTCCGAGTACTTCCGAAGAAACTCGTAAAAGTCGAAAATTGGCATTTTGGCTTCACTTTTTTCTGATTTTGTTGAAGAGATACTGTAAACGGATATTACATACACAGAAAAAACATTATTTCATTACCAATATCAGTTATTTTACATTCTTTGAGCAAAAGTTAAGATTTAAACAAGAAATTGAGTTTGAAGAAATAAAAGTTAAATATTTTGATCAGTTGCACATTAGCTGTTTTTAAACTATTTTACAAAAAAAAATTCTTCAATTAAATAAAGTTACGTTATATTAAAAAATAGTACTATAAAATTAAATAAATATAATCAATTTCGATAACAATTAATATTTTTTATCTACTTAAAACGAAAGAAAATTAAACTAAATATAAGTATTTTTATTTCAATGGTGCTAATTTTTATTTAAATATGATGAGACGCAGCACACACTAATGAAAGTACGTAGGTATGTATAATGTGGATTAGGGTGGAGGGAAATATTTTTTTTCTTAAATCTGCCACGCCTGAAATACATAAAGTTGTGTAGGTCAAAAATAAATATTTTTCCCAAAAAATATTTTTTTTGTGCCAAATGCTTCTACCCCACCACTTTTACTATATTGTCGTTATAGGGCCCATGTGGCGATGTAATATTTGGGTAATCTAGCGGGACATAAGTCATAAAAATAACAAACGATATATTTACTTTTAACTTTATGGACACACACCTGATACACCCAATGAATTGATTCCAAAATATAATTACGATAAACAGTCCGGCTCTGTTGTAACTGCCTCGCAAAATTCGGATTGTTTACTAGCTTCGCAATGAGCGATCGTCAGTTGTTCCGAAGTGTCTAGTTGAAAACGTGGCATTTTAAAACTATACATTTGTGATCATATTATAATCATGGATTCTGTACGTCAAGGTATGTAGTTTATATTTTAGTAAGTAAAATGTTTTTTGACCATGTATATATAATAAACTTCTCTCAGATTGTAGTTATAAAAAGGTCAAAATTTAATTCGAATTATGAATTTTATGAGACAGCCAAAAGTTTTGTGCATCTTTGTGCACCACAACTTTATATTCTGTATAATCTTAGAACCCTACAGATGTTGTAAAGTAACATTTAAAGTGCTACAAGGTGCAACTCTAAAAAATATCTATATTTTTTCAGGCACGCACCTAAATTTTTCAAGAAAAAAATTATACGCAGTATTAAAGAACGATGATTATACCTCACAGTTATCTCCTTCTAAGGCTGAAGATACACTTTTAAAATATCTACAAACCAAATTTAATATTTACCACTGCTCTCAACGAATGTTAGAAGAACTAAACCGGATTGTTCATTTGTGAGCGGTTTCAGACAAAGATGGAAAACTTGCCGTCGAAATAAAAACCTATTTTTAAAAAGATACAATAATTGGCTGAATACTAATATAACTATAAATAATACCGATGCACCCAGTACAAGTGGTACACAGACTGTCACAAAAGCTGGACGGCCAAAAAAGGACTTTGACTCAAGTGGGTTAAAATCAAAACGAGGAAAGTGAAACCACTGCTCACAAGTTGCTCATTAAGTGAGTTAAGTCACGCTACAAATATTAAATTAAAACAGTGTGGTAAAAGAGATGCTGCTGTTATGATGAAGCAATGGGTTTCAAGTCCTAACAGATCAAAAAAGCCTTTCAAGAGGCGGGCAAACACATATCTCAGTATTTACCTGAAGAAGCGTTGGCTTTAATAACTGCAGCCAACTTGAGCTGCCGCAAATACCAGATTCTTAGACAATCAGCCATAGACAAGGGACTAAAACTGTATCCATCCTACGAACACATAAAAAATGAAAAAAAAAGTGCTACCCACCCGATGATGATATAATAGTAAATGAATCATTAGCTGAAATTAAGTTGCAATCATTAGTTGATTTGACCATACAACGACTCTGTATTGTACAAAATGCAGTGTTACACAGTGTTTTTGATGAAACAGGAATAACAATTACAAACTTAACAATAATTTTTAAATGGGGCTGTGATGGCAGTGGCGGTCAAAGCCGGTACAAACAAAAACCTTTTACAAATACATTTGAGGATGTATATGACATCATTGGTACCTTTGCAGTTATACGGTTTTGATAAAATTAATCAAAAAGTTATATTGTGGCAAAATCCGCGGCCTGCATCAACTTCTTTTTGCAGGCCATTAAGATTCAGGTTTGGAAAGGAGACCGAGCAGAGTGTTTTAGAAGAGTTTGAAAATGTAAGAAACCAAATCACTACAATTCTACCAACCTCAGTGAAATGTAATGACCAGATACTACAAATAACTCACCGATTTGAAGAAACAATGGTCGATGGCAAGGTTTGCAACATTTTAGCGTCAAATAAGGCTACTCAAAAATGCTATATTTGCCAAGCCACTTCCAAAGAAATGAATAATTTAGAGGATATTCGAAAACGTAAAAGTGATTCGCAAACGTTTTCTTGGGGTTTGTCAACATTACATGCCCAAATACGATTTATGGAATGTGTTTTGCATATTGGTTATAGGCTAGATGTTCAGACATGGCAGTGCCGAAGACCAGAAGAGAAGGAAAGTATATATCGCAACTAGAAAAAAGCTTATAATAGATAGGTTTAGATCAGAAACATGACTGTTGCTAGATACTCCAAAGCAAGGAGGAGGCAATACAAATGATGGAAATAGTGCCAGAAGATTTTTTTTTAAATGCTGCTGTGGCTTCCGACATTACGGGGGTTGACCAGTTGTTGATTGAGCGATTTTATATATTATTACGCACTTTATCCTGTGGATATGCAATAAACACAGCTGCATTTAAAACCTATTGTGACGAGACTCCAAATTTATACATCTCGCTTTACAACTGGTATCCAATGCCCGTTAAAGTTCATAAGATATTGTTACATGGGCCGGAAGTAATTCAACATTTTTTACTTCCAATTGGGCAAATGTCTGAAGAAACACAAGAGTCTCGCCACAAGGAGTTTCGAAAATTTCGACTTGAACATTCAAGAAAAGTGTCAAGAATCAAAACCAACACCGACATACTTCATAATCTTTTAATTACTTCCGACCCAGTAGTAACATCACTACAGCCACAACAAAATCATACCACAGCAGCTATTAATCCTGCTGTCATAAAGTTGCTACAACCCCCAAATATGCAAACAGAATCCGTAGCACAGATACAGGGAAATGAAAGTGATCCTCCTAGTGGAGAAATTACTGATTCTGATGATTCTGGTAGTTCTGATAGTACCTAGATGTATATAATTATTAAATTACATCTTATTTTTAATGTAACAATTCATTTATGCTGTTAAATAATTTTGTCCCGCTAGAATAGAAAAATATTACACTGTGTGGCGGTGGAAAAACAAGTCTGATCGATTTTATTTTTATTACAAAAAGTGTTTTTATGGTTATAATAAATATATTCTACGGCCAGGACTTGATTTTTCTATAAAAAAATGTCAAAAATTTTTTAGCGTGGAATGCAATATTAGGTAATTGCACGTAACTTAGTGAGCTTCCGGTAAGGTGCGCGCACACTTAGGCGAAGCGAAGAGAAGAGAATTTTATCCGTCCAAGAAACTTACGTTCAATCAAATGGAAGCCCGCACAACGCTTCTCGACGCTTCAGTGTGCGGGCTCCCATTTGATTGCATGTAAAGTTCTTGGATTGATAAAATTCTCTTCTCTTCGCGACGCTTCGCCTAAGTGTGCGTGCACCTTTATGAGAAGTTTCGTACTAGATGCTGATTATTAGTTACTCGTTTGTCGTTATAGCGGTGTGCTTAACTTAACTCGTTATGGTGTGTTGTTTTTTCTGTATTCTACTTTGAAAAACATAAAGTTTAAAAAAAAAAAAAACAGAAGTGCAAAAATGCCCCATTTTGGCGCACCAAAAGACTTGTCCTGTTCCGTTTTACCCACGGTCTCGGACGATATTTAATACTTTTTATGGGTTCGACATAACCTAGACCAAAACCTTCTTGTGTCAGAGGCTTCAGAAATTGTTGCCAAAAAGATTAAAGGTATTTGGAGAACTGCTTCTATTCCAATTGTAAGTCATAAAATAATTGTAACCTTAATTAAAGAATACCAGAAAAAACCGGAAAGATCTGCTGAAGCCATGTTTGCAAAGAAAAGACGTTCCTTCTTAAAATCAAAACTAGATGCTTTTCAGATAGATAGTCAACGACTATTTGACTGTGATGTATGTAAATGCAAAATAAAGTAAGAGTGAGTTTCATTTTTTTTTAATATTTAGAAAAATTAAGATCCACTCAAAAAGACATTTTATTAAAAACATAGCAGACAGTAAGCTTTCACCCCTGTTGGGGGTCATCAGACTGACGTAGCCTTTCAGTCTGATGATCCCCAATAAGGGTGAAAGCTTACTGTCTGCCAGCCCGGGGTTGTCCATTAGATCTTGGACTCCCCGTACTTTGATGCAAAAACATAACTTACCGTCTTTCAGTCCGAATAGCCATTATTTTCCTTTTTAGCATATATATATATATATATATATATATATATATATATATATAAACTTGGCGTTTATGGAGAATATGGAGTTTTTTATACAGCGTGTGAAATATGGAAACCTCGAAATATCTTGCAAACCGTTCATCCCATTTTTATGAACTTTTGTACATTTAGGTACGAAATTACGCCCGATCCAATGGTGAATTCCACATTGTTGTCAAGTTCGCCGTTTTCGTGAAATTGACACGAACTCTTTTTAAATGGAACGCTCTATTTTTTTTTCGAATTCAGCTTAAAATTCTAAATACTTCTTATTGGGAACATTTTATCCTAAGGTTAACAGTTTTTGAGAAAATGGTGGTCAAAAATCGTTGTTTTATTGTATTTTACCTTAAAATACCTGTACACGAAAGTTTACCTGAAATGTCTGACATCGTCAGTTTCGGTTATTTACAAAATATTTATCATTTAACAGAAACCCAAAAAATTTAAATTTTAATAATACTGGGTTATGGGAACAGAATGCGAACGCAACAAGAAGTTTGTAATATTTTTAAGCCAAATATCCTGACAGAAATACATTAACTAAATCTACTGTAAGTAAAGTTTTAACAAAATTTCGTCAAACTGGAATCGTAAAAAAAGCTATACTATTTGGATATTTAGTACAATAATAAACAATTCAGGAGGAAATAATTTAAAAGTCGATGAAGAAAACTAAATCAAATGTTTAAAATGTTGTCCATTTCCTTCTTGGCAGTAAGCCAAATACAGATGCAACACGTTTAGAATAATGTGAGTTTCTTCGATTTTTCTACATTCTTTTGCTATCCTTAACTTTAAATCATCGTCATTTGGCTTACTTTTGAAAATAACATTTTTGAGGTGGCTCCATAAGAAGTAGTCGAGGGGCGTCAAGTCCGGAGACCGAGCTAGCCACTCGATTGTACCCCTACGTCCAATCCATCTTCTAAAAAAACACCATCGAGGTATTGCTAAACATTATGGGCATAGTGCGGTGGGGCACCATCCAACCATATTTCATCATTCGGTGCTGAACGGTGCTTGATTATTACCAAAAAATCATATTCAAATAATCAACACAACAGGTAAAATAAAGTATCAGCACTTACTTACGATTATTTGGAAATAGTTGTGCAAGAGCCGGGACAATTTCATTTCTTAGAAGATTCAAATATCTTTCTCCATTTAATGTCTCTCGCATGAGAAAGGGGCCAATTATTCTTCGACCTATTATACCAGCCCAAATATTTACCTTTTGGGGGAACTGGGTATAATTTTCGCATATCCAGCGAGGATTTTCTCTGGCCCAATATCGACAATAAAATAATTTCCATTTAAAAAATATTGATTCGTCAGAGAAAATTATTCGGATGACAAAATCTGGACATCATGGTTTCGCAAAATGCCAAGCGCCTGTCGTAATAATCTTTTGAGAGCTCTTGCACAAGTCCTATTTTCTACGGAAGTAAATTTTCGTTTTTTTTTTCGTGTATAGATATTTTGAGGTAAAATCACAGACTAAATAATACGCATAGACGAACAATGGCGTGTAATTTGGGGGTTTACTGGTTTATGGCTTAGGAATTTATTTGTCCACCATTATATACATATATTTATATAGATATTATATAAATATATAATGGTGAACAAACAATTTCCTAAACCATAAACCGAACCAAATGTTTCCAGGCAGACCCGCATTCGATCCCATTTCGGTGTATTCGAGAATTTGTCTATATTCTTTATGTCCCTGGTAAAATACAATTAAATAACGATTTTTGACGACCATTTTCTCAAAAACCGTTAACTTTAGAATAAAATGTTTCCAATAAGAAAGTTCCTGTCAATTTCAAGAAAACGCTGGACTTGACAACAATGAGAAACTCACCATTGGATCGGGCGTAATTTCGTACCGAAGTACACAAAATTTTATAAAAATCGGATGAACGGTTTGCAAGATATTTCGAGGTATCCATATTTTTGTTACACACTGTATGTTGCTACCTTAAACATATCCGTTTATTTGAGAGCAGTAAGTATAAGTTATTTTGCCCCAAATATAACCTTTCACTGCAAACCAGTGAGTTCTTATTCTTAAATCAATCATAATCGTAATAGACAAAACAAGAAAAAGTTAAGCATTCAATTTAGTTCATTCAGGAATAGGGAATATCATCAGCTGACACATACTAATTTGTTTCAAAGAATAGCACCAAAACTAACCAACGAAATGATACGAAATTTTGGAAATATATTCTAATTTTATAGAAGAACGAGGGAAACCCATTTAAAAAGAAAAAACAAAAAATTATTTTTTAAATTTTTGTTATTTAGTAATATTTATTTTTTTTTAAGACTTTCCCTCATTGTTCACCATTTTCTCTATAATTTATGCTGAGACCGAATTTTTAATTAAACCTTTAGTTTTGGTGCTATTCTTTGAAACAAATTAGTATGGATCAGCTGATGATGAATGCTCTTAATTATTTAATAATTGTCTCCTTGATACATTAGTGTTTTTGTGTGTACGAGTACATTAAAAATAATGTAGGTTTTGACGTTGTCAAATCTTAGGCTACTAATAAATAACAGATGGTATTCGAATTATTTTAAAATCTCTTAAACGTTATCTTTGCTACTAAATAAAATAACGTATTTATTTCAATATTTCCTAGTAAATAACCTACCTACGCCATTTGAGAAAATAACGAATTGCACTAGAAACCTAATGCTTTTACTGCTGCATTAGTCTTAAAAGCTTCTTTTAGTTCCAAAAAAAGGATCAACACTAATGTAAAGTGTAAGTACTATGACTAAGTGTTAAAGCGACGCCACCCTAAGTAATCTAAACTTTCTTTGGGGGAAAGAATACGTATAGCTTTTTAGGGTCTAATGCTGTAATGAGGAAATATTTAACCTAAACACTGTTCTTTTTATTTTTTAACTTAAATATGCCGAATGTAAAAAGTCGGATGCTTAGATTTGTACAAGGTTTACTAAAAAGATAATGACATAAATAAAACTTAACTCTCGAACTAGAGGTTTCTTATTTCCATGGTCTATACAATCGTATACTAATTCACAGTCTAAACGTTTTTCCCGATCCTTTGTGCGTAAATGGGTGAAAAGATACAGAAAGACTAGAACCGTCGGTGACCTTTTAGAGAGGAGAAAACAGAGATGGGTATTGAAACGAGAGGGCTGTTATTAGTTTCTTTCTTTGTAGAAAATCCCCTGTTAACATTGGAACAATCACGCCGAAAGCTGGTTAATCGTTGAAAATCGATTAGCCTAGGCTTAAGAAAATTGATATATGCAAATTGGTCTCGTATTATTTTTTCTGACGAAGCTTCGTTTTGGTTATTAACACCAGTAAGAAAAGCATGATGATCAAAGGAAGGTAGCAGATTCGTAATTCGCACTGTAAAACATTTTAGATAGACGTGGGGTGCTTCTGTAATGTTTGGGCGCTCATAAAAGTTACGTGGAAAAACATTCTCCTACTGTAAGGCACTTAATGGAAAAATAAGATATGGCGCAGCTTATCAAGGCCGTATGATGAAATTCTTGTGGACAGTGTACATAACAACGGCGATTGGACTGTATATTAATAGGTAGTCTAATAGCTTACAGTATGGAGTTTATTAAACAATAACGTCCAGATTCACTAAGAGGGTTTAAGATTCAGTACTGGTTTAAATTAAGATTTTCTAGTTGATATTCCTCTTGAAACGGGTTGCTAAAAAGAATTTAGTCCGATTATTGTCGAAATTACGCACTAGAATGCCATAGTTGATCCCCTTGTTTACATTCCTGCAGCCTTCCACTAAAAATTTTTAGAAGAGAAACGACAAGCTAGTTGGAAATTTTAACAACCAAAGTTGGTGTGCCTAAATTTAAATATTCAAGCATAAAATTGGTGGGATTCAAAAAAGTCACAATTTGGGCACCGGCAGACTTATTAGTTTGTTCATAAATTCGTCTCCGTTGGTTTCGCTTGGATAACGTGGAGTAACTTTACTGGAAGTTATCTTTAAAATTGAGTGAAACATGGTTAACTACAAGTGAAACCCGTCTATTTGAACTCAACGGATACCAATCTTTTCAGTCATGCAGAGAAAAAAGGGGAGGAGGTGTATCTCTGTATATAAATAACAAACTGAAGTGTAAGGAACTTGCAAACTCCAGTACAAATGACCTCCTTAGCTGGATATGTGTAAGAGTTGGACAGAACGACTTTAATCTGAGTGTCGTGTATCAATCACCATCATATCCACATGAAAAAATGACAGAATATATGGAAGACATAATGACGCGCTACCCTAAAAATCATGTCATAACTGGTGATTTTAACATCGACTTGCTGGATAGTAATGATATTAAAGTGAAAAGCTTTAAACATCTTTTGACACTCAGTGACTTCTTTCTTAAGAATACTATAAATATAAGCAATGCTACAAGAGTTACTGACAATTCTCGGACAATAATAGACCATGTGATCACTGATCAGAAATATAAAAACAAGTGTTGAGCTAATGTGGAACCAAATCCACTGCCTGACCATGAAAAACTTATAATACGCATTGAGGAAGGAGGTAAGGTCGGCGGGCCGAGGATTGACCATAGATTTAGAGCAATAGATCATAAAAAATTAAATATATGTTTCACCAAAAAACAAGAATATTGACACATTCCAGGAACTTATAGATATAATACAAATGTGTAAGCGTGAAGCTGAATATGAGAGAATGATACAAAGTCGAAATAAAAACACATGGATCACATGTGAGCTTTTAGATTTGATGAAGGAACGTGACGAATTATACAAAAGGATGAGTAATAACAAAAATAATAGTGATGTGGTTAATGGGTTTGGCTCAATTAGAAATAGAGTTAATAATAAAATAAAAGCATTAAAAAATCAATATTTTAGAAACAAGTGGAACGATGCCGGTAGTGGCGCAAACAAACAGTGGAAAGTCATTAATGAGCTGGTAAAAAATAAGAATAATACTAATATAATAATATATAGGGTAAACAGCCCAGTTGTTGGCACTCAGCCAGTTGTTGGCACCCCCAACGGTTTTTATGTAATTTTAGAGGTAATTATGTCATTCTGGTACTTCAAATAATTTCTATTAAATCTGACACTATTGTATTAAGATGCATCACAAATATTTCACACGTGGGTTTTAGTACCATTAAGAAATTCGTGGTGTAGTGGTGTGCTCTCAGTACAAGGTAAGAAAATTAACGTTTTCTTAAGGAATACAAATATTTTGAGACCCGATTTATGGCAATATTTACACCAAAATATATTTTTTTATAGATTAGCTGATAGAGTATATTTAATTTATATTATTTTCATAAAAAACTGCTATATTTTTTTCCGTTTTTAATAAAATTAAGGGGTGGCAATAACTAGTACGCAAAACGACGTTAAATCTAGTAGTTGGCACCCCATGCCAATAACTAGCACTTAACAAAATTAAAAAGTTCAAGTCATTGGCACCCTATAATTTAAGTCAAATTTTACTTATTTCGATATTTAAAATATAACACCGTATTATTGGGAGATTTACCATAATGAACAATTCATTTCAAGTTAAAATATATGTCACTTCAATTATTTTTTAGGGTATAAACATCTCGGTAATCATATTGTTATTTTTGTTTAATCAGAACCGCCAAAAGTGCAGTTTTTTTGCAAAGAAGAAGTGGTTAGGCTACTGACTATTAATTTAATAACTAAAATAAGTTTAAATTAAATGTTCTTATTTCTATCTACAATATATTTTGCAATTTAATAGAAATATCTCGGGTGCCAATAACTAGCTTGAAAAATGGTGACAATCTAGTTATTGGCACTCATATACTAAAATAAAATCGAATACAAAAATTTACCGAGAATGAAAAGAAATGCAACACCGCCTTGCGCTTAACGATGAACATTTAAATGGCGGGCGACACATTACAGTATTGCCGCTGTTAACAAAATGGTAGGTTTTTAAAAAAAGTTTTTAAATCCATTTTCACGAAGTGCCTGGGAAAAAGAGATTCCAAAAACCACGATCAACCTTCGAACGCAACATCCGAAATAAACTAATATTTGCTTCATTTAAAAATATTGTAGGTGAGGCGAAAATGCTTGAACTAGAACGTCAAAACTGACGATGAAAATCTTAATTATCTAAAACTGATCTATAACGAATTAAAAGACAAGGAAAATAACATCAGTGATTTTAGCAACATATTTAATGACTCGTTTATTCAGCTCGCTGCAAACTCTACATCCTGCTACACGGAGGAACAAATTGCCAACATGCCAATTGTAATAAATGACGGTAGTATTGAGTACTCTTACACTAACTGCAACATTTCTTATACTGAAGCTAATACGGATGTTTGTGAAATAAACACACAGGACATAATATCTAACACAGATAATAATAATCAAGACAATACGAAATCACCTTCTGAAACTAACGCCAATACAATGACTACAGATAAGATGGATAGCTCAAAAGAAAGGTCTGGAAACAGTAAAGATGAAAATCAAGTCGACATGCAATCGAAAACTCCAGAAAAGGCAATAGATGCTTTTCTCGTTAATCCAAAAACTCTTGAAAGAAAAGGCAAAAGGAACATTCGAAGGGCTCCATTTATTATAACATCTACTGGGTTTAAAAAGAACGCTGAAGAAAAGGAACAACATAAAAGGGAATTGGAAGAACAAAAAGAAATGAAAAAGCAACAGAAACTAGAAAGACAGAAAGAAAACGACAATATTATAAAAAACAAAAAATATAATATCATTAAAGAAACTAAATTAAAGAAATAGAAAGCACCAGTTACATTTTCCTGCAGCTCAGCTTCATCTGTATCAGAGAGGCATGTCCGAAACATCTTTAATTCGCCCCTAGAAACCATTCCTCTGGTAACTAATATAAATGTTGAAAAAGGTCTGTGTTTCATTAGTGTCAAAAATATTCGCTGTCAGAAAATTGGCATTAAATGTCAGAAATGTACGAGAACGTATCATGAGCCTTGTCTTAAAGAAAAAAATATTTTTAGACATTTCTTTATAACCGTTTTTATAAAAATCCAGGTACCTGTTTTGAACGTCTGATTTTCGTAATTAAAACAATTTTTTTTTATTATTTATTATATTGTTTACTTTCTTTCATGAATTTGATACCGTCAAAGGTTTCGTTACATCATGAACTTATTAATAAAATATATGTATTCTGTTCATTGTAAAATTTAGATTTCTTAATATTATTTTTTAATTAATTGTTATTATGGCTTAGATATTTCTATTTAAGATGTTAAAATTACAAACTTGTTTCTACTTAATTAAATTAGTTTTAGGTATATACCTAGGTATTTGAAAGTGTTTCTTTAGCCCCAAATGTTTCCACAAAATTTCACAAGGAAGAGTGCAAACGACTAGCAAAATTGGGGTGCCAACGACTAACAAAGGGTGCCAATAACTAGCAAAATGACATCATTGGCGAAATATTGCTAAAAATAATTATTTTGGACTCAGAGCATCAAAATTTTATATTATCTCTAGAGTCAGATATTATTTCAATCAAATAAAATACCCTGTTATAGCAAAAAATTATTTATTTAGCATTTTGTTGATTAAATATTTGCTCGAGCTCTTAAGGGTGCCAATAACTGGGTGGTTTACCCTATATATATATATATATATATATATATATATATATATATATATATATATATATATATATATATATATATATATATATATATATATATATATATATATATTATATATATATATATAATATAATAATAATATATATATATATATATATATATATATATATATATATATATATATATATATATATATATATATTATATATATAATATAATAATAATATATATATATATATATATATATATATATATATATATATATATATATATAATAATAATAATATAGAAAATAGTGGTGGATGAACATTTAGAGATTGTAAGCGAATTTAATAACTATTTTTCTAGAGTAGGTAGAAATATTGTAGAGGAGATTGGCACTGAAGTATAAAATTTGGCACCAGATGTTCGTAAAAATCTACATTCTGATGAAGTACACCGTCAAAATACCATGTACTTAGAGCCCTTAGAGCCAACATCCCTGCAGGAGGTAAAAGCGATTATTGGTCAATAATTAAAACGTAACTCCGCCCCAGGTCATGATTAGGTGTCAGTCTACGACCTACGTAACTTAGGTGATAATCTAAAAATCGTGACAAATTTGATAAGTAAATAACGTTCTTGTTTCTGGTATGTTTCCGAACAAACTAAAGGTTAGTCGAATAAGTCCTGTGTTTAAATCAAGTTATAAAAAGTGTGTGTACAATTACAGGCATATTAGTGTTTTGAGTTCTTTTTCGAAAATAATGAAAATACGAATATTAAATTTTATACATAAGTATATTGTTGTTGATCAGTACCAATATGGGTTTGTTAAAAATACACAGAAAAAACACTATCGTATATTTAATTGGATACCCATTCGCCCAATAACACGCTCTACTCCGGATTGCACAATACAAATTCGGTTTATTTCAATAATTAGTTTATCATTGTTAACCAATAGGTTATAAGATTGCTTGAAATATCATTGGTTTTTAATGGATCGTTCAAATATAACAATTATTTGATGCCAGTAATACCCTGTTCTAAATTCAATGCGAACCATCATTGGTTTCACTAGAAGTTTATTTGTAAGAATATGCACCTCATTTGATTCAAAATACCTCTTATTGTTTCAATTACAACAGTAATTAATTTAATGTAACTTCCAACAGAAAGAAAATATTTTTGTTTAAATTCAATCATATTCGTGTTTTGAAGAACAATTACTCTTATTTAATATGATGAAGAATTTCTATTACGTCAATTATTATACTTACATTTGAAACAAATGAAACACGCTTTATTATTTTAAAATAATTTTTATTTAGTATTATTAAACATACACGTCCAGATTCACTAAGAAAGTTTAAGATTTAGTACTGGTTTAAATTAAGATCTTATAGTTGATCAGTTATGTTTTGACAGGTTTTTGTCCCGTCCTTGTCATTAAAAACATGAATTTTTCTGATATTTCAGCGATTTACTTGGTTTCCAAATGATTTTAATCTTGGAACGAGTTGCTGTAATGAATTTAGTTCTATTATTGTTGAAAGTACGTACTAAAATTGTCCTTTTCCTGATAAATTTGCGAAAAAGCTCAGAAATAAGTTC
This sequence comes from Philopedon plagiatum, assembly GCA_963971165.1. NCBI lineage: Eukaryota > Metazoa > Arthropoda > Insecta > Coleoptera > Curculionidae > Philopedon > Philopedon plagiatum. Next base: position 54,264,567 of record OZ020189.1, on the reverse strand, counting down.
ATAGAATAAAACTTAGTTGTCTTATTCTTACACTTGTCAGTTTAAAACTTTTGATTGTCAAATTAGACCGGACTAGCATTGGAGAATCTGGCTGACATTGTTTAGACAGTCTGTAAACATTTAAATATTAAAAACACATTTTATTACACCACTCTGACGCGAACACCGTCAATTTTTATATTTATTTCCCTCCAAATATAGGATCTGCTTCTTTGTAAAACTGTCTCATTTGGCTTGCATGGGTACAGGATGCTAGATGGAACAAATTTGACACTGCATTCGAATCTCCATGAAACACTGAAGTAAGTTGCTCCAGTCTCCAGTTTTGCAAAAGATCTATTATTTTTGGCGTTCGACTATTCAACGAACAAAGAAAAATTGTAACCTCTCCAAGGGTGTCCGCCAGCATAGAAATAATATTTCAGCCAGTAATAGGGCCCACTGAATTAATATTTTTTACTATTTCTCCCATACATTATATTATTATGTTTTAAAGGACTGTTTATTTTAATTGAAATGAGATAAGGATTATTGACTTAATTTTTACATTTTTTATTTAAACCGTAGTTCTTGTTCGTTTAATAAAATATATTGTAATTTGAACCACACCGTCTACAAATAGCTATTTTTTGCCCAATTATATTTAAGCATTCCAATCAAATAGTTTAATATTTTGGCCCTAACAATTCTACACTCCAAGGAATATTAGAAATTTATTGGATTCCAATAGTGCTTTGGTTATTGAAATAATAGTAACATAGTTTTCAAAGAAGTAGGTATGCTTTTGAAGTCCAATAATAAGTCTATATTTAAAGCAATATTTTTTTTTTTGATTTTTTCAATGATGCTTTGTTGAGACAATATTAACTTTAATATAACTAATGTGAGTGGTCAAAAACAGTACCTACTATTATTGAAAATAGCATAGCAGTTTTTTCTGTGTAGTAATCCTTTAAGCACAACAATGGATCTCGTAAACAAAATATCAGTTGAATTGGATAATAAAAAAATACTGTGGCAGTGTTTGTGGATCTTAAAAAGGCCTTCGATGTGGTTAGTATAGAGATGTTGTTGAGGAAGCTAAGTAATATGGGTTTTAGGGGTGTTATCATTGACTTGATAAAAACATATTTAAAAGATAGACAGCAGTATGTGAAACTCGGTGAATCTTGTAGTAATTTTGAATCGAACGGATGTGAAGTGCCATAGAGCTCGGTGCTTGGGCCTCTGCTATACTTCCTACATGGACTATGTCTCAAACGTGCGGGATTAAGGATCAGTATTACACATTCGCTGATACAGTATTACTTTTTACTGATGAAAATGAAGATATCCTTAATGAGGACCTTGAACGATAAACTAACTGGCTAATATGTAACAAAATTCAAAATTAATGTCACAAAAACTAAATTCATGTTATTTAAACAAAAAAATAAGTGTTGATTCTAAAGCCAAAAATTACACTATACAATAATAACTTGGAAAGAGTTTCACATATAAAGTATCTTGGCTTGATCTTGGACGAAAATCTTAACTGGAAGGAACATATTATTATCGTCCTATTAATGCCAAAACTCACTAACTGACATGTTGTTACTTTCGAGAAACTTACATTTAAACGTTGAATGTATTATTATCAATACCTGTATAAACATTTTGTCTCAGCTCATAGGTAGTTAACTACCTTGTACCCCTATGTCGTGATTCAAGGTTTTTTATGCTTTATATAAGTTTTATATTAAAGAAACAAAAAATCTTTGTTTGTAGTTAGTGAATTTTTACAAACAAAAAAAAATTAAAAAGTTACAGTTAAACGATTTTTTTTGGCAGAAATTCTGTTTAAAAAAGTTTTAACAGTTAATGATTTCTTGCGCCTATTTATTGGGGCGAAACATACCTAATGATTTCTTTATCTTGGTTTTGACCAAAATGTCAGTCAATGAGTTTTGGCATTAATATGACGATATAAGACATGTGACTAATAAAATCGTCCCAATGGTGAGTGCTGTATACAGATGTCGAAGCTATTTGACTTATAAAAGTAAGATGGATGTTCATAATGCTTACTTTTTATCTTATTTTAGATATTTAATTCCTGTGTGGGGAAACTGTGGTAAAATTGAATTTAATAAAGTACAGGTATTACAAAACAAAGTTCTAAAATTTTGTTCGGCTATGACCGGTTAACACACACTGAAGAGTTATATAGTGATGTGATAGTGAGTTAGGTGTTTCTAAATTGGAAGGAAAAATTAATGCAATTAGAACAGGGTAAATTTATGTTTAAGGGAATAAATAAAAAAGAGAAGTGAACACTGAGTCGATATTTTCTGAGCATGTACATGATCATTATACTAGAATAATATCAGAACGAATAAAGGTTTATGCAACCCAATATATCAAGCATCTAAAGAATAATAATATAATAAGTTACCTAATAACATTAAATTTGTTAATTCAGTTGAAAAATTAACCAAGTTGTTAAAAAATCATTTAGGTTTATATAAATACTATATATGTATAGCATTGTTGTTAATCCTTAAATGTTTATATCACACTGTTGCTTGGTTTTTGGAATTTGTGTATTTATCCTTGATACCAGTGTTTACAACACTGCTTAAAAGATTTAGTTCGTAGGTCTCTTTTTGATTTGGTTGTTGATAAAGGCCGTTTAAAAAAAATTGGTATGACCTCGCGTAGGACGGTCAAATCGGCGCCATTCACCCAGAGGGCGTCATGCCAAGTTTTAATTTTACTTTTGACTGTACGGGGGAGAAAAAAAAATACATTTTTTTTTCTCCCCCGTACAGTTTCTCAGCAGCTAAATATCAAAAATATAACCCAGCTGGCTATCAACCAACGTGTCCGACATTCGTCTGTCCATTACTCGCGGCACTGGTTAGGGTAATATAATTTACTAAATTAATTTTGGATTAAATTTAATCTCATATAATTAAAGCATCGGTTGTCTGCGTAAAGGACTACAGGCACAGCGAGCGCGTCGGCCATTTTCTCTTTGATTGAAAATGTAATTACTTTACGGACATCAAAGGAATTGTTGAGGGTAAACTCTGGAAATTTTTATTTCATGAATCTTTTAAACGGTTCCGACTAATTAAATTTGTGGTAGAAAATTATACAAACAAATTAAGTGGGGTGTTTTATTTTATCTTATAACTCGTTGCTTCACAACACTTCAGTGGATATTCATAGGGGCCTTTAAAATTTTACTTGCTATCTTATTAATTTCGTATTTTAGGAATGCCTTCTTTGAATGACTCATAAAAATCGTTTTTTACAACAAGGCCGAAGTCAAAAGAAAGCAGAAAGTAAATACTCAATGGGATAAAGCGGTACAAATTAAAATAAAATTAAGTTTAAATGCACTTCGCAATCGCCCTTATTCAGATTTTTTATTATTTCATAATACGAAAATATTCCATTCGAAAAGCTTACCCACAAAAAATTTTCGATCAAATTCACCTTCAAAAGAGCGCTCAAACATCGCACATTATAAAACGGAAAGATAGCCGCTGGTGACGTGGTCCCACAATGGGCGACACCAATTTTAGGAATAAATCAGGCGTTGGAACCGCTGAAAGAATTTTGCAGGTGGTTCATCGAGGTTATGTTATTAAACTGTATTATAATAAAAAAACGTTCTATATTCGAAACTTTACCGAACTACTACGCACAAATATTAAGAGAGCTGAGAAAATAGTCAACGAATAATATTTTATAACCTATTAGGGAATATGCATATAACCCAAATAAATCTGAAATATGTTTTTTATTCTCTACATAAATTAAAGGAAGTGACTCCGCTGCCGGCGCCGGCAGCCATCATTGATGCTGACGCCGGCAGCCCTAACGGTAGCATTGCTGGGTGCCGGCTCCGGCAGCTGAGCTGGATGCTGGCAACATTAGAAAATTAATGTCAAAATACGATCAGAATCAAAATACCTTAATTCAATCAAAAAATAATGATTCATTATAGTGTAAACTGTCACAAAATTTAAATCTTGCTAGAAACATATAACAATTATTATTATTCTGCGAACATAAATGTAGAAATAAGAAAAATAAACATCAAACTTCTTAAAATTAAGTCTTCGCTTTTGAACCCTTTACGATTCAACCCTAATACTGTATTTCCAAGTCCCTTCGGACGTCCTCGTCGCTTCCATCTTCTACCATTATTATGTAAGTGGCAAACCTTAGATGTACCCGTCAATAGGTACCATAAACAAAAATAATCTCTGGAATCTATGTACTTTTTCACTCTGACATCTTGGAAAAATAAACCCTTGAAAAGCCCATTTTGGTCAACTAAAATCTCAATATCACTACTTGCAATGGTATGAATTTCTTGAAATATGGATGCACTCTTCTTCAAAATTCTTTGACTCAGTCTTGCTACAGTTTTCGAGATTAGTGAGGTCCTTTAATGATATTTTAAACCTGTTTCCCTAATTACGTTATCATCTAAAATTATTTGTTTATTTGCCACCGCCTCCATGGCTTCTTGAGTAGTAAGTTTGACGTATTCTGGCAAATATAGTCTCTGTTTTGCTAGAGAACTGAAATAAGCTTTGGATGAAGTATGATTGTGATTTTGTTCAAGCTGTGCATAGAAATTGTTCACACTCACTTACTTTCAAGAAAATGCTAGCCTGGCAGCCTTGCTTATTCGTGGAGCATTTCCTTGTTGACTTTTTTTGTCTTAAATGGTCTTTCACCTAACACAGGCTAACCTCAGATAATACTGCCGTCATAACGAAGAGGGCAGTAAGTATATATGGGTTTCCATATATACTTACTGCCCTCTTCGTTATGACGGCAGAATAGTACTTCAGAGCCGGTTTAATATCCACAACAGTAGTAGGATTTCATTGTTTTTGATTGTCAATTGTGCTGTTATCACGGAACCAAAACTCATTGTTTGAGGCTTTTTTGTAGTCCACCAAAACACAATTAAAATTTTCATATGAAGAAAATTTATCACCTACTTTCTGGTTTTATAGTTTTTAGGCAGCACAATGTTTACAAATCATTTAAAATACTTAACTATTATTGTTTTAGGTCCGAACTGCCGGCATTCCGTTTTGGCCGGATCTTACGGCGCGGCGCCGTACGTACCCGAGAAATTTTGTAGTCGGGTGCCGGCGCCGGTATCCATGCGTTAACATTTTGGAAACCGGCGAAACTGACTCATAATGAGTATATGACGAATTCCAGTGTTATACGGTCATCGAAAAATCCATATAAATGGCATTTAATGCGTTACTCATCCAATGAAATATCGTTACTCATCCAATGAAATTTCCCTGCACTTAAAGTAGAAGGTTCCTAAAATCTTATTCATGTATACAGTGGACCCCCGGTAATCCGGCCCCTGTCTAATCCGGCGCCCCCTGTAATCCGACGTTAAACAAAAAACAATTGATGAATATTTTCATGCTTTATAAATTGATTGGTTCATATTATCCTTTGTATTTATAGTTTTTGATTATTCGTAGTGTCCTGTAAAACACTTACATTTTTAGTACATATGTACATTTGTTTGAACATAATTATTTTCTGACGTAAATAAGTTTAGTTATTATTTTTTGTAAGTTCTATAGCATTGATGATGATATTTTTATAATAAAATGTAAGCTTTCTATTGTGATGTTTAATTTACTAAATTCCACATATGAACATATTACATATATACGAGTACATATGTAGTATGGATTTGTAGTTCAAATATGTAGAATCTTTGATTTGTAATTTGTCGGATTACAAGGTACTCTTTTTCCGGACTATAGGGGGTCTTAGGCCGTACTCTATAATCCGACAAATTCGATAGTCCGACACCACCCTGCAAAACGTTTGTCGGATAACCGGGGGTCCACTGTATTTCAAGCCGAAATCGACCTTGGAATCTTTCAATTTTGCAACAAAAACTAGCATTTTTGCAAAATTTTGACACATCCTATCCTAATAATTTTGACTAAATAAATTGCAATTCTTTGTTTTCATGGCAATGTTCGAATGATCGAAAATTTAAAAATTTTCATTATTTATTTATAACTTTAACGAAAAATTAAGCGATTTAAATGAGTGGGAGGCATTCTTAGATAATTAACGGATAAAATAAACCCAAAAAGAATCCCGAAATAAGGAAAATAATGTGGAATAATGTCGGTTAAAATAGTATTTGTCGGAAAAAATTAAGAAAATTGGGTTTTTACCCCTGAAATACGTTCCTGGATGACCCATTCAGTATTCGTTTTAAAGTGTTATTATGCCTTTATAAGATAGTGTGGAAAACTTAGAAAAAAAAACTAGATAGGAAAAAATACAGAGTGATTCAAATGTACCGATGTCGAGAGCAAAGAAAAGTCAAATATCGAAATTTAATCGGCGATTGCTCCCTTCCTATAAAGAATAAAGAAACTCAAAAATATGGATAGCATGTATTTCGACGAGCTTTTTCCGATGACGTAATGGGAGTTTAATTTGAATCATTATGATAACACAAAAAATTAAAAACCGTGAAAGATTTGGGTCAAAAATCGAAATTCCCAGTTTTTCCCAAATATATTCATTTTCCAGTGATTTAAGATCTAGCTAAATGCATTGCAAAAAGAAAGTATTTAAAATTTTCAAGTTTCACTTATAAATCCGTTTTTCGATCCGACGTTTTGTTTTCGAGTTATTAGGTACCACAGAGCGGTCTACAAATGGCATTTTTCGATCTAAAAAAATTTAAAAGAATTACTAACCATTTTCCGATCCTCACCAGTCTTAACAAAGTTCTGAAGCTCCGGGTCCTCTACAACTTCCGAAAATTTACATCGATTTAATACACTTTTGCGACCTGTACCCGATTTCAACGGAAATCGCGGAAATTTCGACTTCGACGTTTAATAGTTTCGAAACAAAACAACGTATATAACTGAATATTTTACCGAAGCTAGTTGCACTATTCCTCTATCAACCCAAAAAATTCGATTGCTCCCCCTCTGACTTTTTCCGAGAAAAACAAACCTGTCCTACTTTAGGTTAAGCTTCACGTTAACGTGTAGATTGGCACATTTTGCTGATCTACTGACGTCATTATTCACTGAGGACAAATGGCTGCTTTTTAGATTGTAACAAATTGTACCGAAAAGCAGACCATTCTTTGTAGATAAATTACCCTAGTAATTTTCTTCAAAATAATTTTTTTGGGTTTGTAATGACTTCCTAAAGCTATTTATGCAATAAAAAAAATATGTGCAAATTCCTTATTACGCATGAGCTTCAAAGACATACTAACCATAATTCACCGAATAACAGGGGCAAAAAACTACTACACGCTGAGGTTTGCGTTTTATGGTACTATTATTTCTGTTGTAGTTCATCGTTATATTTAAATACACTGAAGTACTCCGAAACGTTTTAAATTCAAATTGAATTCGAAGATAAAAGAATTCTACAGAAGTTACGCCAAACATAAATATTCTCTGTTAGTACTAAAACGGCCCACCTGGCGGTGTTGCCGTATCCTCAATTTGATTCGCCACATTGCCCACTACTTTCAGTTAATTTTCGTAGGATGGCGGGAAACTGAATTTTTTTTAATTCAGTCTAATTTTAAATCTTATTCTTTTTGTTATTATCCGTCCAGCCGACGTAATTTTTTGTATGCGTGTTTCGATTGACTGAACTGCAATGATATTAAAATATTTATTGAAATTGCGAAATGACAAACAACAAGCCCATTGCAATTAGCAGCAGATGCAGTGTTTCAAACCAGTTCTATTGTTCAAAAATTTGAACTGAGTTAGTAAAAAAAAATTTACTGCATTGATATTAAACCGATTTTAAAACATGAAATGACACTTGACAGAAAAGCAAATAGTCAAATAAGAACAAAGAAAGAAAGAAAAAAAAACTACAAAATTTAGATAGTTTTTGTGGTTAAATTATTTCCTATTTATTAACGACTCATATATCACAAATATTATTACTTTCCTACTTTTTGCATCTTCTTTGCTTTACTACACTTTTTGTACTAATACGAGGTCGCCATCAGTATAAAAGTCATTAAAAGCATAACTACTTATTTTAAGTGTTTCTTCTTCATAAATTTTAAATAAAATCCAAGAACTGTACGAAAATAATTTGACTTGTATTGTCATCGTCAACTTAAAGCGGCGATTGTTGCTTAAATGTTTGCAAATATTCTTACTGGATTTTGTGGGATCAAAAATTGAAAACAGAAAATTAAAAAAAAAATTAGAGTCCAAATTGCCCCAATCGAAAACGTCATTCTAATAGAAAAACATTTTTCCTTTTTTGGTCACCACCATCCACATCATCACCATCATTATCATCACAACATTAGTCTTCTGTCTCGCCTGAGAAAATACTAGTTTTCAACTTAATTAGAAAATTTCCATTTGGTTAAAATACTATAGTAAACTTTTTCTTAGATTACGCACTATGGCGGCCAAGTCACTTGACATTTATGGCACCCTGTTAAAGTCTGGTCCATTTTACGATTAGAGGTCGGCTGAAAAGACAGGACCGGACTTGTACTCTTCGTTCAACTTAAATAATAAACACCAAGAATATCTAGCCTCTGAAATGTATGAAGTCCAAAAATAAAATGTTTTAGATACGCACCAGGGTTATTTTGATTTAAATCAAATGATTTAAATCATGATTTAAATCGCGATTTAAATCAAGTGATTTTTTTGACAAAAATCAATGATTTCAATCATTTTTCTTCATAATGAAATTTTATTATTAAATAATAATTACGAGAATGATTATTTTATTTTAACTCGACTTGATTTTATTATCTACCATTATAATAGGTATAGGGATAGGGTATAGGTAGCTATATAATATGTTCCTATTGTATTTGGTTTGTGTTTTTAAAATTACCGTTTTCTGTTTCGTTTGCTGAAGTTTGAATTAATATTAATATTATTAAATTTATATTTTCTACTCCATTATTTTAATATTTACTGCATTTTAATTATTTACTATTGTAACTGTGTTACATCTGAACAAACAATAATGAAATAATACAAACCTAAATAAAATTCAAAAATTCCGACTTAAATAGCTATATAATATGTTCCTATTGTATTTGGTTTGTGTTTTTAAAATTACCGTTTTCTGTTTCGTTTGCTGAAGTTTCAATTAATATTAATATTATTAAATTTATATTTTCTACTCCATTATTTTAATATGTACTGCATTTTAATTTTTTATTATTGTAACGGTGTTACATCTGGACAAACAATAATGAAATAATACAAACCTAAATAAAATTCAAAAATTCCGACTTAAATCAAAAAAATCTGATTTAAATCAAACAAATCTGATTTAAGTCAAAAAAATCTGATTGTTTTGATTTTTTTAAAAAAATCATGATTTTTGCCAACCCTGATACGCACTATACAAAAAACACCCACAGGCACTTAAAAAATTCCAAAATCAAACGATCATAAAACGACGCGACCTGTCGTGTCAGCTTGATTACGGCCCACTGCTGATCTAGGGACTTTTTGAAGGAACCAATATCAGCTTTTGATGCCATCTGTGATTGTTAAATGTCGAAACGCTGAGCTTTATCATAAATTGAACTATAGTAATGGTAATGGCATCACACAATGGTAAAATGGATTACAGTGAAAATTCTGAAAGAATTACTCATTTAAATTTGACTCCTTCAACTTTTTGTGAGTGGGACCTCAAACGACTCTGGGCGACGTTGGATCGGCCATTATTACGTCACGCAACCAAAGCACTTATACATATATGCATTCTTATCATTTCCTTACCTCGGTGGTCGCTGCTCCAATTGTACCGCGTTACGTCACTCGCATCTGTATCTACAAAGCGCGGAAGGTCTAAAATTTTTAGGCAGTTGTTTCTAAAGTTATTTAAAAAATCATTTTACTGTTAGTTTTGGAATTTTTAAGATGATTATTAAGAGTATGCTACAAGCATATTATGGAAACTCCTAATTCTACACCTATTGTCGTAAGATTGCCAGCTCCCGTGCTACTGTTTGTGAGATCTAGTAATCCTTGGCGTTAAACCTTTGACTAAGAAAGCTATTTTATCAGGATTTGTTTTACCTACGTGGATTTTCCAGTTTGTGTCCCTGTCTTACCCAATTCACTATTACCTTTGTTTTGCTGTTGGTACTGTTTGTTTTAAATTATAGGAGTAAATAAGTGTCTCATAATCTGGCCGATTGTTTTCGCTTCGGCGGATTTCACAAAACTCTAAGTTCCAGATATTTCCACTCTTATTTCCACTCCATATGTTATCATTAACAATACAGACATCATTATTTGTAGATAGGTGCCTTGTATTCGATACTGATGTATTCATCTAAGGGCATGTTCCGTTTCCAAACCTGATAAAACATATTCTAGTGAATTGTGGTAACATAACAGTTCCTGAAACACTCGATTTAATACGGACGGCTTTGGCGAGGAACAAATTATCATCTAACCCTTCAATTTAATTGGTGAGTTGTAAATTTTTGTTTAGCCCCTTTGGTCAATGGTTTGCCTTTGTGAAATACACGAGGAGGTTTATATGATGTATAGGCACCAGTATCTATGAGTAAGTTCGAAATGGGTCTACTTGGTAATATATTTAGTAAGTATATTTAAATACCTATTCCATTGGGATCCATTTTTACAGTTTTTAATGCAATCCTTTTTCTAAATAATTTTTATTTCTCTCTGCTTTGACCTTTATGAAGCAAGCAAATGACGTAAATGACAATTATTTACCAGAAAACCGACTCTGACAGTATTGATATAATATAGTTTTCAGAAACAGTGTTCCGTATCTTACCGCTTTTTCAGGATATCAATATAAATGGGCCACCAAACCGTAACCAATGTTGGAAACGGAATACTCCGTAAAAGTTTCTTACATTGCCTGATATTCTCTTTTAGACGCCATACCTTTTTTCTCTTGATATACAGTAAGGAAAATGGCTATTTGGGAAAAATTGTCAAAATAAATATCTGTTACCAAAAAAGTTTTGCTAAAGGCGAAGTCTGCTTGAAAAACAAGAGAATACTTAATACATTAGAGAGATATCAGTGTTATATAAAATAATTAAAGCTTTAATTAAGTAAAACAAATAAATAAACAATCATGTTTAAAATAACTGTAATGTTTAGAATAAAAACTGTTTGTAAATTTATTTATTCAATGCTGACCAAATTACAAACGTTTTAATTAACTAAAATTCAAAACACAAAAAAAATTAGTTTTGTGTTATAACGAACAAAAACATATTCCAGTAATTGGGTGTGTTAAATTTTGATTTAATTAAGGCTTGTTATAGATATCTGACAATTACGTGGCATTGTGTCGTTGGGCTTTTGTCTCCCTAATTAGACAATCCGTTGTTTCAAAACGAAACCCAGCTAAAAATGGCAAGAGAGACTATAAAGTATACAAACAAGGCCTCATTAGATCGATCGACGAGGTATTTTAACAATGGTTCTTTGAGTGGAATAAGCGCATTGATCCACCGAAATTGCTAATTGACCAGCGATAGAATTTGCAAAAAAAACTATGCATTAGTGCCTAATTAATGCACTTTGTATTTAATATTGAAGTCACGCACGGCAGCCAATTATTTTTTGCTCAGTGGGCATAACAACGACGTAGCATTTTTGTAAGGACGGGAAATTACATATATAAAGGGATATTTCTCTATATATAAATATATAGAAAATGAGGAATTTTCTTCGGTCGATAAGGTAATATATATGTCAGAAAATGCAAAAGCTTTAATTCTTTCGCTAGTGCAAAACACAAGACCGTAAAATGACATAAAATAAAATAGTAGAAATATTCTTTTTCATTCTGGTCTGGGTGCCCTCCTGCTATCGCGATTTCTGGGCCCTTACCCTTCATCAGCTACTTACTTTACTTTGAAAACTGGTTTATTCAATACATATATACATTTTAAACTTATATCTACGATTTGTACACATAACATATAAATATCACACTATATATATATATATATATATATATATATATATATATATATATATATATATATATATATATATATATATATATATATATATATATATATATATATATATACCGGGTGCCCACGAGTTTACTGGCCAGCTCGTTATTTTGTTAAGAAATAATATTTCGATTTGAAATTTTGGGAATTCGTATGGTTGCATTAGATGCAGATTTTAAGTGCTCGAACATCTGACTATCGTTTCCGGTTCGACCGGAAATACAGTCAACTTTGTTATTTTAAACGCAACACCCTGTATATTTTTTAAAATTTGGATTCTACGTAAAATTCTAATTATAAAACATGTATCATACCCCATACCTATCTTTAACAGTTTTCAAGAAAATGGCGTTTGAAAATGTCGGAAGAGCCGCAAACTATACTGTTTTAACATAAAACAAATGAATATGCGGAAAGTTTAATATATTATTCTTACTTCTTTTTAGGGGCCTTGTATGCTTGTGTCATGACAATCTCACTTCCGGTGCAACCGGAAGTGCTACAAAATATGACATTCAGGCACAAATTACTTCAATAATTTCAATTGAACGACCTACTTTAAACTCTAAATTCTAATTTATCTGCCTTTTCTCTATAATTTTTGTATACACCATCCCAGGTCTAAAGTTGATAGTTCTTGAGATATGGACAGCTAAAAATTTATATACATTCCAAATTTCAATCTTTCTAATTTTACCTATATAGGCGGCTATGGAGACCATTTGCATTAAGAAAATGTAGAAAGGATACACATAATTAATAATATCAGAGTAGTGCTTGAAGAATAATTTTATCAGGTTTTCATTATAAAAAATAAGAAATTAGTCATAAATTAAGTGTTCGAATTGTTGACGGTTTTCTCTCAGACGAACTCTTTGAAATTCCCTGAGCACGTTGTTCATTTGTTTTGGGGGTGATATTAACAGAAAAAATGACAGGCGTCTTGTATTCATAGCCATCTTGACTAAATAATTGGAAATTGACATAGTTATGATCATGAAGCAGTTCAAGCGACAAATGATCTCCATAGCCGCCTAGATAAAATTAGAAAGATTGAAATTTGGAATGCATCTAAATTTTTATCTGTCCATATCTCAAGAACTATCAACTTTAGACCTGGGATTGGGTATACAACAATTATAGAGAAGAGTCAGATAAATTAGAATCTAGAGTGTAAAGTAGGTCGTTCAATTGAAATTATTGAAGTAATTTGTGCCTGAATGTCATATTTTGTAGCACTTCCGGTTGCACCGGAAGTGAGATTGTCATGACACAGTCATACAAGGCCCCTAAAAAGAAGTAAGAATAATATATTAAACTTTTCGCATATTCATTTGTTTTATGTTGAAACAGTATAGTTTGTGGCTCTTTCGACATTTTCAAACGTCATTTTCTTGAAAACTGTTAAAGATAGGTATGGGGTATGATACATATTTTATAATTAGAATTTTACGTAGAATCCAAATTTTAAAAAATATACAGGGGGTTTCGTTTAAAATAACAAAGTTGACTGTATTTCCGGTTGAACCGGAAACGATAGTCAGATGTTCGAGCACTCAAAATCTGCATCTAAAGCAACCATACGAGTCCCCAAAATTTCAAATCGAAATATTATTTCTTAACAAAATAACAAGCTGGCCAGTAAACTCGTGGGCACCCGGTATATATATATATATATATATATATATATATATATATATATATATATATATATATATATATATATATATATATATATATATATATATATATATATATATAAAATAAATGAAATAAAGATTACGGGGATTCGGCCAGAAAGTCTTTATTATATTATTCTTATAATGTGCCTAGCTTTCGAAATGTTTCATTTCTTCCTCAGGGCACTAAAAAATTAAATTAATTTATAATTTATTATTTAAAATTATAGGAAATTAGTAAAACTTACATTATATTTAAATATAAAGACAGCTAATTTTCGAAATTTTATGAAAAAATTGGTTGAAAAATATTCTACTTGAAATTTTGACAATATTTTTTGAAGTTGATAGTAAATAAAAAAATTGGAAAAAAATATGTTAACTTGATGCAAGAGGTAGAAATCAGACATTTGACAAAAAAATATATGGGAAGGTATTCATGATTTTCTAACATCTGTCAAAAATGTGACGTTATTCATGAAATTAAAAAAATTTTTAAATTTTCTAAAAATATTTATGGTAAATTTTGGTTTATATTATTTATATTATTGTCTATATGTAAAATAAAGGAATATATGGAACTTAAATTTTGTAAGTCAGTTTTTTTATTCATAGGACAACTTTCTTTATTAATTTCAACCATTTCTAGAAAAAGTCTTTTATTTAGATTATTTTCAATGTGTAAAATTCTTGTGTCGTTAAAGTTACAGGTATGTCCAGTGTCACATTGAAAATAATCTAAATAAAAGACTTTTTCTAGAAATGGTTGAAATTAATAAAGAAAGTTGTCCTATGAATAAAAAAACTGACTTACAAAATTTAAGTTCCATATATTCCTTTATTTTACATATAGACAATAATATAAATAATATAAACCAAAATTTACCATAAATATTTTTAGAAAATTTAAAAAAATTTTTAATTTCATGAATAACGTCACATTTTTGACAGATGTTAGAAAATCATGAATACCTTCCCATATATTTTTTTGTCAAATGTCTGATTTCTACCTCTTGCATCAAGTTAACATATTTTTTTCCAATTTTTTTATTTACTATCAACTTCAAAAAATATTGTCAAAATTTCAAGTAGAATATTTTTCAACCAATTTTTTCATAAAATTTCGAAAATTAGCTGTCTTTATATTTAAATATAATGTAAGTTTTACTAATTTCCTATAATTTTAAATAATAAATTATAAATTAATTTAATTTTTTAGTGCCCTGAGGAAGAAATGAAACATTTCGAAAGCTAGGCACATTATAAGAATAATATAATAAAGACTTTCTGGCCGAATCCCCGTAATCTTTATTTCATTTAATTTATTACACGGCCGTTATTTGTACAACAAATATATATATATATATATATATATATATATATATATATATATATATATATATATATATATATATATATATATATATGTTGCTCCAAAACTTTTGGCTGCTAACATAACGGTAAAATAAATGTCGAATTTCGTCGACAGTACAAGTTCATCACAATAATATCGGGAAATTTCTATATGTAGATATATAGAAAATGCGGAATTTTCTTCGGTCGATATAGGTAATATATATGACAGTCTTAAAATCTTAAATGGGAAGGGTTGTCGAGTGATACCTTATTTTAAAGGGGATTGAATTGCCTTTCCAATGGGACCTTGCTCGTTGAAATCGGGTGAGCAGTTTTTGACAAATTAAAAAAATTGAATTTTAAAAATAACGAAATTTCTTACCAGTTGTTTCAATCAAGTAAATATGCTGAAAATGTCCACCCCCAACCTCCATGCAATTATAAAGGCACTGTTCGGAATGTTCGCGAACGTTATGAAGCATTTCGGAAGTTATTTGTCGGCACTCGAACACTATTCGTTGTCGCAAGTCTTCTAAAAAATTGGGCAGGGTTGCATACATTTTTGTTATTAAATGTCCCAACAAGAAAAGACTCAGTGACGATAGATCAGGAAATCTTGCAGGTCATTCAACAAGATCCAATCCATCTTCCTGGAAAATTGTTATCCAGATACTGCCTTACAGGAAACGCATAGGGTGGGGGCGCCTCATCTTGCTGAAAAATTAGATGTTCTGGCCGATGACGGTCATCTTCTTCAATATAGCATTCCTTAAAGCAGGGTCAGTAGTGGTTGCCAACAACTCTAGGTACATTAATTCAACCAGTTCAATTGCCAGGAAGAAAATGCGACCCGATAATAGGGTCCCCAAAAATGCCAGCCCACACATTTCATTTTTCTGGATGTTGAGTCCGTACTTATCTAAATATTCTAGGGTTGCAATCCGACCAATACCTATAGTTATTTCGATGTGTAGTACCACGAAGGAAAAAAGGGCATTCATCTGAGAAACAAATGTTAAAAACAATTTGTGGATCGCGAATGATTCTTTCACTCATTAACTCGCAAAATTCCAAACGGCAATCGGTATCGTCTTCGTTAAAGTATGGACCAGTTTTATTTTGTAGGGATGGAATTTATGCTTTTCAAAATTTCTCTGGATGATTGTACGCGAAATACCTGACACTTCCGACATTTTTCTCGTACTAAGTGTGAGGTCAATTGCAATATGACCCAAAACTGCTACTTCTTCAGCTTCATTTCTTACAGAATTTTCACAATTTCTTTTTTCTTCTCTTTAGTACTGATCCTGTTTCACGAAATCTCGCCACTAATTCTCGCACGTAAGTATGAGACAGGTGTTCATATGAGTGTAATTCATTATAAGATAACGCGCCAGCTCTAGCACAATAGCTATTCCTAAAGAAAAGTGAAATAATTTCAACTCTTTCTTTAAGAGTATACGTCATTTTAATGCGTAATTGAACGAAATGAAATTTATAGCAAAATTATTAGTTTTGCTATGCATTTAACCGATATCAACAACAAACTAATGATAGCTCTTTTTTCGACAGAACAAGTGGAATTCCAAAGACATATTGTTACAGTATTGCCATGTTAAATTAATTTAGCATTTTGTTTACATTTAAACCCATATTTCTTTAACATTTAATTTCTCGAAAACTACTCACCCGATTTCAACGAGCAATGTTCCGTTGGAAAGGCAATTCAATTCCCTGTAAAATTAGGTATCACTCGACCCCCTTCCCATTTAAGATTTTAAAGGTGAAACGCTTAGGGATTCAATAAGGGGTGAAAGTACCAAAAAAATATGGCCTCCTGAAAACTAAGTGTACGGGTCCGAGCGTTTTTTAATTACTTTATTTCTTTAAAAGAAAATAAATCTAGGTGGAAAGATTTCGGTGGGCCACCCTGTATGTATATGTACATGTATGTGTATATGTATATTATTATGTATATGTATATGTATATGTATATGTATATGTATATGTATAGGTATAGTATACGTTTATGTATTAATATAGTACGTATACGTACATATATATGTATGTAGGTATATGTATATGTATACGTATACCTATGTATATGAAGTGATGCAGGTTGGGTAAATACCTAGCAGGTAGGTAAACAGAAATCTGGTATATTTACCCGGGTATATACCCAAATTTTATTTACCTACCCAAAACTGGGTATATTGTTAAAACTAGTATCATTACGTAACAGGGTGTCCGAAAAATTTTAGTATGGGCAAATCTCTTTGCTATTAGTAAAGATAGACACCAAAACTTAGAGCACGTACATAGAATTATTTTATTGTACTAGTACATCAGCCACTTTATGGCCACAAAACTCTAACATAACCAGTACTTTATACTGAAATCGTGCATTAATATTTTTGTCAAATCCAGCTTGTCATTTGGGGACAGTTAGTAACCTTAGTCAATAATTTGTATAAATTTGCATGCGTTGCTTTACAATTACTATATCTTTAAAAATAGACATCGTTACTTTAAGCGCTTATTCAAAAAATATTATTTAAGAACCGTTTTCGAAAAACGCCTTTCTTAATTGCTCTAACATTACTTTCCGAAACTAAAATCAAACAAAATAAATAGTCTGTTTGAGTGTAATTAAAATAACTTAATAATGATTAAAGTTGTAAGAGAAAATAATTACTCAGTTGGTGGTTTGCAAGCGAGATGCTTTACTGCAATTAGATGGGAATGCAAGAGGAATTTCGCTTTTAACTTATAGCTGTATAAATGGAAAATTAAAGAATAGTGTTTAAAAATAAAGTGGGCGTTAACGAGTTATTAACGTTTGTTTAGAGATAAAAGTTTTTAGAAGCTACAGTAATCAAAAGTAATGTTTACTCTTTTCATAGAAAATAGTTTAAAAAAATCTAGAATGAACCAATAAGTCGTTAGCCTAACATATTTATATGGTGTTAATATAATGAATTATAATTATATTTTTCATATGACAATTGTCTGTCTTTTTGTAACTGAAGAAAATAATCTGATATCATTCAAACCTACAGAAATTTCTGCGCTTATTTTCCTAATTGACATGAAAACTCGAGAGCAATCTATCGCACATGCTATAGTAAGGTTGGCGGTAGTATTTAGATGTGAGCATCCAAGATCCAACCACGCTCTGCATGGACGTCTGGACATTTTGAAGGAAAAATAAGGCATTTGCCCATCGTCTAGACCAAAGCTCGGTACTGTAGTTAATCCTAGTAGGGTTTAGTTGTTTTAGAGATAAGTGGAAAACCAGTGCAACCAGCGGCAGCGATGTTTATAGCCTAAGACTAAGAGAGACACAAGGCTTAATCCGACATGTCATGCATACCATTCGAATGGATGACTGAGACTTGATTATGCCTTAAACGAGTGCCACTAACGGATGCTTGGATGCTTAAAAACTTTCCAAAGTATTAAATGTTATCATAGTAAAGCGGGACTCTGTTATGGCGAACTACCATTTTCCTTGATACTCATGGGAAGGGATGTAACCTGTGGACAAATGCTGCTAAACATTTTTGTTTTGGTCATCAGTCTGCACCAGGTCAACAAAATAATTTTACCAGTGCGTTTGGTCACAGAATGTTGAAGTGACAAGATTTTTTAACCGATTTTTGAACGTTACATTCTAAATTGCCTAGTGGCATATGCCTACCTGAGCAAAAAGTGTGTTTTTTGGAACTGCACTAAGAATATGTATCGCTAATACTTTGTGCTCCCACACAAACACAATTAAACTAATTATATCTTACTTACTCTATAACAATCAACTGGTGATAATGAGAACAAAAAGAAATACCTGAAAATTGATTGTCGACTCTATTCGATATCAACATATTACAGCGGCCAAACCTTTAGTAGAACCACAGAAAACCGAAACTTCGTTTAGAACAAAAAGTTAAATGGCGCATGCTCTCATACTAAAAACTTGGGTTCGCATGCTAGGGATGGCACCACCATCGCAAGAAATATTAAATACTGAAATAAAAAACTGTAATATACAATTTTCGCCCATTTCCGTAAGATGGCACCCTTGTAGGATTCTCGGAAAAGATGTTAATTTTGCGATTGCGTGAATGGCGTCGTCCTGTTTTTCGACTTGTTCAAATCAAGACGAAGCGTTAAATTTTTGCCTTCGTGTTTTAGTTGCTATTTTGTGAGTTTTTGAAACTATCATAACAACTACATGCTTAACGTTTAAACGTTAAATAGGGATGACTTTGTGTATGTGCCTGCAGTGAAGCCAAAAAAGTGTTGTATAGAAAATTGCACAAACAGACATAGTAAACGGCATCGCTTTCCAAAGAACGATAAAGAGGTGTATAATATTTGGCATGAGCTTTTCAAGCCTCCAAATTATAAAACATTACGTATAGAAGAAAGTTATAATAACTATTATGTATGTGAAGAACATTTTGATCCCAAATGCATTATACCATCCCGTAGCAAAAGGGGACTGAAAAGGAACGCAATTCCTACAGTTAATGTTCCAGGTAAGTAATTGCTTTTATATGCACTTCGCATGCCTTATTAAGTTTGTTTATTTGACAGCTGGATAAATATTTAATTTTTAAAAATTGTGAATCCTCAGAGATACCTTACCAAAGACAATATCTTACATTCAGTCTAATGTTATGCTAAACCTGGGAAAGCCCACGAGACACTTACAACGGTATGCTACGCTATGACGTCACTTCGAGGGAAAATCCTAAATGGACTAGATGCTTGCACCCCTTGTACATAAGTACAGGTCAGTTTATTTTCGGGTAGTGTGGAGTTGACGTTTATTAAAATATTACAGGTCAGTTTAGTGTCGGGTAGTGTGTTGAGTTGACGTTTATTAAAGTATTATTGTCATATTTCATTTGCTCAGATAAGCGCCTGGTCAATTTAAGATTTTCCCTCGAAGCGACGTCATAACGTAGCATACCATTGTAAGTGTATCGTGGGAAAGCCTAAGCCTACCATATTTTTTTTTGTAAAATGCGGGACATATGACAAATAGATACAAAAAGATTTGATTAGAAAAAAGTAATTATTACACTGTCTTTTATAGGGCGGCAATAGTAGGTAAGCAAAGAAAAGTTTTCAAAGATATTTATTAGGTTTAGATAAAACTACAATAACATTTTTTGGTACTTAAAAGAAACTTATGTTTGCACAAAATAATAAATGTTAGGTTTTAAAAACTTAATTTCATCTTGTAGCAGAAATGCTTATATTTGTCACTTTTGTGACTTTTTTTACAGAATTTCTTGTCTTCTAACAAGTTATCATAGATTCCTGAACATGTCATATTTAGATTATATTGCAGAATTAGAGCAATAATCGATTTATTTTGTTCTATCAATGTATATTAAGAGTTTTTAAACTTTTACGTTTTTTTGCTGAAAATGTGGGAACGCCGGATGTAAACCTTGAAATAAAGGACTGCCCATACTTAGAGAGCCTCAAATGTTACATCGAGTAAAATGTTAGTGTTCTGTCTAAGGATGATTTTGTAAAAAAACCATTTTGCAATAGGTGTAGTCTTAAAGAACTGCATGGTTGTACCTGTTTGTAATATAATAGGTACCAACTAATATTAAAATTAACGTTTTTTGAACCAAACCCACATTTATAGTAAATCAGCTACAGGAGTTTCTATGAACCATAAAAATGGAGATTCAGTAAAATGATGAAATTGATGACCAGCAGGCCTTTTTTGATTTTTAGTATCTTTAGGTTTAATTTGTTATTTACCTTCATTTCTCTTTTTGTTTAAGGCTTTCATAATTTTGATTTGGAAGGTGTTGCAGGAAAAAGAGCTCGACTGATTGATGGTGGATATGTCCAAGGTAAATTAATAATATCGATCACTGGATATGGACTTGGCAGTTACGCATTTAATCTGTATGTAGTGTAACCTTTTTTGTTTATGCCCTCATAATAAAGTAAAACTAAAACCCATTGGTAATTTTTTTACCTTTTATTTAAACACTAACAATCATTTCTAAACTACGTAAACTCCTGTTTTAACACTATTTTACCTATTATAGTTACTAAAAAATCTGGTGGCATTAGTGATCAAAAATGTATACAATAATGCATTTATTGTTCCAGAATGACAGAAAATAGGAAACAATTCCTTATCTAATGGAGAAGTAGCAACACATTTTTTCTATCTGTAACCTGGAACTGTGTTTTGAAATTGTGACAGAAGGGGTATCATCGCTATACCCTCTCTGTTACTATCACGTATTTTTTATTCTTTGGGGGTTTTTCCCATCAATCGAGCTGGCCCACTGTTAACCCCTTGTAGAGACGTCAGACGTCATAGTCACGTTTAAACATGTTTTCAGGTTCTATAGACACAAAAAATGTGTTATGAGAACCATATGTGAACATCGCCATCAAAATACACCATAGAATATTTTGACCTGACGTTGCCGGACGGTGACGTCACGCTGACGTTCCGTAAAATGCGAATCGACCTTTAGGGTTTTATTCGGTAGGGAAATGTTTCTTATTTGCTGGCGCCATTATGTTTGGTACCAGTTTTTTTTATAAATAATGTATTCGTGACCTTATGGCGAAGGAGGTCGTCAAATCACCTTTTTTACAAATTACAGAAATCTACTTTCCTTGTTAGTTGGGTTCGCAGGCACGGCATGATTTGGCGCATTATCGCTAAAAATTTTATTAGGGACTTTTCGTTCTAAACGAAGTTTCGGTTTTCTGTGAGTAGAACTATAAAAGATAAACTTCCCGTACGACTGAACGACGCATGGGTGGCCGAGATAGGCTGATACGTACGAGTACGAAGCCAACTGGGCTATAAAAAGCACGAGCTGTCTGGGTCGGATTGCGGCCAAGGCCACCCTTGACACGTTTCTCGTACGAAATTAAGTCGTGCTAAAACGTAGAATGATTCTACGATTCTGGACGACCCTGATTCTAGAAGTGCTCGCAGACGCAGACTGCATACGAGTTAAGCCGGCTTCCCACGGTGCGTGTTTTCAGAGACGAGCCCGTATCAACACATCGTTGGAAGGGCCTTGTCCACGCCCGTGCGGACTTGTGTGTAGTGGTTCGCACGATCCGACGCGAGTCGGTAAGTTCAAAGGTGCGGTGCGAGCGCGTGTGCGGCGGTCCGTGCTTGTCTGTGTCAACGCGGACGCGCGTGTGCAATTGAAAATCTTTTCTGAACGGGAATACACTGTCTTATGTTAGTATCAGTCTTCGATATTATGTGGACCAATTTTATTCAGTCGAAAATAAAAGTCGATCTCCGACATTCCACATAACTTATCAAATTTCTTGTTCGGTTCATTAGTAAAATCACACAGCTTTCAGAATAAGAACGTTTTAGAATTTAGAAACTATAATAGATACGTAAACCAATTCAGATCTTAATGCAAACTTTTATTTTTCGAATTAAGAGGTACAAAACAATTACTTAAAATAGTTTTTGGTTTTGTACATACCTCGAGCGACTCATGATGTCATCCAAAAGCCATGTTTTTTCTTCGAACTCCGAGACTTGTTCAAGTAATCAGTAATCAGTAATCACCACTAAATGATAAAACAGCGGCTGCACAGGCAGCGATGCGCTCTCTATCGTTGGGCATTTGGAAATGACAAAATAACACACCAGCAGGGACCAAAAACCGTGGGAAGAGATTTGGTGCGATACGCAGCTGTGCGCGGCCGTCCGGCGTTCGCGGTGCGATCCTTGAAATACGCACCGTGGGAAGCAAGCTTTGTAGTCGTTCCTGTACGAGCCTGTAGATTCAACGTAGGTACCACGGTAGCACAGATTACTCCTACCAGATGCGAATCTTATGCTTTCGACGGTGGCTCAATTTAGAGAAATTATAAGGTGGCGATGCACCTTATTATTTAGTCTGTCGCCGAACGGTGAATTCCTCGCTGTTAGCGTGTGCGGAGCGTCTCGGTGGAATAGAGAGCAGGCGGATGTTATTGTTATTACATCAGTTTTGTTGCGTTGATTTTATGGTTTAAGTTGTGGTTGTACTAGGTTGTAGTGTACTTTTAATAAACGAGATACGTTTTTGTATTTGTTAATGATATAATTTTATATAAAATGCCACACAATATCATGTTTTAATATTTTAAAATATAATCCATAATTTCTCTGAATTAAAACCTACCAAACGCGTGGAAAATTCTATTCACGGCATCCACGCTCGAAGCGACCGGGCCGCTCTGTCCGTACCGCCAAGACCGCGGAATCCTGATATAGGAAAGTTATTAAGAGATTCGCATCTGGTAGGAGTAATCTGTGACGGTAGGTACGACACGATTTCAGCTGCGAACAGCGAGTGATCGAGATCGTTTCAGACGGCGACGCAATCCATGTGCGCCGTCAATATGCACGACAGAATTTGTACTAATACTCGCCAGACGAATTCATATCCAAAGTGCGCTTAGCAAGAGTAGAATGAGTACTGATAAAATTAAACTTTTATATTATAGAAAATAAAACAAAATGTTTTAATGTTATGAAAGCAGGGAAAGCGGTGATTACATCGTTTTAACCAACCAGACACAAATCGAAAATACCAACTCCAGGAGAACTCACCGCGGGCCAGGAAAGAGGTCTATTAAAGAAGATGTGGGGGATCAGAATCAGGCTTCCAACAAAATAACTCAGACTGAAAAACCAGTTACTTTAACAGTTAACCTAAGTTTATTTTTGGTTGGCGAATTCGGTATTGATAAGAAAACTCACCAAAAGATGAGTGCCATTTTTTGCCAAAAGCGTAAATAGGTCAATGTCAAGTCAACATGTCAAGAGTGGTTGAATATTTTAAAGAAAAATTAGACTATCTATGTGTGTAGATCGCCGTATTGATTAAGTTTATAAATCAACTTAATTATTGTTAATTTAAAACTTGCATTTTATATTACTTTTTGGTTTTAGTTGATGTGTTTAGGATATTAATGCCTGTGTTCTACGTAGTGTTTTAGGTTGACTTTGTGAGTGTTTATGTGAGTATTTATACTATACCCTATATATATATATTCGAAAAGAACCAAGCGACGTTTTAACAGTTTTGAGTAAATAAGGTGTAAAGATGCCCTTTGGTTAAAAGTATTACATTGTAAATGACAAAAATGTTTATGTCACGTTTAATAGTATATATCTTATTTAGCTTTTTGGCAATTAGTAAAATTCCGTAGTTAAAGCTGGATGATTTTTTGGCGGTTGGTTCTATTTGAAAATTTACAGTAAAGAATCATGGAATTTTCCAAAGTCAAGGATAGTAACTTCTTAGCTCTGTCGCCCATTGTTTACACTGATTCTTGCACAGGATGCGTTTATTAACGTAAAAAACTGGGTCATAAATCAGCACGACAGAACGTACGTAAAACTAGAAAAGGAACCAAGCGACGTCGCTTGGTTCCTTTTAGATCAATTCGCATAGCTGTATTTCTTTGGTGTCGCTTGGTTCTCTCATCACCAGAGGACTCTGTTAACAGTCCGGCACTTGAGTCTTTTTCGAATATCTAAGTTAGGGTTTCAGGAGTCGCTAGCGTCAATAACTCAAATAATTACAATTTGTCGCTTGGTTCCTTTTCGAATAACGCTATCCATATGGTTGTTAAGGATTAGGTTTTGTTTTAATAAACGGTTCTGAAGTAATGACTAAAGAGTAATTTGTGTTTATTTTGTATTCTATATAAATGCATATCTAAACATGGCGCATATACTTATGACTAAACTGGGCTGAAATTACTTTAAAATAGGAATTTAGGCCGGCTCTACTTATAAGCCAATTTAAAAGACTACGGATAATACGGGCATTATTTTAACTATGGTACGTATTCCTCCTAATTAAAAATGAATTGTCTTTGCTCTAAGCGTTTGCAAGAAATAAAAAAAAACAATAAAATCCTTTACCTGTATCGATGTTAGTATTCTCTATTCAGTCCCTACTTCTACGCGGCCGCCCCACTTTGCCCTTTCGCACTGTAGGTGCCGCCGCTGAACTTTTGAGCAATTTGTGCCAGTCTTGTTCACACACCAGACTGCCTGCGAGCATATAATACCTAAAAAGGGAAAAATATAAATAAAACCTAAGTTATATTTTCATTATAAACAATTATATTCGTTGGAGAAACATATGTTGCATTTTTAAAAACAAACCTTATTTTATCCGTAAGAATTGAAACAGAATGGAGAATACGGGATCACTTCCGCATGACGTATTATCTTACACAAGATGCAGACATTTCTGACGATTAACAGAAAATAAAAAAAAATATTGTATCACCCAAACAGTTAGTATTTTTATGCCTTCTAATTTCTCTGAAACATTTAATAGCTTGTTTGCGAGCATAATATAATGCCCAGAGAATGCAATAAAATAGATAAAATGCAAATATGTCTATTATAACATATTAATTAATATGAATCAATTTAATTTTCATAAGTATGGAATTGATATTGATAAAAAATGGAACAGGACATAGAACCTCGTTACGTAATATCTTAAACAAAATTTACACCCGTGGGCAAGAAAGCCTACATCTAATTCACAGTCCATGCGCTAGCTCTCTAAGAAAGTTCATGAAGAGGCGTTCACTGTGAATTAGATGCACGAATTCATGGGCGCCCATATGCAGGGGCAAGGGGGGGGGGGGGTCCCACGGTACTTTTTAACAACCGCGCAAGTTTTTTTTATTTTGTAACATAAGTTTTTTTCGCTGGTTCCCCCCCCCCCCCCCCCCCTTAAACTTACTCTATGGGCGCCCATGTAGCACGATTTTGTCGACCACGACTGTACAAATTAATGCAGCAGCAAACAAATTAAAAAGTTTTTTTATTAACACTAATCAGAATCCGAAGGGCTACACAAATATAACGTAGTAGCTGGTACCCGCGGGCTTCGCCAGCGTTTTTTATTCATGAAATATATTTTTAGAATATATGAGCCGGTCAGAGGAAAAGTGGTCTAACTGCATGGCGGTTTGCTTGTGCGTTATACCACTTTTCCTCTGAAGGGCTCATATATGTACATACATATTTGGAAATTATTTCTTAAGCACTCCCTTGTATACGACATTGGTTGTTTTTTGTAGAGGCTGCAAAATAGCTAAGCTGTTGAACAGTTACATCTATACCCTATACGCAATTTTTTATAAAACTATAGCTTCTGTGTATAACAATAAAGAATACGGATAATAAAAACGGATGGCTAGATCTCGGTAGGTTATGCGGCCCGAACATCTGAAAGCACGGTTGCCAGATTTATTTACGTATAAAACTAAAAATGTTTGCACATGGTGTTACCCCCTAGGGATTAAATTACACCAAAAAATTGGTTCTTATCTAAAAAAAAAATATTGACATAGTTTCGCGTTTGTCAATACAATTCGTCGTTTAAGAATAAATATTTTAATTTTTTGGGAATGACTTTACCCCCTTAGCAAGAGACTTTCATAACACTCGCTACTATTTTGCACCAAGACCGCAAAGCAAACCTGCATGCCAAATTAAAATTTCACGACGCAACATAGGGTTTAGTAGATCTGGTGAGGGGTGTTTTTACCCCTTATGATGGGTATTCCAACACAAAAATTAAATAAAATCGACGTATTTCGGCCTTTTTCATAAAACCCATTGATTTTTGAACGAAAAAAAAATATTAAATTTTTAGGGGTTAATCTACCCCTTTAGAGGGTGAGTTTTCCAATATTTTTTCTTAGTGGACGCCTGGAGCCTCAACTAAAGCTATATGGAAAATTTCAGCTTTCTATCTGTGGTAGTTAGTGCTGGGCCTTGATAAGTCAGTGGTTGAAGTGTGTTTTTACCCTCAGGGGTAAAATTAGAACACGAAAAACGTAGTCTGATGTAAAAAATAAAATAAAATTGAAATGTTTTGGCGTTTTCCTAATTTTTAAAATAAAAAATAATCATTTTTAGGGATTGCTTTTGCCTCGGCTTTTACCCCCTTAGAGGGCGAGTTCTTAGTGGCAGTATGCAAAATTTCAGCTTTCCATCTTTAATTGTTAGGGCTGGGCCTTCATAAATCAGTGATGGCCGAACTGTATTTTTACCCCCTAGGGTTAAAATAGCAACACGAAAAAAAGTAGTTATGTAAAAACATAAAATAACATTGACCTGTTTCGACGTTTTCCTTAGAACTTAGTAGCTTTTAAAATAAAACATGATTTAGTTTTTAGGGGTTGTTTTTACCCCCTTAGAGGGCGAGTTTTGCAATGTCCTTTCTTAGTGGCAGTATGCAAAATTTCAGCTTTCCATCTTTAATTGTTAGGGCTGGGCCTTTATAAATCAGTGGTCGAACTGTATTTTTACCCCCTATAGGGTTGAAATAGCAACACGAAAAAAAGTAGTTATGTAAACAAATAAAATAACATTGACCTGCTTCGACGTTTTCCTTAGGACTTAGTAGCTTTTAAAATAAAAAATGATTTAGTTTTTAGGGGTTGTTTTTACCCCCTTAGAGGGCGAGTTTTGCAATATACTTTCTTATTGGACGTCTGGGGCCTAAACTAAAGCTGTATGCAAATTTTCAGCTTCTATCTTTGGTGGTTAGGGCTGGGCCTAGATAAATCAGTGGTAAAAGTCTATTTTTACCCTCTAGGAGTAAAATTCACACACGAAAAAAAATGGTTTATGTAAAAAAAAAAAATTCACGTGTTTTGGCGTTTTAATTAAAACTCAGTAGTTTTTAAAATAAAAAAATTATTTAATTTTTAGGGGTTGCCTTTACCCCCTTAGAGGGCGAGTTTTGCAAAATCCGTTCTTAGTGGACCACTATACGGCGTACAATAAAGCTGTGTGCAACATTTCTACTTTTTAGCATTAGTGGTTTTGGCTGGGCGTTGATGACTGAGTGAGTCAGTGAGTCAATTTACTCTTTTATATATTAGTATTGATAAAATGTATATTTGATATTGACTGCACAGGACAAGGCACAATTCTGTAGAGTCCTAGACAAACAATATACCTTAGAGGTGGCAGGGTTAGACTTCTTCAATTTCAACTGGTGTAATTCGCATTCGGCGATAAATATTTTCTTTTAACTCCGTTAACAACACGGAGTCATGGACACCACATTTAACACTCATAAATAAACAAAAACACTCTGTACAACGTGCTACGTTAAAAGATAAACAGGAAAAATTGAACTATTTTAATGACATCATCACATAAATAAACAAACTAAAACACTCTGTACAAAATGCTATGTAAGAAGATAAATTACAGAAAAAATTGAAGTAGCTTAATGACATCATTAAAATATTGGGTTCCAGCCCTGTATTGAGTACTTGGAAATTTAGAAAGTTTTATAATATTAGGTAGTAAAAAGGGTTTATTGCAGTCAATAGCCGAGAAGAACCATCAACGAATTGTAGAAAAGTATTGTAAATTATTAACATGTCAAAAATAAAGTACTTTTGAAATGATCAACGAGAAGCGACAATCGTGTTCCCGCCAAAAAAAAAATGGTGGAGTGGGTGTAAGACCTGCTTACTGTCAAAAGTTCGACCGCCTAGGTTAGTCAGGTAGTCCATGACGAGTTTTTGTCGACAGTGCTATTGTCTGTGTTATTAAAGTGTTTTAAGTGTTTATGTTGCTATCTTATGTCGTGCAAAAATATACCTGGAAATTGTTGTGCCTTTCGCGGATGCAGTACCCAAGAAGCAGTGGCGCAGCCACGGGGGGGGGGGGGGGGGGGTTAAGCCCCCCCCACCCCCAAAGGCCTAAAGATTACCCTACCCATTTCCCAAATTAACGAAAATAAAGCAATATTTCTCAAATTTTTTTGTGAGCTAGGTAAATGTTTACTATATCTACATTAACCAAATTTGCATGTTTTTTGTTATAACTATAACATAATATAATCACTTTCCCCCAAAAAGACACTTTTAGATAAAATTTTATCTCGGGTTGAACTGTCTGACACAAATAATATTTTTAAAAATTCTGTGAGGGATATGTTTTATAGTTAAATAAGCTTTTTAAAATAATTGCCCTTAAGTAATTGTTTAAAAACAGGTATAGCTTTATAACGTAAGGTTGCATTTTTTGTATTAAATACAATTATTTCTTTGACCAAAAACAGATTTTAAATTAAAATTATCTGGCGCAATGTTATTTCTTCTAACATTTTAGCGTTTAAAAGGACAAATTCACGTTTTCGGTAGTGTGTAGATGTTTTTAAATAAAGCCTGTAATTATTATTATTATTTTTAAGGAATGAGTTTAAGAGTTAAAATTAACCGAAAACAAAATAAACTGCCAATCAAGCACAAAGCTTCGTAGTATACGTCGCTAGGCAATATTTTTATTTTTACGTATGTACCTATATGCTGGAGTAACAATAAATACTTTAATATTTAATAAGGCCATGATTTTTAAAAGAACAAACCAATCTCAATTTTATTTTGACAGATAAATTAGCATTTTAGAACCCCCTTCATTTTATGTCTCACAAGAGGTACAAAATAAAGTTTAATTTTCGTATAAAATATTTTAGTTTCTCAGTGTACAAGCAATTTTTACGCGGTCCTAACATTTTCCTCGGTGTACGATACCTGAATATTGTTAAATATTCGTGAACACGAAAGAACAAAGGATTCGACGTTTTTGCCGCTTCTCCTTGATGGTTCTTCTCGGTCAATAGGTCAACGGTGTATTTTGACGGAACTATACATTTTACTGTTAAGGCGCGTTTACATTATGCAAGTTTTGCGTGATTGCAACTACTTGTAACATAAAATTAGAAAATTTTATATTTACACATTTCAAGTAATTATGTAAGATTTTTGTAGGCGAAGTTGTTTTTTATACATATTGATGTCTGCTGAAAAATAGAAATATCAGAATTTTTTCTAATTTTGGTGTAAACAAACAATATGTTCAGAGGTGGCAGGGTTAGACCTAAGCAAACCTAAGCAAACTAACACACTTTGAACAAAATGTTACCTAAGAAGATAAATTACAGGAAAAAATCTTAATGACATCATTAAAATATTGGGTTCCATCCATGCACTAGGTACTTGGAAATTTAGAATGTTTTATCACATTAAGTAGTAAGAAAGTTTTATTGCAGTCAAAGGTCTACGATATATTTTGAAACGCACTATTCATTTTAGTGTTAAGGCACGTTTACATTATGCAAGCTTTGCTTGATTGCAAGTACTTGTAACATAAAGTTTCAAAATTTTATATTTACGCATTTCAAATAGGTGTGCCAGGTTTTTATAGGCGAAGTTTTTTTTTGTACATATTGATGTCTGTTGAAAAATAGAAATTTTTTAAATTTTGATGTAATAAAATGTCATGCGTTAGATAAAGAATTACGTGTTATAAAGCGCGTTTACATTGTACAAGTTTGGTTGCACAAGTGCTTAATTGCAAGTACCTACTTGTTTAATGTCAACTGAGTTGCAAGTACTTGCTCAACTATTTGTACAAGCAAAATTAGCATGCAAGTTAAGCTGAACGCCGGTCTACTTTTTTTGCGTGCTAGAACTTGTATAATCATAAATTTGACGTGTAAACAAGGTCGCAACTCATTTCAGTAGTAGTTGAATGAGAAAATGGCGCCAAATAAATGGTCGGATGAACAAATAGAGAGTTTTGTAGACATTTATGAAAATTAATGGAATGTTAGAAGTGTTCAATATAGAAATAAAAATCCTCGCGATGCCGCATATGAAAAAATGTTGCATGATATAAAACGTTTATTACATCACCAAAACTAACAATTTCTGATATTTCCATTTTTAAACAGACATCAATATGTATAAAAAGACAACTTCGCCTAAAAAATCTGGCACAACTGCTTGAAATGTGTAAACATAAAATTTTGAAATTTTATGTTACAAGTACTGGCAATCAAGCACTTGCATAATGTAAACGCGCATTTAGTGATGGTATTATTGATTTGATCTAACAATGTTTACGACCAGGACTAGGTCTATCATTAGAGGCAACCTTCTCAAAGGGAATTCTTCTAAAAAAACAAGGCCAAGGTTAGTTCGTTATTAGGTATATAAATAGAATGTTTTAAAAAATATCGATTCCTTGTATATTTTAATAAAAGCTTTTTTAAAGACTTCTTTTTAAGTTGTTCATTTTTAGACTTCCTCATAACTTGTCATAAGTGTTTCTATTTTTTGTACAGGGTGATGACAATAAACATAAATTATTTTGTTTCTGATGGGATTTTTTTTTTTCGGCATCCTATTTGCTTTAGTTTTGTATCGCTAAATTACCCTGCTTAAGAAAAAAGCTAGTTTAAAAGCTGATCTTCACACCAATAGCTGCTCAATACTAGTAGTTTAACATAAATATGAATCTGATCATTCGGATACATATTTCTAGACATTTCTTTAAATACTCTGTTTCAATAAAATAAATTGATTATTGTTGCTTAAATTATTTCCTAAAACCGAAAAAAAATTAAATTATAAGTCTTACCTATCTCCTGGCACTAACGGCGCCAAACACTTGCTGCACATAAAACATTTAAGGTGAAACACATGAAGCGGTGCTCCAGGTGTCGATGGGTTGCTGCCTCCTCCGCTGCGCATCACGAACTCGCTGGCGGGAATATTTTGACCACACGCCGAGCAGGCTCCCGAGTTGCCGAATAACCTGCGGGACCAATGAAAAGAGGGAAACATTAAATCTCCACCGTCAAAAACATGAAAAATATGATGAATCTCTATTACTATTCAATAAAATGGCTATTTCCTGTGTTTTAATTTTACTGTTTTTCACTTATTAGGATCAAAGTTTTATAAAAAAAAAAGATTTCATTCCTACTGGGGTTTCTGGTAATTATTGTATATTGTTAATCCCATGGATTGTCCAAAAGAAAAATCTATATTTCGTCAAATAATATCATTTCAGAAAGTGTATTAATTAGTGAATTTACTTTGTCATGTTAGAAATTATAGAGTTAAATTTAAACCATCGAATTATTGCATCTACAAAAAATGAGTGAGAAATATAAATTTAAAATTATTGAGATTAAAAGATCGCCGAGGTACAAATGCACTTTTTTTGGGTCAAATCAGTTTTTTATTTGGAAACAGAAAAAAAATCACTTTATATTTAATACTAAAGAATTCTGCTAAATAGCTTGTTTTCCGGCATATGCAATATTTCCTACATTATCACCAGTGAGCGGAATCACGATGCGACAACAGAGTCGCACTCAGGACAAAAGCTATTTTACATGATATTAAGTCATTAATTGTTTCCAAATACTAAACAGATTTTACAGTAGAATATATACATATAGTCCTTTCTGATAAACAACGCTTGGAGTTGCATGGGTTTTGCATGGTTGCAAGTATTGTTCTTTCGCAAAAATCATAAATTAAAATAGTTGTAGCTAAATATAACGTTATTTTTTATATATATACAACTATTATAAAAATTGTATTTAATGAAAATATATATATATATATATATATATATATATATATATATATATATATATATATATATATATATATATATATATATATATATATAACTGTAATATTTTTGCTTTCTTGGGTAGAGGTTTATTATGAATAATTAAGACAACTTTTTTGACGTTTCGCCCATTGGTTTTGGGCTTTTTCAAAACTGTTGTTGTTTTTTTTCTAAAAACATAAAATGGAGTTACATTACTTTTTTCTTTCAAAATACAGTGTTTATACAATGAAGACACAATTAAACACAATGAATGACAATACACATGAATTAAAAATTGTTTGGCTAAAATTAATTATAAATTACAAACATAAATATATATATAAAATATACGCACCTCGACATTATGATGTTTAAAAATGTACTAACCAGGATTAGAATTGAGGTATTTTATCTCTACCAGTAATTTTTTTCTCTTT
The DNA here is from genome assembly GCA_963971165.1 of Philopedon plagiatum. Taxonomy (NCBI): domain Eukaryota; kingdom Metazoa; phylum Arthropoda; class Insecta; order Coleoptera; family Curculionidae; genus Philopedon; species Philopedon plagiatum. Next base: position 54,231,534 of record OZ020189.1, on the reverse strand, counting down.
TTTCATGATTTATTTCTTGTTTCTTTATTTTGTGATAAAATTGCAGATTTTTTGGTGAAATATATGTTAAATACCGAGTGTTCTAATTTATGTGTTTAATGTATTAGGTTGTAGTAAATTTTACTGAGATTGTTAATGTCTTGTTTGTCGTTTACTGCGTTAGGTTCTTTTTTTATGTGGATCATTTCTTTAACAATGAGTTTTTGGTAATTGTTGTCTTGGGTTAAAATTTTTGTGTTGTTGAAATCGAAGTTATGTTTTTCATTTTTTTCATGTTTGTGCAAAGCAGTTGACGCATTTTTTGTATATTTGTGCCCGTTTAGTCTGCTGTTAAGATGTTGAGTAGTCATACCAATATATTGTTTAGGACAGTTTAAACAGGGTATAGCGTATATTACATTAGATTTAATTTTTATTGGATCTTTACTTTTAAGGGGAGAGAATAAAGATGATAAAAGATTTTGGGCTTTATGGCAAACAATAATATTGTGTTTATTTAAAATGTATTTAATTTTTTCTGATAGTTCGTTCGTATAGGGTAGAGCTACATATCTTTTTGGTTCGTTGTCATTGGTTAGTTTCTTTTTAGTTATGTTGTTATATAATTTAAAGGTTCTTTGTTTTATAATTCTATTTACTTGTCCTTCTGGATAGTGATTTTCTTTTAGTATTTTTCTAACCTTTTCTAAGGCTTTTGGACGATATTCTGACGAGGTTAAAATTAATGCTCTGTCTGTTAAGCCTATAATTACGCTATTCCTTTGAGATTTGGAATGGCTAGAATTGTAGTTTAAATATCGTCCCGACCATGTTTTTTTTTGTATACCATATAGTTTTGAGGTCTTCATTGTTTATATTTCTAATTATTGTCATGTCAAGGAAGTTTATTTTGTTTTGATTTTCTATTTCTGACGTAAATTGAAGTTTTTGGTGGAAATTGTTGAAAGCATGTATTACATCGTTTATTTGGTTTTCGGGGATAGCTGTAAGGCAGTCGTCTACGTATCGTTTGAAGAAGATCATAGGTATATATATATATATATATATATATATATATATATATATATATATACAGGGTGGTGCAACCAAGATGGGGTGGACGATTGTGAGTAAACGGTGAGGAATTTCGAAAAATTTTTTTTTGTATATTATGGATAGTCAAACCCGCTATGTTTTAAAATTATAGCCATAATACAGGGTGGTCCGAAAAACTCGTGGCGAACCAAACTTGTGTTTTTTTAAATGGGACACCCTGTATATAATTGTTCCCATTGATTCTCCTGTTCATTATGATCATTTTGATATAAGGTTTATTGGGTCTAAAACTTATAGTAAGGGAATGGGACGCGGTTAAAGTTTAAAAAATGCTCACAGTTCGGCCATTTTAAAAAAAAATTTGAAACAGGTATGGAAAAACCAAATATTCCATAAAACGTTACATATCCTTGAATACATTAATCGCTTGCAATTTGTTTAAAATTATTCACTGTTATACAGGGTGGTCAAGTTTTGCAAATAAGCCCTGGACTCATTTTTTTTAAATGCAACACCCTGTATATTTTATTTTCATCTTAAAGATAACATTGCTAGCTTTCAAAAAATACCATACATGATGCCTTTCTGACCAACAGTTTTTTAGTAAACTAGCCGTGAAACCAAGGTTTCTTCATTCTAATACGATTATACTGAATTTACGTTGTTTATTATTAAATATCCAATATTAGGAGGCCATGACACTATCATAAATGAAACAGGATTGACGAACTTGCCAAAGCTACTGCCGTACAATCCATTATTTACAAGTTAAGTGTAGGTGGCCCAATAATTATGAGGTAAGAAGACTGAGACCCGAAACTTTTACATGTTTATTAGAGATATTTCAAAAAACAGAAAATATTGTTTTTAGGAAATGTAAAGTAATTAATAAACCAGTTATAAACAAATTTTTTGAGAAACGAGTTGCCAGTATTGGTTGAAGATTTACGTTTAATGGTAAGGGGATCCTTATGGTTTGAACATAATGGAGCGCCTCCGCATTGCCATAGGAATGTAAGATATTTTGTCGATAAATTGGAAGACAGATCGTTGGATTGGGCGAGGTGGACCAGTGGTCAGCCAGACCACCCGACTTAACACCACTAGATTTTTTCTATGGGGGCATGTTAAAGAAGAAGTCTATAAAGAGGTTCCAAGCACTGTGGAAGATATGAAGACGAGAATAAGAAACAGTTTTCGCAACGTTTCAGAACAGACTTTGAGAAAAGTGAAACTTTCTTTTATGGATGGACTCGAAATGTGCCTTCAGCAAGATGGTGGTTTAGTTGAACCCCTTATATGAGCATTGTTAATTGTTTATATTAAATTAGGTTTACAAGTAAGTACATACCGAAGTAATTTTAAAAGATGTTCTGTTTTTGCTTAATTAATTTTTTAAAACTATTAATAATACTGATAACTGATTATCTTTGTTTATAACTGGTTTATTAATTACTTTACATTTCCTAAAAACAATATTTTCTGTTTTTTGAAATATCTCTAATAAACATGTAAAAGTTTCGGGTCTCAGTCTTCTTACCTCATAATTATTGGGCCACCTACACTTAACTTGTAAATAATGGATTGTGCGGCAGTAGCTTTGACAAGTTCGTCAATCCTGTTTCATTTATGATAGTGTCATGGCCCCCTAATATTAGATATTTAATAATAAACAACGTAAATTCAGTATAATCGTATTAGAATGAAGAAACCTTGGTTTCACGGCTGGTTTACTAAAAAACTGTTGGTCAGAAAGGCATCATGTATGGTATTTTTTGAAAGCTAGCAATGTTATCTTTAAGATGAAAATAAAATATACAGGGTGTTCCATTTAAAAAAAATGAGTCCACGGCGTATTTGCAAAAGTTGACCACCCTGTATAACAGTGAATAATTTTAAACAAATTGCAAGCGATTAATGTATTCAAGGATATGTAACGTTTTATGGAATATTTGGTTTTTCCATACCTGTTTCAAATTTTTTTTAAAAATGGCCGAACTTTGAGCATTTTTTCAACTTTAACCGCGTCCCATTCCCTTACTATAAGTTTTAGACCCAATAAACCCTATATCAAAATGATCGTAACGAACAGGAGAATCAATTGGAACAATTATATACAGGGTGTCCCATTTAAAAAAACACAAGTTTGGTTCGCCACGAGTTTTTTGGACCACCCTGTATTATGGCTATAATTTTAAAACATAGTGAGTTTGACTATCTATAATATCCAAAAAAAAAATTTTCGAAATTCCTCACCGTTTACTCACAATCGTCCACCCCATCTTGGTTGCACCACCCTGTATATATATATATATATATATATATATATATATATATATATATATATATATATATATATATATATATATATATATATATGTATATATATATATATATATATATATATATATATATATATATATATATATATATATATATATATATATATATATATATATATATGTGTGTGTGTAATGTTCTTGACTTTATATTCTAACAGGCGCGTCCATAAGGTCATTTGTCAATGACCAACCTAAATTTATTTTCAATGACCAACTTAATAATTTATTTTGTAGAACCAAACGTTTCTTTTACAAAAATGCAAGTTCCTCAAGAAAGAATCAAGCCAAGCCATCGTCGAAAGATATCAATATGCCGGTCCCGGTTGGGTTTACTGCAATACACTCGAACCGCCCCGTGAAATATACTATTTAAAAAACATTTGGGTTTGACAAAGAAAACCTAATTAACTAATATGCGCATTGTATGTGTATTGTATTTATTAAAGAAAACGGTGTTTCGGCTAGCTTTCCTATTTCATTGTGTAATATCAATATGTGTTTGGGTATTATTTGATATTTCGGTCAAGTTACAGCAAAAATGCAGTTTTAGTACCCTGTAGCATAGTCTGATTAAATAATGAAACGGATAAACTGTAGAAAAACTTAGATTTATTGTAAATCACTAAAAATACATGTTTAACGAAAATGGTTCATGGTACAGTACATTCCTTGATTCCTTGTATTGCCTATTTATTCTAACACATTACGAATAATCATACTTTTAGTACAAGGCGCGACATCTATTGAGGAGACGTATCAAAACGGGAAGCGGCTAACAATCTTAGACTTTAAAATCACATAGAAAAGCAATACTAAAACTAAAAGTCATAAACATCTAGAGTAGCAATGTTTAATATACTATAGTATCTATTTTTTTTTGCGATGATTAGTATTTGTAGGTAAATAATTTCTTGCCGAAACTAGGCACATTATTAAAAAACCGCGACGGTCCAACGCCCGGCCCCGCGCGACAGCTCACTATAACAAGCGGCTAGCCATACCAACTGTACTTTGGCTGCTGCTGCCTGCATACACATTTTGCGATAAGCTTGTTGCGCTTCTCGGCTTCTACGTCCGGCGGGACCATTTAATTTAAAATGTAATTTGTCCGCACATGCACATTTGACGTAGTGATACGGACCTTGCTACGCTCGGCCCGTATAAGTCATTAAAAAATATCCCTGACACAGGAACTCGGGACCTTCGAAGCGCCAGCGTGGATTCTCATTTAGTATGAATTTGACAAGAATTTAAAAAAAAAAGACCAGTCGGGCCCGGCACTGAATCCACTACCAACTGATCCGATCCATAAGCGGATCCCTTAGCACTAGGGCCGTTGGTACATCTTTTGTAAAAAAAATAAACTCTCGTCAATACGCGCATACAACGGCATAAAAGTTTAGAAAAACAAATGTGTGGGTTTATTTTGTATGAAAAGGTATGTAGGCACACAAAATCTTGATTTATTTTTTGCCATTGATATTCAAATAGAAGAAAATCCCTAAGCTAGGATTTCCTTTCAAACCAAAGAGATCGCATATTATATCTATTTTGAGCTCTATTTGTGTTCAGGAGGCTAAAAATGGACAACTCTAAAGCTATAGTATATAAAAATCCTAACAATTGTAAGTTTAATTGTGTATGTGGGAAAAAAATTACTGCAGAAAGAAACTTTAGGGCGCACAAAAAAGAGTCAGGCTTCACAATAAAAGACAAAACTTGTTGTTTATACAGGGTGTCTAAAATAGGTGATACCACTATTGCTATCTCCGAAACGGTAAAAGATACGAGGTCGGTTAAATTAAAGAAAATGTGTAATTTTTAGCCCCTACTCATCTTTCGTTTACGAAGTTGCCAAATTCTGTACAGTTTCTTATCTACAGGGGATTTTTTAAAAACAGTCAAAAATTTAATTCTTAAATATCTCTAAAACTATTAGGGTCAGAAAAAAATTGTTTTAACAAACATCACACGATTCTTTACCTTCTCTAAAGTAACGTTATTGTTTTGTTTATATCATTTGGTTTTATTGAGTTACTGATGCTAACTTGTTTTTTTCAAATACGGACCTGGGCTTTTGGCTGTATTTTTTGATAGAATACTTCATACCCAGTACATCTGTGTATCACTTGATTATGTTTTTCGACGTTTTGGTGAAGAATAGCATCATCAGGATTTTCTACCAGTACGGACCTGGCCTTTTTCAAGTAAATGCGCCATTTCACAACCACAAAAACCACAAACCATAGCGATAGGTTGTGAATTGTGCCTTAACATGGAAGATCCCAGGTCCGTATTGTTAGAAAATTCTGATGATGTTGCTATTCTTGATCAAAACGTCGGAAAATATTTTCAAGTTATACACAGTTGTAATGGGTATAAAGTATTCTTTCAAAAAATGGAGCAAAAAGTCCAGGTCCGTATTTGAAAAAAACAAGTTAGTATCAGTAACTCAATAAAAACAAATTGTATAAACAAAACAATAACGTCACTTTATAGAAGGTACAAAATCGTGCGATTTTTGTTAAAACAATTTTTTTCTAACTATAATAGTTTTCGAGATATTTAAGAATTAAATTTTTGACTATTTTTAAAAAATCCCCTGTAGATAAAAAACAATAGAGAATTTGGCAAGTCCGTAAACGGAATATGAATAGGGACTAAAAAAGGCACATTTGCTCTAATTTAACTGACCTTGTAATTTTTACAGCTTCGGAGATAGCAATAGTGGTATCACCTATTTTAGACACCCTGTATAATTAGGAAGATTCCTATTTCAGAAATATCGAGTAACTTCAACAGCATTTAATAGTCTTTCACTTAACTTGTCAAACAAAAAAAAATTATCTCGATATCTTCAAAATTGACGAACTTATTCAATTTCTTATGTAATAACTTCGAGCGCGGCTTTTATCGGCCGTGACGTCAAAACACACAACTCTGTCGCCCCATGGTCGCCGGGTTAGCTGCCCGCTGCTGCTTTCGCGTGTTTACTTTAATGCATTGTATCCTGTCCGGTAAGAATAACACTAAAGACTAAACGGGCGCCTATTCCGCTGTTGACGGAGTTGTGTGTATGGACGTCATCGAGTCTCAGCCAACGTGAGCGTAGCATCTCAGACTTTGAAGGACGATAACTTTTTTATTTCTACAGATAATTAAATATAAAATATACATGTTTTTTACATTTGTAGGACTATTTATTAAGAGAAAATGAAAAAAAAATGGAAACTTCCTAATTGTAAGGTATGTTTTCGGCCAAAATTCATGAAACATTGTGAAACCACTCATGATGTGAGTCTTGTGCAAGAAAAACATCTGTTTCAATCAAAGGAACAATTTTTAACCTGTAAAATGTATAACTTCGGTAGAACTAGAAAGATCGTTCAATAAGTGGATTTTTAAAACGAAAAGAAATAAGCTATTGCTAAGAAATTGAGAAACAAATTTAATAATTTATTTTGCACACAAGATTTAAGAACGTGTTTTTAATATAACCTTGTTGAGCTTTTTAATATAACAAATTAATGTTTTAATTGAAATTTTAAATTTATTTCCCTTATCTACAACTCTACACTCATGCTTGGTTGACTCTTCTATAGCAATGCGCCTTAAGCGTTTACACCATCGGATCTCATATTTCTTCTAATTTCAACACAATGGCAGGTGATGTTATTTAACGGTATTTTAATAGTTTTAATCGACTGATATATAAATATAATTATTAAGATTCCATAATTTAAGAATATACTGGTATAATGCCATAATTTCAACTTAGTTTCAAATTTCAACTAAATACTCTGGTGTAAATACCTAACTTCATGAGCTCTAACAGTGCGAGCTATAGTCTAGTCGCTTCGGACGTGGCACAAAATAACATTATTTAAAGTACCCAAAAACACATTTTTTGTATACCCTAGGTTATTATTCACATAATAACTGATATAATTTAAAATTCTGTATTGAATGAAAAGCCAATAAAAATAAAATACGTTAAAATATTGTGTTTTACGCGACTGAAAATGTCTAGTAGTATAAGGTACGCCGGCAGTCCGATTCTGTTAGCGCATACATAACAGGCGAAATGTAAAATGAACTTATATGAAAGCACAACGAGAAGTTTTGCAGGCAACCAGATATACACTAGAATGTAGTTTGAACACTGCAGACCCTTAAGTCGTAATAAACTACGAAATCTTAGCCCACATAGCTTTGTATGCGACACTAATAAATGAACAATAAATCTAGCTAAAGTATATTCAAAGGTATACCGTCTGATTCTTAACTGCCATGCCAGTCATAAATCGTGTCATTTCTACCCCAAGGTCATACCCTCCTTAATAAAGGATTCCAAGAAAAATTCAGTAAAAGAAATGTACATTTCTTTTACCTAAAGGATAAGAGAAGGTACTAAAAAAATTGAAGCTAGTTTTCTGAAAGCTGACACGTTCATAGGTTAAAATACTAAATACTTACAAAAATAAGAAATAAAAATGTCGCATTATCTGGAAAATTCTACAAGTGAGACATCAAAAAAGATTCATAGAAAATATCTGTTGCCAAACGCAAAACAAATTACGAAAAAAGATTAATGAGTAGTTAGTGAAAATGGGCTGCGATGGAATAAGTGAAGTGAAAAAAAGAAGCGATATGACAAAAATTACTGTATCCATCCATAGTGCGTGATATAATACGAAAACCACGTTTGAAGAGAAAGGTTCGATGTTATGTTGGAAAAGCTAAGTGTTTGGACGAAAGTGAAAAAGACCTTATTCGAAGAAAAGTGTACGAATGTTCAAAGAACACATTGTGCCCACACTGGATTCCTTAAAGTCACGTTTAAATGCCGACAAAGCCAATATATTGTGTAGCAGAACTAGCCTCTACAACATATTGTTTCAGATGGGTTTTGAATACCGGATAATAAATAAAAGATCAGCTATAATGGAGTCTCAAAGGACGAAAATTAAGGTTTGAATACTTACAATCTGTAAAAAGATACAGAGCTCAAAACCACCCTATCGTTTATTTGGATAAAACTTAGTTCGATACCCATGACACTCCCAAAAAAGGGTGGGTTGATTCCAGTGACAATTGCCAAAACAAAGCTCCTTCATAGAGGGGAAAAAGAATCACAATTATACACGCCTGTTGGGAAAGTGGGGGGGATTCCAAATTGCCTGCTATTATCAGCCAAAAATATTAAAGATTCCAGCTTAGACTACCACAAAGACACAATTGCCGACCTTTTGAAAACTGGCTTCAAAATTAACTTTTAAAAAAATGTACCTAAAAACAGTGCCATCGTCATGGATAATGCGAGCTATTATAACCGGCAGTTAAAAAAGTTCCAAATACAGACTGGAAAAAATCAAAAATAAAGGAATTTATGCTGGAAAACGACATATACATACTTTGAAGAAAGCTATAAAAGGACTGATTTGCTACAGGTACTAAAAGAATTTAATATCAGAAAAGAATATGTTTGTGACAATATTGCAAAAGAAATGGGTCATATCGTACTTCGTCTACCACCATATTATTGTTTCTTAACCCGATAGAAAATATGTGACATCAGGTTAAATCTAGAATAAAAGCTCAAAACAAGTCAGCTACTCTATGTTCAAATGTCATCGAATCAATAAAGAAGGTTGTAATGTAGAAAGTCGGATTTTTTTTTTAAATCATACCATTAAAACTGAAAATACCTATATTTTCGTACAGAATATGAACCAATAATAAATTTAAATGACGACAGTGACACCGACACTGAACTAGGCCTAGTTTAATGTTAAGCTCTAATAATATATTATTTTTATATTATATCGTTTCTTTTATTTTAATACATATACATATAATATTAAAAAAAGTTTTTAATAAATACGACAGCAACTAAATATTAAAAAAAAAAACATTTGTTTTATTACCTATTAAAAATCTTTTAAATAATCACATTAAGTTCAACCCTATGCTGCTATATCCCATATCAAAGTACCCGAAGCAGAGTTGCCATATTGGCAAATAAGATTGGCACAGGTAATGTATTTAGAAAGCGTAGTTATATAATAAGAAAACTATATTATACTTTTCCCTGAAAATACAGGTTTGGTAACGGAGCAGTTTGGAAATTATTGCAGTCAATTTGTCAAATGGTATATCTTTGAACAGACTTTACCAACCTGTTTGGTAACACGTGTCGTCGCGTCGGTCGGCCACAATAGAGCTAAATTCATTCTAACAACCCGTTCCATGACGAAAATTATTAGGAAACCAAGCAAATCGTTGAAATATAAAACTACCTCATAACTCAGAAGTTTTTGACAACTTATCAACAATGACAGAACAAAAATTTGTCAAGACCTAACTGATAACTGATCAACTAGCATACCTAAATATTTAAACCAGTACTAAGACTTAATCCTTTTTAGGCGTTAAACTTTTTTCTATCCAAATAAGACGCAATATAATTGCAAATTTTTGCAAAAACAATATAATTATTCACCCTTTCCTAATATAAAAAGGAAGCGCAAACCAGGTTTTTTCGCGTTCCGACAAGGTCCTTGCTCGATATTTATTTAAACCAGTCGCCGTACAATAATTAATTTCTAAGCACCAAGACAACTTTTTGATGGCGCTTATTTTAATTAACTCAAGTAATTAAAAAGCTTGTAAATAATGAAAGAATTAATTAAAATACTGTTTCGCCACATGGCAAAGTAAGGGGACTGTTAAAACATAAGCCAGGACCGGGGCTAACTTTATTCAATTATAAAAGTTTGATAGTTTTAGGGAGGAATCATTAAGCCATCTATGTCTGCAGAACAAAATATAGTCCGTATCTAATCTTTAAAAACCAGCAGTCTATCATATCCTACCATATTATATTTTTTAGTTCAATAGTGAAAAAACAAATATTCATATAAAACAATTCATTATTTTATACTACGCACGCTGCAAATTTAGTAAAATTTCCAAGGCGACCTGATATAGAAAAAATAACTTAAAAACCTATTTATTGTACATATTATCTTACAGAAAACTACTATCCATTATATTCGTCGCTTTTTTTCTGTCGGGTACATTTGGACAGATTATAGTTAATATCGTAGGCGTACAGTAAGAATTACTTTTGACAATTTTAAACTAACTTTTGGTTTCCAATTCGACGACCGTATTATTTTGTTTAAAATTCCAGTAATCATTGCCATAAACTCTAAGTCGGAGTATCTGCTACCGGCTAGCAGAACGTTTCTTCCTGAATAATAAATCAGCCGAACCAAAAGATATTTTCCTTTATTAATCGCTGCAAGCCGCGCATGACACATTTCAAAATATTTAAAAGTTTTTGCTATCGACTAGTAAGAGTAAAAATAATAATAATAATATAATCATCTCGAGTACTCTGAACATACAATGTTGTAAACATGTTTATTATATACGAATGCATTCTATTCTCGTAAACGAGCTGTAAATTTTGTTTTCAGGACCAGTCAGAAGTTTTTAATAGTGTTTCAGTAAACGACGTAAGGATTCTTAAATTGCAAAAATCTTGAGACATACACACCAGGACAGAAACATATTAATCATTAACAAGAACTAACCCTAAGCCAGCAAGCTAAACGTGTTATTTTTAGGACGAAATGCATTTGGTTATTTTACTTATCCCCTACATCTAAGAGCTTCTGAAAATTTGGATCGATAACTAAACTTTTTGAATATTGCAGTCGTTACAAATATCAGCGATGTTGCATTAGGCTGGAAATATATATTCGAAGTTGCCTCCGATCCGACTATCGGATCGGAAATACCTTTCACACATCACACATCCGATGAGGCCGCTCGACTATTATTTCACCGTCACACAATCTCCGTTGCACTCGCTCAGGACACATCGATCGACAACACTAGCGTGTAATCTGAAGCACGTCTGTTGGTCGCAATGTCGCAATAGTACCACTATGCGGGGCTCGCCTTCAGATAGTCGGAAGAATCGTAAAATCGGAGATCAACGTCGGACGAGTGAGCTTCCATTCGAGTCGGAAGAACGATTTTCAGTCAGACATTTTGTTTGATATGTATGGAGATAATGTATATAGGACTGTGGACTTCAGACAGTCTACTCCGACAGTCGGCTCCGATAATCGGATATATGTATATTCCCAGCCTTAATGTCAGTCTTACGTGTAAGTGTCCGTACATATATCACTACATGTTTAAAATACACTAATCGTTTAGCTAAACCAACCTATAACTGAACTCATACAACAGTAATTTTGAATGTTTGTCGGTCACCACAAAACAAAACGGTATTTTAATACTCTTCCACCTCGATATGAACACCATAATAAATTTTTTACATCGTAATAAAATAAACTGTTACCTCAGGATACAAATAAAAATAACCGAAATTCTAATCCGATTCTGCCCGAGACAAGAGGGGGCGGCATAAAGGGGACCAAGAGAACAGCGTTCGATAGGCCAGCAGCAACATTAATTAGAAGTATCTTATATTGTGGAAAATACCGCGATTGTCCGCGGGCAATTTCAGATTAACGAACCCAATTATGGGCGCGTTGTATAGAGGAAATTATTAGTTGTTCTGCTGTTAATTAGATTATGGCGCGGACAGGCAGAGCGGTACGGTTTATATTGACGGGAGTTCGGGATTAGAGAATTGCGAAAATAGCTTATTAAAAGAAGAAATGTGAATAATACTCCTATAATAAGTGTGTCCTTGGCTACAATTTGGAATCGGACTACATAATAATACAGAAAGAAAACCTTTGCTGCAAAGTATTCCTATTTTAAGCTTTTTGGTAAAACAGGAGATTTATAACCGAAAATAATCTACTGGCTGTAAGTCTGCTGTATAGTAAAGCCTATAAACACTATGCTTTGCTGGTATGGTGGATAAGAATAGCCGAAACAACAGAGAAGACAAATTAATGCAAAGAAAGCTGACAATATTACAAAATTCTGTGTGGAAAAAAAATTGGACGGGGGCCATAAAGATTGACCCATCCGCAGCTCTGGATTTACTCCGCATAAAAACGGACGCGTTGCTAAGTGTCCCTAAAGTTACCAAGGCAACAAAATGTAAGCAGGATATAAAAGTCATGAACAAACCAACTGATTACAACATCAGTGTTCGAATGACAACACTCATTTCAGGTGTAGTTTTACAAGAGAGCCAGACTATAAACGATTTAAAAAAGGTTCACTTGGGTGTTACGCAGATTGATAAAAAGGGAAAAAGGTTTGAAAACCTCGGAGTAAGACGCATATTTTTGAAGTTTCTACTCGACGCCCTTTCCATATTTCAGGCAGAAATACATGCCCTAGACTTATGTCATTGATAACGTGCCTAAAAAATTTAGAATAGCAAAATTTTATTTTTAATAGGAGAGTCAGGCAGCTATTAAGGTGTTAGCCCCAGGGTTTTCCATCAAAGCTTTCCTGGAAGTGCCAACATTCTTTAGTAAACTAGCAGGAAAACGACAGATTAGGTTTAAGCTAAGTCGCCTTTACAAAAACTTTGACGACGGGAAACAGACTAGTAAATGCCCCACCAGAGAACTGTAAAAAGATACAGAGCTCAAAACCGCCCTATCGTTTATTTGGATAAAACTTGGTTCGACACCCATGACACTTCCAAAAAAGGGTGGGTTGATTCCAGTGACAATTGCCAAAACAAAACTCCTTCATACAGGGGAAAAAGAATCACAACACTTCAGGACAAAGACACTAGTTTTGAATTAAATTAATAAATTTAAAAATAACAACAAATACGGGAAATTTAAAACACGAAAAAACTCTTAGCGAATACATTATCGGTTACATATAAGACTATTGGCATTATTATATTAGTCGTCTGAAAATTGTCAATGAAAGGCAATAAAATTAGATCCGATTCTAATTATTAGAAAAATGAAACAAAAATTTCAGTAGCTAATCTGAACAATGGCCTTGACGCGCATGCGTGTAATTACTACTGCTGCAACTTTTCGAGCTAGGAGCAGGAACACTGCAGATTTTATCACGAGACTGACGAAACGGCCGAACTTGTAATTCCAGAGGCTCGTTACTCGTCCAAAGCTGCTGTATTGTATGGAATATTTTTTGATACCGATACCAATATAATAACTAGAGATATTCTAAACTTCGTAAAAAAATCACGATTTAATGGAAATAATTGCTATTTAATAATTAATAATAGTTGTTTACAGATGAGGTGCTGGGTTAAGATAATGTCACCTAACCAGAGCCGAACAACTCCATTCACGAAAATATAATACTGTGAAGTAGGAATACGAAGTGCGAGTTGACTCCCTCGCCATATCTAGTGTCTAGTCGAACTAATTAAATAATGGTGAAAACTGCAACAATATTTGTTTTTCATTTTACTTGTTCAGAAAAATTATTTTTTAAAACCGCATACACTGATTGTTGCCAGACTTATAAAGAACTATTATCATATTTTTTTGTGAAATTTTATTTCTAGCATGTATAAATTAGAAGATATTTTGCTATCCAAAGGCGCAAATAGGGTTCTTGCTGAGGGGTGTTAACAATAGCCACCAAAAATTGACGATGAGGAGAGAGGTCGTGTGTTTACACTATAATATTCGTAAACGTAAACGAATCCAGGCCATAGTGCACCATTCTAGATATATCCGGGAAAAAATTTGTTTTCCAAATAGGAACTGTCTTAATACTACAGATGGTAAAAATCATTTTAACTTTTAAAACAGAAAACGGCATAACAACAGTTTATTCTTGTACCTACCACTTAAAGTGCTCATTGAATCCACATAATACCAATCTAAAGCTAGAGCCATTTAGTAGAAAACAACTATAATTTAATTAATGTAATAGCGCTCGAATGGCAAATATGGAGTAATTAAAGGACACGATCACATCTGAAATTGTCAATCAAAGTATGCCGAGATATTGTATAAATTCCACTTAAAAATAAAACCATCAAGTGCACATTCATTACGAAGGCTATCCGAGTGTGGCGAGTTGCACAGAATTAATTACCTGCTGTCAGAGTGACATAGCATGACCGTTTAAGTCAGTGAACGTACATAAATTTATTATATCAATTAATGCACTAGAAAAACATGATAGTGATCAAATATGAATGTGTCACAGAAGAATAGAAAATGCTATTAAAACATTTTTATGCTTTTGAAAACTTACAAGGATGTTGCAATTTCTTCATTAATATTTCAACGTATTTATTAGGAAACAAGAATACAAATAATTAATAATAAATATGTCATACGTATCCTCGTATTATAAAATAATGTCAATCGTCAAAAAGTAAATCCATTAGAAGTCGGCACAATTTCTTTCTGTATTCGTTAAGAACATTCAAGCAGCTTCAAAACCTAGCATACATCTGCCAACTGGTGAAGAAAACAAAAAGGGTAAAGCTCATTCATATCTTTAAAAAATGTTTTCCTTTTCTTCCTCTAGTTCTTTTTCTCCTTCACCTCCTTATTCAGATTTTTTTGTCCAAATTCATTTCTTCGTAGATATCGATCTCCATTTTGGTCCACTATACATCACATACACAGTAAGTAAAAAAGTGACCACATTTTTCTTTTTTGAATACCATTTTTTTCGTTATTGCTGTTTGCAAGGATTTGTAAGAAATATATAAGTTTATAGGTTCTTAGAATATAAAGCCAAAATGAACGAGATTAAATCATATTATTACACAAGGCATTTTGAAAGAAGAAGTTTTTTAAACGATTCGCAATGATTTTCTTTTTAAAGATAATTAGTACCCATATCCTAAAACCTCACACTTTATGTTGGGAAAGTACCATTACCGGTAAAAATATCTTTAGTAACAAAAATAATTATTTGAAAAATTGGTCCATATAATGTCCCCATTTTATTCACTGTTTTCATGGTCCACTAACTCAACACTGATATTTACCTAGAAACAGTAAATTATACAATAATATCACAAACCTAATAATAATGAAAAATCAAAGTTATTTGAAAAAGACAAATGTGGTTGCTTTTTTGGGCCCACCGTGTATATATCTACTTACAATTGCTGCTACGCTAGTAAAGCGGATATGGTACCTATTGCCATGGCAACCAGCACCATAGCAACCGTCGTAGGTCTTGGCAACTAATTTACAGAGAGGAGGGAATAATATATAAAGAAGTTAATCAAACACTTAAATGCATTTATGATTAATGTTTAATCGAAAGTTATGACACAACACCTTTCAACTAGTATTAAATTAAAAAAGTATGTCAAAAACAAATAAAATTTAGTGCATTTACGCCCACGTTCTATAACGGAATACATACAAATGAACAATCCCACATCCGCTGCTCTCTAATAAAAGTCCTGTAAAAGAAACGGTTAGTTTACACCGGGAAACTAAAAAGTATTGTTCGTTTTTGTCAAGGGTTAAATAACGATTTTAGGGTGTTCGGACGTTCGGAGAACTTAATTGCTAAATGTAATTACCTTAGTTTTAGTTGAATTGGCTCTGGCTTTCAAAATAATCACACATAAAATTTTACCTAATTCTATTACATTTTTATTTTTAATTTATATTATATTTCTAGTTTTAATCATATTAATTTCCTAAAACAGGCCGAATACCGATTTCTGTGCAACTATCTTCTTCATAACAATTACCAACATTAATTTCTGAAAATCTAGTCAGATTTTTCATGTGAGTAACTAAGGCGTTTTTATTTTTCTAAAAACTAATTCTTCGAGAAGACACTATGTCAATAACCTTGACGTTTTTCGTTACATTTATGATTAATACCAGTGTTGGAATCACTCGAGTGAAAATCACTCGATTACTGATATAACTAGTAGGGCTGTGGTGTGATTTCACAACTTGTGATTTTGTCACAGCTCCGGGGCTGTCAGTCACGACCTGCTCCTCTTCGACTAAAGAAGCTGTGACGGGGTGACACCGACACCGCTGGCAACTAGGTTCGATTAAAAGTTGTTCTCGGGTCCGGTCCGGCATATCAAAGAAGATGCCGAACGGTGACCGATCACATCTACATCACGCTTTCGTTTTATACGCCACGCTTTGCGGGCGACGGGACAGATACGACGGCGACGAGTAAATATGAGCAATCACCGGTTCAAGGATAATCGAGAGCAGGCGGAGTCAAGTAAATACTTAGTTGTAGGCTTGCTATAAAGTTTTTGAGGGCAATTAATTGTTTTAAATATAATACACTTAGCTATTTCGCCGTCTATAGGGGTAAAAAAAGTCCCATATTACACTAGTTTTTCTTTTTAATGATGTAGCCCGAGATTTAGACATTTTAATAAAAAGTAAAAACTTAAAAAAAAATTACCAAATCTAACATAAAAGCGCAATCCACTAGGAAGTCTTAAAGGTAAATCAAAAATAAAAATAAAATAAAAATACCAGTCGCATAGACAAAACATAATATTTCGGCAAACTCGTTCAAAAAAACTCATTTTGTAAGCGCTGCCGCCTATTAGTGCCACGCCGACAGAGGTGCCTTTGTCGCCGGTAAAATAACAAATAAACCGGTAGCGCTGAATGCAGTTGTACCGAGCCGAGCCAAATTGCGATTCTCTTTTGGTGTGACAAAATCACAGGTTTTAGTCACAGTGATACACATGGAACAGTCACAGATCGGAACTGTGACAGAAAAATCACGCTTTTTTCCAGCCCTAATAACTAGTCAGCCCCGACCATGCCCTGGTCGCGCCTGCGGAGTGGATATTTATTTATAAAAATCGTACTTTTTCTTGTTATATACATATGTATATTACATTAAATGTTAATATATTAGGTAGAAAATAAAATGTATTGTGAAATATGTGAGAAATAAATGCCGTTTAAGAACTGAAACTGAACTGACACTGTTTTACAGTAATTTTTTTGTTGGGACTTCATTTCTTTTTGTAGGGTGGTCATTTTGTTTTCAAGGTGGAGTTTATCGTACGCGTATTTATAGACGTAGCTTTCTGTTATGTGTATTTATTTTACTATAACTAAGCGTATATTTTATTGATAAATTATATTTATTTACATACTGAGATCGAGAAACAAATTTTACCATGAACACCATATTACGTTATTTATTATGATTATGATCTACCAGTTCATTTATTTTGCATCACCCACCACTTTTGGGATTGAAAGAAAGAAGGTCGCGACTGTTAGTATGTGTGTGGTAAATAGGGTTACCAACCGTCTTTTATTTCAGAAGACAGTTCTTTCTTTGTGGGGGTGGGGGGGGGGGGGGGGGAGTGCGCCTCGGACTTGTTAGAGTCACTCCCTTGCCCCAAATTGTTAGAAAATATAAATTGTTGTGATCTCAGAGCGGTCCTAATTGTATACCAGTTTCGAGAACTTAAATAAACCAGAAATACACACAGATATGACATTAATGACAGGATTTATTTATTATCTCGCATGATGATTCAAAAATTTGACTCTAAAAGCGATGTACTGAGTAAACCCTACTTCTACCATTTAACTAAATAGAAACAGCCGGTTAAACCTTACACCCTGTAGAAGAACAATCGAGAGAACAATTTAGACAGTAAACTTTAACATTAATAGCCGCAACAATTAATTATTATCGATGTTGCTTTTAACGAACCACGGCTTGCTGACGTTTCTCTCGCTAATAATTTATCTAACTTTCGTGGAAATTGCAATTTCGTTTTGGTGATCATTAGAGTCAGTAAAAAAATTCGATTGCTCTATACATACGTGCCTGATGCTCATTAAATTGAATTTTTTAGCAAGGAGGCGTTAACAAGGGTCCCAATTTAGGGTAGTTTAAGCGTTTTAGATGTTGAAAAGAGTTTTTGAAACCAAAATGATATCAAACTAAAAAAAGTATTTAATGAATTAAATAAAATATTTCGTTAAAAATGATTCAATGGTTTTACCTCAAAAATTACAGCTAGTTTTTTACGTCGGGATTCAGTAAAAAGGTTTGCAACTAAGTGCTGGTTTAAAGTTAAATTTTCTGGTTGATCAGTTAAGTTTTAAAAAGATTTTGTCCTGTCACTGTTAATCAGTAGTTATTACTACCATGATGAGTTATTGTATTATTTCTGCTTGGTTTGTAAATGAATTTTATTACTTGTTGCTAAAATAAATTTAGTTCAATTACTGCGCGGAAAAGATATACTTAAATAAAATTGTACTATTCTTTATAAATTTGCTAAAAGACTTGTAGTTGTCTTATTCTTATACGTGTCAGTTTAAAACCTTAATTGTCAAATTAGACTGTTCGGCTGCACATTTTCTACATTTTTCGTTACAAGGCATGGATGTTTTAGTACGTTGGTGATTTAAATATGCAGGGTGTCCCAAAATTTTCTAAACAAGCAATATCTCCGTTACTGGAGACACTATAAAAATTAGGAAGTGACTCCGCAGCCGGCGCCGGCTCCCAAAATGTTGATGCATGGATACCGGCGCCGGCACCCGGGGACAATTTTTCGGATGCCGGCGCCGGTTCAGATATGGCCAAAACGGAATGCCGGCAATTCTAACCTAAAATAATTATAGTTACGTATTTTAAATGATATGTAAACATTGTGTTGTTCTAATTTTTTTTCATATGAAAATTTTAATTGTGTTTTGGTGGAATACAAGAAAGCCACAAACAATGAGTTTTGATTGCGTGATAGCAGAAATACTGTTATCTGCGGTTAGCCTGTGTTCAAGGTGGAAGACCATTCAAGACAAAAAATAAAAAGTCAACAAGGAAGTGTTCCACGTGTAAGAAAGCCTGCCAAGCTAGCATTTTCTTGAAACTAAGTGAGTGTAAACAATTTCTATGCATCCTGGGGATTGAACGAAATCACAATCATACTTCATCCAAAGCTTATTTCAATTTTCTAGCAAAACAGAGACACAGAGTTACAGATCCATATGCTCTGCTAGTTATTTCTACCTCAAAAAATGGCAATATGTCCATGACAAGAATTCCAATCAAACTGATATCAGACAAATTGAACACTCTTATTGGAGGTGTATTATATGGGTTTATTTTTCTTATTTCTACCCTTAAATTCGCAGAATAATACCAATTGTTATATTTTTGTAGGAATATTTAAGTTTCGTTAAAGTTTACACTATAATAAATTATTATTTTTTGATTGAATTAAGGTATTTTGATTCCCATCTTATTTTGACCCTAATTTTCTAATGCTGCCGGCATCCATTCCCCGGCAACCAGCTCGGCTGCCGGCGCCGGCATTCATGATGGCAGCCGGCGCCGGCATCCATGACGGCTGCCGGCGCCGGCAGCGGAGTCACTTCCTAAAAATTAACAAAGTGGTATTTTTTAGGATCCTCAATTGGCTTTCACATGATGCCTTCGAAATATTTTTTACTGTTTCAACCCCTAAAAAATCACTCTTACCCCTTTATTTCCAAATGGCGCCCCCTATTTTTTCTGCAAAAATAGAATCCTTATTTTATTTCACAACATGCAGTGTCTGATTTTTGAGGTTCTCGATATAAAAGTTGGTAAAACTAAATTTTGTAAAAGAAGTATTACCACTGTGAATTACCGATTATTAACTTTTCTCTAATTTTAAGTTAGGATGAAAGAAATTTGCCTAGATTTGTCATAAAAACAAAAATTAAAAATGTGAAACAATACTTTTAAAAAATATTTTCTTATTCGTTTCCTGATATTTCCATGAAATTTCCATTAAAGATAGAAACAAATATCCCAAATAAATTTATTACCAGATATAACACAAAGTAATATTTGTATTTTTGTAAAAAAAAAAAATGGTGGTCTAATTTGAAACGTTAGGGGTGGGCGTGAGTTTTTAGGGGTTCACATAATGAAAAATGATTTCGAATATTTTGTGGAAAGAAATTCGATATCCTAACCAACTCCGCTTAGATAATTTTTTTAGTTTTTATTACAACTGAGATATTGCTTTTTGAGGAAATTCTGGGGCACCCTGTATACCTATATCCTTTGTAAACTAAAATAGAGGAAATTCCTTCCTTCTTGAAGTACCTGTGAATTACAAAAATCTACTGAAACAAACAAAATCCAGATGCAAATCTGACCGAATTAATGCACACTCTGGTTCCGCATCCCACACATGCCACTTAATCGATGATTTATCATTCTGATCTACCAGTTTTCCGTCCTCGGTTTATAACAGTACATGGCTCCTACATACTTTGGATTGTCATGTATAGCGATTCAAAAAGGCAATTTACAATCCGAATTCAAATTCAGGGATTTTCTTAAGGTCTCGCAATTTAGACTGGAAGTGATACATATGTACGAAGTTTTATATCCACGGAAATTCTTAGGTACAGAAAACATCTATATTATCAATCGATTAATATCAATCAAAAAAAAAAGCATGGGTAATGGAAACAGTTATTTGTTTTATTTTAACTTCTAGAATATTTACTCACGTATTATTTTGCAGGCAATTTTCCCTCTATTTGTAAGAAATTTTCTGTATTGTTTGAGAATTCTAAATTTGGCATTAAAATACTGTTCTCACACTTGTAAAAATTTAAAAAGTTGTAACTATGTAAACTTTGGCAAGCATTGAAGCGTTCCATTCAGAAGTGTTGTTGTGTGTGCACTGTAGGGCATCCAATCCCGAGCACATTGGAATCCCGATAATCCCGGGATTATAACAATCAAAATTTGATTAAAAAACACATTTTTAAATGTTTAAAACAGTTATTTTTTGTATTAAACATCATTACTCTGGCATAAGAAACACATAAAACATGTGTATTAAAATAAATTAAAACATAAGGACAAGGTGTGGGTAGTCTTCTTATGATGTTGCAAAGATTCGTTCTTTAAGGAAATTATATTAAAAAGGCAACCTCAATATGACATTTCCATCGGACGACGAATGCCAACTTGTTGCAAAAGTGAAAGTTCTAGAGCCTGTAAAACTAACTGTCGATGCTTTATGTAATCGGGATATAAATTTATATAAAGCAGATGTTGCGTTAAAATGTATGCCGAATGAAGTTCAAAAGGTTCGAATCGCTTTATCCTCAAGTCAACCCTTTCAAACTCCCCAAATTAAACAACGCCGGATAATTTTTGCCAGTATCTTTGCTTGCTTGCAATCTCCTAGTAGTAATGAAACAGTTGATCTCTTTAAAATAAATACCAAAAAAACTATAATGCATGAAATAATTAAAATTATAGAAAGGTTTAGTGAACAAAACACTGAACGTAGTTCAGAAAATATTCAGCGAACAGACAAGAATGAAGAAAATGATGATGACATTGATGACGGTTAGTATTACATAAAAAAGTATACACAAAAAAGTATACACAAAACCCTAAATGAAGTTATAGTGTGACCTAAATCGGTAAATCAACAAAGTCTAAGTGAAATTATTAATCACAAAATGGACTTATTTGAAAGAAATGGATTCCGTGGGCAAAACTTAGAGATGGTTTATCATGTTACCTAATCATCATCATACCACCTACTAGTGTAGAATCGGAGAGGGGCTTTTCCACGGTGGGAAGTTTTTGCACGATAATCCGTTCTGGTTTAGCAGATGAACTCCTGGAAGAACTGGTGCCCTTACGATATTTTTTAAAAACATAATTTACTTTTATTTTAGTTTTATGATGGTTTGACTAATTTAATTGCTTATTTAAAGTTCTTATGCTCGTAACTTGTTTAATTAAAATGTTTCATTTTTTACAATAATTAAATGTGTTGATTTTTATTTTTAATATTTTATACATTTAACCCCGGAATTCCGGGATCTAAAAAAATTCATCCCGGAATCTCGGGATCGTCAATATGGGCCGGGATTGGATACCATAGTGCACCGTAATAACTGGTAATATATAGTAATACATTTTTAGTAATTTATTTCCACTATAGATAGTAGCGAAATTTAAACTGATAGTGGCAACGCCTCTTCCTATTACTAGTCCGGTTTATTCATGGATTAAACAGCTGTAGAGGCATAATACGTTTTAGTGTAGAGGGTTGCCTAACAGCTGAAATATGTGTTGTAGTGGAATGTCCGTGTTTTTTTTTTATATGATTTATCCATAAAGTTTGGAAAAGGGTGCGCCAGTGTCAAGAGTGTGGAAAATCGGACTATTTCCATTCGGGACTATCTTTTCACAGGTTTGCTCGGCTGATTACAGATGGCTCGGGCTCGCACAGGTTTGCTAAAATAAAGCCTTAGAGACGGTGCGAAGCCGGATGTTCTCTCTCTCCTCTTTCTTTGTCCTACATACGAACAATGTACGAAACAGCATAAAAGGATAGTTTAGGGATCGACCGACATGATTTTTTGGCCGATACCGATGTACATACGGCCGATTATCGGTATCGGCCGATTATGGGCAACTGAAAATATAATACATTTTTCCGCGTCAGGTTTCCCAACATCTAAAGAAGCTATAAAAATATATTTTGTCGAGGCAATAGATGACGTAGAGGTAACATCTTTGCGAATATAACAAATTTATGTGAGACTGCTTTCAAAATTCGATAACGTTACACTCGGTGCTAATAGGTGGAGCATTTTACATGCATGTTACACATTTTTGTAAAATGTTTTTTGTTCTTGTTTTCTGTAAGAATGCATTTTGTACTCAAAATAAATATTTTTTGAAATAAAAATGACGTCTGCAAATGCAGTATTGTCCTTACGTGTGAAATATTAAGATATAGTGGGATATGACAGCCATTACAGACATTTGCTTAAAAAAATACATTTTTAGGATCAAGAATTATAGCAACACTTTAATACAATAATTCTTTTAAAGGGGGAAGTGACTCCCCAGGACACCCCATTGTACCGTTAGTGCCCTTCAATGTGTTAACAAAACATTAAAAGAAAAACCACGTATTATTATTAGGCCGATACCAATACGACCGATATTGCAGCACAGATATCGGCCGATGCCGATAATCGGCCACAAGGCCGATATGCCGATATTGATATCGGTATCGGTCGATCCCTTAGTTACGAATGAATGATGTCGTCTCCTCTTCCTAAAGGTCAATGGATATAACAGCATAGGCAAATGCACCAAAAAAACTTTTTCAATATTTCAAATAAAACTTAAAATAAATAAAATTATCAGGCATTACTTTGTTGTGTTTTTAGTGTAGTTAGTATAAACTAGAATTTAGTTAAGAAGTTTTGTTCAAATTACTCAATGTGCATTGCATTTAGCCTAGCGAACAATAAAGAGCAAAGCTTGCCGTTGTTCCGCATTATTTACAACTTTTGTGATACCGAAAGGTGAATTTGCGCTGGTTAGCGCCTGTTTGTTTAGTAAGTTTTTAGTATTGCTAATCTTATTGTGTACCTTAGTACAGGTACGAAACAGCTAGAATGTATTTTTAAGTACCAGAAAAAACTATTATCTGAATGCTGAATACCTGATTGTATGCCTATCTCTGTGTTTTTGTGCGTGTTAGGTTCAAGGCTCAGGTTGGGAAACCAAATGGCTCTTTTGGATCAAAAATTAAATACCTAAAGTTAGAATACCTTTAAAAAATAATTTCACAAATCGCGTATTTCATGAATAGGGAATAGGCATATTGTCCAAATAACCGTGAAATATAGGTATTTTTTTATATTCTCTACATAAATTAAATATTTATGGTAGTTGTTTGTATTCATTTTTGTTTTGTTTTTTTAACAAAAAATAAGATTTTCTACTGCAAGTTTACATACAAAATTCGAAACTTGCAAAACGTGATACTATTGCTGTGACGTCAGATGTCATGTAAATAAAAGTGTTATAGTGGCTAGTACATGATGAATTCCTGTGTTAATTTATTTTCCTGATTATTTCCGAGAGGTTAGGAGATTTCGTGAATAAGAAACATTACATTTGAATCAAAGGCTTATTTAAGAATGGCCGGAACGAAATTCCTGCAAGTACAATCGGATTGCTAAAAGTTAATGCATCTATGATGGATGGCCGCTTATTTGTTTTTAAAATCTCGTTACAAATACTTATTTTTTATTACAGCAAACAAATAAACGTACAGCCCAATATCCTTACTTGAATTTAACGATACTGACCTTTAATGATACCTATTTACAGAAACTTTTTGATTAACTTTGCACTAGGTATGTACTTTCTTCCAAAGGCACAAAATATAAATGTTATTGCACAAAATACTAATTTCAATTCTTATAATTATTTATACTTTGTATAATGCGCCAACATAAAATGTTATTGCACAGATTAATAAATTTATTGCTCACATTGTTTAACGCGATGCACGCTTAAATACTGTCCATTAACAACCTACGAGTATTAATTAAAAAATCAAAAATTAGATTAAAAAGTTGACTATATTTTTTATGTTTGTGTGTCTGTGTGTGTGGGAGAGGAAACACAACAACTTAAACATTAAAAATTTAATTCCTGAAAATGAGCATTTTAGAAACCAAGTTTACAAAGATTTCTTTGCGTTCTTTAATCCGTTATGCACCACAAAACCACCCTTAAAACAGTGTTTACGTTACGGCTGGCACACAGAGTGGCTTCGAGCTGAAAACCTTCGCGGCGCGGCGGGCGCCATGCCGCCTCTACTTGATTACACGGATACTGATTTAAATGCAAATTTAAAATGTCTTTCAATTTATAATCTTATTTCTGTTTAAATTACTTCATTATGAAGCTTGATAGCATTGAGGAGAAAGGATTTAAGTCAAATTTCAGCAAACCCGCTAGAACATTTATGTTTAACAACGACATATTTTGGTATAAGTTATTTTGTAACATATAAAACTAAACAGACATCCTCAAATGTTTGATATGTTCTAAAAGTTTGTGCATCCTGATTTTAGACAAATATGTTCATTTTTCCATTACAAGCTTCTCCTTTGTTTAATTATCTTAGATCTTTATAACTTTCAATCGTTCGGGTATTCAGGAGCATTCTACTGATTGTATACAATAATTTATTATACTATATCCATACCTTAGATTATAACGTTCTGTTTTTAAGTTCCATTCCTATATTAGTTTCTACTGTAGATTTTGGTGACTGAATCTATAACTACTGTAACATTAGCCACTGTTAACTATAGTGAACATGTTTTAAGAAAAATATTGTTACCTCTTATTAATTGTGATTGGCAAATTTTATGGATACGCGAGCAGCAGAAGTCTTACTTTTGACGATCTCTTATTATCTCTTAAATCCCTTTAAATATTATCTGTTCACTATGCTGTGGTAGAAAAGTGGTTTGCTTAGGTTTGACAAAATCCCATTTTTGTGCTCTGTCATACTTAAATAATATTACGGAAAAATTTGTCCGTAAAAGCTTTTCCTTTCTCCTCCAACCGTAAGTAACCTTTCTGCCTACTTCATACGTAGGCAGGTTTTAAATGGCGCAGTGTATTTGCAGTTTTTTTTAATGTTTTAGAGCCATAGTATCCACACACCTGTTATTTAGTAAGCATTGAGTTCATGGCAATAATAATTAGTTGTTCCAACAATGTTATCTTGGAGACCTCCTTGTTACACAAGTCACTGATATTGCAGGTCTTAGGGTACTGATTTTGAGCCTTGCCCTGTTTAATTTGTTTAATGAAGTCGAAACGCGTATAAGGGCAAGAACGAATTCATGAAAAACCCAAAGCTCTCTATGGGTCTAAAGGAATAAAGCAAGCTTTTAAGTATTTGAATGTGTTTTTTATCTATGGATTCTAAACTTTTCTAATTGTAAACAATAATTGAACATATTTCAATATGTTACACAGTAAAAAATCCAGTTGATTAACCACAAGAGATGTCTGATTTTATTGGCCGGATTAAATTTTTTGATTTAATGTGTAATTATTTTCTAAATCAGTTTCATAATCTTCGTTTTGATTTAAACAAATTACTCATTCTCGATTACTTTAAATCGATACTGATCAAATGCATAAAAAAGACAAACATTTTAAATCATATTTCCTTGTTAAAATAATCACAATAATCAGTATCAATCACCTACTGACTAAAAAATACTCAAACTTCTAAACCAAGCCGCCAACACATGCGCAGTACGCAACCATTTAATCACAAGGGAGTACCGATATCCATCCACCCCGCTGCAATCTGCAAAAATTCCATTTAATCGGCAGTAGGTATGGCGGTTTCTGTGGTAGTGCAATGTGCAATGTGAGGTTATAACGAATGAAGTGGTCAACCTGTTCTAAAATTTTACGAATATTCTTTTAAAAACTTTGTTGTTACATCATGTTGGTGAAATTATGTTTCAAAAACAAAAGAAATACGCAAAAATCTCAGATCTTGAATCCAATCCCTTGGAGGAACTCATGCACCAATGTAAGTTATTTTCCATGTATTTTCAAAGAAATGATTTGTCATGCCAGGTCTTCATTAGTGTTTTATGTATTTATTTACAGATGAGTAAATAATTTTCGTGTTTTTACTTCATATAATTATTTTCAACTTTTACACTGTAAAAAAAAATTATTAAATTTTAAATCAAATTCAACCCAATTTTGACTAAATCCAGGTCCACGCCTCACCTCCCCGGATTTTTGTTTATGATATGGGACAAACAATTCCCATGCTTTGGGAATTTGCATTACCTATCTTTTATATAATTTCATCTGTTTGTTCTTTAATGTGTTCCCTTTTCTTATGTATTATAGTATTGTCATTTAATAAATAAAATCGACGCCCTAATCAGGTACTTTATAGGGCGGAGAGGGGAAGGGCGGTGCTACTGATGAATGCATATCAATCACATTGGATTTAAGATTTAATAAAAAATGATTAGAGTATTATGGAAATTTAATCATTATGGAAGAAAATTTTAATAAAAATTGATTTAGATGTAATCAGAATTAATTGTTAGGTTAATCAATTTTGAATAAGAAAATTTAATCACAGATCCTTCGATTTAATCAATATGCAGTGTTAATTTTTTCAATCAATCTGGCGTGGACCTGGATTTAGTCAAAATTGGGTTGAATTTGATTTAAAATTTAATCATTTTTTTTTACAGTGTAACTATCTAGCTAAAATACGCGTCATATATTTGTAGATGAACCAATTATTTTCGAGATAGGTATTTTAAATTTGGTGTTTTATAATGGAGCTATAACGAGAAAACAGGAGTTGGACACTATAGCTGAACGGTGATAAAATGAAGCTAATGAGCCGATAAATTTTGTATTACGCGTGTTACTGGCTCAATGGATATTGATTGCGAATTATATTTTATAGCTAATATTATAACCGTTTTTGCTGTGGCAGATTACGCGTTTAACTCCATTATGGTCAATTTTATTGTAAAGGGTACCGTAATTGAACCCACCGTATCCAAAGTGAGACGAAATATTAAAGTCTCTACATTTATCATGAAGAAACTATATTATTATGAAAATTGATATTTTGTATCCCTTTTTTGCCCATCAGAATCCATATAGTAGACCAAACCAAGTATTGTCTGCCCAAGATATGTATCTGCAACCGGGAAAAGAATTCAAAGAATGCAAGGCCAATTTGTTTGTAAACCAGATGTGGTAAGAAAAGTTTAAGAAAAATTAAACGGTTTTTCAGAAATTGTTTCAAACAAATAGACAACGTTGTTTAAGCCTTCCCTTGCATTCTTTAAATTATTTTGCAGATATCTTGGGTAGACTATACACCAACAATATGGTTATTTCTCTAAATTGCACAATTTTTTTTTAAGTTGATTTTTATTAAATACTTTCCTCGCCATCTTAATCTTATAACAATCTGGTAAATTTTGAATACCATTCATAGGAACAAATAACTATAAAAATTAATGAAGTCAAAAATAAATGCGACACAACTAAAGCAACAAATTGCATTTAATAGTATTTTACTTTCAAGAATACAACAAACAAAGCATAAAATATTTAAAATATTACATTATGTTAATATAATTAATAGAATATCCATTATTACTTATAATATGCTGACAAGTTCGCGGCATTGAGGCAATAAAATTTTAAGTTACAGTTTCAGGAAGATTTCTCCAAACCTCATTGGTTTTGTCAAAACGATTGTTTATTTAGAAACAATCGTATGCGAATACGATGTTCTACTTCTTGCAACATATTTTCGATAGGGTTTTGATCTGGGGATTGTACCGGCTACTGCAAAACTGAAGAATTAGTCTCCAGAAACCATTCTTGAGCAAGTCCCGGGGAGTGCCTTGGATTTCCCAAAACGATACTTGAAAGTCTGCACCTAGAATTATTCCAGAAAATATGCAGTAAGTCTCAGAACAACCAAAGCTATTTAGTTACGCTCAGCTAAAAAGCCAGTTATTTTAGGAAGAAATAGGCTCGCAAGGACTGGATTCGCCCGTCAGCATTTAAACTGGACAGCAAATGACTGGAACAAAGTCCTATTTAGGAATGAAATGCGGTATAAAATCTTAAATTTCGATGGAACGAGGCTCGTAAAGCAGCCAATTATTAATACCAGCTTCAATCATACATAAGTCACATCCAATATTAAACATGGTAAAGATAGCGATTTTTCCATGGAGTTGCTTCTCGTGGTCTGGAACTGGCTTTTTAAACTTTATTAATGGTACCGTGGATAGACTGATGTACGGGGATATATTGGAAAATGTCATGGTACCTTATGCAGAGTGGGAAATGCCGTTGCGGTTTATTTTTCAGCGGGATAATGATCCAAAGCACTCGTCGCGACTTATTCAAGATAATGTTTCAGTTTTGCAGTGGTCGGTACAATCCCCAGACGAAGAAGAACGTCGTATTCGCAACCGTCTATAAGCTGAATTTTACAGACGGGTAGCCCTTGTTCCAAAGTAGTGCCTGTGCGCCAGTATTTTGAAAATTAAAAAAATATATATTTGGCACAACCTAGGCACATGACACAAAAAATTAATTAGAGGTGTCTTTAATGTACGGCGCATTAATTAAAAGCCACCTCTATTATGCATAGTAGGTACTTACTTTAAAAATCTATAGTGATAGTGAAACTTTATGCATATCAAATAAATGTGTAAAAAAAATTGGTTCCGAAGTTAGTTTTGTTTAAAAAAAATTCCCTTACTCACGTGGGATATTCCTAGCGATGAAAAATATCTTTAAAAAAATTAACACAGCAGCGTTGATGCTTTTATAATGCTTAAATTACACTAGTTTTATGTACACTTTAAAGCAAATGTTATATAACACTTGTCTCCTAACTGAATTTGGTATATTTTCTACACTTTATTACAGAATGTAAAATCACTGCAGCAATTAAACCATAAAATATATTTTTATAAATTTTACATACTTTTTTCCGGCTATTAGAAAGGCAAATTCAACAATTCCCAAAAAAGGTGCATATACAAATTTACAATACTTAACTATCGATTAAATCAAATTTCTCTATTCCTAATTTTTTGTGTTATTGTATCGCTTTATTTATACTTTAATTACGCTGAATAATACCTTACGTTCATTACAGATCAGTTTCGCGCGTAGTAATTGACCAATTATCTTTAGCAAGCATACCAAAATCTTTCACACGATCCTTCCGATAGATATCCTTGTTTTCCTAATTTATAAATTATTTTGTTTTTACGAATTTAATTTAATTCTTTAAGTAGTAAATCACGTATACATTTTTTTTATTATAAACAGTTATCTAACAAAAAACTTTCACCGTTCATTATTTAGGCAAAACTTTTCAAGACCTGTTACCGAGTGTGGGAAAAAGATTTATTATTAAATGTATTGTAAATGTGGTTAAAAGTAATTTATTGGATGGGTGACAAGAATTACATTTATAATTGTTAATAATTTTAAGAAATGTTGTTTATTGCAAGAATTAAGCTAACAATAATTTTATAATATTGTATTGTCTGCGGCTAAGTGTGGTTAACAAAAAAATATCAAGTGTTAAAATCATGGCAGTGCATTCATTCATACTGTGCACGTTTTCAAAGCACTATTAACTATCGTTGCAATTTATTAGTATTTTTATCTTTTTTCTAGCGGTTATGCATTTGTAAAACATTACTTAAGTCAGAATTAGATACTTTTGTGTTTGCCAATAACTAAAAATTATCATTTTGTTACGGTAAAGAAGAAAATGATTACCTGTTACTTTTTTATTAAGTGGCCAATACTTAACACTGCTCGTGCCCATTTTCGCCTTAATTCAATGTCCCAGCTCAATATGAATTTACAAAAGTCTAAACTGCACCGTATCGACTCGTGAGTTGCTGGTAATACTCAGAAATATGGTGTTCTAGCTCAGTGAAAGAGTGCTCTGTAAGTACAGCTCTGTTATGTAGTTTTGCTTAAAGTTTTATTAAGTCAAATTTACTTAAATCTACTAGGCACTACCATTAGCTTCAAATATATATGTGTACAATAAGATTTTAAATGCCAATACAGAGAATTTGAGATACTTATTAAAAAATGTCACATATTTTTTTTTATTCAATGGTGTTTTTGATATTTACAGATGTCAGTAAGGGGTACCCTTATGGAGATATGAGCGAAATAATTAATTTTTTATGCAAACAATTTATTGGCGACGGCGTATTACTCTTAAATCAAGGACAAAGCTTTGAACACTACTGTGTTTATTTCATTGATCGAAAAGCTTAAGAAATATAACATTACTTTTTCTATGGGAACAAATTTAAAGCCCCAGCAAAAAAAATTACTTTCTATAAAGTCGGGTCTACTTTCTAGCATTTTCGTCTGAGCATACTTCTGGGACACATTGTATTTGTCACGATTCTCCCTATGTTAAAGTTTAGCTAGTCAGAGGGTCGCGTAATTCAGACTATGACAAGGAAGACCGACTGTTTTTTCGACTCGATATACTTAACACTAAAAATTTGCGCTATAATACTAATATCTCATACGTAAGCACCACTTATTTAAATTATTTATTGGCGCGTCATGATTTTGTTGGATAGTGGTGCACAAATCAAACACTTGTATAATGTACCCCTTATAGATATTAGCGGATTTTTTCTTTTTATTTATAGCTCTTTAAACTCAAAACCTCTTTTAATTATTGCCGATTCTAATTGGCGTCCTTAGTAATGCTTGTATTCACTTTTACTAAAAAAATTTAATGAGCAGTAGATTCGTATGTGTGAAGTAAAAGGGCTTTTCACGGTTTTTAATGATCACGCAAACGAAATTGCAATTTACGAGAAATTAGATACATTATTACGGAGAAAAAAGAAACATCTGAAGATAGCAATGCTTTTGACAAGTTGATGGTACGAACACCAACAAGTATAATTGTTCTAATTGGAGGACTTTTCTTAGGAAAACTAATTGTCTAAATTTAATAGAAATTGAAAATAGTATTCTTGAGATTAAACAAATCAGGCCCGTAGCCAGAATTTGCTTTGGGTGAAGGGAGGGGCATGAGTTGAAGGTTCGATTTTTTTTATAAACTTACATAAAACAAATAGAGTTCTAGCGGTTAGACGTGCATGTCACAGTGGATCAGTAATATACAGGGTGTGTTACCAACATGAGCCCCTTAAAATATATTACGCTTAAACAGTCTGACGCATTTAGTTGGAATTTCATTTACAGAAGTTCCTAATATGATTGAAAGGACGGTCACCTTGTATTGTAATAAGTTCCACAAACATGATTTCAGACAGAAAGCAACCAAACAAAAACTTCGTTCACAGCTGAGTAGTGGCGAGTTTCCTGCCTGTTATGGTTCTTTAGACATATCACAACTGTTACCCGCTCACATTGGTTACGACTATATGGAGGGTGCGATCATAATTATTGAAATTATAATATTTTTGGAAAATAGCTGAAGAATTTTTGTACTTAAAAAGGATTATTGTAAGCAAACCATACAAAAAAAATGGTGAAATGTAAGGCTAGCTAGCGTGATAAGTGTTTCATAGTACCTACAACTTTTTATAATTATATTTTTTTTCTACTGTGTGCATCATTATACAAACCCTTGATTTTTGTCAGATTTGTTCTACTCTGATTTTACAAAGTGTAGGAAAGAGACAACAGTTTTTATAACTTTGTTTCAAATTTTACTTAACAAGGGTTATATTAGATAAGCAAATTATATAATTTATGTTTGTATTATAAAATAATAATTTTTAGAGCCGAATTGTGAAACCTGACTATATATTATATGCAAAGCGGCGCAACCTATTGTTTGAAAACTACAGCAATGTTATAGGTATGTATTGAATTATCTGATTATAGTTGATGTAAAATGGGTACCATCCCTGAAACAAATACATATATTTGGGGTTTTTTGGCATTTTAAATGAATTTTTGTCTTTTCCTTCGATGTAAATAAATAAAGTTGTATTTATAAAAACAAATCAGCAATTTGATTAATTCGCAGTCTGCCGTTAACCAGTGCAATGTGTATGCAGTGCCTACAATCTTAAAAAACGCCAAAGTCAATTACCTTTATAATGAAAAAATAATTATAAAAAATATCAAATGGAAGTTATCACGCCTTAGGGACAGAGTTTCAATTTTTTTCAGGCTTTTCAACAACTTTTTAGTTAAAACAATAAGATTGCGTAAATTTTGTTACCATTTTAAAAAGTAGACCTACTTTAATTGAGAAGTGCTCTATATTTATTAAATAACCGTCTGACACTATAAAAAGACAAAATAAAACAAGAGATTTTTTTACTTAATCAGGTATTTTTTATACTCTTGGCAGACAGACATACTGGCCTGCAATAAAAACAATAATGAGAACTGTGCGGTTGGACAGTATCTGTTCATTAAAGAAGCAACAAAGTTTTTCACGATCTCTTTGTTAGTGAAAAAATGTTGAAAATATCATCAGTGTTCTACACCAAATACCGGTACTTTAAATTACTTTAAAAAAGTCACAGTTGCCAAAGTTAGACTACGTCGAAGGGGCTACGATAGTTTTCCAATGTTTATATTATTATTTCCTTGTAATAAAACTATTACAAGGAAATCATCAAGATGATTTTCTTGTAATAGTTTTTTATATTTCACTACTTTAATGCTACTTTTAATTTATAGTAAATGTTATAGCCAATCTGGAATGTGCAATGAATAACAGCAAGTAGCAACGAGCTGAACCATCCACTACTATTGGAGAATTTAGTGAGTATTCTGGGGTAATCTACAAAATATCAATGGTTAGAATCGCACCATAATTGAGTGAAATGCAATAATAAAGCTAAATACTCAGCTGCTTTAAAGCACACTCTATTGCTTTGACATCAAATTGGAGAAACCTAATGATTGTAACACCATTTCAATTTAGCTGTTTTTTGAATCTCTAGCAGATTCTGTATACACCCTAGATGCCTCAATGTGCCAAATTGAATTAATGCTCAGTAGTTGCCATTATCATAATTTTTGCTATGTTATATCTATCAACACCATGAAATTTAGCTCTTACGATGCATCTAACGTGACAAAATTTATTTAGTAGTGACTGTTAAATTTTGTTTTTATTACCGTCGATCCTATTCCGAGTTGTTTTGTAATTCGGGGCAGGTTAAATGACAATCAATGTTTTTAAGGGTTTGTACGTTTTCTGTTTTTTTTTAACTATGCAAGTATTGTCTCTAAAAATATTTTTGCTGCTTAGGTTAAGCAATTTCTAAGTTTTTACTAAATATCTAATATACAGACCAATGGATAAGCAGACAAAGCGACGCGACGGTTAGATAGACTATAGAAAATAAAAACACAAAAAATTACTAAGCCTTTAAAAATAATTCTATTTGACTCTTTTTAGCGAATAGCAACGTCTTCTATTAAAAAAAACTTTTATACACTTATATAAATGACAATCATACTTACGAAAACTTTTTATAAGTATAAATTATTTTTTATATGAGGTATAGAGTAATATAAGGCAAAGAGAGTTGTAAAAATACAAAAACTTGCTGATTGACAATAAGTCGGGAAGGAAGAGCGCACAAGGCGTGGATTTCGAAGTTGATTGTGCCCCGGGCGGAGGTCTTCATTCTTGGTAATACACCACTCGTCAATCAGGCTCGAGGTTGGAACAGGATAGCGTGCACAACGAAACTGTATTGCAACAATATTATAAAATATACAGTTTATCAGATAAAAAATCTATACTTTAATAAAACTAAACTATTTTTATTTATCATCTGAAAGTTGGCTTTAAATTAAACATTATCATTATTCCAAATACAAAACATGTTTAACGTTCAGCTAGATTATATTAGTTTTAATAATACAGCATCAATAGAAAACCTATTAAGGAAAGCCTTATTTCGGCTCGATTACACAACACTAAAGTGTACTTTAGTAATTGATTTATTTTATTAAAATTTTTACTTTTTAAACAAACCTACACTATTCTTACTCCTGTTTATCCCTAAGTGAATGTCAGCCTAACATTATTAGCATTAATATTACCTTGGATGTATTCTGTGTATAAATGCAATACAGCTTATTGTTCAATACCGCTATAACAATCATGCAAATGAAGTTAAACAAAATGTACAATCAACAAAGAAAAACGGGACTATGAAAATTAGGATAAAATTAGATATTCTGACTTAATGGAGCTTTTGATAAATTGCAGAAGAACAAATCTAAATTATTATTCTACTATTCACCATTACACAAATTTTGCAAATGCGGAACTTTAGGCTGGTCACAAGCAAAAACAAACTGTTTTGCTTGTGCTTGTCTAATTTTACACTCCATGTCAAAAAACTGGCGGTTGGTAGAAAGATGTCGGTATACTATATTATCAAGTCAAACTTACTAACATCTTTTTGATTCGAACCTTTCTTAGATGAGATATAAATTTTATAAAACTGTGACAATTTTACAGTTTTTGACCTTGCTATCATTAAAATAAAACCTACAGTGATTCAACCATGATAGGAGAATCAAAACATCAGTAATGTATAAGAAAGGATTCTTC
Organism: Philopedon plagiatum; assembly: GCA_963971165.1. Classification (NCBI taxonomy): domain Eukaryota; kingdom Metazoa; phylum Arthropoda; class Insecta; order Coleoptera; family Curculionidae; genus Philopedon; species Philopedon plagiatum. The sequence continues at coordinate 54,196,206 of OZ020189.1, read as the reverse complement.
AAGATATACCTTTAAGTGCCTTTGACGAGTTGTTTACTCTGCAATAAAGCAGTTCGGCACTTTCGGTAACTTCGCGTGACAGAAACTCCAGTGCTTTTAATTAGTATTTCTTTTTTAAGGTTTGTTGTTGCTACACCAAGGGCTATGTCCTCTTAGAAAGCAAGCTTTAAAAGCTTCTTAGTGCTTCCACGCAAGCACGGGTAGGCCTTGGCAGCCTTTGGCCTATAGCTTTCTTACTACAGAGAGACATTTCTTGTTCATTTTTTTGTGATTTGAGGTCTTCTACAACATGCAAATATGAAATGAATCAGAAGGATAGATAAATCCGACTTAATAAAAACCATTCGGGAAACTTAATCAATTATTAAATTTCTTTGCATATTCGATAAATAAAAACAAAAATATTTTTTCTCACAATAAGTATAATACTTTCAAACGGAATTTACATTATTAGTTTATGCAACTGTTATTTGTCGATAGTTTCATTACAATAATTAGTCAAAAATTAAAAAAAAAGATAATGATTATCAACTTTTGTCAAATTGTTCATAAGAATGATATGAAAAAAAAACTGCGAAAAATATGACCGACATCATCATTAAATCAAGAAGGTAGATAACAATACACAAATTGCTTATTAAATAAGCAGCCACATGATTAAACAAAAGTGTATGTCTGATTGCGTTTGAGACTCTCCTCAGATTAATTTTTTTAAGCTTTCCTGGTAGTCTTTCAGATACTTTTATTTTTGTCCATATTTTCAACGGAATCCAGTAATCACGATGAATGGAAAACGGGTTGGGTCCCTTTTCAAAGCAGCCGACAGATAATAAATGTGACCAGTGATCTTTACAGTGGATTTGTATTAATCCTGAAATTTTTAACAAGATCGTAGTGGATAAAGCAGATATGCTTTTGAATAGTATTAAAATTTAAATCCAAGTAATGGAGATTGCTTTGAAGAAGCTGGTGTAAAACTAAACAGATTTTTTTTTAAATTTGTAAAGCAATAAGTACACAAATTGTCTAATAACTGACCAAAAAAGTAGTAGAAGTTTAATTGTTAGGGGGTCCGCTAGTCCAATACGTAGGTATATTAAAAAGTTAAAAAGATTTTCCCATCTTATATTTGGAGTCACGGTAGTGCCCCGCGAAGTTCACACCGCACTAGCGGACACCGTTTGCTGGAAGCAACTCGCCGTATTTTTGGGCCCCCCGTATCTTTGGGCCCCCCGTATTTTTGCACTGGGAAAGAATATGGTTATTTTCTGGAGAGAAGTTTGCAAGCTTAAATAAACCTCTCTATTACATGTTCCTATCTCTTTCGCTTTTCAAGTTAAACAAATCCAAGTTTACCTATTTTGAGACTCACTCACTAACTGCAACGATCATTAAAATTCTAGAGTACTTCTCAAGGCCCTAAAATATTGAAATTCGACACAGAGGTAGGGTTTAACACAAAAAAAATCCAGCAACAGAGGTTTGTTTTTTCTTTCTTTCAATTCCAAAAGTGTAGGGTGATACAAAATAAAAGAATAAGAAGATCATAATCTTATGTATTGTGACTTGTTTAGTGGTCATTCGTTTTTTAAACCCATTACATAAATGAATATACTTAACCAATAAGAATCCACACTTAGGTAAAGTAAAATAAATACACATAACGATATACGTCCATAAACTAAGCTTGTGATAAGTTACACCTTGAAAACGAAATTACTAGCGTACAAAAAGATGTGAAGCCCCGCAAAAACATTACTGAAAAGTTACGCAAAAACATTACAGTAATATTTTTGTTGGAATTATTGTTAATCCGAAAAATTAAAAAAAAAGTGTATGCGGTTTATATCTAAGGAACAGATAAATCATACGAGCTCGTCGCAAGGTCATGGGCGGCGTGAAAATATTTTTATGTAATATATGTAAAATGAAAACAAATCTAGACTCTATTACAATTTATTGGCATTACATGATATAATTAACATTTTTTCAAAGTTCGATTCAGAAAAAGGCGTTCGTTTATAATTAAGACTATCTTTCGAAATAATCACAACTTGTAACAGGAGCGAAACGGAAATGATTATACAAGTCAGTATTTTTAGTTTTCAATGTTTCAAAAATATTTGTTATTTCCGAAAATTCTGGATTTCTTTCTAAGATTTTTGGTATATACACTTTTAATTTTTCACCAATTTCGGTAGGACATGCTTTGAGCTTGTGGATGGTTGTATGAAATAAATTAAAAGAAGTCAAAAGGGCAAGGTTTTGTTTCTCCAACTGTTCAATTACACCGGTAAGATATCCAAAATTTTCAGAAATAAACTTTAAATCATTTTTCAGCGTCAGTGCACTTATAACTTCTTTACTGTTTGTTACACTCAAAGCATCATCTTTTAGACTGCCAATAACATTTTTAACTAAGTCGTAATTTGTATGGTAATATATATATCGGCTGATAAACATGTTCCCCACCTTGTAATAACAGGTTGTGGAACATTAGGACACATTTCTCTAACTTTGTTTATTCGCGCTGGTGATTTAAGAAAAACTGTTTTTACCTCACTAACCAAAGTATCAATAACTGGATAGAAGTCACGTATCAGTTCACGTATTCTATGCAAGGCATGAGCTAGACATGTAAAGTGAATCAAATTTTGAAAATGTTCTTTAACTGTCTTCCTGCTTTTCGCATATATGGCGTACTATCCAAAAGCAGCAAACCAACGTCTTCAGTAATATTCGTATCTGGAAAGAGCGACCTGATACTTTCTACTGCAGCTTGAGTTATTGTCTCACTGTTGGTTTTAGCCAGAAATTTACTGTTGACTATATATGAGCTTTCCCCTTCTATAGGATTTAAACGCCCAACAATTAGCAACGTATCGGCCCTTGATGTCGGTGGTTTCTTCGATGCTAAACCACAACTTTTTTCCTTCAATATTGTGACGTATTTTATCAATAGTTCTTGAGTATACCTTATTCACATAAATTTTACGAAGAGTAGATTCATCTGGTACTCTGTGGTGGCAGTATTTTTGTAAAAATTTCTTCATAGATGGATTATTTATTTTATGGAGAGGAATGTCAGCTGCAACAAAGGCTTCACACAAATCCATGCAAAACTCTGAGTGTATTACATCAGGTTCTCTAGATGTGAATGGCCCCGGATGAGATTGCATCTTCTCTAAATGTTTTGGACCTTTGACATGACGCTCGATGTGATTTCGTTGTGTACAAATAAATTCAAAGTTACACTCTGTACACCAAACACCTTGTTCCCGTTCAAATAAGATAGTGGAATATGGAAGCACCCACTCCAACTTAAGTTTTTTACTTGTACTCATTGCGGCTATTGTAAGTGGTCACAGATAATATGAAACAAAATAATTTCAGCACACCACTAACTTATTTACACTGAAACTGAACACAAAAATAAGTGCTAGCTCTATTTTATTTCTAAAAAACTAAGTAAATTTACAAGCATTAAACTCCATTTCACAGTAAGAAAGAATAATTGTATGGGAATGCCAATTAGGCATTTATTATTTATTGACTCTCATGCCACAATTTGTAGGCAACCTTGTACCTGTGCAAAACACACCTCTTTTTTCCTTAGCTCGGATCAGCCTTTTGGTCCCACAAGTAGGTACTACGTAATTAAGAGATTACCAACAGGTATAGTGACCTAATTTGCAAAGAACTGTAGTTGTGCTGTGTTAAGTATATTTTCATTTCAAATACCATAATGGCGTACGTTTACTTATACCTAGTTAATGATAGGTATGTTCGGAAAATTATCTCAGAGGACTGAGGATATATTTTCATATATTCTGTCAACATACAAATGTTGCTGTCAAGGTGTGTGTATCAGAACAACATTCTCAGAACATAAAAATTAAGTTGTGCCGATATTGTGTAAAACTAAAAAAAAATAAAAGTTGAGAATTTTTTTTTGTCACTACAAAGATCTCCACACAAAACATTGTTGGTATGCCCCGATAGCATGTAGGGGATAGAACTGCCCTATGTATGCAAATAACCGCAAAATACCTTTTTCTACAATGTAACACTAACAACTAACTTTTCCACTACGTGGGACCACTATGAGTCTAGATCAGGGGTCGGCCTAAGCAAACCGTGGTCCGGATCCAGACCGCGGAAGGTAGAAAACTGGACCGCCAAAACAATCTTAATTAATTTGTAAGAACAAATACCTATCTATCTTATATTATTTTTAGGAGTAAAAATAAATAATATGAGTCTGTATGACCTACGTTCTCTTTTGAGAAACAACAATTACCTGCGGTCCATTTAAAGTTTTTCTTTTTGTTTTCTCCGGACCTCGATACAATTTTTCAAAGTATCCGGACCCTACTAGACATTAGTTGCCGACTCTTGGTTTAGATGTTTACTTAAAGTTATTTGCTAATGGAAAAAACCAAATCCGTTCTTTACACAGTATCACTTTGAATAAAACATCAGAATGAGGTATTAACCATTCTAACTTCAGCTTTTTTTTTTGCACTGATCTTAATACTTTATTTACTTTTTACAAATTTAAACAGACACTACAGTCAGTTTGTAAACGAACTAAACGGCATCCTGCCGGGGGAACTTTGCCTCACGACACACCAAATGAATTTAACAATTGTGTGATACTTTTAAACCCGCTACGAGCTTTTCTCAGTATTTGCACCGTTAGATCAAGTGCCGCCGACGACGCGGCTTGCATTGATGTACTTTGACGGCAGACGTTAAATTCCTTTTTCAATTTTTATTACGTATTCACTATGTACCATTTTATTGTTTAATCTATTATTACCTGCACTTTTGTAAATTTATTAATATTTTTGTGTTAAGTGATCCAAATTTAATGTATAAGCTTGGCTAAAAAGTTGTAAGGCCAGTAAAATGATTTACTAAGTAGAGTTTTTCATCATTACAAACGCCGCAACCATCACCAATTTTCTCCGATATAATAAATAATCATTTACCTGCTACCCCGTGACGTTCATGTTTACTACAATTTATTCGCTTTTAGAAAAAAACATTGCCAAATAATTAATTATGCAGTGTTTGCACATAAAAATTATTTTTGAAAAAATATACGTTTTCCCTGTGTAACGCAACTGATCCCGGGTGCATATTTACAGATGCTAGCATGTGTTGACACCAGGGTGTTGAAATCAGCGAGGGTTTGGAAAAACGGTACATTTACAAATGCTAGCAGATTTGGACACCAGAGGCGATCATAGTGTTGAAACCAGTTTTAGATAACCTGAGCAGTACCTGAGCAAAACCTTTTTCCATGATTGTGCCTGTACGGAAAATAACAATAAAACGTTGTTGGAATATTGAAAAAAAATAATTTATTAAAGCAAACGAACAAAATAAAAATAAAATATTAGGTTAATGGGCAGATCCATGCCCTTCAGCATTAGGCTGGTTTTGTGAGATGTTAAGATGAATAAGAAATAAAAGCTAACCCAGATCGGCCCTACAAGGTGCAGAAATTAAAATTGCATAATAGTCGTGAAATACGCTCTCGGGGTTTGCTCAGTTTTAGGTTTCATCAGTATCTTTTTTAATAAAATGTCAGGTGTATGCGGTGCTGCCAAAATTTTATACCAATACGAATCGCGCAGTCGCAGTAAAAAAACTCGGCCAAGATAAGAAATTTAAAAAATATACTGATGAAACCTAAAACTGAGCAAACCTGTTCGAGAACGTATTTTACAACTCTATGGCCACAAGAAGAAATTATATTATTTCTAAGAACAGCTTTAATGCCAAAATTTCACAAAAAATAATTAAATATGTAGTAATAGAGCCCTAACCCGTTGCCAATACACCTTTTAAAGCTGATATAAAAATTTGTGGGAAAAACTAGTAAATTTGGCAACACGGTGTCTCCATCAAAACACTCGCATCAAAAACATTAAAACTGCGGGACATGAAGTAATCTTAATTTGGAATTGCTTTTAATCATGGCAAAATCCTCCCAGAGTCTTAAAAGTTGAATCTCTGATTGCGGAATTACATATTATTATTGTGTCAATTTAATACCGGTGTCAACATCAGTTAGCATCTGTAAATGTATGCCCACTGCAAACGCTCACTGGTTTCAACACTCTGATCGCCTCTGGTGTCCAAATCTGCTAGCATTTGTAAATGTACTGTTTTTCCAAACCCTCGCTGATTTCAACACCCTGGTGTCAACACATGCTAGCATCTGTAAATATGCATCCCGGGTTGTGTTGGAATCCGAGCTTGTAAGTTTTCGCACTGCACTTGCAGAGAGAGTTGCGCCAAAGCATTGTATTTATGTAGGTAATTATTCTTAATTACAGCAAATATGAACTCCAGTAACAGTACAATAAATTAAATGTTTCTAAATATATATATGAAATTTAACTCAATGTTTGGTTTATTAAACTAATGGAATAGGAATATAAAAAAATAGTAGTTTACACTTTTATTGGTGCAAGAATAAAAGCTATCCTAGAATAAAAATACTAAAAATAAATACGAAATGGCAAGGCATTTCTTACTGATGCTTGTTATTTTTATTGTTGGTATTTCACACGATTAAGTGAGTGGAAAAAAACAAAATCGTATCCTTAGTTATAACCAATAACACTTGGCTCCTTCGCGAATCAGATGGATAATAGATAAAAGAAAGCGATTAGCGTCACATTCATAGGCGTGCGTACTGAGATGTATTAATTAATTTAATACATCATCATTCATTAATATTTTTATAATTTTTTAAGTTTCTCAACAAGTTACGACCACTATGTCCACTGTTTAAATAACCGGTATTGACACTTTTTGTTGTAATAAATCTTTAAACGCGTTTTAAACATTCTTACACTATTAATAGTCGTCATTAAAAACATGATTTATGATAATATTTCAGGGATTCGCTTGGTTTCCAAAAGATTTTCATCTTGGAAGGTGTTGCTAAAACGAATTCAGTTCTAGTAGTGTGAAAAGTACGTACCAACCTTTTCTTTATAAATTTGACCCATTAAAACTCAGGAACAAATTCCTAGTATAAAATTTAGTTGTCTTATTCTTACATTCGTCAGTTTAAAACTTTTGGTTGTCAAATTAGAGGTTAGAAAATTTTGACTTAGATGTAACGTTTCCAATTAGTTTGGCGCCTAAAAATACAGATTTATTAGGTATTTAATATAATTAATTTAATTATTTAATATAATTAACGTCTTTTATTTAATGCGAAAATAATAAATATACAGGGTGGCCAATCGAAAACGAAATAGCTTTATTTTTAGCACACTTAATGTCATTATAGGTACTGAAAATCGCTCGGACCCGTAAATTTTATTTCTATGGAGGACACATTAATTCGCTATTTTCACCTGCGTCATTTTAACCCCCTGTAGGGGTTACATCCACTCCTGGCATCTTAAATGGCAATGGGGGTCAAATAACACATCATTTTAAAGCTCTTTTATTTCTCTTTACAATGATACCAAAATTTTTAAATTTAGCTCAATATTGATGGAAAACTTTAGTTGGAAAATTGAACAAAACTTGAAACAGTTTACTTACTTACTTATTTAATTAAATGTTGAAAATGTTGACCACCAGTTTTCATACAGTAATAAAGGTTATGTTGAAAGTGTTCTCGCACATGTTGAAGAACTTGTGGCGCAATTTGATGACACTCATTAATAATTCGTTGTCGTAGATCCTCCAGTGAGGCCGGATGGGTTGCGTAGATTTTAGTTTTTAAGTGACCCCATAAAAAAATCTAACGGAGATCTGATGATGGTGGCGGCCAAGGCAGATGTTGTATAAAAAAATTTAGATCATGTTCGATCATGCTGGTTCACTCATGGTTTCACAAAACTGCAAACATGTATCACAATCGTCCTCATTCAGTTCATGTACCAGTTGTATTTTATACGGATGCCACTTGGGTTTTTTAAAAATCGTTGGATGTTACTGCGGTTAACACCAGATACAGTAGCCATATTCCTCGTACTTAGCGTCGGATCTAGAGCAACGTGCCCTAAAACCGTCACCTCAGTAGCTTCATTTATTACTGGATTTTCAATAATCCGCTTTTTGTTCGCTACAAACCCCGTCTCTCGGAATTTTTGTACCAACTCCAACACATAATTCCGATGGACGCAAAACACATTCAAAACGTTAAGGTTTTTACTTAGGTAAGAAATTGTCGGAATTTCAAACTGAAATTTATTATTCGCCATTTTAACTTCAGAGCGCAATTTTTCAATAAGTAATGGGTCAAATTTAGTATCGCTGTAAAGAAAAATAAAAGAGCTTTAAAATGATGTCCTACTTGTCTCTCATTGTCATTTAGGATTTTAGGGGTAGATACAAGTTGACGCAGTTGAAAATAGCGAATTAATGTCCCCCCTAAGAATAAAATTTACCGAGCGATTTTCAATATAATGACATTAAGTGTACTAAAATAAAGCTTTAGTTTTCAACTGGTCACCCTGAATATCGTAACAATGGTGACGTTGAAAGATTATATCTTTCAAATATATCTTAGCTAATATCTTAACTAATTACTTATTGGAAAAAAATTAAAATTTTCGTAAGCTGCCGTTTGCATTTAGTGTGCCGCAAATGTATATATTCTCGCGAGTATCTCAGGGAAGTATTATTAGTTTAAGAAATCCTATTTTGGACTAAAACATTTATTTTGTAAAATAAAATTACTAAAAACTATAGAAATCGTACAAAAAAAAATTAAAATTGTCATAAACGGTCGTTTCCAATTAGTTTTCCGCAACTGAATATATTCTATCGAGTATCTCAGGATAGTTTTATCAGTTTAAGAAATCCTATTTTGAACTAAAACATTTATTTTGTCGAATAATAGTACCAAAAACTATAGAAATCGTGCAAACTGTCCATAGTTTATTGCCTCCCTTATTTCCAGTTGCACAACCCGATACATAATGCACAAAGCGCTGATTATGGCCTAAATACGACTGAACCGACTGCCTAAACAGGCGAAATGGCTTTGTCGTCGCCGCTTTCCCGATTCTACTATCATTTAATGATGGCCGTTCGGGCATAATGAAGATATTAATTTGCAGATGTATAGGTAGCTAAACATACAAACTGAACCGGTAAATCACCGGCCATTGTATTTTGCAAATAACGCAGAAATTTCTGATGGAGAACTATTAAATTAAAATTTAATTTCGTGACCATCCTGTTTGCAGTTTATATTACGAAAAAATTTTGGCTTGATGTGCTGCAATGATGAACAACATAGTTTTGATGATAATTTTGAAATTTTACAGTTAGGAAACAAATCTGTAAAACATAATTTTTTAGAAAGTATGGAAATAAATAAACATATTATGAAATGACCTGTTGGACTTGAACAGTTTGCCATTGTTAAATTTATAATGTGTTGGAAATTCCACCAGCAACGAAACGGTAGTGTTGTACATTCTATAACTTAAAATTGTATAGTTAAAGGACTTTACCTAATCCTAATGGTATTGTAAACATAATCACCAGGTGGTAAAAATTTTGGATAAAATTTGTTGAGTAGTTAATACATGTAATAATAACAGTTTTTAGTTTATACCAACCATCCGACGAAGACACTGTGTATCGAAACAATTGTCATGTTTTAAGAATAAAAAAAAAGTTTGTGAAGATTTAAACACGTTTGTTGCTATTATTAAATAGTTATTTGTATTGCCCATAATATGCATATTCCCTATTGTGAACATTAATTCGAAAAAGAATTATAATTTTCATTTACAGCTTAAAAAAAAAATCAAATTTATAAAGCAAGACTGAAAGCTTTATAAACTGATGGGAGTTGATTTATAAATTTCTATCTCAGAACATGACTAAATGGCTCTCAACAACAAATAACAGATTTTGACAATGACTATCACAAAATATGTTACCTGTTACTACAAAAGGAAAACATACTTCCAAATGTACGGTCTAGTGTAAATAATAAAAAACGGTATGCCCTAATTAGCAAATTTGCAAATTAACTTTTCATGTAAGAGAAAAACAAAAAGTGTGTGTAAAAATGCAAAAATAATTAATTAACTAAGCTTGAATACGGAAAAGCGCGGTGCGCACGTGGTGGTAAAAGTAATGCGTGTTCCTTTCGTCGGGGACGAATTTGCATTTACGGGGTTGTTAATGTAAAGTGGTTGCATTAATCAAGGGCTGCCGGCCGCAATGACAGGGTAGTTGGCCGGCGATATTAAAGCGATAGTGTACTCAGCGGCGGAACTAAAATGTTTAATTATACGTGTGGTATTATTGATTATAATGGGCACGTACTTTCTTTATTGAGCATAAAGACATTAGTATCCAGATTATAGATAAAGATTTGAGACTTAAGACTAGTTTAAATCACCGAGGAATTTAGGTAAGTTTGCAAGTTAAATGTTTTTCGTGACTTTCTCTTAAGGGAAGCGCTCACTTGTTTAGGTGCCAAACCATAATATGCTATACCCCCAAGACCCTGCCAGGTCAATATCCTTGTATTGTCTGCCCAAGATATCTGCAACCGGCAAAATAATTTAAAGAATGCCAGGGACGGACGGCGTAAACAACGTTTCAGATTTGTTTGTAAACCAGATGTAGTAAGAAAAGTTTAAATCTTATTAACGAAAAATTAAACAATTTTCTTAAAACTGCACTGCAAAAAATGACTGCAAAATTACAGTTTGGTTCCATAAGATATGGCTTATTTTTCCTTAATAAATTATGCTGTTTTGTTATCGCAATAAGTTATGCAAATTTAATTCCTAAAAGAAAATGATTTATAAAATATTTAATTTCACAAAGTAAAGTAATATTACAAATCAAAAATACAGTTTATATTCCGAAATATTATACGTCACAAATTAGCGCCAATTTTTACCTTATATGTTCTGTAAATCAGTGATGGCGGCGCGGCGGCGCCGCCCGGCTATAAAAGTCAACTGTTGACCGAATCGCATGACTTGTTACTGAAAGTGCCGTTTCTTGTGAATCTTCCAACAATAAACAACCATTTTGTTTAGTTCGTTGTTAGTTAGTATACTATTTAACCATGTTTATGTGCAAACTTTGTAATATTAGTTTAAAAACAATTAAGCAATGTTTTTGTAAAGTATATCCTATAATATGTTTTAATATGTTTGTTGTTAAATGTGTTTTATATGTTTAAAACTAAATTTATAGCTTTTACTCTAATAAAAAACCCAACCATAGGTATATGTATTTTATTTATTTGTATATATTGCTTTTTTACTTAGTTTCTTTTGTCACAGATTTCCTGTTTTGTAAATAATTTTTATACCCAACTTTTTCTAGATAAAACGTTATAAAATGCAAGTGAAATCTACGTAAATTTACTTTCTAATTTCTTATTCTGTAACGAGTTCCACTTTATCCACAATTATTATCGATCCTAAACTGAACAAGTATTTTTAGTTACGAAAAAAAAGTAAAGATGTTTTTTCATTTCCAGCAGTTTGTATTTAAGATCCACAATTACATATGTACGAATAACTCGTTATATAATATTAAGAAATTAGAAGAAAGAAAGAAATATACTTCTTACAGCAGCTAAAAATTAAATATTATATTACGCAATTTGAAATGGTAAATATAATCAATTCATATTTCGATTTCGGAAATTAACCTGTTTCGGTAATATATAAAGTAATTTTAAAAGGGAAATTTTAGGTATACATTATTGATATTAAAAAATAATGAATATATTGTGTACAAATTTACTTAATTTATTAGTGAATTTTACCAAAGATATATAGGGAAATAAAATCAGCATGTTTCTGTAAATTTGCGGTACTTTACGTGGGCCTATTTGTGACCAACGTAAAATAACTGAAATTTACAAAGTAATTTTTTGTAGTGTGGTTTACAAACAACTGGTAACGTTGTTTAAGCCTTCCCTTGCATTCTTTCAATTCTTTTGCCGGTTGCAGATATCTTGGGTGGAATATACCTATGGTTTCCATGCATGCTCAAATTTAAAATCAATTTCTGTCAGTCTCGGAGCATTAATTTAATTTCTATAATTTCCCTTAAAAACTGTGAACAATTTAGATCGGTAGAAAAAAATTAAAATTTCCAAAACTTCTCTACAAATTTTAAGGAAAACAAATTAATTTTACATGTAACGTTGGGCGACTTAAGGCTTTATAAATTACTGGGATCCGATGTTTAAACTTTTGCTCCAGAAATACTGGGAAAAACAAATTTTTATGCCTTGGGGCAAATAAGCGGTAGATAAGCTTTATACTTCTTTCCTTTTCTTTAATTTCAAAAATACATCACCAATAGGGAATATGCATACAATCCAAATAAATACATATTTTTTTTATTCTCTACATAAATTAAATACTTATGGTGGTCGTTTTTATTCATTTATTTTGGTCTTTATTAACAAAAATAATTATACTACAAATTTTCATACAAAATTCGAAATTTGAAAATCGTGATACTATTGGTTGTGACGTCACATATCATGTAGATAGAAGAGTTATAATGGCAAGTACATGGTGAATTCCAGTGTTAATTATTTTGATTATTTCCCACAGGTTAAGAAATTTACGGAATAAGAAACATTACATTTGAATAAAAGGAAAGTTTAACAATGGCCGGAACGAAATTTTGCAAATCGAATAATTTGCCAAAAGTTGATGCTTCTTTGACTTTAAAATTTCGTTACAAATACTTACTATTTGTTGAAACAGAAAAAAAACATACAGCCAAATATGCTTAGTTAATTTGACGATTAATGATATTTATGCAAAATTTTTGATTAACTTTGCACTAAGTATGTACTTTCGTCCAACATTGGCTGTTCTGGCCACGTGAAAAATAAGGTGTTGCGGTGGTATTTTTGATCACTGGCAGAATACAATATAGATTTCATTGTTTAATAAAAGAATTATACGCAAATTACATTGCAATACAAAAAAAACGTAACACAAAGAATAATTATTATTATTGTCTGGGCAAATAACACTATTTTACAGTAGACCTAAAATTACATTGAGTTGTAATAAATACATTTTTTCTCGCTTGGCTTTTGTAACCAACTTAATTACATTTTTAAAATCTTTTTCAGTGTATACTATATCATAAGGTCATTACTTTTTATGCCTGAATATTTGTATCTTCACTGACTAGTCGCCTTCTGTTCCCTGATAAGTGTAGACAGTAACGTTCTTCATGCTACATTGTCTTCTTTCCAATGAATATAAAACATTATTCACGAAAAATATTTGTTTTCCACGGCACGGCCTAGCCAGTACCAACTGATATCCGACATCGGGAAAAACGGAAACTCTGGCGACGCCATGCTTTGATATCGTCTCTCGGTCTCCGGGTTTCCTTTCATCGATATTGCACCTCCGGATTATTGGCCCATGTCTCACCGGACGCAATTTATTATTGCTCCGACGAAAACTCAATTTGTTCGCCATCGTAAAGACTGACAGCTGGCTCTTGCTTTATTGCCAATGTAAAATGTCGCGTGATACATTTCAATTATGTAAGTAATCCATCTCACAACAATATGTAACATAGAAGCACGTTACCACGACGCTGAAATTGTTCTTTGGCGAAATGTGGGTACGATGTTAAATTTATATACCTAAACAAAGTGTTTTAAATTACGATAGGTACATACCTATACGAGTTAAGATGAAAATTATATGTACAAAACTAAATCAAATTCTAAAACGTTGTGCTTTTCCTTCTACAGAGATCCACGGTATTTCCATTAGTAAGTACTTATACTCGAAGCGTACTTATACTGTTCCAGATAAAAAATGACATAATGTAAAATTACAAGAAATTAAAAGCTATCAAATTAGAGAAAATTGCTTCCAATGTAAACGAACGATGCTATCTCAAGCTATTCCATATCACTATAGTTTGCCTTACATAAACTTACTCTTATAGTGTCATGTGCAGCTCCTAAAAATAATTTTTTGCTAAAACAAAAACTTTTTACTATCATTTTATACTTGTTGTTCACCTATAAATAATAATTCTTAGTTGACATTTTCTGAATAGGTCTGTACTTTGCTGAAAAAGGCAATTTTTTTCCTCGGTCATAAATAGTAAAGTAGAACAATTGGAACAAGGTCGCTAGAGCCGTTGCTACAAGAACGAACTATTCCTACCACGGATAGGCCCGCGGTGAGTCCCGATTTGAACCCTATCAAGCACTTTTGAGTCAAAATACACCCAAACTCTTGAGCATGTGGAAAAAGCTTTAATCGAAGAATGAGAAGGTATACCATAAGAAATCTGTAAAGAATCATACGAAGCGCCACGTAGGTATCGTTATTCGTGCTGGTGAAGGACACATGCAATATTGGACACACAAACTCAAATAGCGCAATGCGCTATACCGGATACGCATGTATCTTTATTGCGTTTTCCGTAGTTTTTCTAATTGGTAATAATTATATCATAGGAATAACTGATAACTTGAATGTTACATTTGTTCATTTATTAGGAGAAAAGTGTGGTTTTAAGAATTTGGAAGTCTCGTCTGTATATCGTTTCTAATTAAAAAGATATTAGAAGTATAAAGAAGTATTCCCTTAATTTTTGAGCAAATTATGATATTAAAAAGCAATTTTTCAATTTTAATAATATTTTATTACATGTTTAGAATTTACGTTTAATTCGTTCAATTAAAATTAGTTTATAAACTTTAAGAGTTGGTCCTGGACATTGATACTCGGTAAGAACAGGAACCAATAACGAAACAACACGGTCAGATTTAGAGTTTTTAATTAATTATTTGAGCACATACGTATTAACTCGCAGCTCACAGAACCTTTAGGTATCATCAAGTTCAACTTAGCTTCGGCATTTAATTAAATAACGGACCCAGTCCGACAGCATCAGCTGCGGAAGTCAGATAAGGTCGAAAGTTGCCAAGTGATATAAGATAGTGAAGGATAGTAAACAGTTACTGTCAAACATTTATCCAATTAGAACGAAGTTCGGGATTATCAAGCGGGTGTGTAATATTATTGAAATAAATGCAACGAATAAAAAAAGCAATTAAGGGTCGTTTGTACATGCGGAAAACGCACAAATTCATCAGCTGTTAGATTTTAGGCCTCTTTAAAAGGTAATATTTAATAGGTAATCTACCCGTTAGTTTTCGCCAGAATATGTAAAATCAGTTGTTTGATTAGATTTTTAATATCTGATTAAAACAGGTAACAGACATTTACTTTACTTAGAAATTAGTTTAGGAAAATTTTAGGTATTCCAATTTTTTTAGTCAGTAAATTATAATTTTGGATAATTTGAAAAACAAGAAAAATATAATTAGTAATGATTGGATATGATAATATAAGAAGTATATAAAATATTGTAAAGGGATACCCAATTTTATTTCAATATAGAAAAACTGTAAAATATATGGCCAATCCAAGCTCTGAATAAGCTTCAAGAATAAGAAATATAGGTATCTGATTTCAATAAACAAGAAAATTGGACAATGACGACTTATGAACAATGACAGGACAAAAACCTGTCAAAACATAACTGATCAACTATAAGATCTTAATTTAAGCCAGTACTAAATCTTAAACCTTCTTAGTGAATCTGAACGTTAATGTATAATAAATAATGTATGTATGTATAAAGAGCGTGAAAAAGTAATATATATATATATATATATATATATATATATATATATATATATATATATATATATATATATATATATATATATATATATATATATAATTTCTTATAATATGTGGATCAAAGGACAATCGAAGCAAACACGAGATAAAGAACAGAATAGTATATCAAAATCAAAAAAAGGTACTACCGATAAAGAACAAGCAACGTAGGTACAAAAACAACATTAAGTAAGTTCTGTCTAACGGTATATTGCTGTCTTTATGGTTGCCTGGGGATCAGTGTAGATAAGACTGTTCCTGTCCCTGTATCTTTTTCCTAAATTCATCCCCAGACAGATTTCAATAGCATGAATTTCTGCTTGAAAGGTGGTGGTTTACCTGCTTCTTGTGATTAACCTATATGACCCCATTGTCGCTTCATACATGATAAAAAATACCAAGGTGTGGGAGGTTGCTGCAGTTGGAGTAGTGTAATGCAGCTAATATTAACCAACTTGAGGCTTAAGCCCCCAGTTCTTCACCACAATTGGTTTGAGGGAATAATCGAAGGTAAACGAGCTAGGATAGACTAAAACAGATTATATTCACCAATGGGATTTAGGTATGAACAGATTTAGGGAAGTAAAAAATCTAGCGCAAAGCAGACCAAGGTCAAATAAATCCTAGGATTGTTAATGCCAACATTGACGTGGATAGATAGGCGAGGTGAGACCTTATTTCATTGAGTATTTTTAAAAAAAAGCTAACACTTCCTCGTCATCCTAAAGCATACAGAAGCTAAAACCAATTCTCACCATCATCTACATTCCCAAAAAACCCCTTCGGCGAGCGCATAATGCACAAGGGGGACCGCGGCCCCTTGGGACGTTGCCTAACTCGATTCGGGCGGCCGCCGTCGTGCCCTGGGCCCCAATCAATATAGGCGGCGCGCCGCGCGGGGGCCAATTACATGCCCACTTACCGCCTAACGCCGTTTGCATACATTTAGAACGATCGCGACAAAGGGACTCTTTTGTGAAAATTTTGCGTTTAAATTTATTGAAAAGTAAGAACTGTATATTGGCAGTGATAAGATGTAATTTTAGTCGATTTGAAATGATAATAGGTATCAGTGTAGATTTTTTAATGTCCTTGGATAATTTTAAATGGAAAGGGTAATATGCTATACACTGTTTTTATTGAGAACATGTCATTAGACATGAAACATAGTATCGCCGACTCCCTCTCGACTTTGCTGGCAAGAATGCCTGCTTTAAAATAATGTCCCTCTCGACTTTGCTGGCAAGAGTGCCTTCTTTAAAATAAGTTTTCAGTCACGTTCATCAGGTTTTAGTTATGGTAAAGCCATTGATCAGATGCCTGAACTTTAACAACTGTTTTTGAACAAATTAATCACTTGGACTTGAAAGATATATGGTTCCAGCAGAACAGGGCTACTGACCATACAACGGAAGAAACATAGCTGTTTAGAGCAACAAATTTCCCAAACGGATTTTTTCCAGAAAAAAAGTCGATTTTCCGCAAAATTGGTTGATGTGAACATGGTATTCATTCAAGAGCAGAAAAAAAAACATACAAGCAGTTATCGAATTAATGGAAAGACAATGAATTAATGAATGTGACGAAAACCTCTTTCAAAGGATTCCTTTTAACATGGCAATGAGAAACAAATGAGAATTATTAATTAACTAAAATGACTGGGAATCTTCAGGTATCATCGAGTTTAACTTAACCTCAACATTTCATTAAATAGCGGTCTCGATCCGAAAAGCATCTGCGGATGTCAGATAAGGAGGAAAGTTTCCGAGTGGAATAAGATACTAGATGATAGTAAACATCTGTCAAGTCCTGTAGTCATAATATCAAATTAAAAATTTATTTTGACTCAATTTTTCAGAGTTGTAGACGTATCAGAAGTGGTTACGTATGTAGGTATTAAACAAAATCAAAAATTATTAAATGCAATAGTTTTCACAATGTAACCATGTACTCGTATTGCTTTACTTTATTTCGAAACTCACATAATTCTCACCTATATGTCGATAAATTACCAGAATAATATCTACAGTGCTTCAAGCATGGAAATGCGAAACAAACAACTGGTCGAATTTCAGAAATAATTATTATTTTGGCACGAACATATTAACTAGGAATCTTTAGGTATCATCGCGTTTAACTTAACCTCAACATCTAATTTAATAACGGTCGCCGTCCGAAAATCATTTGCGTAAGTCAGATAAGGTCATCAGTTGCCCAGTGGGGTAAGGTAGTAACATTTGCTGTATAAATCCTGTGATAATTAGGTAAGTATACCAAATTAAGAATTTATGTCAACTCGAATTTTTTTTTTTTATTTTTCACTTTTAGTCGTATTTAACCTAGTTCTGTAGTTAAACAAAACTATTAAATGCAATAGTTTTAAGATGGAAACATTTACTGGTAATGCTTTTACTTTAGTTTCACACTCACATAACGTTCACGTATCTGCCGAACAAAGTACTAAAACAATATCAAAAGTGCTTCAAGCATGGAAATGAGAAACAAACAACAGGGCAAATTTCCGAATTATTAATTAATTATTTAGGCACAAACGTAATAACTGAGAATCTTTAGGTATCATCGAGTTTAACTTAACCTCAACATTTAATCAAATAACGGTCTCGGTCCGAAAAGCATCTGCGGAAGTCAGATAAGGTCGAAAGTTGCCTAGTGGGATGAGATAGTAGAAGATAGTAAACATTTACTGTCAAACATCCATCCAATTAGTGTGGAGTTTGGGATTTATTATGCGAGCATATTAAAATAGACTCGGCAGTGTTTACTTAGCGAATGCCTGCTATAGGAGACTTGCAGCGCTCTCGGATAATTGCCCAGCCCAGGCCAATTAACCTTCTTATATAGAACATAATGGCAACATATAAATAAGCGGCGCAATTTGCGTTGTTAAGGGAACGTTTTGCTGATGCAAAAGTAAACTCGATTCGAACAATGTTTCTTGTCATTCCCATAACGATTGTATTGTATGAACATAGGATTTATTCTTAATAATGGCATTTAAGTTATTAAATTGGGGAAGTACCTAATAACGATGTTCAAGTCCACATGGTTATAGAACAGGTAAGAGGAGCTAAGGCGCAAACAAGAAGTAGTGTAGAGTTGACACAGCAATTTCCAGCTAGACTGACCTGCACTAAGTAAGGCGCAAACAAGAAGTAGTGTAGAGTTGACACGGCAATTTCCAGCTAGACTGACCTGCACTAAGGTATGCTGGGAATGAAATATCTAATAAGAAACAGAAGACTCCAGTGGCTTGTGTGGCATCTGATGAGAAGAAATGATTATGTCGGCTAAAGAGTAACGGTAAAATGGGAGAGAAAAATACCACATCAGAGATAAATGAATAGAGTATGAAGTCAAGAATAAGATAGAAATAACAGACGAAGCTCGGGACCGCCTACTATGGAGATTTACCATAAAAGAAAAAAAAGAAGAAGTAGTGGCGAAGATTAGAATTATTATGTCTCAATTTAATTTATTTATGGACTAGTAATAATAAAATTTAAACACACAAATGCAATGATTCCAATTTCAAACCGAAGAACAGATGATCGTAATTTAATTTTGAAGCAGTGTATTTTAATAAAACCGCATGTTAATTGTCTTGTGGAAAATAGTTGGATTAAACCATTACATCCAGATTCTCCAAAGCTAGTCCGGTCTAATTTGACAACCAAAAGTTTTAAACTGACAAGTGTAAGAATAAGACAACTAAGTTTTATACTGTGACTTTATTTCTGAGCTTTTTCGTAAATTTATAAAGAAAAGAGCAAATTTCCAAGATGAAAATTATTTGGAAACCAAGCAAATCGCTGAAATATCAGAATAATTCATAAATTTTTAATGACGACTTATGAACAATGACAGGACAAAAACCTGTCAAAACATAACTGATCAACTATAAGATCTTAATTTAAGCTAGTACTAAATCTTAAACCTTCTTAGTGAATCTGAACGTTAATGTATAATAAATAATGTATGTATGTATAAAGAGCGTGAAAAAGTAATATATATATATATATATATATATATATATATATATATATATATATATATATATATATATATATATATATATATATATATATATATATATATATATATATATATATATATATATATATATATATATATATATATATATATATAAATGTAAATGCGAAGATTTACTTCTTCGCTAGTGCAGCGAAAAGGCCGTGAATGAAAAATAAAAATAATGAGGACTATCTTTGATTCTGGTCTGGGTGACCTCCTGCTATCGATTTCTGGGCCCTTACCCATCAGCGGGCAGGCTTACACCCAGGGTGGCTGAAGAACAGACCACATATATATATTATATATATATATATATATATATATATATATATATATATATATATATATATATATATATATATATATATACGGGTGTTTCAAAAAACATGTGCCATCGCTTAAAGGGAGATTCTTTGAAAGAAATTAAGGCAAAAAGTTCTTATGAACATGGGTCCGCAGATGCTTTGTTTCAAAGATACAGGACGTTCAATTTTTAAATGGTCTTTACATGTTAAAACCGATGGTTGGGAAAACTAAACCAGTAAGACGGTTAATAAAATTAAGTTTATCTCCTAAACGAAATGAAAATTGAAAAAATATGAAGAGACAAGTTTTGTTAAGAATTTAACATACTATTTGACTGATATACGAAAATATGAAGAAATCAGTGGCGTACATGTTTTTACTGGAAAAATATTGTACCGTCTTCTCATATGTGCGCCCCTGGAGGACCTGTCAAAGTCTTTTCATGGTCAGAATTATTCTTAATTTAAGTATTTTACACAACGTAAATTTCATCAAAATTGATGAAGCCATTTTGAAAATATTTTGGAAAAACTGAAAAAAACTTAAAAATTTAACACCCTGTATCTTTGAAACGAAGCATCTGCGGACCCATGTTTATATGAACTTTTTGCCTTAGTTTCTTACAAGGAATCTCCCTTTAAGCGATGGCACATGTTTTTTGAAACACCCTGTATATACAGGGTGATTCAAAAGTACTTTGACAAACCTGTATATACACAGGGCGAGTCAAAAGTACTTTGACAAACTTCAGGAGGTGATTGCTGGCATTATTTTAAGGCGAAAAGTTCATATAAACAATGGTCCTTGGCGGCTTCGTTACGGAGATACAGGGTGTTGAAAAATTAGATGCCTCCATCTTGGCTGAGGGTGACATTTCCAACAATTTATTTAAGGCAATTTTATAACTGTTACTTATTTATTTAAATAAATTAGTTGTTATTTTAATAATGTCTGAATGTTTGGATCAATTTAAAATACACTTTTTTGATCAATTTAAAATATTTTTTTAATACATTTGTTTAGCCGAATAAAATAATGATTTACCTTTAAACCGTTCCCCGTATGAAAAACACGCAAGAGACTTTTTTTGTTTCAAATAAAGCAAGGCCTCACAAAATGGTAGTTAAAATAAAATAAGTCAGTGGCGTAGCATAGTTTTCACAAATAATGTTATATGAAAGTTTCGAACCGACGCCACTGGTTAAATTGAAGAAAGCGATATACTTTTAAAATGAGTGTCCTTAGGTGCTTATCTCATCCACCGAATTTCATAACACGAGCTCAAAACGTTTAGAAGCTACTTAGAAATTCTTATTTTTTTTTTAATTTTTCAACACCTTGTATCTCCGTAACGAAGCCGCCAAGGACCATTGTTTATATAAACTTTTCACCTTAAACTAATGCCAGCAATCACCTCCTGAAGTTTGTCAAAGTACTTTTGACTCACCCTGTATACAGGGTTTTTCAAAAAACATGTGCCATCGCTTAAAGGAAGATTCTTTGAAAGAAATTAAGGCAAAAAGTTCTTATGAACATGGGTCCGCAGATGCTTTGTTTCAAAGATACAGGACGTTCAATTTTTAAATGGTCTTTACATGTTAAAACCGATGGTTGGGAAAACTAAACCAGTAAGACGGTTAATAAAATTACATTTATCTCCTAAACGAAATGAAAACTGAAAAAATATGAAGAGATAAGTTTTGTTAAGAATTTATCATACTATTTGACCGATAAAAGAAAATTTAAAAAAATCAGTGGCGTACATATTTTTATTGGAAAAATATTGTACCGTCTTCCCATATGTACGCCCCTGGAGGACCTGTCAAAATCTTTTCATGGTCAGAATTATGCTTAATTAAAGTACTTTACACAGTGTAACTTTCATCAAAATTGATGAAGCCATTTTGAAAATATTTTGGAAAAACTGAAAAAAATTAAAAAATGTAACACCCTGTATCTTTGAAACGAAGCATCTGCGGACCCATGTTTATATAAACATTTTGCCTTAGTTTCTTACAAGGAATCTCTCCTTGAGCGATGGCACATGTTTTTTGAAACACCCTGTATATATATGGGTGTCCAAGGAGTATGTGGCAAAATTTAGGCAGTGTGCAGGTGAGGTGAAAATAACACCACAAGTTCCTAAAATTTTTTTTCCTATGAGCCCTCCTTGTGGAGATACGGGCCCCTAAAGGACGCCAATGGAATTTAATTTTTTCTAAATAACTTTTAAATCGCCCGGTAGATTTCGATAATTTTTTAGTATGATATATTTTAAGATAGGCCCTTAAAAGTACAGCTGTAGAAAGCGTTGTAGCTTATTCAGAGTTTCAGGGACGGACTAGCTCAAACACACATAACCAAATTTTTTTTACACCCTGTACATTATGGACACGAAAACCATTTTTTTAGATACTATGTACCTTTTACCAAAAATAAAGTACTCTTCGTTGAAACCGCTAAAATCAATGGTTTCCGAGAAAAATCATCTTAAACGCAGTAGTACCTTCGACGTGGTTAATTTCTAATCCTGCAAAAAAAATACTGAAAAACCTTTTTTTTTTCAAAATGTGTACAGCTTTTGCAATCTGTTAATTTGAAATTAAACAAATAATGCATCATAAAGATCGTTCACGTTATACGTTGTACAGAGTGTTACGAAATTATGAGTAATTGCACAACTAAGTTTTATTGCCCGCTTTTCTATACTACGTAACTTTTACTAAAAATAATAACAATTTAAATGAGCTTTAAAAAATAATATGTAATCGTATCAAATTTTCCACATGCCGCTCCTCCCAACTTCGATGCATTTTTTTTGGTCTATGAATAGACGGCCGCTAAACTTTTGATGCATTTTTATTTTAAAAAAAGAGCAAGCCATGGAAAAAAAAGGAAAAATAATTGCCATATTTATTCTGGTACTGTCAAGTAGAAATCACTTGAGTTTTCAATCAGTTAAGGATAATAGTATATTATTCAATGAGCATATAATGGTGGCTATTATTCACGCAGATGAAGTTTATGACACGAGCCGCAGGCGAGTGTCATAAATCATCCAAGTGAATAACAGCCATTATATGCGAGTAGAATACTATACTTTATCCAGGACTATCAAAAAAATTTAGATAATATTAATATATGTTTTTATTTTTAAATGTTGACGTTCTGAATTAAACTCGGAATTAAAGTAGGTCACCACAACAGCGCGACAACGCAACGTGACGAAGCTAATGTTTTCATAGCCACCTTTGTTTTTTATTTTGTGCGTACAATCGCATTCCAAGCCGGTTTGGATCGAGCACAGCTCTTGTTTGGAGTTTGGATCGAGATATCCGTGGAAGCGGTGAATAATGAAACCGTTATTCACTAGTGAATAATGAATATTATTATTATTTCATAAACTCATGTATAATAATCAAATTATAGACGAGTCGTGGATAAATTTAATTATGGAGTTCACCTTTCAAGAATATGCTGACATGCATCTCATATATGGTCAAGCTTTAAGTAATTCATCAGAAGCCAGAAGGCTTTATGGTCAAGCTTTTCCAAATAGAATTTTACCTGACAAGAAAACATTTATAAATATTGATCGCCGTTTGCGAGAAACTGGTAAGAAAGAAAAACTGTGAGTTAATTTTGTTTGCAAATTCATATCTTCCTTTTAGGGAGTTTTTTACCCAAGCGTGGTGGTGAGGGTGGTCAGAGAACCGTACGGACCCCTGAAACGGAAGAAAGAATATTGGATGCTGTTGCCGAGAACCCATCGACTAGCGTAAGAAAGTTGTCAAACCCACTTCATGTCACTAAATCAATTGTCGATCTAGTCCTAAAAGAACAACTTTTGTATGCTTTTCATATTCAGAAAGTTCATGCCATGACCGCTGATGATTATCCAGCGAGAGTTTGTTACGCTAACTGGTTTCTCCAAAAACAAAGGGAAACTAATAATTTTGTAACCAACATACTATTTACAGATGAAGCAGGATTTGGAAGAAATGGCGTAATTAATTCACATAATCTCCACGTATGGGATGAAGAAAATCCTCACGCGACAATCCAAACGAAGCATCAGCAAAAATTCCATGTAAATGTGTGGGCTGGAATTCTGGGTAATCGCTTAATTGGACCATTCGTCCTACAACACAGATTAAATGGTGCAGGGTATCTGCAGTTCCTTCAAGAAAACCTAAATGAATTGTTGGAAGATGTACCCCTTGAATCTAGAAGACAAATGTGGTTGATGCACGATGGTGCTCCACCTCACTTTGATATTTTAGTGAGAGAACATTTGGATAACACATTTCCTGATTTCGTGGCCCCCTAGATCCCCAGATCTAAACCCCCTAGATTTTTATTTATGGGGTCACTTGATGAAGAAAATCCTCACGCGACAATCCAAACGAAGCATCAGCAAAAATTCCATGTAAATGTGTGGGCTGGAATTCTGGGTAATCGCTTAATTGGACCATTCGTCCTACAACACAGATTAAATGGTGCAGGGTATCTGCAAGAAAACCTAAATGAATTGTTGGAAGATGTACCCCTTGAATCTAGAAGACAAATGTGGTTTATGCACGATGGTGCTCCACCTCACTTTGATATTTTAGTGAGAGAACATTTGGATAACACATTTCCTGATTTCGTGGCCCCCTAGATCCCCAGATCTAAACCCCCTAGATTTTTATTTATGGGGTCACTTGAAAAATCTCGTCTACTCTACGCCGGTAAATAATCGGGAAGAATTACTTGCAAGAATAGCATACCATTCCAATAATATCCGAAGCAAACCAGGCATATTTTTTCAAGTTCAGCGGCAGTCTATTCGTAGACTAAGAAAGTGCGTTCAGATTGGAGGCGCCCATGTGGAAAATTTGATATGATCTAATGTTATAGTGTTGAAAATTTATTATGATTAAATATTATTTTTTAAAGTTTATCTAGAACTTAATTATGAGCAATAAAACGTAATAGTTGTGCAATTACTCATAATTTCGTAACACTCTGTACAACTTATAACGTGAACGATCTTTATGATGCATTATTTGTTTAATTTCAAATTAACAGATTGCAAAAGCTGTACACATTTTGAAAAAAAAAGGTCTACTGCACTTTTCCAGTATTTTTTTTGCAGTATTAGAAATTAACCACGTCGAAGGTACTACTGCGTTTAAGATGATTTTTCTCGGAAACCATTGATTTTAGCGGTTTCAACGAAGAGTACTTTATTTTTAGTAAATGTTATGGTTATTGTTCTTCTGAAGATGCGCAGTGTTAACATAAGAGCGTGATTTCAATTAGTACTGTACGTATTAACAAGCAAGTCGGCGAATCGCAAATGACTAGATTTGTGTAATATTTTAGATCTAATTATTTATAAAATAAAGTTATGTTTGCATTTCACACGTTTATTTTAAATCAGCAAATTCCCATATAAACCTTCTAACACTGTGCGCAAACAGTCGCGTGTTTCTGCACACTTTCGGCATATTACGAACTACCAAAGTCGCTGCGATGCGATAGAAAAATATAATCAAACACACGACGGCAAAGCTAAACTGAATTGCTGCTCCGGCCGACCCCCCCCCCCCCCCCGCGCGCGCGCGCGATGAAACGCCACTGAGGGCAGCCTTACTCATGATCGCATATGCTTGGAATAACGATAATCGTAAACACACCGTTAATAAAAGAATCACTACCAGTGGCGCACCCAGGGGAGGGGGGGGGGGGGCAAACCAACGACCTAGATACACAGAAATTAAAAAGTGCACTACTAATTTTATTGAAGAAATCCACCGAATTACATTCAAGACAAATCTGCCCCCAAGACAAAATCGTGGGTGCGCCCATGATCACTACATTTGTTATATTATGCAGTGATGTGAAATGACGGTCATTTATCATTGGTGACAAATGACCGTCATGTGACGGTCATATGACTGTCATATAGGTCATTTATAAAAAATACCCTTAATTTAGATTCGTCATAAAACTAAAAGTTTAAAAAATACTTTGTATTTAAAAAAGAATATGCTTACAAAATTTAAAAAAGAAAAGCATGTCTTGAAGTTTCATCATGTTCTTCGGCGTCATGTGCAAATTCGTCACTTATTTCGTTTTTGTCTCGTTTTAGAATTAAGCCAGGAATATTCTAAAACGCGACAGAGCACGCGTGATGTCTTCATTTCTATGATGCTCGTGACTTTTTCTTGCTTAATTTTTACTCTTGCGTCGAAACATGAAATTTAAGGTTGGGTTAAATGACCTGATGGTCATTTATTAATGTGACGTGACGGCCATGACGTCATGACCGCATAAAATGACGGGGTCATATGACCGACACACATCACTGGCTATATGTTTTATATGTTGTGTTGTGATACTCTTATGTAACGTTAACTACAAGCTAAAGTAAGGGTTTCAAAATTCCTCCTAATATTATCTGTTAAACCGTTGCGTTGAATCAACAGTTAGGTTTTCAGCAAATCCCAAACGTATATGAATAAAATCACCCTAAATAAAACTAATACGGTAAAAAGGCGTCTTATGAGAGCCACTCCAGACAAATGGCCTATCATAATGCAACGAAAGGAATCACCGGGAGTAAACAGCGCGAAAACGGGGCAAATGTAAATGTTCTTATGGTTTCCTGGGGAATTGTCATCGTCGAAACCGCGGCAAAAATCGCTTTTGAACGATTATTGCGCCGGGAACAACGACAATCGCAGCTGATATCGATGTCGGCGGGTGTCGAGCGCCAAGTTCCCACGGACGTTTCAAATCTATTACGGCGGCTTACGCTGCGAAAGGAATTATATAAAATGTGGGATAAAAAGTTGAGTAAAGATATTTTAAACACGGTATTAAAAGGTAATTTTGAAAAGCTTAAGAGTTCTTTCCAGAAAATAAATATAAGAGAAATGTCGAATTGAATTTATTTTAGTAAATCATTAAATTTGCTTGAGAAGTTAATGTTAATTATAATATTATAGTTGATCACACAAAGGGAAGAGTTTTGACTTATGAATGTGTACTGTGTAGATCAGAGTAAAACAGAGCAATCCATATACAGGGTAATTAGAATGTAAACGTATTCCATTGGGAAGGTGTTAGTAGACCCCATTTGCAATTATTGATTTAACCATAATATCAATTATGCAAAACCTAATGGTTTTTGTAATATTTTAATATTTGTGTTTTTTAGAAACGCTCCAACTTCTATTACTAATATTTTAAATTAAAAGATATATATATCTATATATATATATATATATATATATATATATATATATATATATATATATATATATATATATATATATATATCTTTTAATGTAAAATATTAGTAGTAGTAGTTGGAGCGTTTCTAAAAAACACAAATATTAAAATATTACAAAAACCATTAGGTTTTGCATAATTGATATTATGGTTAAATCAATAATTGCAAACGGGGTCTACTAACACCTTCCCAATGGAATACGTTTACATTCTAATTACCCTGTATATGGATTGCTCTGTTTTACTCTGATCTACACAGTACACATTCATAAGTCAAAACTCTTCCTATATATATATATATATATATATATATATATATATATATATATATATATATATATATATATATATATATATATATATATATATATATATATATATATGTAATACATTTTTAGTGTTCCTTGAAACGGAATACTTATGGAATCACTTCGGTGTCCGTCCGTCCGTCCGTCTGTCACAGGCGATTTTCTTTAAATCTCTTCGACGTAAAATTTGAAATTTAGCACAGCAATAGTCCAATTATAGACGTGAAGTATGAAAAGGTAAATTTTGATTCTGGGGGTTAATTCCGGGAGGTAAACCGGGCAATGAAAAAAAAATTCAAGGCCATCGGGTAGGGTGTCAAATGAAAGCGTACTAAAGCAAGAATTCAACAACATATGTATATGATTTTTTTATGCATTTTTAAACATTTTTCGGGAAACCCTAAAAAATTGCTGTCACCTACGCTTATCACCAGAAGGATCGGTCAAAAATCAAAAATGATCAGTATTGAAAAATTCTAGCGCGATCAATTGTTATATGCAATTTATTTGTTTATCTCCTTATAACTGCTGAACCATTAGTTTTAGAGAAATCATTTTCCGACAAAAAATATTTCTCACGGTGTAAGGACCAACTTTTGTCCCTACACGATTTTCAAAACTTTTAATTTGGCCTACTCAGCTCCGCGTATACGCGATGTGATACGGCGTTGGTGCCATCGGCGGCGGGTAGCGCGGCAAATGGGCGGTGATCGGGCGGCCGAGGTTTGCTTAAGTTAAGTGGGGGGCTGATGGCACGGAACACTAATTGTGCAAGTAGGTATAGCTTGCACTTGACCGAATTTTTTTGTTTAATATATCACTTTCCCTCGTTAGTTTAAGTACACACTAACACAAGATTATTTAACAAAAATAATGTAAAATATGTTATAATGTCCTTTACTGTAGTAGTACAAATATTATTAAAAAACCATTAGGTTTTGCGTCATGGATATTATGGTTAAATCCGAGGTTAAATCAATTGCAAATGAGCTCTACTAACAACTCCCTAAAGGAATACGTTTACTTATCAGTCACCCTGCATATAAATGCAAGAATCAGTTTGTTTGTTCAATAACGTCAATGATAAAATGTAATTGATTCATTTCTTTCTGTCACTAACTGTCTACACATTATTTGTGTGAGTATTAAATAAAAATAAGTCGAAAAATAAATTTATCTAAACCCGAAATCCAGAAATCCACGCGAGCGATGCCGCGTGTAAACGCTTGAGAACGGACCGCGATAATACTTTACTTGCATTTTAGATTGGATGACCTGTAAAAAATGTCAAGAAAGTATTGTATTTTAAAGTGTGTTCGTTTAACTACGAAGACTCCTGAAAAATTATTTTTTGCATTTTTTTTTTCTCTTGTGACAGTCCACGAAGGCCGACGTCTACGAACCATGTACGGTGGGTAAACTAGAAAAGTTAACTTTAGGGATTACGCCGCCGTTGGACCCGAAAAATTCACTTCTCTCGGGATTTTTTTAAATACTAAAGCACTTGTTTTTTGTTAATATTTTTATTTTGATCTTACATAATAAGTACATGTTTTTAAGTTGGCCTTACAAATTTTTCATTTCTTTTTATCAAAAAATATTCCCAAAGAATTTACATTTCAGGATAAAAAATGCATCTCTCTATTATAAAGAGGTACATCAACCTGAGCAAAGTTCATCTTATTGTAAGTTGATTAAGAAATTTAAAACTTTTATTCTTTTTAATATTTAGATAGTTGCATAAATAGATAAACATAAAACAAAAGTAAGAATACCTTTGAATTAGATTTGGATGAGCTGAATTTTCGCAAAAAATCTCAGAAACTAAAAAATTGTAAAATAATGCTACAAATTTGTATACTGGCGTAGCATTGGAAAACGAACAACTTTTTTGTAACTTTTACTCAAATTCCTACGAAGAATCCCATTTTTTAAATTTATTAGAGAAAAATGCATTTTGTCAGATAACGCAAGTAAAGCGACTGTGATTACGAACGATATTTTATATCCCTAAAAAAGCAAAAGCTAATCTAAAGTCAAATTTTACCTAAAATGTTCTATTAAATACAGAGTTTTCTTTTAGACACGCTATAATGTTTAGGTATTCATCACAATCTTCGGTAAAACTTTTTAAAAATTCTTTTTAACAAACTGTACTTACTTGTTTTATTTTGTAAAATATTTTTAACCATGTTATTTACTTTATTCAATAGGTAACACCACTTTTTTAAACCGCTGTGTAACGTGTATGAGCATAACCTAAGTTTTTTGCCATAAAACTGATGGGATGCACCTCCGAGTAAGTTCAGTGTTCGCGGGGATGAAGCAGTAATTAATAAATAACTTAACTTTAGATTTTTATATGACGCATTTCAGCACGTAAATAGTGAACAAAAATTCATCTATGAGGGGCAGATTGTCTGACTGGCCTTTCATAAACCCTTGATTAATTGCAAACGAAAGATACCACTTATTTTACATTTAAATTATTATTATTTTAGAAACCTATTTTGTTTAAAACTTTTTAGGAAATATACCATTAAAAACGGTTTCATAATTGTAAATAAATAATGTAGTAGCGATATGACGTCATCGCGCTACCGCGCCGATCTATGAAATTTGAAAATACCTCAAAATTTTTCATGGCTACAAATTCAGAAGTACTGCATGAAATGCATTAAAAATGCCGTAATCTACGTAACCGGGACTTTACTACATACGTTTTTTCGTATTTTTTAAAAGTAATTAATTTAATTGTCTAGTAAAATGCATTTTATCAAGCGATCAAACGTTATACAGCAATTATCATTTTTTAATTAAAATCGTAATTTAGTAGATAAAAAGCAACTATCAAGAATACTTTAAAGGTCTGAATTTATCTATAAACTCGTATTTCCTTAACTGACTCACGTCTCGTGTGTGTTTTTTTCGTTTTATATCGAAACTAACAGGTCACGTGCACGCACGCCTTGCCGAAATGACAGACGTGAACATAATTTGACGGCAAATAAGAACAGGGGATGGAAATGATTGCGAACTGAGGGGAAGAACGATTAGATAATCTAATAGAAGCTGCCATGTCACAAGGTCGTCGCAGCGCAATTTTCCCACTTACACCTCAACAGCCGCCAAAAATCAAACCGTCAGTTTTGCGGGGCAATTATTATTTGTTCTTCTTTCTTTTACGCTTACACTGTAAAAAAAAAATGATTAAATTTTAAATCAAATTCAACCCAATTTTGACTAAATCCAGGTCCACGCCAGATTGATTGAAAAAATTAACACTGCATATTGATTAAATCGAAGGATCTGTGATTAAATTTTCTTATTCAAAATTGATTAACCTAACAATTAATTCTGATTACAACTAAATCAATTTTTATTAAAATTTTCTTCCATAATGATTAAATTTCCATAATACTCTAATAATTTTTTATTAAATCTTAAATCCAATGTGATTGATATGCAATCATCAGTAGCACCGCCCTTCCCCTCTCCGCCCTATAAAGTACCTGATTAGGGCGTCGATTTTATTTATTAAATGACAATACTATAATACATAAGAAAAGGGAACACATTAAAGAACAAACAGATGAAATTATATAAAAGATAGGTAATGCAAATTCCCAAAGCATGGGAATTGTCTGTCCCATATCATAAGCAAAAATCCGGGGAGGTGAGGCGTGGACCTGGATTTAGTCAAAATTGGGTTGAATTTGATTTAAAATTTAATAATTTTTTTTACAGTGTAAAAGCTGAAAATAATTATGTGAAGTAAAAGCACGAAAATTATTTACTCATCTGTAAATAAATACATAAAACACTAATGAAGACCTGGCATGACAAATCTTTTCTTTGAAAATACATGGAAAATAACTTACATTGGTGCATGAGTTCCTCCAGGGGATTGGATTCAAGATCTGAGATTTTTGCGTATTTCTTTTGTTTTTGAAACATAATTTCACCAACATGATGTAACAACAAAGTTTTTAAAAGAATATTCGTAAAATTTTATAACAGGTTGACCACTTCATTCGTTATAACCTCACATTGCACATTGCACTACCACAGAAACCGCCATACCTACTGCCGATTAAATGGAATTTTTGCAGATTGCAGCGGGGTGGATGGATATCGGTACTCCCTTGTGATTAAAAGGTTGCGTACTGCGCATGTGTTGGCGGCTTGGTTTAGAAGTTTGAGTATTTTTTAGTCAGTAGGTGATTGATACTGATTATTGTGATTATTTTAACAAGGAAATATGATTTAAAATGTTTGTCTTTTTTATGCATTTGATCAGTATCGATTTAAAGTAATCGAGAATGAGTAATTTGTTTGAATCATAACGAAGATTATGAAACTGATTTAGAAAATAATTACAAATTAAATCAAAAAATTTAATCCGGCCAATAAAATCAGACATCTCTTGTGGTTAATCAACTGGATTTTTTACTGTGTAGGGGTTAATGTTTTCGGATTTAATAAAGTTTGGTAGTTGAAAATTCAACGAGACGTGTCATGATTGTCATTTGTTTAACAACAACCTTATCAAAAGTGGTTTATAGTGGAAAAGTAGTTTGTATTAGTAGTATAGTAGTAGTAGGATTTATTGTCCCAAATCTACTCATAAGAAAGCCGATCAGTAAAGGCATTAATCGTGTACGATCTAATTCAGTAAGTATTATTAGTCTACAAACTACATAGTGAGACTATAATAGTTTACGATGTTTTGTTATACTTATTTTATTTAAAGCAAAGGAACTTCTAGGTCCAGTTCCCCACCTCAATGAATTTTTTAGTTGTATCATTTTGGTATCTTTCAATATGCAAAAATCTTTTCAGTCTGTTGGTTTAACCTTTTAAGGTAAAAAATATAAAATAGTAAGATGAAGCTAAAGTTGCCAAATTTTAATCTGACGATTTATAAAATGTTCATCATACTTTTTCAAATTATGAAAGAAAAAATATGGAAAGTCAGTTCTGTGACTATCCATATTTTTTACTTTTAGCTAAGTACTATTTATGGTATTCTATAAAAAAAACCTAACACTAAAATTATTTTACAAGAAACTACTAACTGACCAAAGAGAAATATAAAATGGGTCATAAATAGATGGTGATATCCTGTGTTGGGCATTACGACAAACTTTAACTTACCAAAAATTAAGCAGTTTTTTGCCGAATATTAAGTTGCTTTATCATTGCAATACAAATGGTATTAAATAATCTATAAATGAATAATATTAATATCGTTAAGTGGTAGATAGATAATTTTATGGAGTGCACAAAAGGGAACGTCGAAACGCCACCGAATGATTATAGACAAGTGGGATTAAAAAAAACATGCGCTCTTGACATCATTTATTTACAGCAAAAAAGTATGCATTAAAAGAAATAAAAGATGAAGCACCTATTTCCTCATATATCAATTGGACGTCAATCGTAATCTAAAATCACACACACTCGTACACTACCACTTCTCCTTAATTTAATTACAAATGGGAAACACCAGGAGCCAATCTACTAATGTAACACAATTTTCCAAATGAATTCATGACATTCTGAACCTATTTTTATAAATGCATTATCTGATTGGCTATAAACAGGCATCAATCCCTTTTACGACCAATCAAATAATGCATTTTAAAAATTATTCTTGGGCGTCGCTGCTTCACTCTAATATTGTAACTGACGACGCTTTCGGATAGAAACGATAAATTTTGATAAAAAGTTACTTTGGGCCGTCAATATTTTATAAAAATAAGAAAAGAATAATGAATTAAGTTTTAAAAAACGCGTACGCTTTTAAATCACAAAATTAAGTGCTGACTTAGGAATTCCTAATATCAAATCCTTAAACATGAAATTATCAAAAGAATGTGAATGGGAGCGTGAAGCAAAGGATATTTATTTTAATCTCGAGATTGGTGCCCATTTTGATGGGTCTATTTCTTGCGTGCA
The DNA here is from genome assembly GCA_963971165.1 of Philopedon plagiatum. Taxonomy (NCBI): domain Eukaryota; kingdom Metazoa; phylum Arthropoda; class Insecta; order Coleoptera; family Curculionidae; genus Philopedon; species Philopedon plagiatum. The sequence goes on along the minus strand of OZ020189.1, from coordinate 54,162,572 downwards.
ACCTCTGATTTCGTAAATAGTACTCGAAAGATCGCGACCGAACCTTGAATAACCATTTAGATTCAATGAACAATGTGTTTTTGTGGATACATCTAAATTGTAAAATATTGGATAGATAATATAAAGCTGTTATAATTCCAATATGTTTTTGCAATGGATTGCAAAAAAACAGGTTTGGTATGGCCCTTTCATTTAGATATTGAATGAAAAAAAACTCATAACCCGTACAAATCAACACCGTGCTTATAAACTAGCAATGCAATGGACGATCTAATTTTGATGACGAATGGAACACAGTCATTTTTCAGACCAGTCTAGATTTAATTTATGGGCACATGATGGCCGCAGACGTGTCGGACGTCACAAGGATCTAGGGATCCCGTTCGCTTCTCGATGCAAAAGCTTCGGGCACGCGCAAAGTAATAGATATGTAACCAACAAAACACTTCTGTGTTTATGTGGTTGTATAACCGCGTTGGGATTGTTAAGCAAGAATGAAGTCGACAGGATTTTCTAAGACTGCCTTGAAAACCGTTCAGTTCTAAAAAGCTTAATGTAGGTATATTATTTTAATGTCAAATAAATAAATTGTAAAATATTTTAGTTGCAGTTCGGCGGTCGTAGGAAAAGTATAGTGTACAACGCGTGTGAAAAGTGGTATTTTCAACACTAGTTGCACAATATTACAATTTGTAGCCTATGATTTAAATTGTCTTCAAATGTTTGTAGCCTGGAAGGCAATACTATTTCAATCAATAATTATTTACATAAAGAAAGGGGCATAATTTCATTAGGGCATTAGGGAGTAAATCAAACCACAGCAAAGAAGGTGAAAATTACTATTAATTATTTTTATTTTATTATATTTACTTAGGAAAATATTACTAAGTACTAAATACTAAATAACAATTTTGAGGTTTAATATTGTCACTTAAAAATTAACTATTTAATTATAATACCTGATATTAACAATTTAGTATTATAATTTTTTTGTCGAATGTCTCACTACTAACAAATTACATATTTTTAATTTTATAAATCAATATACAAACAAGAAAAAATACGAAATGTTTAACACCACCAAATTATTTAACATAGGAAATTTTAGTGTATTTATCAACATTTAGTACCTATTATACTATTATGATGCTTTCTCTTTACATGAGCCCTCAAGTTGGAAGTCTTTGAAAACTGAATATTACGGTCCTCACAGAACAACATTTCAACTAAATAAAAACACAATATTTTGTTAAATTCGTGTGATATTAACCTCACAGCACAAGCAACCAACAAAAGTCAAACGGCAAGCTGTCTGCTGTCAAATTCTTAGGGATTTATGTTAATGAATTTTTGTATTGGTTCTATCATATTGAAGGCTTGTCAAAAAAATTTAGTTCAATTTGCTATGGGATTCGGGTGACTAGTAGATATATGAACGAGAAAACATTAAAAATAATGTATTTTGCTAATTTTCAATCAATCATCTCTTACAGCGTAATATTCTGGGGTAAGCAAAGACAGTCTCAAAGCATCTTTGTAATTCAGAAGCGTCTACTGAGAATAATTAAAAACATGAAAAACCATGAATCCTGTAGAACAGTATTCAGAAGTTCCGGCATTTTAACTGTATATGGTCTTTATATCTATGAATGCGTGACATTTTTCTTTAAGAACAGATATTGTTTTGAAACCCCATTTCAGCATCAATACAACACCAGAACAAGAAATGTAACTTACCCTATTCATCGTCTCACCAGTAGTGAAAAAAGTCCGCATTATATGTGTCTAAAACTGTTCAATAAACTCCCCGATACCATAAAAACAATTCAAAGCCTTAAGATATTTAAACGAGAAATTAAAAAGCTGTTAATTAATTTGGACCCGTATGATGTGGAGGATTTTCTTGGATAGTTTGGATCGAGGTGTAAAGACAATATTAGTAGACTAGATTTAGTTATAAGTAATTTGTAATTGTACTTTTCTTTGTTGACGCCATTTCACTTTATGTTTGTAACATAAAATTGAAGTGAAGAAAATAAATAAATAAATAAATATTTTGTTAAATTCGTGTGATATTAACCTCACAGCACAAGCAACCAACAAAAGTCAAACGGCAAGCTGTCTGCTGTCAAGAGCGGAACCAATCAGAGATGCGCCGAAGCTTTTGCATCGAGAAGCGAACGGGATCCATAGATCCTTGTTCGGACGTCGCCGTGGAGAAAGACATTTTTTTGAATTTGTTTTAGAGCGCGAGAATGCCCCTATAAGAGGCTTAATGGTTTGGGATGGTATGGGTAGTCCTGCAGTTTTTTTCTACATGGATATTTAGCTGCCCGAGGTTACATTGAAAATATCTCGGAGCCTGTTGCTGTACCTGGCACAAGGGCACTAAATAATATAACTTTCCAGCAAGGTAATGCCCGTCCCCACATGGCAACTATTACATTACAGAATGTAGAAGAAGCCAATATTAGCCTACTTCCTTGGCCCTCTTGATCACCAGATCTATTGCCAAATAAACACGTGTTGGATACGAGTATGGTCGGTAGAAAAACACTGCCACATCCCCCAGTGACATATCTCCGCCACAGTTGAGAAAACGCGTAAATTCGGGCTGAAAAGCCCTTTTTTAAAACTGTGTCTCCGCGATGCAGTACAAATTGGGATAAGATTCCACAACACAGGACGCAATTGATCATCTCATTTGAGGCATGCCAGGACGGCTAACGGAATGCATTATTTAAGATGACGGTACCACGAACATAGTCCAATGCATCGTTTAATTTCGGTACTATTCGTAGGACGCGGGTAATTTATCATACTAGAAATTTTCTCAGGATCGGTACGTAACCCGTTTGCGCCTACAACATAACCAAGAAATTTAAGGGTAGTTTTGAAAAATTCACATTTCTCTATACTAATAGTCAAGTTGGCGTCTTTAAGACGATTCTTTACTTCTCTTAACAAAGATAAATGCTCCTCAAAAGTAGACCCTAACACTATTATATCGTCAAGATAGGTAAATATTTTAGGCTCGAAACGTGGCCCAAAAATTTTGTCAACTAAACGTTGCTGTACTTGCGCAGCATTACAAAGTCCAAACGGAACAACTTTAAATTGAAAAAGACCTCGACCGCTGATACTAAATGCGGTTTTTTCGCGTGACTTTTCGTCTAACGGTATTTTCCAGAACGCCTTGCGTAAATCTATAGTCGATATAAATTTTGCGTCCCTTAACATATTCAAAATACGGTCGATACTAGGCAAAGGGTAGGAATCGTGACGCGTCTGCGCGTTAAGCATGCGCCCATCATAGCACAGTCTATGAGACCCATTTGATTTTTTCACAAGTAAAACCGGTGCACAATAAGGGCTATTTGAAGGTTCGACAACATCTAAATTTAACATCTCGTCTAGCTCCTTATTTAAAATTTCTGACATATAAGGTGACATAAGGTATTGTTTTTTCTTAAATGGCTTTGCGTCGCCAGTATCTATTGTCATAGTAATTTTATCTGTACGCCCCAACCGCGTTTCACCAGAAATTTCTTGAAAAGAATCGATACATTTTTGAGCTGCTGCTCTTTGCTCTAACTCTAGTTCATCTAAAGTCACCAAATAATTTAAATTAGTTTGATTCGTGCTTGATATGCTAGTTAAATCATTCTGAGTATCCCATGTATTATTTCTAAAGTCCAATAATAGTGAAAATTGGCGTGCAAAATCGCTACCGAAAATAAACCCATGGCGTATTGAAGGTACAACTAATGCCCTAACTACACGACATTCATCGCTAATCACCACTGGTAAATCAACCAGCCTATCACTTTTTGCGGCGAGCCGTCTGCAACGGAAATATTTTTTACACTCGCTGGGTTTATTTTAATTTTAAACTGATCTAAAATGTTTTGACCGCTAGCACCGATAATTGACGACGTTGCGCCGGAATCGAAAAGAGCAATTACTTCGGTATCAAATATTTTTACTGAAATATAAAGTCTATTGTCAAAATTTCTTTTTTCCAACATTGGAGAAATTTCATTCCTCACTACGGGAAATTTTAAGTTATGATAAAAGTTTTTAAAGAATTTTATGTATTTAGTTTGTTCAACAGTAGGGTAGCTTTTATTTTTAATTTTGGCCGTTTTATTTGCGACATAGTTTCGGCCATAACGTATGCCGCTACGACTTAGTTTTTTGAACACCTGGTACAACTTTTAATAGTAAAATTGGCAGCACCACAACCAAAACAGAATTTATTTCTCTTTGCTTTGCAATTGGAGAAAACATGACCTAACTTATTACAATTCCAACATTTTACTTTACTGTTCCCTGAGGTGGAATTTTGTGTCGAAACGTGGCGTTCAAAAACACGAGACGGAAATTTTGAAATATTTTGTCTATTCCTATTGCCTGAATTATTATTATTATCCGTATTAATTTCACAGAGTTGAGAGGAAGAACGAGAAACAGAACAACGATTTTTATTTTTTATGTAATTAGCCTCCTCTAAACGTTTAACTAAATTTACCAATTCATGAACGGAATCAATAGTACATAAAGCTAGCTGAGTAATATGTTCGGCTAAAAGGTTTTGTTTTAAAATTTTAACTTTAGTTGTTTCACATGGGGTTCTGCTTAGTCTCGAAAAAAGATTTTCTAGCTGAGCAACAAAAATTATGACTGACTCATCTTTGCGTTGTTTGCGCGATTTTATTTGTTCCCAAATTTCGTCTTCCACACACGGAGATAGAAAGTCTCTTTTTAATCTTTCTAGTAAATCGGGCCAATTTAAAACAGAGCTCTTTATGCTACGGTACCAAACAAAAGCATCGCCCACAAACAATTCAACAGCCGATTTAAATAAATCGTCTTCAGAAACACACCGCGCGTCCGCGACTTCAGTTATGCGTTCAATAAAATTATACACGGCTTTTGGATCCCCGTTAAATTTAACATTCCAATCTGAAAGTAAAATTTGTTTATTTTGACAAGTTATTATAGGGGGTGGAACATTTACTATTGATGGTCTAGGAAAACTTTCTTACTTGTGTTCGCGGTATCGGTAATAATTATTCTAGCATGTACATCTGCATCTAATTGAAGGCATGTTGGGTACGTTTCTTCTTTATAAAGTTTTACGTCTTCGATATCATCCCCTTCGGTAGGAATTTTAAGTCTAAGAACGCGGTTCGTAACATGAGCAATTCGTGATTTTATTCTAGCTAGAAGCGTATCTTCGGGATTGCCTTCGAAATCTAAGATAAGACCGGATATATCGACAACCGTCGCGTTAATAGCATCGCGTTCTCTGTCAAAATCACTTATATAATTATCTAAATCAATTTTATCAGCTCCTTGGGCTTCTCTCTGCAAGAGTCTAGCTAAAATTTTAATTTTTTCGGAACGATCTTTTTTACTTCTAACTCCACGAATATTCAATTCATAATCAATCTCAGGTAACAGAAGATGTCTAGGGGAAAATTGGTAATCCATTTCTATAAATATTTTCGGTACTATATTATTTGTATTCTAAATAAAATATTTCATAAATATCTTGTCAAAATCGCAAAGGAATGTATGTGTACCACAAAAAAAAAGGAATTTCAAACAGTATAAAAAGAGTAGGTAAAAATATCAAGAATTTTGTTATCATTCGTAGATAAGAATAAGTTTGTTTATGCTACCAAACACATGCAACTTGAGAAAATAAAATTTACTTAAAAGCCTGGAATTAAAAAATAGTTTGATATTAAAGAATTTTAACGTTCTTAATTTGGAAAATGGAAAATTCGGAGCCTCACGTTACTGGGCGCTATTTAACTTGCAGCGTTCTGGGGTTAAATTGATAAATTTAACTACCCAGAAGTGCTACAAGTGCGCGGCAGCTTTTCGCCAGGAGCATTTATGGGCCGTAGGTTTTTTAATTTTCCCTTTTCCTCTTCTTTGTTTAGGTTTTCCAAGGCACTAGGGCGCCACTGAGTTTTTGTTAAAGAAAAATACCCTTACAGCTTAATAAACTAAGAACTTAAGCTGATATTTGATTTTAAAAAAATGTTATAAAATTCTTTGCATGTACTTTAGCAGGCAATAAAACAAACTATTCCCCAAAATAAAATATATTTATTCTTATTTAAGAAAAGCTTGTCGACAGCTAAAAGGATTTAGTTATAAAATATGTTACCTACTTGAACATATGGGTAGTAGATACTTAAATTAAATTACAGTATGAAAGGTTATCAAATATTTTCAGTACCATAGTCCCAAGTACAGTTTAGTAAATATTAAATATACACCCTGCTACAAACAGCCTAATAAAAGAGATAAGGTAAATCATCAGGTAACGCAACGAGGGTAGATACCAAAAAAATCATGATTCTTTTCGCTACGCCCTAAAGAAAATGATACAAAACTTACCAGAACAGTTTTATACACTCTATTAAGTCAATACTCACTTGATAAGCCGCATGGTACCAAAAAAAATATACAATTTTATATTCATTAGTAATCAAAAAACATAATACGGCAGATTTAAAATAGGGGTAATTACGTAATAACATTACCTTTAAATACTTATATATTTTTACAAAATTTACATTAGTCCACAGGAGACTTTATACTGCTAAGCTTTAAATAAAAGGGATTATGTAATAATAATAAATTCATAAATTAACATTTTATATATGCAATTATAATCGGCGTACAGGCCTTACCCAGAGACAGAATGGAGTACAATCCACCGTAGCACGCGGAATTGAGTGCTTAGGGTGACTATCCTGACGGAGGAGGAAAGCTCTGAAAGGCTACCTTTCTAGACGTGTATCGGCATGGTCCCAAGGTTGTATCGAGGTGATGCGGCTGGACCACCTGGAGTAAGTACCCCTTCAGACTCTATGGTGTTGACGATAGAAACTCATGAGAAGGCGTGGTGGAAAGCCACATACATAGGGTTGCATCCATCTCGGGGCATCTCTTCGCAAGGAGTAGCGGGAAAAACAGGTACGGGGAATTACATCTGTCTCACAACATTTCTTTAAAAGGAGGGGCAGAAAACCATGGACCGGGGGTTGCATCCACCATGAGACATCCTTTCAACTGTCGAAAATTATTCCTTTACCCGGAAAAAACCCTGTAATACAACAGTACAAATCACTCTTAAGAAATTCGGGGAGAATAAAAGCTTTGCTTACCTCATCCCCATTGGAGGGTTACCAAAATGAATAAACGACCATCGGCCACATTGTGACTTTTGCCACAATCACAACTATAACTAACTTCAATCTATAAAACGAGGGTTATAACTAACGGCCCTCTCTTGCCAAGACTATTTGGCCAAGACTGTCCCCCACAACCACCTTGTCCTTTCTTAAATTCACCCCAAAAACCTCCCACGACATCAATTTCTTGCCCGTCACAATTGGAACTCCATGTGTCACATTGGACCAATCAAAGCATTCGACGTCAGCCCGAATGTGCGCCGTTCGAAACTCGGCCTCTACATAATTGAAGACTTGAAGTAAAAAACGGGGTATGTGCCAAAAATTTAAGAATTGTGTTTCTTCCGTAAAAGTGGGCTATGTGGCATCGCCTTTAACGTATCAAACGGGCTGTGCAAAAAAAATTGGGAAGTGCCTAAAATCTTAGCCGCAAGATCGTGCATGTGTCAAGTGCCAGATTCTTATAGGTAAATAACGGGCTAAGTGCCAGTCAGGGATTTTAACCAATTAGGGATAACATTATTATTTTTCATACATTTGTACCTTCAGTGGCGTAGCCAGGACTTTTAAAGTTGGATTTATCTCTGTTGCTACTTACGGAATCCATGCCAAGTTCAGGGTTTGAATAGTAAGCCTATACTAGGAATGTTATGGTAAAGAAAAAAAAGCATTTTGTAATTTGCGAAAAAAAGTTGAAATTTTGGTTCGCTCCCCCTGGTTAAAAAATGATCACGCTTAGGTATTTTATTTATTATTTTTTCTAAACAAATTTTACATCATTTTGGCGAGAATTTTAAAATTTTAAGAGAAAAAACGTGTTAGTAGAAAATTATAGTCATTTTAATTTTTAAACCGAAAATATAATTTAAAAACAAATCAAATGACTATAACTTTCTACTAACACATTTTTGCTCTTAAAATTTAAAAATTCTGGACAAAATGATGTAAAATTTGTTTAGAAAAAGTAATAAATAAAATATCTAAGCTTGTTCCTTCTTTAACCAAGGCGGGCAAACTAAAATTTCAACTTTTTTTCGCAAATTACAAAATATTTTTTTTATTTACCAAAACATTCCTAGTAGGCTTACTATTAAAACCCCTGACCCCTGGATCCCATAAGTAGCAACAGAGATATACAACTTTAAAATTACTGTGTCCGACCTGGATACGCCACTGTACGTTTTTCAAATAAAATAATATAAAAGCCACTTTGTCCCTAGTTCAATTTTTAAACCATTATAAAGTGGTGGCTTTTAGCCCACTATATATCGAAATTAGTAATGGCACTTAGCCCATTATAAACTAAAATTAGTATGGCACTAACCACCTTCTAGGAATTTTAGGGTATTATTTTTTTTTATTTCTTGATTGAAAAGATCTACATACAAAGTAAACCCATTATGTTGTTATTGATATGGTTAAATGTATTTAAAAAATTATGGAAGTAGGTTTTATATATACAATTTTAAATTACACTGTTTTTTTGAAATAACTCGGAATGATTTTTTTGGCACTTAGCCCGTTATTTACTTCAACTCTTCAATTATATTTTGGTTGTTCCCAAATGTAAACACGATGTTTTGAAATGGTAATCATATTAGGAAATAAGAAGAAAAGAAACGGAAGATTCTCTGGACTTGAAGACACTGCGTAGCCTTAGAAAAACAAAGTATTCGCTTCGTTAATTAGAATTAGTAATCAGTTATTAATTAGTATTTTATTTTAGTTTACAATTAATCAAAATATACTATATACAATTAAAATGGGAGAAACGTGCTACAAGAAAAGGAATTTTTTCTATGGGCAGTTGTTACGTAGTTCTTAAAGTACACGCAATGATATAGGTAATATTCTTAGGAAATGCTAAATTAAACAATGAATACAATACTGTAAATTGATCTTTTAGGGTGAATCAACTCAAGTGCAGAAATAAAATTAAGACATTCTGGACTCGCACAATATGGTGTACCATAGGGTTTAACTGTATAGAATAAAAAAAGGAATGCCAAAATGCATAACCTACATCCTTGTAAACATGAATGCTGGTTATCTGTGTAAAGAATTAATAATTTAATAAAATAAGATTTTATGAGATATAATTTAGTGTTTTCCTTAAAGTAATGTCAAAATTTTCTAAAAAATCACCTTCGCCATCTTGTCAAGAAAAAGAAATGCACTAAAAAGTAATTTCAAAAGCAATGTAGCATTTCAAATGCTACAATTTTCCAACGCATTCGTTTATAAATGCCTTAGCTCCTAGAAAGATATTAAGTAACGTGAACTCCATACACGCTCTACCCGCTGAACTAAGAAAAGAATTCGTTGTTAAATAATTACAAACTTTATTTAGAAACGTGTTTTCTGGTATTTTTCGAACGGGCAATGGCGTCCAAGAACAACCTTCTGTTTTACCTTTGCTAAGACATGGAAATTGAAAAAATATAGCTAAATAGGTTCCAAAATACGTGCTCTCGACATATGTACCTAAGCATTAAAAAGAAAATTAAAAATAAAACGATTTAGACAACACAAAAGAAAGAAGTTAATATTCAATTCTAACACTTTATAAGTCTAACGTAAAACCTAACTAATCCATTAAAACTATATAACTGTTTGATAGTTAAACTTTACTTTTTCAAACCTAAATCATTGAATATCGCATAAAACTTCGCCGTCGGTTCAAATGGGGAATTACACAGATTTTTGCCCACAATTCGTACATCGACGTTATCAGTAACCCGCAGTTGGACAAAAAGCAGCGCCGTTGAATAAATTCCCTATTTGCATGTTATACCCAATATTAAATAACCGAAATGAAGAGAGGACATTTGTCCTAGTGACAGGACTCGTGATTAACTCGGTTTTACGTTTATTGTTTCATTTATTATTGGAGGCATGTTAGGTACTGCATGATTCGTTTTAAAATCTAGAAAGTCGGTTTATTTTCTACTCACATACGAAATAAATCCACCATCTAGATTTTAAAATGAATCAATGATGAATAAGTGAACCTAACCCTTACAATCGTGAACTTCGCTTATTTAGAGGTATGAATTAAATAAGAGCCTAATTAGTAATTACTTCGCTTTTAGTTACCTACTGAATGAATAATACAATTTGCTTCCAAATTGAAGACGGTGCCTGAGATTATTTTTCTTCTATTTTCTTAGGGTAATAGATAGAATATCAAAAATAATTAATAGACCGGTAGGTTCTATCTTCAATGGATTCATCGCCGTTTTTTTATTAACTAAAACAATTTAATGGTGGGGATGTAATAACCAGGTTACTCCAAGGATATCAGCTCCAATCGGATGTTCTTTTTTAATTAGAAATAGTAGAGAAAGATGAATCATCGGCTGATGATGGGGTTACTTAGACCATTCGTAAATACCTATTCATTGAGAAAAGCTATATGTTTCTATTATATTGACATTACGTGAATAGGTTGCAATTTTTGTTTATGTGAAAATATTGCCTCGAAACCGACGTAACCGCATATAAATTAACTATAACAGCCAGATTCTCCAACGTTAGTCTGGTCTAATTTGACAAACAAAAGTTTTAAACTTACAAGTGTAAGAATAAGAACACCTACGTTTTAAATACGTAAAATTGAGAATAAGTTCTCTAAACCACCTGAAAATTCCTTATACAATAAGGATTTGAACAAATCATGGTAAAACAGCTATTCTCCGGGCTATATTCCCCTCCGAGCGCTGGATTACATACCAAAATTTGCCGTATTTTGACTAACACTGTTAGACAACAAAATACTTGGTTTGACTGCAAGAAACTACCAGGAAGGAGGAAGCTTTTTTCTTTAGTTAGGATGTCGTTACCTGCATACCGGTTTCGAACTCTTTAGTTCTCATCAGTACAGGATAAACGAACATACCTACCTTCAGAAACAGCATACTCTTTTTTAAAAGAGTATGCTGTTTCTGAAGGTAGGTATGTTCGTTTATCCTGTACTGATGAGAACTAAAGAGTTCGAAACCGGTATGCAGGTAACGACATCCTAACTAAAGAAAAAAGCTTCCTCTTTTTTAAAAGAGTATGCTGTTTCTGAAGGTAGGTATGTTCGTTTATCCTGTACTGATGAGAACTAAAGAGTTCGAAACCGGTATGCAGGTAACGACATCCTAACTAAAGAAAAAAGCTTCCTCCTTCCTGGTAGTTTCTTGCAGTCAAACCAAGTATTTTGTTGTCTAACAGTGTTAGTCAAAATACGGCAAATTTTGGTATGTAATCCAGCGCTCGGAGGGGCATATAGCCCGGAGAATAGCTGTTTTACCATGATTTGTTCAAATCCTTATTGTATAAGGAATTTTCAGGTGGTTTAGAGAACTTATTCTCAATTTTACGTATTTATATATGTACCCCTGACAAGTAGACTTCATTTCATTGACCTAAGTTTTATACTATGAATTTATTTCTGAGCTTTCTCCCAAATTTATAAATAAAACGGACATTTCGGTACGTACTTTCGATAATAATAGAACTAAAATCATTACAGAAACTCGTACCAAGATGAAAGTCATTTGGAAACCAAGGGAATCGCTGAAATATCAGAATAACTCATAAGTTTTTAATGACGACTTATTAACAGTGACAGGACAAAAACCTGCCAAAACATAACTGATCAACTATAAAATCTTAATTTAAACCAGTACTAAATCTTAAACCTTCTTAGTCAGTCTGAAACTAAATTTTTAAAATCAGAAGAAACACGAACTTTTTATACAGGGTGACGCGGATCTAAATGTACATACGATACCATAAGATAGAGACCACCTTGGGGGTTCTAAATCACCCGCATTTAGTAGTCCAATCTCTAACCTTTACCGAGATACAGGGTGTTTTATAAGTTTTGCCTAAAATTTATTTTTGTAATATTTCTGTAAATACTTGAAATAAAAAATTCATAATGGGTAAGAATATTTTGTACAATTTGTGGGTTTAAAATGCCATTGCAAAAGTTCTAAAATCCAGGTCCGTAATTAAAATAAAATTAGTTTTTAATTTTTTTTAAATTCAACACCCTGTATATCGGATTTTTGAAACTTGTAATTCTACTCCAAACAAGCATAAACATATGATTCTATTGACATGATTTTCAAAGTTGCCGCACTTACCACGAAGTCATAAAAAATAGGCGTTTTTAAGAAATCAATGAGAAAGTACATTTCAAATAAACAAAATCTGCTAAAAAATAGTTGGTAGCCTTAGAAAAGTGTCCATATTGACTAGAAATATTATGTACTACTTGTCGGATTAAAATGACATACGAAAGTGATAGAATCCAGGTCCTCACTTAAATAATAGGCCCATTTGTAATTTTCGAAATTTGACGCCCTGTACATCAAATTTTGAAAAAAAATGCATTTGGAACGAGCATAAAAACTGAAATTATTGACATGATGTTCGAAGTTGCCACACTTATTACTTTATCGTAGAAAATAGGACTTTTTCAAATCTACATTTAGGTAAATTGTTTTATTAACAGTATTAATCATTAAAAACAATAAGGATTGAATTCGAAAAATTGGGAATAAATATTAATACCTAGAACAACTTAAAATAAACCTAAATCAACAACAATTAATTAAAATAACACAAAGATAATCATACATAGTACAAGGCATACTGTTCCTCAAAAACACATAATTTAACAATAAAATAAATTATTTTTGAAGATTTTCAAAATGACCGCCATTGACTTCTTCACACTTCTAGGTATTAATATTTATTCCCAATTTTTTGAATTCAATCCTTATTGTTTTTAACCATTAATACTGTTAATAAAACAATTTACCTAAATGTAGATTTTCAAAAGTACTATTTTCTACGATAAAGTAATAAGTGTGGCAACTTTGAATATCATGTCAATAATTTCAGTTTTTATGCTCGTTCCAAATGCATTTGTTTTTCAAAATTTGATATACAGGGTGTCAAATTTCGAAAATTACAAATGGGCCTATTATTTAAGTGAGGACCTGGATTCTATCACTTTCGTATGTCATTTTAATCCGACAAGTAGTACATAATATTTCTAGTCAATATGGACACTTTTCTAACGCTACCAACTATTTTTTAGCAGATTTTGTTTATTTGAAATGTACTTTCTCATTGATTTCTTAAAAACGCCTATTTTTTATGACTTCGTGGTAAGTGCGGCAACTTTGAAAACCATGTCAATAGAATCATGTTTATGCTTGTTTGGAGTAGAAATTACAAGTTTCAAAAATCCGATATACGAATATATGAATATGAATATGATATATGAATTTAAAAAAAACTAAAAACTAATTTTATTTTAAGTACGGACCTGGATTTTAGAACTTTTGCATATGGCATTTTAAACCCACAAATTGTACAAAATATTCTTAAGCATTATGAATTTTTTATTTCAAGTGCTTACAGAAATATTACAAAAATAAATTTTAGGCAAAACTTATAAAACACCCTGTATCTCGGTAAAGGTTAGAGACTGGACTACTAAATGTGGGTGATTTAGAACCCCCAAGGTGGTCTCTATCTTATGGTATCGTATGTACATTTAGATCCGCGTCACCCTGTATATTCCTTCTATATAAGGGTGTTGCATTAAAACACAGTTTTTAAGTCATATTACGAAAGCGTGATGCTCGATTGTTTTTTTTTTCAACTTTATAAAAAAATGCACTAGAAACATTAAGAATATTTTTGTGTACTTCCTCAAATAAGGAAGATAAAACGGGATCTTATTTTATAAACGATAACCTTGTACAGTGTGTTCCAGAAGTAATACTTATATCTCTTTTTTGTTATTGAGCGAACGGAACGAAATCTGCCACCCGTTTTTTTCGAGAATAGGATTAGTTTAAAACATATCAACAGACAAGCATCGATAAAATTCTAGTCCAACAATTTTACGTGCTATTTATTACTAATATTTAAATTAACCATTTTGAAATGGCAGTTAAAAAGTAATAATTTTAACAATAAAGAATTTTTATTAACTTAATATTTTTATTTACGTAGGCGACAAAAAAACAATTATGGCAATTCCAAGCTAATAAAAGATCGTTTTAATATTGTTAAAATTTCTACTCGGTTTATTTGTTTAACTAACAGTTACATAAATGAGCATTTTACAGTTTAATGGAAGCAATAATTCCTGATAAAACCGATAAAACTGTTACAAGTTAAAGCTTTTAGTTGGATATAGTTAGGGGTAAATGGCTCTATTTAAATTACAGAATCATACAACTTTTTTTAATTTCTATATTTGAGTAATTCCATTGTTCGGATTAGTATGTGGCAGTGGAGAAAGTAATGGGTTCTGTCGGTTCTTGACAGTGAACTCTCACAAGGATTAAAAAAGAAGGACCTAAAATGTTCCGCTTAATCGTGGATGGAATATTTTTTGACGAGAAACAAACCTCGTCGCAGACTCGTTTGTTGTTTTCCCAATTTATCTTCCAAGCCCCTACCCGAACGAAAAAAGGCTATAAAACTAAAAATATTAGCAATGAAACTCTGCATACAAAAGGTAATAAAGCCAGTTCTCATAGAATTCTCGCAATTACGATTGCAAGCTAACAATGCCAAGAACTAGTCTAAAACGCTCAAAATCTAAAAAAATTCACTGCAACGTTACCTTGTCCTTCCTAAGTTTAAACTCTAATTGCGAGACACTTATAGGGACTACCTTAGCTAATAAAATCCTATTTATGCAGAATTTTATGGCGAATATTTCTAGCCCTAGAATATTGTATTTTCCGAGTAAGTAACGGTTTAGAAGATAAAAAATGAGGAAAACTCCAAACGAGTCTGTTCCAGGGGTAGTTTGCCACCCAAGCTCCATCCGCGATTAAGTCGGTAAATTTTTCCTATTTGGCCATTTCTCATCTAATTTGCCTGAATTACTAGGAAGGCAAACCGTCTTTTGAATTCAGAAGTTTATCGACAACTTTCTACTTGTGGTGTGGTCAAATTTAATGGCGAAATATAACTTTAAAATGCCATTTTAACTGAATAGGCAGCATTTCTTAGTTTAAAATAATATCTAATGCTTCCCAATTAACACATAGCTTAGACAAGTTTTCATTAATTGTTTCAAAATTTACCCGACTAATGGCGTTTTGACCTTCAGAAAAAGTAAACAAAATTTAATATAATATTTTGTTATGTTTTTGTCACGCGTTGCTTATCAGCGAGATACCTTTGACCTTCTATATTGATTCAAAGATCAATTTACTAGATAATATTTGTATTTAAAAATTGAGAAACTTCAATTTTCGTGATTTTCAATACATACCTAACTACAGAGCTGGCATTCTAAATTAGTACATACATTCTTGTCATTTCAATAAATAAATCAATGTTTGTCATTTTAAATCAATCAATAAAACTGAGCGAATGAAAAGTTATTTTGTAATATACAGGGTGTTATGAAATTCACCGCATATATTGAAACCGGTAAATCCAGGTATGAATTAGGATTGAAGAAAAATAATCATAATGGCGCTTCGCAATAATAAGCTGGTAATCGCCCTTAAACTTTCTTTAAACGACGGTACCCAACACTGGCAAGAAACACATACACACGAATAAGTTGCCAATTTTATTAATAATTTTTTCTATCTATGCTACTAGTCAGCACAATAAATAATGTTTTTCTTTAAAATGCACTTATTTTGAAAATATTTTAGGTTCCTAACAAATATGCACTAACAACACAGTACAGCCATTAATGCAAATGCACTCGACTAATAATTAAAATTAACAAAAGTTAAACACAAAGATTCCACGCTTTTTTGTCACTATCCGCACTATTAAAAACGAAAACTAATGTTTTTGTTATGTACTTTTAGAGTAAAATCTCTGTAAAATAGAGTTCCTGTAGAAAGATTTTACCAAACAAAATATAATAGGTTTGTTAGGTTTTAGTTTTACGTTAAACTTATACAACACCAACAAAACAGTAGATATAGCCATTAATATAAAAAACAGTCCACTAATTAAAACACAATGCTTAAAAGAATCCACGGTATTATTTCACTATCGGCACTGAAAAACTAAAAAGGTATTTATTTATTAAATAACACAACTCTTGCCCACGGTAAAAAGTTATTTGACATGTTATCTAAATTGTTTCAAATACTTTTACCCCTGACATTATAACAGATAGGCAACCCAAAAAAACTACCAAGATATTGTTGCATAAGAGATAGGAAAAAAGTTGTGTGGAAATAATTGCAGCGGTCAGAAATTCAATATTTTTATCGTCTCTTCGCCAATTTTGCAATTCGCATTTATATGAAACAAAAACAAACTTCCTGCGACACGTTAAAATATCTAAATGTCTGAAATAATTTTACCCCTGCTGGTTGTTGTTTACTTCGACGTACCTACTCTACTGCAGAGGCAACTATACAAATACGCGTGCATATTATGAACGTTATCAATATTTTTTCTTTAAAAGTTAGTTTTAAATAATAATGTAGTTTCTTTTTGCTACCTAGAAAATGGTCTTCGTCGATCCGTTGTTAACTAATGATTTGCTCAGTTTTATCTAGTTTGTGCTTTGATTATAGTGTTCCTTAAATTAGCCTACTACGGTTGAAAACTAAATTAAATTTATCACTTATAATATTTACGTATTATGTAACGTTTGCGATTACAAGAAAGCGATTTAGGTACATCTCGACTTAAGAAAATCTCATTTAGGGGATTTTTTTAAAAACAAATCTGTAATTTAAGATAATTTTATTGACAAAAGGGCAAATAACAACTTTCTGTACCTGTATGAAACAGAATGTTTCTTTTTGACAAATGCCGTAATGAAAGAATTTTGGTTATAATTTTAAAATACTTTGTAGTCGTGCTCAATTAGTATTTTCGTTTCGATTTTTAAACTTTGTTTTAGCAGAAAGTTTACGCTAGTAATGCTCGTCTAATTAATAACATAATATAGGGTGTCACAATTCTTTGCGTTGCCGGTATAACATAGCCTGTTTCGTTCTGGTTACAATATCAACCGATTTCACGAGTGGTCCATATTTTCCCATATTAGGTAAGAACATAAATTGCTACTAAATTAATGAGTCTGTGGAATTAAAATACTTTGGATTATTCTCGGATATGTTATGATTTATTTTAGGAAAATAATATTTAAAAAGAATATTGAAGTCCTAGTGTCAGAAAAACGTCACCATAAATCTTTTAAAATATTAATATTTTGAATGAAATCATTATACCTACACGTTGAAACTTTAAATAATTAACTAAAAATTGCTTGCAGAATTTTAATCTATATTTAATATACTTATAATTTTACTGTTAAAAATTTTAAAGCCGAAAAACCATGACAAAATGAAATTAAGTTGACCATGGACGCGATCGGAAAATGCCACCTTAAACAATCAACGCAGTGCCTGTGTACCTGCGACGGATTACAAACAGACTATAACTATTATATTTACGACTAGAAAATGAACAGCGACGTAACGGTCACAAATTTATTATTTCGGACTTTTCCTAAAAACGTGTTTGGCAAACCTAAGTTTGCCGGTTTACATTCTATTCAAACTCCGAAATAGAGAACAATTTTGGACTTTGGCGAAAACGTCCCGGCAATGTGCGGTTTATCTAGGCAAACTTAAGTATGACGATGAAACGGACTTTGCCGGTAACATATACACCAGAGGCGCCGGCTGCAGTGAGCTCGGGTGCCAGAGCACCCAAAAAAAAAATATAGTGGGGCTCAGCCCCTCTAGCGAAACATAAGAGTTGTAATAATTTTTTCTTAAAGATGATGTAAAAGAATTTTATATAAGTTTTCAATAATATTCTCAACAAACTGGGCTATTGTAGTTTTTTTCAACCCAAACTTACAAGAAGCCAGGCTGCACTGGTCGTTACCGATTTTAAAGTTATTTGGTACACAGGTAGAACGCCGAGGAATAAGAGACACGTATATTTTTGGCTCCTGATACTGACATTAAGGGGGTAAAAATTGATCTTGAAATTTCTCAAAAAATGACATTTTCGGATGTGTCTTAAAAACAATAGGGAATAATAAAGTGAATCAAAAAGAGAAATGTCACGTTACCAAATACCTAAAATTTGATTGGCGCTGATCGGTTTGTGATTCCTCTACGAACAGAGCTATAATATTTTTATAAAAATTTCTTTATATCCTTATTTCATCTTTTTCGAGATAACTTCAGCTTTATGGCAATAAAGCTCACTGAAAAATTACGGTTCTTGTAAAACCAATCATACCTACCATCTAAAAGTACATGTTTCACCTCACTAACAACTACTATGTATTATTTTTAAAATTACAAAAAATAATGATTGGTTTTCCTAAGCGGCGAAAATGCGAAAATGCATTTTTCGTACAACACACAACTAAAAATGTATCTTAAAAAAAAAACAAATAAAAAGCCTATTGATATACCCCTCAAGAAGAGATTATAACACTTACGAAAGTGATAGAATCCAGGTCCTCACTTAAATAATAGGCCCATTTGTAATTTTCGAAATTTGACGCCCTGTACATCAAATTTTGAAAAAAAATGCATTTGGAACGAGCATAAAAACTGAAATTATTGACATGATGTTCGAAGTTGCCACACTTATTACTTTATCGTAGAAAATAGGACTTTTTCAAATCTACATTTAGGTAAATTGTTTTATTAACAGTATTAATCCTCGTATTAATCATTAAAAACAATAAGGATTGAATTCGAAAAATTGGGAATAAATATTAATACCTAGAACAACTTAAAATAAACCTAAATCAACAACAATTAATTAAAATAACACAAAGATAATCATACATAGTACAAGGCATGTTCCTCAAAAACACATAATTTAACAATAAAATAAATTATTTTTGAAGATTTTCAAAATGACCGCCATTGACTTCTTCACACTTCTAGGTATTAATATTTATTCCCAATTTTTTGAATTCAATCCTTATTGTTTTTAACCATTAATACTGTTAATAAAACAATTTACCTAAATGTAGATTTTCAAAAGTACTATTTTCTACGATAAAGTAATAAGTGTGGCAACTTTGAATATCATGTCAATAATTTCAGTTTTTATGCTCGTTCCAAATGCATTTGTTTTTCAAAATTTGATATACAGGGTGTCAAATTTCGAAAATTACAAATGGGCCTATTATTTAAGTGAGGACCTGGATTCTATCACTTTCGTATGTCATTTTAATCCGACAAGTAGTACATAATATTTCTAGTCAATATGGACACTTTTCTAACGCTACCAACTATTTTTTAGCAGATTTTGTTTATTTGAAATGTACTTTCTCATTGATTTCTTAAAAACGCCTATTTTTTATGACTTCGTGGTAAGTGCGGCAACTTTGAAAACCATGTCAATAGAATCATATGTTTATGCTTGTTTGGAGTAGAAATTACAAGTTTCAAAAATCCGATATACGAATATATGAATATGAATATGATATATGAATTTAAAAAAAACTAAAAACTAATTTTATTTTAAGTACGGACCTGGATTTTAGAACTTTTGCATATGGCATTTTAAACCCACAAATTGTACAAAATATTCTTAAGCATTATGAATTTTTTATTTCAAGTGCTTACAGAAATATTACAATTTTGGACTTTGGCGAAAACGTCCCGGCAATGTGCGGTTTATCTAGGCAAACTTAAGTATGACGATGAAACGGACTTTGCCGGTAACATATACACCAGAGGCGCCGGCTGCAGTGAGCTCGGGTGCCAGAGCACCCAAAAAAAAAATATAGTGGGGCTCAGCCCCTCTAGCGAAACATAAGAGTTGTAATAATTTTTTCTTAAAGATGATGTAAAAGAATTTTATATAAGTTTTCAATAATATTCTCAACAAACTGGGCTACTGTAGTTTTTTTCAACCCAAACTTACAAGAAGCCAGGCTGCACTGGTCGTTACCGATTTTAAAGTTATTTGGTACACAGGTAGAACGCCGAGGAATAAGAGACACGTATATTTTTGGCTCCTGATACTGACATTAAGGGGGTAAAAATTGATCTTGAAATTTCTCAAAAAATGACATTTTCGGATGTGTCTTAAAAACAATAGGGAATAATAAAGTGAATCAAAAAGAGAAATGTCACGTTACCAAATACCTAAAATTTGATTGGCGCTGATCGGTTTGTGATTCCTCTACGAACAGAGCTATAATATTTTTATAAAAATTTCTTTATATCCTTATTTCATCTTTTTCGAGATAACTTCAGCTTTATGGCAATAAAGCTCACTGAAAAATTACGGTTCTTGTAAAACCAATCATACCTACCATCTAAAAGTACATGTTTCACCTCACTAACAACTACTATGTATTATTTTTAAAATTACAAAAAATAATGATTGGTTTTCCTAAGCGGCGAAAATGCGAAAATGCATTTTTCGTACAACACACAACTAAAAATGTATCTTAAAAAAAAAACAAATAAAAAGCCTATTGATATACCCCTCAAGAAGAGATTATAACACTTACTTTTTAATTTTTTTAAATTTGTTTATAAATACAGAGCTTGAATCAACAAAGTGGAAAATTTCACACTTAAATAAAAATACCGAAAATTCAAACCTTCCAAAATATGATCTCGGCGATTTTAAAGCGGTTTTTTATTTATTAAATACAGACGAATATATTGGTCGTAGAGGTGCCATATACCGCATTAATAAAAAGCGCATACATTCATATAATAGTATATAAATATTCATTTAATTTCTTGTTTGGTATACAGAGAGTTCCATTTATTAAAATCTGCAATACGGGTATGAAGGGGATAAGATAGTTACAAAGGTAGCCTTTTTAAAATTTCTTACCTGTAATATTTAATTTAAAAATGTACTTTTTAACACAAACAGCGTCCTCGTACGGCATTATTTGAAATAGTATGTAATTCACTACCATCAGTAGTAGTACCATCACTGCACTGCCTCCGAGGCTAAACAGAACTGGTCGTCACTAGAGTCTACCTGCAGCCAAAAACCACTAGGCATCCCGCAAGCGCCAACTAGAGAAACCACGACGAAACGGAAGATTTAATTATTTTTTCCTAACCGTGTTTGTTTGGCAAATATTCTTCAATTTTTCTGGGTTTATCGATCAATTGGTTTAGAATTAGACAGCTATTCTGTTTACGTTTCGGTTTATTTTAATTTTTAAACCATCTTGAGAACTGTAAAATATTTTTATATAGAGTTATGTTATATATAATATAAGCACTGTACTAATGTTCTTATTTGTGTATTCACCATCCTTGCTCTGTTGACGTTTATTTCTAAACTAAATTTTAAAATTACCTTTATTTACATTTAAGGTGTTGGGTACCCACTTTCGGAAAAACCGAGTTATATAATTGTAGGTTTTAGAGGCTATTAAAAAGGGATGTACCTAACAACTAACAAAAAACACTCCTCAGAGGAGGACGCTGTTTTCTACACCTAAGAAGGAAAAATGTCGGAAAGAGAAGTTAATAAACCCCGAAGATACTGATAATTTATCTATAGCAATTTTGTTACATTAAAAATATGTATTTTATTAATTTTATATCATTTTCTTGTCATAGCAAAAACTTTATTAGAGTAAATATTTCCTCGTAGGAAAAATGTACCTTAGACGTGTGGAAAGTATAGTTCTAGGCACCGCTTTGAAAAAAGTTAAATAAAAAATGATGATAAAAATAAAACACAAAAAATAAATACGTTTCAAGTATTTATTATTATTTCAGATATTGAAATATCGCCACGTTTTATACAATACTAGCGTTAAACCCCGTTCTTCGCAAGCAAGCATTTTCACCACTGTGTCAAGAAATATTTACAGACTTATTAGTTTATTCTAAAACTCGCCTCAGGATTAAAAAGTTTCCAGTTTTTCAGCTTTTCCTTATTTTGGGTTGTAATCTTAACCCCCATACCAAATTTCAACCCTCTAAGGCATCTAGAAATAGAACATTTATTTCCGGGCAAACATTGCTTTTTATATAGATTATAGTTGATAGATACTTGACATTTAAAAGTCTGTCTTGTAATTTAAAAAATAATGCAGATAGAAAAATTATAACTCAAGTATTTTTACCTACATTTCAGAATTTGTGAATAATAAGTTGTAAATAAAATAAGAACAGAATAAATGAATAATATGCTCATTTTAGATCGAAATTTGGCCCGTGCATAAGGCACCTAATTCTGGGCAGATGCTTGTCATGGCCGTGAGGCATGCGCGATGCCCAGTGGTTTTGGCTGCAGGTAGACTCTAGTCTGGTCGTCATCGAGATTAATGAAATTTGGTTTGCTTAGGTTGGGTTGGGTTGGGTTAGCTTTGGTGAGCTCCTCTAAATGTTCGTAAACTCGGCGCCTGTGATGTACAGGGTTATTGTTTGATTGTATTTGGAGCAATAGATAACTTTTTTTTGAACAGATAGAAAAATGTTTAAATTAGAACAATTGTAGATTTGTACTACCCCTAAGTTTTTTTCAGAGGGCTCGCCGTATTATTTTTTTGTTTTTTAAATTCTACTCGCTAATATCCGCTAATTCGCTCTATTTTCTACTATACCGTATCCAATTTATTTTGAGAATGATGACAGAAACCCATTTTACAACGGAGAGATCAATTATGTCTCTCTCTCTCTTTCTCTCTCTGTCAATCATGTTCTTTCTCTCTCGTTTTTTTCACTCTCGTCTTCTTTCTTTCTCATACTCGTAAAATTTTTACAGCTGGTAGAAAGTTAGGTTATGAGAAAGATAAACATGATATATTATTTGAAGCATGTCCCATAATATAAGTTGTTTTTCGAGTTGTTTTTGCAGTGTAAAAATATACTTAAAAAATTTATAAAAGTATTAGCGCTTAAATTCCTGTGTTCTATGAATCTGGGACTGACTAACAACTATTGAAATATTACGCAAGGTACATATTTGTTCTCCTTTACATTACTTGGACCGAGAGTTATGGGAATGAGTAACAGGAGCGCCGACCCGATATAAAGTTGAGAATAGTGGGCGTTACAGAAGATTTCTTTAGTTATTGAGAAAGTAGTGAACATTGCGCCCTAGAACCGTTTGGTTTCAGTTTAAAGCTGAAGTCATAGTGCCATTACAAAGTGTATCTATCCTTCTGGAACTAAGACTCAACACTTAGAGTTAAAAATTTTGAAACTACTTGGTATATTCGATTAAACAATTTTTATCGCGTCTTTAACTTACACAAACGTCACTGTTCGCAGGTAGGCTGTATTATAGATCCATTTTCATTATATATCGGAGAATAGGGAATATTTTTTAATCTTATTACACATTGTTTATCTTAATAAAAATATTTACTCATTTTTGCTATTTTTTCTTTATTTATTTAAAAACTTTTTCTCCGATCCATTTATTGCAAATTATTGGTTAGAGTGAGTATTTTTACTTGGGTAGGAAATAATTTTTAGTAGTATAAAATAATAAGGTTAATGTGGCTATGCTGACACTGTTTTTGCTTAATAAAAACGAGATTTTTGCAGTGTTCAGTAAAAACAAAGGTATTTTACTGTAACATCATAAAACTTACGTAAGTATTTTGTCAGGTCAGAAATTTATTTTTTAGGACAATTCCGTTTAAACTTTCACAGTAGACAACCAGAAATACTTGAACAAACAAAACCGACTGTGATAAAATGTTTGATTATTCTTTTTTATTGGCAACAACATCGTTTTTATTTGTCTTTTACTAATGCCCCTTTTGCTAACAACGATAGAAAGAAATCGGATTCCGTTGGGAATTTTATCAGGAAAAAAAAATTGCGATGACTAATCTTTCGAAGTATATAACCAGTAATACCTACTTCCACAAGCAAAGAAGGCGCGATAAAAATTAGAACAAATTATTTTTTTATTTGTCTTTGTCTACTTGATGCAGTTTCGCCAACACGGATAGAAGGAAATCTGATTCCTCCGTGATTATCAGGAAAGAAAAGATGAATATTGTGATCACTAAAATATGTTCTGATGTAAACTGTCCATGGAACTGACCAATAGGGTTAATTCTTGTTCAGTTGTTTTTCTGCCATCATCTTCACATAAAATTGGATACAATATAGTACTAGTTACCTACACTGATGTTCGACTGTTTTCCAATAATTTTAAAAAATAAATCGAAACTCAAGCAAGTCGCATAGGGTTTCTATGGAAACATCGACAATCTTTAGTTAAATGACAGGAGCTCTAAGCAGGTGTTTCCATAGAAACTCTATACGACTTGCATTGACTCATATACGAGGGGTATGGAAAATTACTAGTTTCGTTTTATTTTTTAAAATTAAAGGAAAGCAGTTGTACATCGGTGTAGGTAACATAACATAAAATAAGGCTCTTAGCGAGTAGAATTCAAAAAACAAAACAATAATATGACGAGCCCTTTGAAAAAACTTAAGGTTAGTTCAAAACTCAATTTTTTGTTCAATTGTTTTTTTTTAGTTACGTTTCCTGATGGTTCGTGTACAAATCTACAATTTTTCTAGTTGAAACATTTTTCTATCTCTATAAAAAGTTATCTATTGGTCTAAATATGATCAATAGCCCTGTACAGAGTGTGCAAAAAGGCTCTTTTAAAAACTAGACAAGTTAACGAAAACTGTTTCAGGTAAAAGATCCGATCAAAGTTATATATTTTAAAATAGAACACCCTATTTTTGCTTTAGTTTCTGAACCTGCTTAAAAGTATACACTAAGATTACGCAACACTGTGTATACCCAAACATAACAGTTCTAGACATATTCCGAAATTTATATAAAATAAATAAGCTATCTATTTCACACAACGAACCAGTTAGAGATTTTTTGAAAAAAGCAAAAGGGAATTTAAATTCTTTAATCTGAAATAAGTATCTAGTCTTTCAAAAAGTTATGGCTGACCAATGTTTATTTCTTTTATGAAGAACAATTGAATTTACAATCTTAAAAGTGTTTGTCAAGGTACAAAATGACTCTTAATTTAAAGCATGCTTTAAAGCAGCTTCTTTTTGAACCTGAGTCCCTATCACTTAAAAATCTCAATATCCACGATTAAACAAACAGCAGCTTCAATTAGAGTCTGCAAAAGAGCGACAAGTGGTGCGTTTTTGATCGGGTCTAACTGTCGACCTCCAACCGTGGGGTCGAGGGGATCGATCGATACAACCCGCGGCGTGTAGGACTTATGCTAATAAATTAGACGGTTCTAAACAGACCGCAATGCAGATCGATGCATTATCACACGCCACAAAAACCCCTCGCTCTAATCATGATTCGGTTTCGTTATAATAAATAGCCGTTTTATTTTTGTTATTTTATATTGGCCATATCTCACGCGATTCCGGACTTATTCGTATCGGATTATTCGGGACTTCACGAGAGAGAAATTTAGACCTATTTATAATGGTTAAATGTCAAGGGTTGTGCATTAAAAATTAAAAAGGCAATATTTAGTCAATGCCTATTTTCAGGATAATTTTAGTTAGTAGATAAGTAAGTTGTTAGGCGCAAGTGATCTCGTTTATTGTTAAAACTGTGTTGCATCAATATTTATTCGTATCTAAATGGCTCCGGTTAAAGTTGTGGTAGAGGAAACAGCGCTAAAATAAGGCAAAATGGTTTAAGGTGCTCTAAATTTTGTTTCTTATATGACAAAAGAGGATCCTTCCACTGCAACGACTTCGTCTACTTTCGCTTACTCCTAGAGACTAAAGAATATAGCACTTTTATTGCAATTATTGACTGTGGTGGCTTTTACCACAAAAAGTCAAATAAGTTATTTCTAAACTGAGATCCATAAAATGTTCCCTAAAGTTCCACATTAGAAAAAAAAGTGTTAAGCATTTCCATTAGTATTTTTTGAAAGACAAGAAGTTCTATGAGCAATCCTATAAAAAGCCGAATTTGCCTCATTTTAAAATCTGGGTTATTCTTCTTAGATTGTCGAGTATAAAACTACCCGTCAAAGAAATTATCCTGCAGTTGAACTTGTTATTGGAATAACTGTACTGCTTAGACTGTTAAATTAAATGTTGAAAAATCTTTCATCTCCAGAAAACTACCTACTTTTACAAACATCAATAGAGTTGCAATGCGCGGATATGATAATTTTTATATTCATCAACGATTTTACAAGGCTATTGTCTAAAGTCCGGACGACATTATAATATCAATGGTGACGTTGCAAACTATCATTTTTTATAAAACCTAATATGCAGTTTCTGAATAAATCTTTTTGTTCGTGAAATATTTAACTGCCTAAACACTCGTTCAGATTCACTAAGAAGGTTTAAGATTTAGTACTTACTGGTTGACATTAAGATCTTCTAGTTGATCAGTTATATTTTGACAGGTTTTTGTCGTCATTGTTAATAAGTCGTCATTAAAAACTTATGAATTATTCTGATATTTCAGCGATTTGCTTGGTTTGCTGGAATGAATTTATTTAGTTCTATTATTGTCGAAAGCACGTACTAAAAATGCCTTTTTCTTTGTAATTTGTTAACCTCAGAAACAAATTGATAGTATAAATCTTTGTTGTCTTATTCTTACACTTGTCAGTTTAAAACTTTTGGTTGTCAAATTGGACTGGACTAGCGTTGGAGAATTTGGCCGATAAATTTCAGGTGCAAACAAATATTTTTATGGTTAAGTTCAAAAATTTAATATTTTTGATCTTTTTGCTCAGGACTCTTGCCACTACTTAAAGTTGCCACTAATATACTCGACAACATGTCTGTCAAGAATGTCCAGTCAAAAGCTTTTATGACATTTAAAAAGGTTATTTCAGATCGACTCTGGTCTTGTTTAATTTTAGTATATATGTTACCGGCAATGTCCGTTTCATCGTCATACTTAAGTTTGCCTAGGTAAACCGCACATTGCCGGGGCGTTTTCGGCAAAGTCCGAAATTGTTCTCTATTTCGGAGTTTGCCTAGAATGTAACCCGGCAAACTTAGGTTTGCCAAACACGATTTAGGAAATGTCCGAAATAATAAATTTGTGACCGTTACGTCGCTGTTCGTTTCCTAGTCGTAACTAGTTATAGCAATTATATGAAGAGGAGCGCATTGAATCGGTTTCGACCGCTCGTAATGACCAAATCGGAATCAGAGCAAAAAAAATTGCTGAAATGTCCGACTGCCTGCGACTACTTCTCGTATTGAGACGCCAGCGGAAGAGATAGGTGTGCTGTGGCGGACGAAGTTTTGATAGTAAACGTTCGTTTTTATGTTTTTTTGTACGACCCGAAGAACCACGAGAATGTGCGGAAGGAGAATGCTTAGGAGGAAATAGCGAAAAAATGTCTGATACGATACTACGTCTATACATAACAATAGTTGCAGCTGTTTTAAAGAACCGATAGCCGAATCAATTCGCTTTGACTATCGAGATTCCGAACGAAACTTACCGAGCCGAGTCTATTCAATGCGCGCCCTGCTTTGAGTGTTTGTCTATTCGTGTAACTGGACCGGCGGGTTTGCTCAGGTTTGTTATTATCATTTAATAAAAAAAAATAATAAGAATATTATGAAGGTATATTTAACTCAATGAAATACGATGAAATCATGTTATTTACAGGCTTAGCATCACTAGTATACCAATTATCATGATACAACACAAAGGTAAGAACATATTTCGGACTTTTCCTAAAACGTGTTTGGCAAACCTAAGTTTGCCGGGTTACATTCTAGGCAAACTCCGAAATAGAGAACAATTTCGGACTTTGCCGAAAACGTCCCGGCAATGTGCGGTTTACCTAGGTAAACTTAAGTATGAAGATGAAACGGACTTTGCCGGTAACATATAGATCAAATACTTAATATACAGAAATATTAAGATATTCATCTGCTTCGTCATCATTTCACACTAAATAGGCAGTGCACATTTTTCATCATAAACAAGGAAAAATGACTAAAATCAATCTTGAACGTGCGTAAAGTAAGTAGTTACCTCATATAGTCCTGCTTGCATAAAATCATCCCTCCTTTGGTGAAACACGACGTACCAATGTCAGCCAACATGGCACCACAACATGAACACTTTAAACAACTGTTGTGCCAATAACGGTCCAGTGCGTGAAGAAGGAACCGTTCTATGATTTTGCCCCCGCACCCCGCACAAATTTTCACTGAGTTGTTATTATTGTTATTGTTGTTGTTTGCTATGCTGGGATTGTGATGCTGTTGGTGATGGTTGCCTTCTGGTGTTGGAGTGCCGCTAGTGGTGAACGCTGGGTGTTGGTGGTGGTTGTGAGCAGGTCCATTTGGTAAACCTAGAAAGGGAATCAGAAGAAAATTTTTGAAACAAAATACAAAAACAGATATTTCAATTAAGTCAAAAACGATTGGACATCAACAGGTTCAATGATTTTCAAGTATTCAATTTTTTACGGGTCCTAGAAATATTGAGTGGCGTTTTTTTTATAACGTATCTTAGTGCTTTTAAGTAAATATGGTTGGTGGAAACCCACTAAACCAATGTGTTATTGGGCATTCCTTTTAACAATAATAAACCATATATGGAACAAATTATTTAACTTGTTTGCATCTACATTTTACAATGTATAATTAACGTAAGATCAAAAAACAAACCTTCTCAAAGTATGCTGTGGAACCAATCACGCATTTCTTGAATTATTGCTATTGAAAGGTAACATAGGTAAAACATGTAGGTCAATGAAAAATAGAACTGTCAAGGTCTGAAGTTTTTATTTTTAAGAAAATTAAATATGGTAATCACGGCAGAACAAAAAGCTTTCATGATCGAAAGTTACTTTGGAAATGGTAGAAGGGTTGATGGCCAGTGGGTTTATTCAATACGGGACGTCATTCAGGATTTTCAAACAGAATTTCCACACAGTCATGGATTTCGACAAGGTTCGCCAAGTTTTGACTAGATCTGTGGCTTTTGTTTTCTTGTGAAAGAGGAAGTGCGAATAGAAAGGAAGGCGGTGGGAGACCGAAAGTTCGCACTGCACAAAAAGTAGAAGAATTGAGGCAAATTGTTAATGAACATCCACAAACCCCTATTCGGCATTTAAGTCAGCAAGTAAATGTATCCTGCGGAACTTACAATACAATCCTGTAATGTGACCTACATATGCATGCTTATCGTCTAAGCTTGTGGCGTACTTTTAGGGAAAAACTTAGTTTTCCTCAGAAAGGTACCCACTTGCGTACGGCAGCTCTTCGTCGGTAGAACAGATGGTCATCGGCTAGGAACACTTACGCTTTTTAAAGGCGCCACTCAGTTTTTCCTTTAATGGATTCGTTTCAGAGCTTCTGAACTGAGAAACCAAGCTCTTTTAGGATTAATAGTTAGTAATAAATAAATAAATAAATAAATAGACTACCTGAGATCAGCTTCAATCAATTTAATTAACCAATTATGCCAAATTAGGAACCCAAAAAAATATGTTTATAAATATCAAATAACATAGTTTAAAAATGCATTTGTTCTGATAAAAATAAATATGATGCAGTGAAGCCAAAATTCCCGAGTTATAGTAATATATACATAACCCCTATCTTTGGCCAAAGATTACCCCAATGTTATGTACATTTATGTACAAAAATATATTTAAAAGTCGCATGTGAATTTAATTTTAAAATAATCAGAAGGCTAGCTTACACAGGTAAATATGTAATATATGTAAAGAATGAATTTAAGAAATTAAGAGGATATCACGAAAGTTATAGTATAAAAAAAATTACGCAATTAAAAAAATTGAATAGACTGGCCTTAGGTTCTGGTGGGAGCTTCTAGAGTGTCCCATGCATCTTGTGAAACAGACACTTGTTGGTGGCTAAATGTTAAGCCGCCAATCCTGGTTACTACGGACAGCTATTTCTCTGATAGTTTATGAGAAAAGTGGAGGAAAACATGCTGTGAAACGTGGACACCTCTCTAGCGCCTCTCTAACACCCTATCTAACGCCTAGCAAAATCGGAGTGTCTCGAAAAACGCTGGTACGTCGATCTACGAGTACCACGCATGGGTACTAGACGACATCTCGTCTGCTTGGATGCAACCGATAAAGATATTTTGGAAGTTGGCGAATGCGCTGGATGATGGAAGTTTACAAAAATATTAAGAACTAATAAGGGTAGTAGTGGTTAAAGATTTAACCGCTACACTGCCCCTCTCCAAAAGAAAAAAATTAAAGACTACAAAGTGGACTTTACATTTTTTTAAGATTCATATTACCATAATATGATATGTGAGGTAAATATTAAGAGTTTACGATAATATAATAATAAAAAATATAAGTAACCTTAGAACTTACGAAAAAATATACAAAAACTGCAGTGCCCAAAATAGTGTTGTCAAAATTTTAGTATTGATAACTCTCGCGTATCACTCGTCCCCCGGGGAGATCACAGTCGGTAGGTCACTATCGGTAGGTCACAAATCAGGTAAGGTCACTAAATTGGTAAGCCCGCTAACATCTGACAACTATTTGGATAGCACTATTACTACCAATACTCACTAATAATTATCAGCTAATTCAATCTATTTACAACTAAATCTATTTACAGCCTATAAGAATGTAGAAACATCACTTATAGTAGAAAAACCATCGGTTATAAGAAACTGAAATAACCTAAAATGCTTTAGTATTTAAAATTTCTCACGGTATATAAACCAAACTATTTAAGTTAATTACTAGAAAAATAGTACCGATAATTTTTAAGTGTCAAGCAAGGTCTAATGAAACTGAAGTTGCGGCAAGAAGGTGCCCGCGTGCATCAGCCCATTACACTTGCACAAAATTTTGACACTGAACCACGCCAAGGCGAGGTGAGTTACGCTAAGGTATGCTTAGCGGAGTTTTGCCATAGGCAAATACCTAAGCAAAACGCAAAAGAAAAAAGGTAAGGTAAGTAAATTGAAGATAAGGCACGGTAATTTTGACCAAGTTATAACTTCAATCAAAATTTACTTTAGAAATTTTTAGGTTGAAAATAAAGGTAAGAACTTATGAGGAAAGAGATCTTTGGGTATCTTCTATCCTCAGAATGTCCATGGTAAGGCAATAAATCTTTAACGTGCCACTTGCCTACTTTAGAACCGTCTAGGTTTTTTAATTCATAGACCAAGGGAGATACTGTTTTAGAGATAAGATATGTTTAGGACTAAGTTTTGCAGCAAATTTGTTGGCAGCATTAGATAACATCTTGTTCGGACGCCATACTTTTTCACCTACATTAAAACAGACATCCCGTTTCCGGAGATTATAGGACTTAGAATTCCTTTCATATGCAGAATGCAGTTTCTGGCGTATTTCTGCGAACAGATTACGAAACTCAGTTAAATTTTCGGCGTAGGTATTCCTATCACCAGGCAATATTTCGGAAGATTGGTCTTGGGGAGGATGATCATAATAATCACCAGATAAAGGAACATGTCGCCCAAACATTAAATATGAAGGAGGAAAACCAGTTACTTCGTGAACTGCAGTATTAATAGCCTGCCTAATTTCAGCAATATGTAGATCCCAATCTTCATGTTTATCCACGTAACATCTGATAGCAGTAGTTATAGTTTTGTTGTTTCTTTCCACACAATTGCATTGTGGTGAGTAAAACGGAGTAAACCACTGTTTGACGTGATATTTTTCACATAGATTTTTAAGGTTATGACTAGAAAAATTGGTTGCGTTGTCACAGATAAGGATCTGAGGCACACCAAATATAAGAAAAATCTGATTTTCTAAGAGATCTACAATAAGATTAGACTTAGAATGTTTAAGAGGAAAAGTAAAAGTGTATTTCGAAAACCAATCAGCAGCTACTAGCAACCATTTAGTGCCTCTTTTTGAGCGTGGAAAGGGACCAATAAAATCTAAAGAAATAATCTGACCAGGTAAGTCAACAATTTTTTCCTTCCCCATGGTACCAATCTTCGGTAAGTTTGAATGTTTCTACGCACCGCACACCAAACATTTACGAATAAACTTTAAAATTTGTGACCTCATCTGAGGCCAATAGTACAATTCTTGAACACGAAACAAAGTCTTCCGAAAACCAAAATGTCCACTGGTTGGAGGATTATGACAATTTTCGATGACCTAATCCCTGTGAGGTTTTGGAATCAAAAGTTTCCATTCCTGTTTATTAAAAGAATAAGAGGAACGACAAGGAATAAATTTTTGGACTAAATCACCTTCAATCCGCCATTGAGGATACTTTTCAGGACTTTTACGAATATTGTCACGAAGAGAGATATACCAGGGATCAAGAGATGAGAAATCAACAGATAAGGAAGATACTTGTAAAGGCAGTGTTTGTGAGGTAGATGGACTGTCCATGTCCATATTTTCTGGGAGAGAATAAGGTATACGACTTAAGGCATCTGGAACAATGTGCATTGAGCCTTTTCTATGCTGTAAATCAAAAGTGTGCTGCCTCAATCTAAGCAACCAGCGACTAAGTTTACCAGAGGGAGTTTTAAGATTATTAAGCCAAAGCAAACTGAAATGATCGGTGATTACGGTAAAACGCGTACCTTCTACCCAAGGTCTAAATTTTTCTATGCAGAATATAACTGCCAAACATTCCCGTTCGGTCACCGAATAATTTCTTTCTGCTCTGGACAAAGAACGGCTTGCATAAGCTATGACTTTTTCTTCTCCGTCTATAAACTGAGTCAACATTCCTCCAATACCAACATCGGAAGCGTCTGACTGAACATAGAATTTTTGACTGGAATCTGGTTGAGCTAGAATAGGTGCACTTACTAATTTTTGCTTGATACACAAAAACGCGGCTTCAGCTTCGTCGTTCCAACTGATAACTTCTTTTTTCTTTTTGCCTTTAAGAAGTGAATTTAAGGGACTTACAAGGGACGAGAAATCTTTGATAAACCTGCGATACCACGAACACATTTCTATGAAACGCTTAACTTCAGTCGAAGTGCGGGGACGTGGATAATTCAACATACAATCAACCTTACAAGGGTCAGTAGCTAAAGAATTATTTCCAACAATAAAACCTAGGTACTTTAAAGATGTCTTAAAAAATTGCCATTTTTCAAGGTTAATAGTAAGGCCTGCATCCTTTAGTAAATTTTTTGCAGTTGTCAGTAACTCAATATGGTGTTCCCAAGTAGGAGAACAAAGTAAAATATCGTCTAGATAAGAGAATATATGCGGTTCGTACTTAGGTCCAAAAATTGAATCTACCAACCTTTGTTGAGTTTGCGCAGCATTGCACAAGCCAAAAGGAACTACCCTAAATTGAAAGTGTCCTCGACCAATTATAGAAAAAGCAGTTTTTTCTTTAGATGCGTCATCCAAAGGAATTTGCCAAAATGCTTTTCGCAGATCTATAGAGGAAACAAACTTGGCATTACGCAAGTTATTTAAGATACGATCTACGTGAGCCAAAGGAAAACTATCATGTTTAGTCAAATTATTCAAAAAACGTCCATCAAAACAAAATCTATATTCACCGTTTGGTTTTTTAACTAGTAAGGTTGGAGGATTCCAAGGACTTTGAGATTCTTCAACTACACCTAATTTGATCATAGAGTCTAGCTCTTTGTTTAGAATTTCTTGCATGTACGGAGAAAGTAGATAAGGTTTCTTTTTAAAAGGGGGGTTATCTCCGGTATCTATATTTAGTTTAATTTTATTTGTTCTCCCTAACTTATCGTTACTATCAATTTCTTTAAAGGAATCTAAAACTTTTTGAGCTTCTATTTTTTGAGTAGGAGATAAGTCATCTACAGTGCAAAGTTTAGGAATACAATAGTTATTTGTGTAACTAGTGCAAAAAGTATATATTTGTTGCACGATGCATGAAGTTTGCAGCTCGAGACGAAGTCGAGAGCTGCAATCATGCTGAGTGCAACAAATATACTTTTTGCACATGTTACACACAATATTTTTTCTACGATCGGTTTATTTTTTATTACAGTATTTTACAATTTAAGAAATATTTTACAATGCAAGGAATAATACTCGTATTCATTAGGGTATCAAAGTGTTTTTTGCACTAGTGCAAAAAATAAGTTACTTTTTGCACTAGTGCAAAAAATTAAGCTTTTGGCACAGTAAATAGTGCAAAAAGTACTAACTTTTTGCACGATCGTAGAAAAAGTTTATTTGTTATTGTAGAAGTAGTACTTATTTCTATTTCATTACTATGAATAAACCAACTATTATTTTTGAAGTCCAATACTATATTAAACTGTTTTGCAAAATCAATCCCAAAAATAAATGCATGCGTTACAGAAGGTACAATTAAAACTTTGATTATTTTACAACAATAATTAATAAAAATAGGCAAATCAGAGACACCAACAACTTTTTGCTGTGTACCGTCTGCTGTGCGAACATTAGAATCTACTACTGACTGAATCTTAATTTTCAATTTTTTCAAAATTTTTATTCCACTTGATCCAACAATAGAAGAGTTAGCTCCAGAATCTAATAAAACTGTGATAACTTGATCATAAAGACGAACTGAGATATAAGGTCTGTTATCATTAACTTTGTTAATAAATAGAGGTAAATTAGAGACATATATAAGCCATTTGTTCCAATCAGATTTATCAAAATAGGACTTTGTGGTTAACTTTCCATCAAAGTACCGACCACGGGCAGTGCTTGATGGACTATTTAGTTTTTTGAACAATTTTTACAAGAATTAGTCTTGACATCGGGCTCGCCGCAGCGATAACAAAATATTTTTCTTTTTCAGTACACGAACTATAGATATGATTAGGTAACCGACAATTGAAACAAATAATTTTTTCTACAACCGAGCGAAAAGTACAAATTTGCGCTTTCAAAAGAAAGCGCAAAGTTGGACATTTTCGAGGAACAAGCGTTTGTTTTACTTTGTCGCTCGCCGAGCGACAAAGTTACTTTGTCGCTCGCTTAGTTACCATGGACACCTTAATAATAATAAAGAAACGTCCAGCGTATCTGCGACTTTTGACACAAAATATAAACTGTCAAATTTGATATCAATAATTACATTACAAAATATTTTTATAAAAATAGTAGTAGTATAGTAATAGTAGTAGTAGTAATAGTAGTAGTAAAAAAAATTATCAATACTATTTTAACAAACATTTTTATCTAGACACATATGTAACGTAATGTAATGCTCACTTTTTGAAATATGTGTCAAGTTTGAGATTATCAAAGTTTATCAATTTTTACCAAACATTTTTATAAAAACACCGGTTGTAGAAAAAATCATGTGTGTAATTCGAGCGCAAAGTGACATTGCCGCTCTCGCGAGATAGCCGCGCTCAGAGCGGCAATATATCACTTTGCGCTCTTAATACACAAATTTAATAGCTATTGTTTTTACGTATAGATTGAGATTCCTTGTTATCCAAAGCATCAGAAGGTTTATCTACATTTTCTGATTTCTTAAATTTCCTATCAGTATTAGACGTATTTTGGTTATCAAAACGAGAAGATTTTTTATTAAAATTTTTATAGTTACTTCGAGTGTCACGTTGTCGTGAACCACTTTGTTGATCCGAATCCGATAAATAAAATAATTGAGGTAGTTTTTTAGAAGTAGTCTTGGAAGCTTCTTCCAATCTTTTACACAAAATGGATAATTCATTGACAGTATCAATTGAATGTAAGGCAAGTTGATTGATATATTCAGGTAATAAATTTTTTCGAATGTATTTCACCTTAGTGACCTCCGCTGGAGACGTAGATAAGCGACAAAATAAGTTTTCTAAATGCGCCATAAAAATAGTTACTGATTCATTTCGCTTCTGTTTTCTCTGCCTTATTTGTTCCCAGACATCGTCGTCTGCATAAGGAGGTAAAAAATATTTCTTTAAACGAGATACTAAAGAAGGCCAATCTGTAATACTAGATTTAATACTACGGTACCATATAAACGCATCACCAACAAAAAATTCAACAGCTGAGTTAATTAATTCATTTTCTGAAACATCACGAGCCTGAGCAAGATCAGAAACTCTTTCTAAGAAGTAGAAAACACTTTTTGTATCCCCATTAAATTTAATTCCCCAAGAAGATATTGGTTGTTTACTGGCTGTACATATGACAACAGGATTAACATTAACTATCGGTGGAGAGGTATGAGTAAGATTATTTAAATTAGGATTTGATGAGGGCGACTCCTCTGAAACTTTTTCATCTAAATCTGACTCTACTTTAAGACACGTTGCATAAGATTCGTTACGAAATTTAATTGCATCGCCATCATCGGCTTCCGGAATTTTGATTCTTTTTATTCGGCCGCATAAATGAGCTAGTCTTGACTTAACGCGAAGGTATGTACTATCGGTAGCACTTCCTTCAAAATCTGAAATAATATTTTCAATAGATGCAATACTTTTGATTATTTCTGCTCGTTCGGTTCTAAAATCGGGTATATACGCTTCCATACAAATCTGACTTCCAGGTATCTGAATTTCTTTTTTTAAAAGTCTAGACAAAATTTTTCTTTTTTCTACCACGTTACGGTCGGTATAAACAGACCTAATATTTAGTTCATAATCGAGTTCATAATCTAAAAGGTGATTAATTTGAAATTTATCAACTGTGGCAGCCTTATTTAAAATTTTTCTTTTCAGATAAGGATCCCAAAAAACTTCTTAAAAATTTTTAATTAACGTTAGGAATTAAATAATTCAAGCATTTGTTATAAAAGACTACAAAAAACAAATTAAAAATATTTGGACAACCGGTATATAATTTTTAAAGCCAACCTGTATAGTTGCTTATGTAAAGATCACGTTTGAGACAACCTGTACGTAAATTAAAATTTAGTCACAAAATAAATATAAACTGTGGTCAGGCAAAAGCAAGTTTTTTTTTTAGGTAACAATTGAAATCTGAATTAACCGGTAACTGCTTAAAACTTTTTAATTATAAATCTTAAATACTGGTTTTAATTTTGAAATACTGTTTTATTCTATTCAAAAAAGATGCATTCCGTAAATAATATAAAATATTATTTTACTACAGTGTTCGTCAAGACGTATACATTTCCAACAAATATGCTTTTTTGTATCGGTAAAGGAATGCAAGAAAAAATGGTTTAGCCAAACAACTCAAGGACGCGACGCGACGTTCGCAATTATCAATTCAGCAAATATCTAATTTTATTTGAAAATTAGGGGAAACAAAATTTTATTAATAAATAATTGGGCAAAATATTAATCAAAATTAAAATCTCTATAATTAATAAATGATATACACCATTGTTTGTGTGTAGGTATGAGTATTTTTATAAGACAGAAAAAGACAGAAATAGAATCAGTAAAAATACATATTGCGAATAGTCAGTTTTTGGGGAAAATGTAAAAATTTATGGATAAACAAGCCTGAAAGAAAATTTGAAAATTAGGAAAAAATGTTATGGGGTTTTGAAACTCATCTCAGTAGAAAAAATACAAAAAATAAAATCAAAGCGTAAGCACTCAAGCCCCACGCCTATGGGCGCTATTTTATGTGGCGTACTTTTAGGGGAAAACTTAGTTTTCCTCAGAAAGGTACCCACTTGCGTACGGCAGCTCTTCGTCGGTAGAACAGATGGTCATCAGCTAGGAACACTTACGCTTTTTAAAGGCCCCACTCAGTTTTTCCTTTAATGGATTCGTTTCAGAGCTTCTGAACTGAGAAACCAAGCTCTTTTAGGATTAATAGTTAGTAATAAATAAATAAATAGACTACCTGCGATCAGCTTCAATCAATTTAATTAACCAATTATGCCAAATTAGGAACCCAAAAAAATATGTTTATAAATATCAAATAACATAGTTTAAAAATGCATTTGTTCTGATAAAAATAAATATGATATGAACATAACCCTTATCTTTGGCCAAAGATTACCCCAATGTTATGTACATTTATGTACAAAAATATATTTAAAAGTCGCATGCGAATTTAATTTTAAAATAATCTGAAGGCTAGCTTATATACACAGGTAAATATGTAATATATGTAAAGAATGAATTTAAGAAATTAAGAGGATATCACGAAAGTTACCTATAGTATAAAAAAAATTACGCAATTAAAAAAATGGAATAGACTGGCCTTAGGTTCTGGTGGGAGCTTCTAGAGTGTCCCATGCATCTTGTGAAACAGACACTTGTTGGTGGCTAAATGTTAGGCCGCCAATCCTGGTTACTACGGACAGCTATTTCTCTGATAGTTTATGAGAAAAGTGGAGGAAAACGTGCTGTGAAACGTGGACACCTCTCTAGCGCCTCTCTAACACCCTATCTAACGCCTCTCTAAAACCCTCTAGGTTGAGGGGATTCGTCTTACTAGGCACATGGCGAATAAGAAATTAAAACGGGACTTCTCCCAGGAAGAATAATCAGGAATCGGCAAAAAGACATAATAATATGTATGTAAGTAATCAGACACTACTTCACATTACAATAATTTGTGCATAAAATAGCACTATAAAGGCAAAAAAACTTCAGTCAGAAAAATCATGCCTCCTCACACGATTAGCAAAATCGGAGTGTCTCGAAAAACGCTGGTACGTCGATCTACGAGTACCACGCATGGGTACTAGATGACATCTCGTCTGCTTGGATGCAACCGGTAAAGATATTTTGGAAGTTGGCGAATGCGCAGGATGATGGAAGTTTACAAAAATATTAAGAACTAATAAGGCTAGTAGTGGTTAAAGATTTAACCGCTACAAGCTCAGTCGAAGAATTGTTACCAAATGACAAGCCACAGCCAATTCAAATTTCAGAGTCGTTTATGGGTAATTTGCATAAAAATGAAAACGTATTTTGAAAAAACCCTTTTTTACTGACGAGGCATGGTTTTACCTCTCTGTTTATGTAAATTCGCAACAATGAGATCGTGAAGTTATGGAAATCCACATTTCTTTATAGAGAACCTTTGCATTCACAGAAAGTTGGCGTGTTGGCGGCCATATCGAAAAAAAGGTAAATTGGACCGATTTTTTTAAGGGACTCTTAACTAATACCTCAATTCAATCAAAAAATAATAATTTATTATAGTGTTAATTTTTTACAAAACTTAAATCTTCCTACAAAAATATAACAATTGTTATTATTCTGCTAATTTAAGGGTAGAAATAAGAAAAATAAACATCAAACTTTTCCTAAAATTAAGTCTTCGCTTTCTTAGTCCTTTTGCGATTCAACCTTATTACTGTATTTCCAAGTCTCTTCGGATGTCCAGGTTTTTTGACCTTTCCTGCTATCTGTATGTCTCGTAATTCAAACTTAGGTTGTTCTTTATACCTTTTTTCCCATTTCTGAACTTCGGATATTCCACTGAAGAAAATGTTTAAGTTATTTTAAATTGAAACTTTTGATCGTGGTTCGCACATTTGTATAGTAATCAAACTTTGCGTACTTTCAATAAGAGTGTTCAATTTGTCTGATATCAATTTGATTGGAATTCTTGTCTTCTATGGACATATTGCCATTTTTTGAGGTAGAAATAACTAGCAGAGCATATGGATCTGTAACTCTGTATCTCTGTTTTGCTAGAAAATTGAAATAAGCTTTGGATGAAGTATGATTGTGATTTTGTTCAATCCCCAGGATGCAAAGAACTTGTTTACACTCACTTACTTTCATAAAAAGGGTAGCCTGGCAGCCTTTCTTACAAGTGGACTTTTTATTTTTTGTCTTGGATGGTCTTCCACCTTTAACACAGGCTAACCGCAGATAATAGTATTTCAGGGCCGGATTAATATCCACCACACTATTAGGATTTCGTTGTATTTGATCGTCATTTGTTCTGCTATCACGCAACCAAAACTCATTGTTTGTGGCTTCCTTGTATTCTACCAAAACACAATTAAAATTTTCATATGAAGAAAATTTATCACACACTCATATTTTATAGTTTTTACGCAAAATTACAACAACACAATGTTTACATATCATTTAAAATACGTAACTACAATTATTTTAGGTTAGAACAGCCGGCATTCCGTTTTGGCCGTATCTGAACCGGCGCGGCGCCGCGCCGGCACCCGAGAAATTTTGTACCCGGGTGCCGGCGCCGGTATCCATGCATCAACATTTTGGGAACCGGCGCCGGCTGCGGAGTCACTTCCAAAAAATTAATTCTAATTAGCTAATGCTAATTAGAATTGCTAATGCTAATGCTATGTGTTAATTAGTACAAAACTTTATTCTTACCTCTGTCAAACTACACCCTTACTGTAAAATTGTATAGCAACAGTAATCTTATATATTTTATCCTGCGTGCGTAGTACTAAAAACGTAGTAAACATAATATATTATTTTTTAGGACTTTTATTGCCTTGCCAGCAACAATACGTGAAGTTTTTCGTCTTCACTAATACATTATGTACCTACTATATAGGTACATATGTATTCCGAAAAAAAGTTTTCTGGAAGTATTTTCCTATTTTCCTGACAATAGAATAGTCATAAAAAATGGAAATAGTTTAAAAGAAATTAAACAAGGGATATTATGCCTTTATTACAACTGTTTTTGACATAACAAAGCTATTTTATGACTTACCAGTGCCAAAGCCTGGTAATTTTAAAAATCTGTTTAGTGAGTGAAATGAAATAAAAAACTATTTTTTACTAGTTACGACTACAACTTACAAAACTCAATAATTTTCTATAAATAGACTCCCAGATTAGCTAATCCCACTCGATCAAAAGCAATTCTATTTATCTACAATCAAGTCTAAATTGTGAGTTAAAACTGATGGATTTCTAGAATGAGGAAATTGCTTTTTAAGATACGACGGTCTCGTCAATTTACTTTATTTTCGCAATAAAAGTATAACTAATTGCCAAAGGAAATAAATGTAAAAACAAAAAGGGTGCGAAAAATAAAAATGTCATTAAAAGTTTGAGGAAGAAGAAGCGCTTATATTGAAAGATCATCATTACCTACATTATATTATTGACGTTTTACTCCTAGAATTTGAAAAATATGTGCGAAGGTTAGTTATTCCATTTTTGCCATTTCTGCGTTTTCACATGAATACATTCGAGTATAGGATTAGAACTAGAGCCCAAAATTGATTTATGTTTATTAATGGGAACGGTTCGTACTTAAATATTTTTTTATGAAGAAGACAAACACTTAAATTGAATACTTTAATCATTCTAATCTAAATTTATCCAATTTATTGTAAATTTATGGAAAAATATGCCATGTTGTTTTTGACAAGGTTGTATTTTTGCAACAACATGTCAGTACCAAAAGTCACTGACGATACAAAAAGGAAAGGTTTCAGCACATTAGAAGGGGCATTAGCAGGGGTAATAAATATTGGTCAATAATAATTTTTGCGAATTGGATTAACCTCTTCAGTTTCCTATTTGGGTCTGAACTGGTAAAAATCAAAATAAGGACAGAAATGAACAACTCCAAGGATTAAGAAATAAGACAGCCTTAAGGGAGTAGCACTGAGTTTAATATTCCTTTTATATTATTTATTCATCAACCATCACAGGATTGGCGTTGTTGTGAAGAATGAGTAATGTGTGATGAATGTTGGGATTACCTTATAGATTTAGGTGGTACTCCCTCACCTACTTGAGAATGGCTGTTGCCGGGCTTTCAGGTTTGTGGCATAAGGTGAATTACTGTAAACTAATATCTGCAATCATTAATACCACAGGCTAAAGCAGAAACTACTAAGGATTAGTAAGATATACCAATATACTAATATTTTGCGTCAAAATAAATTTAGATAAGAGTGGCAACGTTGCTTTCTCACAAGAACACGTGCCTTCGTCTCGTTCATTGATGAACGAGATTTGTCAAGGCGTAATGTTTAGTGTGTAACGTTTCACGCATGTCGAAATAAACGTGTGTAGTAATTATAAAAAGCGATTGGAAGTGTGTGAAAAAATGGATTCTTTATGTCCAAAAATTTTCACTGGCTTGCTCGATGGAAGACAGGCATAACGGTGGCGCGCGGAGATGGAGTTATAGCATAGCTCTCTTTCTCTGTCCTACACACGCACAATGTATGAAACAAACAAAAATCGAGTTTTGAATGAACGACATCGTCTCCTCTTGCTGAAGGTCCATGGTTTATACAGAAACAATCCGCGGGACAAAACAAAACTGTATTGTCTCGTAGGTACTTCGTGAATAGCTTACTTACGCAGGACAAGACACTGGTCATTTCATCGTCATTGTCATGGGTCCACGAAGCCGTAGTGCTTAATTATATTATTTTAAAAATTATTAAATGTAAATTCAGCTTTTACGTTTACTGTCTTGTGCTGACTAAATTCACACGAAGACAAGAAAATGAGGAAATAAAACATTTTCCTAGTAGATAGAAAGGCGGGCTATCTCGGAAGACAACAAATTAGTTATTGTCTTGTCCTGTGTATTGCGCCATGTGAACCCTGTTTAATATATCCTATAGAGTGACCGGTGTTATTGAAGAATTCTTTTCTGTTCGATTTTAAGATTTTATTGTAATATCTAAATTTTTACAAAATCTTGTGTGAGCGTCCGTTATTACATATTTCCATATATTAATTTTTGAAAAAAAATGTTTGCGTTGTTAACAATTATTTATTAGTGTTAATACATTCTTCCTCGTCAAGTGCCACGCTCATATTTGAGCTTAGGCTACCTCTCGCGTATACTCGTGATAGGTGCCATTGTACCGATTGTTTATGCATACCTATATGGGACCTACATTTTATCGCCGGATCCGAATGGAACCATTTGAGAGGATGTACCAGGCATAATACTGCATGGTGGTTTGTCATTACCTTCCACTGGGTGCCGCCCAATAAGAATATGTTGGACGCCGACAGGGTTGCCAGATGGTTGTAACTAAATTCACCCAAACGATTTTAAAAATACCTCAAAAATCACTGTTTTGCAACTAGAATCCTCCAAATAAAAACAGTTTTATTCTTGACTGTTGCTTGTTGAAAAAATATATTATTTCTAAATCTTCCTGAAATCTTATTTATTTTGAAGGAGGTTAAATAAACTATTACTATTACTATTACTATTTTAAATAAAACTTCTGCTTTTATTGCTTTTTTTAATTGTTAATTTTTTCAATCCTGTGTGCTAAGCATTGTCGTAAATTACAATAATTTGGTTGTCCTTTTCTGCAAATAAGTTACCTGTTCGTTGTAGTCTTTGTAGTATATTCTCTATGAGTCACTTTTAATATATA
The DNA here is from genome assembly GCA_963971165.1 of Philopedon plagiatum. Lineage (NCBI taxonomy): Eukaryota > Metazoa > Arthropoda > Insecta > Coleoptera > Curculionidae > Philopedon > Philopedon plagiatum. The sequence continues at coordinate 54,119,164 of OZ020189.1, read as the reverse complement.
AAAATTTAATAGCAAATTAAATGTTCGTGGCCAATACACTAACTTGTAAGGCTAGCGCAAAATAAAAAAAAATTAACAAAAACATGACAATTTACAAATAAAATGACATGGCATAAAGAAAAATGGTTATGGCATAAAACACAACAAGAAACGCCATGAAGTGAATGACGAAATCAGAAATAAATAAAAATATACAGATAGATCGACGGGGAGTCCCCGTTGTCCGATCTCAGTACAAAACAAAACAGAACAGATCGTTTGGCTTTTGCCGCCTTTGCACGTTTGCTGCGTCAACTAGGCGCCAGCCCGCGAGAAAAATTAAACAAACTGTTTTGTTACTAGTATAGTAATGAATGGATAGTCCGAGCTCCCTATAATCCGAACATCCCTGTAATCCCAACAACCTTATTGTGTAAGACGATACTCATAATCCGAACTATCTGAAGTCCGAACTATCAATCTATCGTGGTCAATATCATGTACGCAATGCGCATTCAATTAAACCCATTCGTTCGGAGAATAAGTGTCGCATCTCGAGTGATGGCTCCAAAAAGGAAGCATGTCACGTTGTTGCTTCAACAAAAGATTGATCTTTTACATCAGTTGGAGTCTGAATGTTCGTCCACTTCCTTAGCAGTGCGGTTTAATGCGAACAGGGTCTGGCAATTTTCTGTTCGGATTACCCAGACATTACTGTACTTGACTGAGAGAAGTGATGGAGGGCATTTTCAATAAATTTTTTTGGTTTTTAATATATTGTTTTATTCATAAAAAAATACTTTACTTCCCTCAAAAATAAAAATATTTCCCCAAAAAATCCCCCAGATTTTCCCCCGTCCACATGAAAATCCCCCAACCTGGCAACCCTGAAAGCCGGTACTGGGATACGATCCGCAGACCTTCGGTAAACTCCGACCAAGTTCAAAATGCGACACGTGTTTGGCGATGCGCGAAGGTGTGACGTCAAAATCAGTAGCGGAGATATAAAATTTTTTAAGACAATTTATGACTATCCCTTCTGCCACCCTCTAACATGGTTATGGCACTGAATCGCTTCAGAGGACGCTGCTTCGTGGCCGCTGCTAGATAGAGAGCGTAAACAAACCACTGCGCAACTTGTGTCGATGCTATTTAATGTCACATTTTGAACTTGGTCGGGCTCTACAATAGCCTACTGTTAACTAACCGCACACTAACACGCATTAACCAATGCACTACAATCGACACAATTGGCTAATTATTATTTATAAATTTACAATAAACCTGTCTCGGTTAACCTGGCATAGACGGTTTCATATATATCTAGATATTAGTTGGTACAGTTTATTGCTTGCATCACTCGAAAATGTCCAGTTCATGGGCGAAAAAGTATGTACGTTTGTACCATAAATTTAGAAACAGAGACAAGATATTTTAGAGCAATGAAAGATATCAGGGGTACTTTTAATATGCGAAAATACCACTGGCTAAAATATGGCTCAGGATTAATTAAAAATATCAATATACCATTATTTTGCGTGACAATAAATTTTTAGTAATTTATTTCCATTGCATGGTGCCAAAATTTAGAGTGAGAGTAGCAACGTCGCTTTTTCTCCGCGACACGTGCCGTAGTCCCATTCATTCATGGAATTAACAGATATCAAGGAGCAGTATATTGTGTGAAACGTTTTCGACGGGTCGGAATATACATGTTGTAGTGAAATTTTAAGTGATTTTTGGTTTTCCTTGAAGGACTTTATCCATAAACTTTGAAAAATAGTGCGTCGGTGACCAGTGTGCGGAAAAATGAATTATTTTAACTCAGAACTGTTTTTTACAGGTTTGCCCGGTAGAATACAAACGGCTCGGAAAGCCATAGCGAACACGCGCGAAGTCGGATGTTTAGTGTTCTCTCTCTTCTCTTTCTTTGTTCTACAAAGTACGATGTATGAAATAAAATAAAAGGCGAGTTATGAATAAATTGTATCGTCTCCCATTGCTAAAGGTCCAAGGTTTGCACGCATTTGGCGCCAGTTCGATTTTTCAGAGTCAGAGTTTAAAGGATCCCACAGACCAACGCGAATTCGCTACCGCACAGGCTGCGATATTTTTTTTATTATTGTCAGAGTCAATGATAAAAAAATCGCAGGAGCAGCGACAGCGCATTCGCGTTGGTCTGTGGGATCCTTAAGGTCGGTAGAGGCATGCACGCACACTCTTCATTGCTTTCAGATATTAGTGCATCACAATCGGATTAATGGTATTGGCATTTCTGTGTGAAAAGAGAGCAGTAGGCAATGGTTGGCGTTGTTCGGTTTTGTTTACTTTTGAGCATTATAACATTACTAGCTTTCGTTCGCGACTTCGTCCGCGGTATAACAATTATTACAAACTTTGAACCCCCATTTCACCCCCTTAGGGGTTGATTTATTAAAAACTGTCAAACACGTGTTTAAACAATTATTTTTAAAGCACTTCTGTGAAGTTTCGAGTTAATAGGACCATCTAATATTTTTTCTACATACATACTTTGAACCCCTGTTTAACCCCCTTAGGGATTAAAGTTTAAAAAACCCTTCCTTAGTGGATGCCTACGTCATATAAGAAACCTCAGTGTAAAATATCAAGTTTCTAGACCCAGCGGTGTGGGCTGTGCGTTGATATATCAGTCGGTCAGTCGGTCAGCTTCTTGTCTTTTATAGACTAACTTTTGGCCACGACTTCGTCCGCGGTATAACAACAATATACTCCATTACAACCTTTTGAACCCTCATTTCACCCCTTAGGGGTTGATTTATTAAAAACTGTAAAACACATGTTTAAACATTTATAAGTTCATTACAGAAACTTGTTCCAAGATGAAAATCATTTCGAAACCAAGCAAATCGCTGAAATATCAGAATAATTTATAAGTTTTTAATGACGACTTATTAACAATGACAGGACAAAAAACTTTCAAAACATAACAGATCAACTATAAGATCTTAATTTAAACCGGTACTAAATCTTAAACCTTCTTAGTGAATCTGAACGTTATTTTTTAGTGTACTTCTATGAAGTTTCGAGTTAATAGGACAATCTAATATTTTTTCTCCATACAAAGTTTGAACCCATGTTTTACCCCCTTAGGGGTTGAATTTTGAAAACCCTTCCTTAATGGATCTCTACGTTATGTAAGAAACTTCTGTGCAAAATTCTAGACCCAGCGGTGTCGGCTGTGTGTTGATATGTCAGTCAGTCAGTCAGCTTCTTATTTTATATACATACATATGCATACGTATACATTATTTCATAATAATTAAAATTGGCATTTGTGGATCCAGAAAATATTGAAGCAGAACGCTGAGCGTTCTATCATGCGCACTATTGCGCACGCCCCTAGGGAACTATGTTTACAGGTTCAGCTCCGTAAATTTTCCACTTTGGCAAATATTGTTCGAGGGTCTATAAATAATTTGTCTATGGTTCCACATCATTCTAGCTGGCCTAGACCTAAGACAGTATTTAAGTAGACTTGTAGTTGCAGTCACCCACATTTTAACAACAAATCAACTTTTTATCGCAGGTATAGAATTTAATTTTTAACCTTCTAGCGAATAATAATTTTAACTAAATTTGGATAAAAACATAATAATTATTTTAGAAAGATTTTATGGTAAAAGCTGGTCACCGGAAAACCAGACTTCCTGCTATGGGACTCCCCAGCGGAACAAAGCGACCCAGAGGAATTGAAGCATGAAATAATTTGTACAGGCCCACAGTGGTTTAAAATGTTAATGTGTGAACAAAAATAGAAATCATGTTCGTAAAATATGACAATTTTAATGTAGTAATAGGTGTTGAAGATAGGGGAATGCCGCATATACTCCGCTCTCAGACGAATTTTAAATTTAATTTAACGATATGTTTCTGTAATTCTTATGCTACTTATATGTTGCCAAAAAAAGATATAGTTCTTTAAATAAGGACAGTAAGAACATAACATTTGGCTATAAAAAGAAAATCTCCATAGTCTTATTCTTGTTTTTTTTTTATTTGTGGGTGGCCTTACAGACGACTATATTGGCCAGATTATTCGTGATAAAATTTACTAAAATATAGTAAAATTGGTACGACGTGTGGCTTCGCTCGCGTACTATATAATCTATATTTTTTAATTCGTTTATTCATTCTTTTTTGACAATTCCAATATAACACATATTTTATTAAACTGTCTTATTTCTGGTCCTAAAGGACTCCTGCGCAATATTTCATACAAAGGTAATACGTTAAGCCGTCTAGAGGCTCGCTTTTTTAACCCAGATATGCCTGTAGGTCTACCTAAAGGATGGTGATTTAAAACCCCAACCACGTTTTACCCAAAGCAAAGATGTGTCGCCCGCGAGTCTAGGCAGCAGACACATATTCAGTGTTAACACTTGATAGGTAGAAAACAAGCGCGAAAAGGTTTTTCAAGAAGAAATACGTTTATTTTGGTTAGTAAAAATGGCGAAATGTGAGATAAAATTTGTAGGGTGAGTATTTCTTACATCATGTGGATTTTGCTTTTATGTTTTTGTTTTAGTTATTGTCTATAAAATCCCTATTAAGGTTTAGTAGCATTAGTTACTCCCTAACAAAAGTACTTTTGAAATAATAGTAATGAATGTGTAGCCGTACTACATGTAGGTCGTTAGGAAAAAATATTAGCTATTTATATATTTTAGGGGACTTATGCTTAATGAGGCCCTATCTATTGTTTATAATAATAATAATATTCCCCAATAAGCGGATTCAGTAATTTTACCTCCGGAAAATGCATGTGATGACATAACCGATGAAGATTCGGGAGATGAAAACTTTGTTAGACCAGACAATTTACCTCCTAGTCAATTGACAGCTCCCACTGAGATTAGGCCACATATTCTAAAAGATTCCAATTCTGACGATAGTGAATATAATATGCCCCTTTCGCAGCAAACTAAAAAAATATCTGGTGAAAAAAACAAGCCGGCTAAAAGAAAAACAAGTACCTACTTACATTACGCACATGTAAATGTGAAAGATTTTGAAGACACTGATTCGGATAGCAAATGGACAACAGACACCTCCGAGGAGTTAGCCAAAATGCATCCAATCTAACTGTTTGAAAGATTTTTTTGATGAAAATCTCATTTGGTTGTTAGTGGAGGAATTGAACAGGTATGGTAACGAATTTATTGTTGTAGTATACGTTGACAATTGTCCACTTTGTTTCAGATATAAATTCAAAAAAATAAGCCCAATATTATCACCGCACAAGAAATAAAGACATTTTTGGGAGTTCTGCTTCTGTCTGTAGTCCGCGGTAATGAAAATATTAGTCACTATCGTACCGCCATTGTGGGCAAAAAGTGGTACTTTCCAATTATTTTACATTGTCTGGATATGGCGGTATACCATGCTTGGCAAATCCAAAAAAAAAAATAAAGGAAACAAATTGCTGTAGGCCTTCTGAAACAGAATAGCAAACCCTAGAGTTTTTATACAGAAGGTCCCAGCAAAAATGAAAATCTTGCTACGAGATTTGAGTGAATGGATCATTTTGTCACACCACCGGACAAGCAAATGAAATGTCGACACTGTCATGCGAAGACAACTACAAGATATCTTAAGTGTTATGTCGGAGTGCACGTAAAATGCCTTTCTGCGTACCACAAGGTGTAGACTGTTATATTTACCGTCTTAAAATAAGGTAGATTTTCCATTTATTTCTTACTGAAGCAAGAGACAAAAAACAATTGCTTGCCTGATGCAAGTATAGTTTACAGTTCGGTATTGCGTTTTCGTGATACTCAATCTCTATACGATTCCAAAATTTGGCGAATCGACCCTGAAACTCCAAACGATTTCAATACGAGTTTTCCTGCTACGAATCCTCGCATGTTTTTTTTTTATCTGGCACAGCTCACGTATACTTCAAGCCTAAGTACTAACGTACCGTGGGCTTTTGAAGAGAAGGGAATATGTATTCAAATCGATTTATTTTTTTTTTCATTATTTTTTTAAGATGAAACACCTGGTGTTTAGAATAATTAAAACTGATCTATCAGATCAACCATTAATTTAACTCTAATAAATCTTAACCTACATACTTAATATCTAGAGTCCATCCAATGAAGTCCTAAGGATTTATCGGTTTAATGACACGTTCACTCACGCACTATGCTCTCCTTATAGACACACACATCACATTACACGAGTTCAAGTGAGCGCCTTTGTCCTCTTCAGTCCTCGGACATGGTGTTGGGTGTCCACTGTCCAGCAGCTGAAGAGCTTCTGCATTCTCAAGAAGGTGGAGCCTCGCTTCATGCTTACCCGCTATCCTTCTTATCCTTTACCGTAGAAATACTAATATCTCGGTGAAAATCCTAGTTCCGTATGTACCACGGAGCATTTTCCACCTCCCGTAGCACTTTGTTTTGAAATGTCGGGATCATCTTGATATTATTGTCTCTTGTACATCCCCATAGCTGGATACCGTACTGCCACACAAGTTTTAGAATTTGTATATTAATGTTTTACTGTAAAGCGACAACTTCGTTTCTTCCAAGTGGCCAGCGGTACTGATAATATTTCAGGTCGAGTTCTGATGTTTTCCTTTTGGCGTGTTCTTTTAACCTAAGCTTGGTGTCTAGGATCATTCCTACGTATTTTGCTGTATTTGCATGTGGAATAATTATTTTTTTATTTCTGTTATTGGTGGATTCTCTAACCTTTTATTGGTAAAATTAATGTATGTGGATTTAGATTCATTGAATTTAATTTTCCGCAGCTTCGTCCACTTAAGTAAGTAGGTAATCACTGGCTATTTACGAACCACTAGTAGATGCTTCTATATTGTCGCCTACTGCGAATAGGGAAGTATCGTCTGCGAATATAGCTATGCAAACAGTTTGTAGTACTGAAATGTCGCTAGTAAACAACAGATAGAGGACAGGACCAAGAACGCTGCCCTATAGCACACCTGCCTGCACTACTTTTAAGTTGGGATATTCGTCTTCTTGTTTTCCTCTAGAAAATCTACCAGAGATTTATTACCTCACGATATCGACATACTGCTTGCGGAACATCTTTATGAAAACCTACTAATTATCAGTAATGCATTAGAGGGAGGTCCCCCAGTACCAGCCACACAAGGTTTTGTGGGAATAAAAAAAAATGATAAGGTCTCAATAAACATTTGTTAATTCAAAAATATTCTTAACTATTATCTAATTAATCCCAAACTAGAAAAATATTAAAACTTATCTGTGGTTTTTATTTAGCCTGTTTTTTAAAGTTAAAAAATCGTTAATTGGATGTGTCTCGTAGTTACGGACAGTTAACATTTTGTTTATTTTAAGAGATGCAAAACTAGGCACTCACTAAAAACAATCAAATCAAGACAGTGATCGTCGTCCAAATAAAATATAGATACAAAATAAAGAAAATAAAAACATAAACAATTTTCCAACTTTGGTAATTATGTAGGAATATAAGAAGCTATCATAACACATAAAATAAACATCGAAACCAAAAACTTTGCGGCCTACAGGGGACACAAATATAATGTTCTGAACATGTTTCTGCATCAGCACAAGCTTCATGAGCCCATTGATTGCAGCTCTGATAGAGTATTTAATTTTCAGGCAGATTGTTATGCTGCTACAATTTTCTTGAATTTTTTTTTTTGAAGATCATTAGTCTTCTTCCCTTTGAGGGGCTAAATCTTGAATTGCGGGTCTGCTTTTTTTCTTAAGCAGTGCATTTGTGTAAGCTGAAGAAGTCAATGTCTTACTTTGTCCTGCCTTTCGTCATCGAGATGCAGCTCGCTTAACTGCAGCATTTGAAAGAGGAGACAGCTTGTGAATATTTTATTTGTGACATTACGATACGTCGATGGCTGTAGCTAAAGATTTTTATCTAGAGTAACAAGCAATGGTTTTTGAGGCAGGCTGTTTGAGATATCGACAAGAACCTCATTAGGGTCTAAATAAATAATTGGTTATCTGCGGTGGTTGACTGACATCACCACCTGACTTCAAAGGAACATCTGTTACAGCTGATGGTGGAAAGTCCAGTTGGGTAAAAAAATTTTGGTTCAGTAACAAGATTCCAGTGCATTCAAAACCAGAAATTGCGATCGCTATAGGTCGCTATAAAACTGTCGGATATTAGGGAACACTTGATTTATCCTGTCTTAGGAGCAGCTAGAGAAAATATTTTTGATCAAATAATGTAGAAAAATTCATAAGAGATACCCCAAAATATAATTAATCGCTTACTTGTTACTTGTACTTATTGTTATTTATAGACTTCGATAAATTAATTCGACAGAGTTTTGTGTAACCTACACAACTTTCGGGCGCTCTAGTCCGTGAGTGGAACGATGGATTTGATTGGGTCTCTGCACTCCCTCCCCCCCCCCCCCCCTCCTTCGCATAAGACAAAAGTCCCTTTCGATCACGATACACTTACAACGGTATGCTACGTTATGACGTCACTTCGAGGAAAAATCTTAAATTGACTAGGCGGTTACCTGAGCAAATGAAATATGACAATAATATTTTAATAAACGTCAATTCAACAGACTATCCGACAATAAACTGACCTGTACTTATGTACAAGGAGTGCAAGCTTCTAGTCAATTTAAGATTTTCCCTCGAAGTGACGTCATAGCTAGAGATTCATCAAGTCAAGTAGCTTGAAGTTTTTATAAATTACTTGACTTGACTTGAAATCTAAGCTTTCGAGAAAGTCACTGCTTGACTTGACTTGGTTTTCCATGGTTACTACTTGACTTGATATCAAGCAATTTCAAGTTACTTGATATTACTTGATAACGACCCGATTATGTATAAAAACAACGCGCAAATAATTTCTGCAAGCATGCTCACATAGAAACAAGATGCGGGGTTCCCCGAATCGACTGTAACAACTGCGTAGTTGCGTATGCTTAAACAATCCAGTATAATAATAAGTGTATCAACCAGGGCTGCTCTAACTATTCACAAAAACTCGCAACCGATTAGGCGACAATTCTATTAGAAGCCTTATGTGCCAGATCTTGAATGGCGAACGATGATATTAAAGACCTCTTTTAAATTTAGCTGTTACTACTGTGTTGCTGAATAAGATGAAGAGGACATACACTGGAAAATCAGTTTTATTATTTTGTTTAATATTTAAGAATAATATGCTAATTTATTATTATTTCCTAAAAATAAATTCTTGTTTCCATTTTTTACTTTTATATTGCTTCTTGTTATTAATTTTGAAATAATAATTTAAGATTTAGTTTTGTAAATAAAAGGCTTTATTTCAAGGTTTCCTGTCATTTCTTGATTATATCAAATGTATTTAATGAAAAATCAAGTAGTCTTGAAGAACTACTTGATTTTTCAAGTACTTGAAATATAATTACTTGATTGTTCAAGTAGTTAAAATATAACTACTTGACTTGAACTTGACTTGTTTTCAAGTCAAGTCAAGTCAAGTAACTTGAAAATCAAGTCAAGCCGTGAATCCCTAGTCATAGCGTAGCATACCGTTGTAAGTGTATCGTGCTTTCGATATCGTATCCATTTGATGCTCCAGCAATCGACTAGTTTCTTTCTGGCGTCGCGATGCTTAGATGCGTAAGGACGTCAAATTATTTTTTTCACAAAATAAAGCGTCCGAACCTACTTATCAATCCCTCTTTACAGAACTTGAAATAATGTTGTAGTGGCTTTCCTATTAAACACAAAGGCCGATAATTTTATTATTTTATCTTATCATCTTGATGGTTATACCACTGTAACGGGTATGCGAAACGAACTATGGGGATTTTAATTTAATAGCTTTATAAAACACCCGGTACAAAAATATATAGTTAAACAAGGAAAAAGGTGCGCTTTACTGACGTGTTAACACAGTAGAAAACAAATGCGTAAATGTGTTATTTAGATTTGTATCTTTTTATTTATATTTTGATGTAAGAACGGTTTTAAATTACAAATTTAATTATAGAAATATTTGTGAGAATAATAATTAATTTTTCTCAGTAAAGTAATACTTGTTTATGTCGCAATAAACAAGAGGTAAACGAACTAGCCTTCGGCGGTATTAAAGTGGAATATTATACTAGATTTCTTTTAATTAATGATTTGGTTAAATCTTCCCAATTTGTACTTTTTAGTTCAACCGTTTTACATATCTCTGCTCTAGAATATCACTGGCGTAACTGCAAATATGTGAAGTTTTCAGGAGAAAGAAAAAACCGAAAAAAAGGTATTAAATTTGTCATTTAAAAGAAGGGAAATTTTATGGTTATGAAACTAGAGTATGTATGTGAACTATGTAAGTATTTTAGAACGTGTTAAACAAGAAATGGATTATGATTATATTAAACAGGATTTTGAAGTTATGTCATTGTTCCCCTAAAGTTGCACAACATATTTTAACACATGCGTCAACGTTTTTATTACATTCTAAATTAACGAAACTGTCCAGAACTTTCATCCATCTTAACTCGTCTTCCAAATCTCCTATGACAAGGGTATTATCCCAGACAGCTGGAAGGATGCACATGTTTAGCCTGTTCCCAAGGAAGGTTTCAAATTCCTTACATCCAATTAGATCTATCTCTCTTGTCCCTGTTGTCTGCCTGTTCTGGAAAAGTCATCAACTTGCAAATCCTAAAATCGAATCAAGAGCTGGATAATAGACGGAGATCTATGCACCTTCCACCTATCTCGAGACCTATTCCTTTCGCAAGATCTCCAATTTATCTTAAACTGGGGTGACAAAAACCTGGTCTAGTTTAACGCTTCGAAAAACCAGTCCTGCTCCCTGTCACGCAAAAAATCCAGCAATACTTATTGCATCCACATAAATGGCCAAGCACTACAGAACAACGGAACGTTCGATCTTGTTGGCATCGCTTTCGAAAATGATCTCAGCTGGTACAAGCACATTATTTCAATAGCCAATGGCAGCTTTCTCTTCCGATCCAGAAAACCCTTCTACCCTTCCAACCTATGGTACTAGGTACATCCTGTATGTGTCCCAAATAAGATCTAGCCACATCTGGAAAGCAGATCATCGACACTTAACATCCTTGATTTTATCCAAAAAACAGCCATTTGACTCATCTCATCAATTACCCAGTCCTCACCAGAAAACTCCCTTCTCTTGCTCATCGCCACGCTTTTATATCGATACTTCCACGAATTTTGCTCTGAAGAACTAGCCGCTATAATTTCACTCTTGAGTGTTCCTGACCGAACAACAAGAGGCGCGTTACGTATACATCCCTTTACTGAGCTTTATTGTTAAGCTACAAAAGCATAGAACATCCTACTTCTCTCGCTCGTTCATACCCAGGGCCTCAAGATTATGAAACAAATTGCATGCAGATGTTTTCTCTTCCCCTCCCGTGTCAATAGATTACATTTCCCTCCTCTTCAGATGTCCACAGTAAGTTAATACTTAGGTTTGAAATATATGTGGGCTATCTAAGATAAAAAAAAATCCACCTTACTAGGCTTATCTGGCATTCAGCGATTTAGGAGGTGTGTGGTTTTGGCAAGAATTTGGAAAACTTTTGAACTGCACAAGTGAAAAAAATTCTTTTCTGGAATGGTCTCAGACATTTGAGCACTTAAACAATGCCTTCGTTTCTGAGACAGGCGAATAGACTAAGAAATCATTAGGATATTTCATTCGGTCAAACATATTTTAGAGCTGAACTGACGCGTTCTTCTTAATTTCTTGTTAGTTATTATTTTTTTATTATCAACATATCGTTTTGTTTTTGGTAAAAAATTAATTATTTTATTTACAGATACCTAGTTAAAATGTTGCAATTTTTAATTTTTTTAGATATACTGGTTGTATTGATAATTTATTATTAGTTAATTTGTCATAAACAAGAGGAGGGTGTTTTTATAATAATATTGACATAAAGAAAAATGTCAGAATGTATTACAAAGTTTTAAGATCACGTTGACATTAATAGTACATTATTCAATGATCATATAATGGTGGCTGTTATTCACGCGGATGAAGTTTATGACACGAGCCGCAGGCGAGTGTCATAAATCATCCAAGTGAATAACAGCCATTATATGCGAGTAGAATACTATACTTTATCCAGGACTATCAAAAAAATTTAGATAATATTAATATATGTTTTTATTTTTAAATGGTGACGTTTTGAATTAAACTCGGAATTAAAGTAACCACAACAGCGCGACAACGCAACGTGACGAAGCTAATGTTTTCATAGCCACCTTTGTTTTTTATTTTGTGCGTACAATCGCATTCCAAGCCGGTTTGGATCGAGCACAGCTCTTGTTTGGAGTTTGGATCGAGATATCCGTGGAAGCGGTGAATAATGAAACCATTATTCACTAGTGAATAATGAATATTATTATTATTTCATAAACTCATGTATAATAATCAAATTATAGACGAGTCGTGGATAAATACATTTAAGTCGTTGTTGCATCAAACTAAAAAATATAAGTGTTAATTTGTTATAAATAAGAGGATGGTGTTTTTATAATAATATTGACATACAGATTAATGTCAGAACGTATTGCAAAGCCAAGTCGCTGTTTCATCAAAGCAAAAAATATAAGTAACAATAAAATTATGTGAGTTGAAACTAGCGACATTTGGGGCAAAAATGACTCAAAATACACTTACGTCATTATTCTTCCAAACTACGATAGACAAGAGTAAGAAAAGTTGATAACAAATATCAGTCAAGACGTTATAACAATCATCCGTCAAGGTCAAAGGACAACCGAAAGATGCGTCAGTGTTCTGTGACAGCGATGGCTTCCTTTTCTTTTATTTCAATAACTACGCAACTTTCATCTACCGGCTAAACTCCAAACTGTGGCAGTTTTGCTAAATAATGTAGGCTTTTTTGCTTCTAGTGGCATACCTAACTCATATTTACAAAATTTGGTACTTATTGTCACAATGTCATGCATTGTTTCCCCGGAGCAGCGATATTTAATCTGAATTTCTTCAAGTGGGGGCTTTGCTGATCCTCTATCGTCTATACACAGTGAGGATCTTTAATGACCCCGGACCTTTCATGAGCTATTTCACTAAATTTTAGTTTTTGTGCCATTGTACCAAGGAAAAATATAATTTTCGACGTTTTCATTTTTGATATTGTTAAGTATTTTTGACAAAATAAAATATTATGAAATCTGACGAATATTTAAGTATTCTACATCGCAAACTATGTTTATACGCTCCCTTTAAAATGGTTCAGCACAAATGAAGGTTCTTGGGCACTTTAGGTTTGTCGGAATTAACAAATTTTCAAATGGGCAAAGGAAAGATTACCTTCTTTGGAGCACTGTAACAAAAAAAATCGATGGATGAACCATTTTTTTCCAAGAAAATAGCCAAAAAAGAAAAATATTGGAACGTAGACGACATACAACACCCCAAATAATATGTTAATAACGTTTAACACACGAACCAGTGCACTCAGCATATTACCATCAAAAAATATAGTCCTTTTTATTTCCAAAAACATCTTGAAAATATGGAAATACATTTTGTTTAAACTTCATGGGTTTTATTCAATCTCATTGAAGAATTTCGTCAACTTTTGACAAGCAAAGCGCTGTTGCCAATTCAATTGTAATATTATTTTCCATTGCGTTGCTTGCATAGTGCTTGCTCGGGTTTGGCCAGGTTTGCTCGGATTTGTTCAGGTTTTACCCAGGTTCTTCTTTTTATATTATATTGTTTTGGTGGTGCGATTGATTATTTGACAACAAAAACATTAAGAAAACTAGCCAGTCCAGTTTGGCAACACTGGAAGTAACCTTTTAATATTAAGGAGTTTTCGCATTGCAATATTTCAAAATAACTGATTTTTATTCAACTTTATTTTGATTTTTCTGGTATTTCGTATAGCCAAAAAAGAAAAATATTGGAACGTAGACGACATACAACACCCCAAATAATATGTTAATAACGTTTAACACACGAACCAGTGCACTCAGCATATTACCATCAAAAAATATAGTCCTTTTTATTTCCAAAAACATCTTGAAAATATGGAAATACATTTTGTTTAAACTTCATCCATATTTTTTTCCCTTTAATCCCTTCTATTCAACCTACCCTATCATTTAAAACATTTAAAATTGTCAAATTCGGACATACCTAAAGTGCACAAGAACCCAAATGAATTTTAAAGGTACCTAGTAGACGTTAAAGTACAAACCAATTTTAAACGTTTATTAATGCGTTTGAATTAAAGTACATTCATTGTACCGTTTTGAAGACAGCATGTAAACTTAGCCAAACCAGGACCTTGCAAAAAGGTGTCAGGACAATGTTGGCACTATTTAACATTTAAATTTATAGACGGGTTCTTTAATTAAACGCTTAAATGCAATCACTGTTCTGTTTCTTTTTAGCATGGTTACATGCGTAATAATTAAAACAGTTGGCATTTGTTTCCGTTTACTTTACACGCATTTCTTTATAAAAATGGTCAAAGTGATTAAAATACAATTAACTTGCGGAACATTTATTATGCAGTTCGTCAAATCGCCACGTGATTGAAAATAGGGCTATCAAATGCTGAGTCACGTGACATTTCAGACCATGTGACCGTAATATGCCGATCGCACAGGGTTATCCTGTGGCCACTGCCTGGAGATTTTAAATTCGATCGATTTTTATTGGGTATGGAACGTCTTACTATTCTTCTTATCGGAAAGTTCGATTTCCTATTCAATAGATTCAATCGATTTTTTATAGGTTTTTATTTCTGGATTAAAAACGGAACACCTTACTATTCTTCTTATCGGAAAACTAACTTATCCTAACTTAAGATGTTAGTATTGAAATAATGACATTTAGCTTTGAGCCTATTAAAATAAAAGATTGAAACTCGGTACATCCCAAGAAATATACAGGGTGGATCAAGTTTAGCGCTCGCCATTGCGATATCGCACAGTGTGAGAGATACAGCCAAATTAAAAATATGGCAAGCTTGTGCATTTTTGATCTCATCTCTTTTCACTGACATCTGACGTTTAAAATTTAAGAAACCTCGGAATACCTTCAAATATTTTGTCTCGGGTTTTGGTGAAATGACTGAAATGTATCTTTTTTTATCTTGAGACTAAGTTTAAATGCAACTTAACATTTAAACGTTAACCAATAGGCCAAAAACTACCCTATAGATGGTATAATAAGCACACAAATTATTTATTTTAATAAAACAAAGTACGACCATTCCCGATTCTGATGTGAATAGTAGATAGTTTAATTAGATAAACCCCCGTATGCACCATTTTTAATCGTATAGAATAATCGTGATTACAATGCCAAATATTACGCCTCACTGGTTGGAGTAAGATCACACACGTTTTAAACGCGTGTGATTGATTCACCATATGATGCGTACTGCGGCAAGTGGGACATCCGGTATTTATTTTTATCTCATAAGTTCAATTTTGAAAAAACCCTCATTTTAATATCTTACA
Source organism: Philopedon plagiatum (assembly GCA_963971165.1). Classification (NCBI taxonomy): domain Eukaryota; kingdom Metazoa; phylum Arthropoda; class Insecta; order Coleoptera; family Curculionidae; genus Philopedon; species Philopedon plagiatum. The sequence continues at coordinate 54,103,664 of OZ020189.1, read as the reverse complement.
CATGCGTAGGTATACATAAAAATGCAATGTACTATATATTATATAGCAATGATCTCACAGCAAGTTGTTCTATTGTGTGCCAACTATGCATGTAACAAGAGCATCTTAAACAAATTAAGATCATTAAACAATGTTTATCGCAAGCCTTACCAATTAAAATAAAACGGTTTGAGATATCTAATGAAACACTAATTATTTTCTATTTATTATCTTTAATTGGGATGACATGCCTGTCCTTCACTGTAATTCATTTTTAGTAACAATAATATGCTCATTAATATTTATTTCCTTGATTAACACTTGGAAGTCATTAAAATTATTAATAAATCTTTTTGTTGCTATTTATTATAATTAATTATCATCTCATAAATTAAGTCTGATGCAATTAATGTTTTTAAAAATGTAGAATTTTGAAAGCAATTTGATTTCTAATTATTTCCTTTGCAATAAATTTTCAGTTATGTTATTTTTATATCTGCCTAGTTAAATAGTTTTCCATTCAACGAAAATTCATTTGCCACCTATTTAAACGAGTCAGAGTTATACTAATATTATTCTCTTCTTACAACATATAACACAATAAATACTGGTGATAAAGAGTAAATAAATAATCGCCCTTCCTTAAAATTGAATTTAATTTAAGTGGGTAATATTTTTAGAATTCAACTGGTCAACATCAAAAATGTTTCCGGTTAAAAATTGTTAACTACTACTCCTAATTTAAGTATGAGAAAAACGAATAAAACGTCTAAACCCTTAGCTACATATCAGTTTCATGAAGGGGATCTCGAAATCTAGGTAAATTTTAAGGCACAACAATCCAGGAACTGTTCTCAGGATTTTCCCGAAATTTTGGATATTACCGTTAAAGGTAAAAAAAATATTAAAATTGTGCATTTTATAGTTCGATGCAACACTGGCTGTAATGCAAGCATGTTATTAAGATAATTGTATCCTCAGAGGGGTATCAGGGAATGTATATTTCACATGAAATAGTTACTAGCGTCTAGCCGGTACCGAGAATATCTGTCCCGAATTTTGCCGAACGATCGTTGATTTGAGAGTCGTTAGTGACTATTCATAAATTACGAAACAAATAATCAATCGCACTACCAAAACAATGCAATATAAAAAAAGACTAAGTAAAAGTGGGTAAAACCTGAACAAACCCCAGCAAACCTGAGCAAACACTATACAGATATGCTAACGCATTTGAATGATTCGGCATTTTACCTTCGGGACAGATATTCTCGGCACAGATATTCTCGGCACCGGCCAGACGCTAAAGAAATAGTTACATTCCTGTTGTGGTATTTTACATTAATTTTTGCTTTATAAGGGGTCGCTTATTTAAAAGCATTTAAACGAAAAGTAAAACAATTATTTAAGGAATTATTTTATTTCAATTAAATCACCTAATTTAGAAACTAATGTAAATAAAGTTGTAATTTATTAACGCAATTTGTTTAAACAAAAGTACAATGAATGTTTTAGCGTCTATCTGGATTTTCTCTAGAAAACAAAAATAAATGAAAATTCCTCATTCCCTGAAAATTGAAAAATTGGACGTACGCCATTTGGGAATTCAGGGGTTAATATAATTGATCAAAGAAATCAAAATTTTATTTCATAGTTTTCCTTTAAAAACGTGCCCTGCAAAAATTCAATAGTTCCGTCGGGATCGGGATCGATCACGGGATTACATAATGATAATAGTGAAAATCAAGGATATAAAATTTATTCCGCGAATGAATGATCTATAATTGGGGAAAATAACATCATAAAGAACGATTTTTCCCTACGCGACGCCTGTGTTCTCTGTTTACACAAACAATATGAATAGTGCCGTGGAGAATATCTGATTCCAGATTACGAATGACTCGAATGATCGAGGATTTTAGGCCATATAAAAAACAATAAAATTGAGTGCAAAGACCACATGACAAATCTGTGGATACCTGAAGATGACTGCAATAATATTGGAGATGCAGCTATGAAAATAAAACAGAATGGAGAAGCTTACAAATTCCTAAGAAGAAAATTTCAATTAAATAGCGCTTAGGATTAGGAAGGAGTTCCTGTGAGTTCGCATATTCGTAAACTCACGAAGGCCGAAAACTATTTGTAAGGCCTATAGAGTTACAAGAAGGCAGCTTGAGAAGACGAAAAGCTGAGAACTATAATAAACTTGTGAAAAATAGCATTGTCAGTTTGGCTGCAAATCTTACATACGCTTTCCGGACTCCCACTTGGATTTCTTTCCTGCTACGGTGTTCCGAACAATTTCACCAAGATACTAGCAATAGAAGAAGTTGACTACTGCTTGTACAGTGAGAAGAGATTCCCGCAAAAACTGACAAATTCACGAATTTCTACTTATTTGTGTTAAGTTCTCTTTTATATATGCCACTGACATTTATTATATTTTTGTATATGCTTTATTCTTCTTTAACTGCACTGTACTTTATAAAGAAGAGTTAATAAAAAAAACTAAGGTTGCATTAGTTTCTCTCGGCTCACAACTAGCAAAGTTTAACCATTTTAAAAGAGAAAACTAATTTAAAGCATTTTTCCTGACCACTGAATTACTGTACTACTTACCGATTGATCCGATGGCATGTCCGTTGGCAGGATGCATCCCACCATGCGGTCCTGGTGGACCTCCTGAATGCCCATGGTAATTATTGTTGTCTGGAGAGGGCGGATGTGGTGAAGTAAGCTCCCCAGGCCCCCCGTATGGATGGTAGTGTGGATTCATGGATGCTAATGCGCTGGCTGCCAGTTTGGTAGGATAGTGCGCTGGCGGGAGCGCTAACTTCTCAGTGAAAAGGGTTGATGCTAGTTTATGTAGCCTAGCGTGGAGAACTTACTTGGAGCGTAACAATTCTGAAAAAAAAAGTAGGTATGCAATGTACGGGCAAAAAATACCTGGATCTTTTATCAAAAAAAAATATTTACTTTTATATACAAGAATAATTTACTTTTTCAGAAATTGTTAGAACTGTAAGAGAGTCAATTAGAGCTAATTATACTGAAACGAGTATTTGTCTAATGAGTGTCAAAATTAGACATCAATATTTGTATAAAATCTATTTTCATTTTTCGCCTACAAGAAACAGACGTCTGTGTACGATAGTAACGGGTGGGTACCGGTTTTCTCTATATGCATTAATTCCCACTCACTACTCACTAAAGTGGCCAAAACTCGTATAGGAAGAGGACGAGGATAAATACGTATTATATAATAGGTTTTTAAACATCATAACAATTTTGATACTTAACAAAATTAACACAATAGTAACTAAGAAGATTATTGTTGTTTCCCTGCATGTTTTGCCATTTCCACTAGAACATACATTACCGTATAATAACAGAGCTGAGACCACCGAACTGACATTTTAAAAATAATATAGTTGCTTAGTTAACAATTTCTTGTTAAAGGTTAAATTGCATACTGGAATTTATTTCAGGATTCAAAAGCATATGGTGTTCTTAAAGTTTATACCCAGTTTTCAAATAGTGTGTTGTAACAAAAGCATATTTTTTTACTTCATGGTTTATAGCATTCACACATCTCTTAAACTAGAATAGAATAGAAAACCTGGCTGGCACTAATTATTACGGTAAACTGGTTTTTTGGAGATATCTGGAAAAACTGTCATCGTTAACAGGCATTTTGTTTATTTCTAAAACGAATTAATTATTCGCGAATTTTTTTCAATCATTTTAAATTTTCAATAATTAACCGTCTCTATTAAACAATTTTAATTGGTTAAATTAAAGCAATACCAAAAATTGTCGGTGCTGTGGTTAATCTTGTGCCCCATTCACAGAAATATTTTCAAGGTTGCCGAAGAAAACTTTAACAGCCAGATTCTCCAACACTAGTCCGGTCTAATTTGACAACCAAAAGTTTTAAACGGACAAGTGTAAGAATAAGACAACTAAGTTTTATACTATGAACTTATTTCTGAGCTTTTTTCGCAAATTTATCAAGAAAAGGACAATTTTAGTACGTACCTTCAACCATAATAGAACTAAATTCATTACAGCAACTCGTTCCAAGATGAAAATCATTTGGAAACCAAGTAAATCGCTAAAATATCACAATAATTCATAAGTTTTTAATGACGACTTATTAACAATGACAAGACAAAAACCTGTCAAAACATAACTGATCAACTATAAGATCTTAATTTAAACCATGCAGTACTGAATCTTAAACTTTCTTAGTGAATTTAAACGTAAGTATTTATTTGAACACGAATGTTGTTGAGTAAGTCCGCTTTTTTTACTAGAATTTATCCAGAGAGACCGGATTTTAATAAAACACGACGCAAAAATCGGGGTGGACTCGGGTAACCGATAGAAAAGGGAAATGAAATGAAATTAATATTATAAGTTGTCAGGTTGTATTTATGAATTATTGCTTCCGAAAAAATAAGAAAATGTTTTAAGTAATAAAAATTATTTTTAAAATATTTATTAGTTAACCAACATGATAGATGATTGGAACTTGGTACAACTAATCAATTATAATGAAAATACTATCTTTTAATATATATATATATATATATATATATATATATATATATATATATATATATATATATATATATAATATAATAATAAGTAAGACATCACAAAAATTGTAGAAATATTCTAAATATTGTAGTTGTTTTTTTTTGGTCGCCTCTTTTGAATGAGCGGTAAAACTATGTGCCATTTTGACATTTTTATATATGATGCACGACTACTCCTTAAAAAATATTCAAAAATGAATTTTAAACAACTATATATATATGTATATATATATATATATATATATATATATATATATATATATATATATATATATATATATATATATATATATGTATATATATATATATACATATATATATATATTGTTGTTTAAAATTCATTTTTGAATATTTTTTTATGGAGTAGTCGTGCATCATATATAAAAATGTCAAAATGGCACATAATTTTACCGCTCATTCAAAAGAGGCGACCAAAAAAAAACAACTACAATATTTAGCATATTTCTACAATTTTTGTGATGTCTTACTTTTTCTAACATTCTTAACTATGTGACATTGTAACACCGCATAAAAAGGATATAAGATGAAATATCAAATTTATTAGAAAAATATAAACACTATATTGCTCATGGCTTCTCAAAAACTAAATTTCTCCTTGCAAACTTCACAATTATTTGTCTTTATCCTCTCAAATTTGATGTGTTGCTGAAATTCCAGAAACTACCTGTGATATTTGTTGAAAACATATCCAAACGGTGTAACTCTTGTAACAATTATTATGTTTATAATAAGCAATAGTTTTGATATAATTAAAGTAGTTTTATTGTGGGGGAACATTATAGATCCATATACAATATCTGACAACACAGCATGTGTTCTGCAGGTTTCGCAGACGGCACAGTATTGAATAGCATTTAAAGAGGAATGCGAGTCACCTTAGCACCGTAAGAGTACTTAGGGGTTGCTTAACACCAAAAGTAAAGTTAGCCCCCAAAAATTTATTACCAATGACTCTGTACCTACCATAAATACTAATCGACAAGGCACCAGGGTCTTCTTTTTATGCGGTGTTAAAATGCCACATATTATTTAAGAATGATGGGAAAAGTAGGACACCACAAAAATTGTGGAAATGTTAAATAAATAATATGTAGTTGGTTTTTTTTATCGTCACTTTTGAATGAGCGGTGAACTTGTGTGCCATTTTGACCTTTTTTCCTTTTTATTTAATAAAAACTTACCAACCCAGTAACCCCGGCGTATCCCCCCTAAAAAATCGAAACCAGTGACGTCTGTGCTTAGCACTTTGAATGTTTAATACCTAATTGTTTCTGATTTGTAAAAACAATCACCTCTGATTTACAAGATGGGTAATACATACATATGGTTAACCAAATAAAATTAATAGTTCTTCCTTATTTTCGTTTCAAATATAATATGGTAAGGTATTACTAGTATTGTCAAAAATATTTTTATTAATTCATTATATCTGTGCACATCGTCTGTCCAACGGAATCCGTTCCTGGAATGTAACGTTCGAATCCGGTCTCTATTTATTATAAAGCCAAAATAATGCGTTGACTAATAATCATTACGAAATAAGAACTAATCCATTAAATATAATGTGCGTATTTTAATTATTCTAGAATTCTTTTTACCGAGAAAATGGGCTATTAATGACATCAGTGCATGAAGTTCGAATTTAAATAGATAGGCATGCTTAAAATACAACAAACAACCTAAAAATAAGATAATAATAATAAAACATACCTAACACCTATAGCCAATAACAATAATTAAAATCATTCATTGTTATATTCATTTTCTAAATTATTTTAAATTATAAGTAAGACTTCACAAAAATTCTTAGATCATCAACCGATGTGACTTGCAATTAGAAGTTACAGAGTCATCGCGGTAACAACGCAACTTCCATGTTCGATAATGACGATATAATATTGTCAGGGAGAAATAACGAGAGGCTGTACTCTCCTAATTGTTCATTATATGGTTCCTCGGAAACTTGCTTTTAATGAAGATTAATTCTCTATATAATTATTATACTTTGGTTTTGGTTTTGGTTTTATTGTAGCCATTAGTGGTACAATTAAAAATATGGTTTTTAACATAGGATCTTCTTGTCTGTTAGTTTGCTATTGTTGCAAAGTATTACCTAGACTTTAAGTAAACGATCGAAATTAAGAAAAGGGCTGTAAAAATTGTTACTGCGCCAAAACGTAAAGAATCAATTTATGAAAACTATATAGGGATGTCAAAAAACAACGAATAAATTCGATGCATTTAGCGTTCGGTTGCACAAAGCATTTATTCAAATAGTAATTGACATTTAGATTGACCTTTGGAAATTACATTATTATTATGTGTGTTGTCTCATTTCAATTGTTTAACTAAATTTAAAATTGCTTCCCTGTGAAGCCGTGATGGGTCCCTAGTATTTTATATGTATTTATCCACGACTCGTCTATAATTTGATTACTATACATGAGTTTATGAAATAATAATAATATTCATTATTCACTAGTGAATAATGGTTTCATTATTCACCGCTTCCACGGATATCTCGATCCAAACTCCAAACAAGAGCTGTGCTCGATCTAAACCGGCTTGGAATGCGATTGTACGCACAAAATAAAAACAAAGGTGGCTATGAAAACGTCACGTTGCGTTGTCGCGCTGTTGTGGTTACTTTAATTCCGAGTTTAATTCAAAACGTCACCATTTAAAAATAAAAACATATATTAATATTATCTAAATTTTTTTGATAGTCCTGGATAAAGTATAGTATTCTACTCGCATATAATGGCTGTTATTCACTTGGATGATTTATGACACTCGCCTGCGGCTCGTGTCATAAACTTCATCCGCGTGAATAACAGCCACCATTATATGCTCATTGAATAATATACTATTATCATATAAACTTATTGTGATTTAAAATTAAACGTTCAGATTCACTAAGAAGGTTTAATATTTAGTACAGGTTAAAATTAAGATATTATAGTTGATCAGTTATGTTTTGACAGGTTTTTGTCCTGTTATTGTTAATAAGTCGTCATTAAAAGCTTATGAAATAATCTCATATTTCAGCGATTTGTTTGGTTTCCAAATGATTTTCATCTAGGAACGAGTTGCTATAATGAATGAATTTAGTTCTATTATTTTCGAAAGCGCGTACTAAAATTGCCATTTTATTTATAGATTTGCAAAAACACTCAAAAATAAATTCATAGGATAAAACTTAGTTGTCTTATTCTTACACTTGTCAGTTTAAAACTTTTGGTTGTCAAATTAGAACGAACTAGCGTTGGATAATCGGGCTGAAACTGTTTTACAATTATTGATTCTTGAAATTTGACATTTTTCACTGAATGGCCTAATGAAAATCAAATCAATTAATAAAAATAGATTAAGGTTTAAAGGTTTTTTAAATGAATTGGTTCAGTTGAGAGACATTTTTGTACTTACTTTGAATTGATAAACGTAAAAAAAGGTTTTCATTAAAAGTAACCTATTAGAGACTTTAAGAGATTACTGTTAAAGAAGAAAGTCTTCAAATTTTGATTCATAAAGGCGGCCTTAACACAATTTTGCAAGCATAATCGTATTATCAATCTGCAGCTCTCTGAATTTTTCTGAAACAAATTTTGGCCTATGTAATATGACACAGACTCCCGTAATAAATATGTCAAGTTCCAATTATATTTGTTGTTTGGTTAATTAAATAAAAATAGGTTTTTAAAAGTTTGTTCAGGTTTGCAGATATTTTAGCCTTGGAACGCCTATATAATTTTTTGCAAGCTTTCTCTTGAAACATTATTAATTATTTTATTTTGATCAAGATAATTCTAAGTGAAGTAAAACAGGCACCCAACTTCAAGCCATGAAAGAATTAAAAAATGTATAAGAATTTATGAAACGGCAAATATATATGTTTGACATTAAACTAATTTGGAAAAATTCTCAGACATGGTCTTAAAATACTATGGAATAAATTACAAACACAAAAATATTAAAGGTAAATATATTCAAGGGATGGTGTGAAATAGAATTTTCTAACTTGAGAATAATTATGACTGTAAAACTAATAGGTATAGGGTAAAATTTAGGTTATCAGGTATTCAAAAGACTATTAAAAATGCATCCATTAGTTCATATAATTAAGAATGCCAGGAAAGAACGAATTAAAAATCATTTAGATTCTTTTCCAAAAATCAAAAAAGCTATGGCAGCATGGGCTGTAGTAATGCACTGGTCTTAATCTTGCATCGCTACCTCTTTGGTATTTTAAAGTCAAATCGTGTTGCATGTCAAATCAGAATCTTTTCTCAGTCTTGCTTGTAAGATTCTTATACTTAACCCTATTTAACTTTTTCATATTTTTTAGTATTGGAAGCGATTAATAGCCCTCTAAGCTACCTAAGTAAATACGAAACTTTTAATTTTGAAATTGGTAGAGCTATACAGCAAGCTATGATCTTCTCGCAGCTAAAACTCGTCGAGGCAGCGCATGACGTCATAGCGACAAAAAATTTGTCCCGGCAGCGTAGCATTTGAGTAGCTTGTTTAAAATATCACTCATTTGGCAGCAGTGCCCCTTGTACTCAATATTTAGCTTCAAAGATAAATATATTAATTAATATTAATAATAACCTAAAGTCTAGACCTCAGACCTACTGTTGGAATTCGTCTACGTGACGCCACGCTGCGATGTAAATTATCTTACATTTGTTTCCTTCTTTCATGATGCTCTACAGTACACAACTATTCTGCCCGTAGTTCATGACGGCGACAATAGGTACATAAAGTCCATTAAAGTATTTTTAGGGTCTACACTACAGTAGATAATTCTTAAATGACACGAACATGTCCCCCACTGCAACAAATGACTGTAAAATTACAGCTTGGTTCTATAAGATATTTCTTATTTTTCCTTAATAAATTATGCAATTTTGTTATCACAAAATAAGTTATGCCAATTTAATTCCTGAAAGAAAATCATTTATAAAATATTTAATTTCACACAGTAAAGTAAAATTATACAAATTAAAAATACTGTTTATATTACGAAATATTATACGTCACAAATCGTCGCTGGAAAGACAATATATAACATAATTTTCAGGAGAAGCGATTGAAGATTAAGCCAGTATTGAATTGCATTTTGTCTATTAACTTTTTTAAAAATTTCCATACGTTTCAGATTTACGCCTATATCATTTTATTATAATATCACGATAACCATAAGAGAGAGAGAGATACGCCAGTTTGTATTTTTTAAATATGACCTTGGGGGTAGGTATGGTGGTCATAACTCGAAATTCGGGTTTTCGGAGTTACCTACGCCCCGAACCAGCGACGAAAATTTTTACGTTATATGTTCTTTAAATCTGCCACGCCAGCGGCGTCGCCCGGCTATATCAGTCAATTGTTGACGGAATCGCACGACTTGTTACTCAAAATGCCGCGAGATTAAACGCAAGCCGGCATTTACGGTCATTTCCTTGTGAATCTTTCAACAATAAACAAGCATTTTGTGTAGTTCGTTGTTAGTTTGATAAATTTTCTGTTTTACAAATAAAGTGAGCATATTATTTAACTGTTTATGTGCAGACTTTGTAATATTAGTTTAAAAACAATTAAGCAATGGTTTTGTAAAGTATATCCTATATTATGTTTTAATATGTTTGTTGTTAAATGTGATTTATATGGTTAAAACAAAATTTTTAATTTTTAATCTAAAAAAAACCCAACCATTTATTTATTTTATTTATTTGTATATACTGCCCTTTTTCCACCAGTATACGCTTAGTATTCCAACATTGGTACCTTTTCTTTTGTTACAGATTTCCTGTTTTGTAAATAGTTTTTATGCCCAACTTTTTCTACTAAAAAGTTATAAAATGCAGCAGTGAATCTATCTACGTAAATTTACTTTCTATTTCTTTCTGTTTTCTAATTTCTTATTCTGCTATGAGTTCTGCTTTATCCGCAATTATTGTCAATCCTAAAGTTAACAAATATTTTTAGTTACGAAAAAAAGTAAAAATGTATTTCCATTTCCAGCAGTTTGTATTTAAGATCCACAATGGTGCACGAATAACTCGTTACAGAATATTAAGAAATTAGAAAGAATAAAGAAATATAATTCTAACAGCAGCTGTAAATTTTCTAAATATGTGCAGCAAAATTGAGTAGTAAAATTAAATATTATATTATGCAATTTTAAATGGTAAATATTATCAATTTATATTCCGATTACGGAAACTAACGTAGTTCGGTAATATATAAAGTAATATATACGTTATTAATATTAGAATAAAAAATAATGAATATATTGTGTATAAATTTACTTAATTTATTAGTGAATTTCACCAAAAATATACAGGGAAATAAAATCAGGGTGTTTCTGTAAATTTACGGTATTTTACGTGGGTCCATTTGTGACAAACATAAAATAACTGAAAGTGTGTTCGGCGGGTTCCTCTCGTAGCATAGACGACAAATGAAAAATTTTTTTGATCACGTGGTCACCAATTATTGCTCGACGATTAGCCGAGCGGTTGACTGTCAGAATTTCAAGAGGTTATGTTTCCTTGATGTTGATTAAACTCCAGTTCAAAAAACCGTGTTCCAAGTCCAAAATGATTTCTTTGCTTTAGTATTGATGAAAGCGGGACGTCTGGTCACGTTAATTATTCATCCCTTATTCGAAAATCTCGTTGAAAAAAACCATAAAAACACCATCACAACAGCTTACTATGTCAATGCAGCTCACACAACTGCAAGGGCAGCCATATTGGAATGACATTTATCGAAATGCAATCTGCAATCGCACATAATGCAATCTGTTGAGCGACAGGACGAGATACAGCTGGTTGCAGAGATAAATCGCAACGTACGTGGGTTTGCCTGCAAACCTGAGCAAATGCGACCCATGTCATCAAGATGATTGCACGCGACATGGTCGCGCAATATGTTGCGGTTATAATCGCGTATAAGGCATTTAATGCGTGGGACCACATCTTCCCTTTTTTCCGCTTTTCGTCTCTATAAAACCTACTCAATTTTATTTGGCATCAACAAAAAATTCCAATTCTATTTTGGTGTACTATTGAGTCGAGTTATTTTTTCTGTTGCTGAAATCAAAAGTATCTCTGGCACTGGTTGCGTGAAAAACATTTTGCCAAAAAGAAAGTGGAAGAAAACTTTAATATTTAATTAGAAACAGAACCTATTAAAACTTTTCAATATAAATTTTCGTTTACCGAAGTGTAGGACGTATTAAAAAATTAATTAGTTTCGGAGCTTATTAGGTGGGATCAAAACAAATTAAAACGGTAAAATAAGATTTATAATTTTGATAACCAAATCGACTTTATAACGAGTTAAATAAAGCATTTCTTGCTTATTAGGAGTAAGACTTGAGGGGCACTGTCAAAAGGATTAAGTGGGAGGTAAAATTGGATTTAATTTAGCTTGTAAAAATAATTGAAAGAAAATTCGTTTTGAATACAAATATCTGCTTTATTATTTCTTTTGTCTGATTGCCGAAGAAGATTTAATTCGAGATAATTTTGGGGTTATTTTTAAATATTATTTTTCCCTATACCTAATCGCGGAAATATTGAAAATAAAGTAGGTATAATATTCTAGGGTTTTTTCCCTACTGCACATTATTTTGAATGTTCTTTCTTGTTACGCAAAATACGCGAGGGAGGGGGAGGGAGGCTATAGATAGTTAGTAGAATTAGAGTTCGAGAGCTCGGAAAGGCTGAACCCCGGTCAGTGAAAATTGATAATGGAGGGGTCAACACGAATTAATTATATACAGTTAGTCATCTTTTAGCTGCAGAATAATCATTCTCTCACTGCACAAACCTGATTTCCACATGCGCTTTTGTCTCACTGCACGTTGAAATAAGATCTGGTACCTATAATAGTTACCAACCTAGTAAGTGGTTTGTTACGGTACGAGTTATTACGGAATTCCGTTTCATTTTATTTCATAGTGTGCTTTCAATATTCCGCCATTTAATTTCTGTAATTTAAATATTGTATCTACTTTCGTTCCACAGCTCACAGCAACGGCATAAACTTGTTTATTTAGTCAAGGGGGGGGGGGGGTCCCACTTTCCATACAAAATCCGTCTCGTTTTTACCAAAAAAATTTATTCCTTCTATTTTTGAAACCAGTTACATATTTTAAAAGTAGACCAACCACTCGATGTTAACAATATAAAAATACAATTTTTAAAAAAGCCTTGTTTGAAGGCAATACGCCACTAGTAGGTATATCGATTTCCAGCAACTAAGCCAGGAATATTCTAAAACGAGACAGAGCACGCTTGATGTCTTCATGCCTACGATGCGCGTGGCTTTTCTTGCTTGATTCTTACTATATACTGTAATAACGTAATTACCGGTTGAAATTAATGGCTAAGGATCCACTGTACAGTATGAAATAAACGTATTTTAAATACAAAGTAATAATTAATTTTGATACAGGACTACAGGAGAAAATTCCTCCCACAAAAAAAAACAGGGTGTCAAAAATAATTCCAAACGGTCCACACTAAAAATGCTCCTAAAAATTTGTGTGAACACGTTGTGAAAATAACAATTATCAACTAAATTTTAACTAAAATTTGGTTATGTTTACCATCTTTCAGTAATATTATTTGATGGCTAATCTCGCCTACTATTCAACAGAATTATTTTAACTATATGTTTAGTTTCTTATATCAGCTGAAATAAAACAAACCAAAAACATTGTTATATGGAAAAACAACCCCATTTTTTTCTTTTTTGGTATTGGATCAAATTTTATCGTGATTCGTCTAACCCCTTCTTTAGTTACTTTCAACCCCTTTTAGTTAATGACTAACCCCAAAACTTTTACCCCAAAATTATTTTTGTGCATGTCCGTGGAGTAAAAAAGAATTGAAGACACTTCACGTAGTTCTCTAATACCGAAATTATTTAAGACTAAACCATATTTATGTAGAACATATTATCAGAACAATAGATAAATATTAATAAGCAATTTTACTTAGAGCATTCATCATCAGCTGATACATACTAATTTGTTTCAAAGAATAGCACCAAAACTAAAGGCTTAATTAAAAATTCGGTCTCGGCATAAATTATAGAGAAAATGGTTAAAAAAAATAAATATTACAAAATAACAAAAATTTCAAAAACTATTTTTTGATTTTTCTTTTTAAATGACTTTCCCTCATTTTTCTATAAAATTAGAATATTTCCAAAATTTCGTTGGTTGGTTTTGGTGCTATTCTTTGAAACAAATTAATCTGTATCAGCTGATGATGAATGCTCTTAAATAATGAATTTGCAGACCCATACCGATAGACTATTTTATTTTTATTTTTGTTGAGACATCTGCGTAAGTTTTGTAGCATAATTAATTAATTAACACCATGGATACTTAGTGATATACAAATTAGAACACTCAGTAAATATAATTTGATTTTATTTTATTCCTTTGCATAGATGTCGTAGAAAGTTAAAAGGCACCAATAGTCAAAGTTCGAAATAAAAGGTCATTCAGACTTTTTGGTATAATTATGAAAAAAAAACTATCTGAATCTATTTATAATTTATAAAGCATGGATATTCTTCAGCTTATACTCCCTAAATGTTTGATCAGCGGAAGATCTGGAGACCTCGATGACTAGAATAGGAGATTAGAAAAGGTTTGAAAGTAGTTTAATTTTCCTACAGTCATAATATGCGGACAAGTATTAACTTGATGAAATATGAGGTTGTATGAAGCTCTGAAGACGGCTATGGATTTCAAGGGCAATTACAAGTTAGTCATTTGCACAGCAGAGTCGGTAAATTACCATGTCTGCCGACGCATGAGGTCTATGAACTCTTTTCTTATCGTCCCAATTTTATCCTCAATGCCAAAGTTTACCTTGCTGCAAGGAACAGCAGTCATAGAATAAGGAATTGGATCGTTTTAAAAACCGGTCCCACTACGACTGTTTGGGAAAGTATCATAACAAGTTGTAAAAAAAGATGTAGTTGTCAGTTGTCTGTAGTCGCACAATTTTTAGTAATTAAAACAATGAATTGTCTTGATAAACTCAAAACATCAGTGTGCTCAAATAAAAAAATAATTTCATTAAAAACCGAGTTTACAACGATGCCTTCATTGGAAAAATGAGTAATGACATGTTGAGACCATATTGATTGATTTCACAACTTAAACTTTTGTATTTTTCTGTGTAACTTAACCATCTCCCCGAACACAAAACTCGCGTGCAAACAGTGTTAGAAATTGTTATTTTCAGGCTTACTTCTTTATTAAAAGTTAAATTTTAACTAGTCCTATCGCCTAATTAAATCTAAAATTTTCAGCAAAATGAGTTTTGCCATTAAAATGATGAAATTAGACAGGTGTGTCTTGAAAATTTTGATAACCGCAGCCTACAGTATTATCCAATTATTTCCCTAATGATACTTCGTAATTAGACTGCAATCTTTCTCATCTGGTCCGAATCTAATTGGACCCCTTAAGAGGCCTAATCCGTCATTATTCACATGCGCCAACAAACCTCAGGTAGTCTAAAAAATGGTTAGGACAAAATTATTAGCACATTTTGAAATGGACGTTGTTTTACAATAATTATTGATTTTCTTTTGCGTTTTTGATTTCGTGTTTTAATTAAAATATTATAGTTTAAAAAAGTAACAGAAAATCCCTATGTTTTGACAGAAAACCCTTTATGTAGTGAGGTACACATATCCAGAAAATGAAAAACTAGAGCTCTGCAAGCCAGAAATTCCAGTTAGGTGCACGTCCGCTAGTACTTAACAAAGTTCTTTTTCCTTCAACATGTGTCAAAAGTCGTTTGTGAAACAGTGTCCATTACAAGTGTTAAAAAAATGGTATAACCGATTTCTAGACTGCCTGCTGAGGCTTGTTGGCGCATTGATAAGGCCTCTTAATAGATTCCAAGCAGCAGATAATTATTACTAAAAATAGATAGGTAGGAGAGACCACGGGGATTTCGTTAAGAAATTAATTGTCTGTATAAAACTAATTAAATTCATTTATTCTCATTATATATCTTATAATTAATCAGATTATTTGGTAAAGGTTTTTTCTGTAATGCGTTATGGCTTAATTTGAAAGAGAAAGAACCATTATCGTTAACGATAACAGGGTCGGACTTAGGGGATACCAGGACACCAGCTGCACTACAGAAAATGGTTTTCTTTAAATTTATCTTTTATTTATGAAATATCACAAGTAAACAAAAATTGAAATCGTCGTGAAAATTATTGAGATTTTGAAACAAGATCAAACAAACATATATTATCTGTCTGGAATTTACACTGGAATGGGCGATTCAAATTCAAAGGTCAAACCAGCGGAAAGTAAGCTTAATGCGAAATAACATATAAGTGATATTTGTGAGAAAAATATTTAGAAAATATTACTAACCGGTACCGAAATCTTTGGAATTTCCTGGCTCCTGCATATTGTCCACTAGACACCAATAATAAATATCATCGATATGATCCAGACTAACTACGTCAAAATTCGTTATCAATCTTTATAACATAATAAAAAAGGGTAATAACGAAACTGTACGCTTAGATATTGCACAACTAAGAGGACAAGGGAAAAGGAAAATACTGCAGATGAGAGATGATGAACAAGTAAAGAAAATGAAGGAAACAAAGGAGACAAAATGCAGCAAAAAATATTGGTATAGGCAAGAGATATACAAGAAAACATAGCAAGTCTAGAATTAACAAAAGTAATACTGTTATATTACAAATTAAATTAGTAGAAAAATAAGAACTTTCTTGAAATCAATTAAAACTTTAATTTTACAAAAATCGTTGACAGTGACAGGTTTATCAAAATACATGTCAGCTACCTACTACAAGCACAAACAGATATAAATAACTAGGGTGTTAGTGTTAGGTATAGTAGATGTTAATCCATAAAACCTTAAAGAATATTAAGAATTTAATAATAGATGAATTACTGAATAAGTTTCAAAAGATAAAATTAAAACAGTACAAATAAACAAGTTTATATTCCGACGTGTCATAATGACATTATTATGAATTTCATTTTCAGTGTCAAAATGACATACTTTATAGGACTGAGTACTATAATGATTTCATTATAGTACTGAGTACTATAATGAAAAATAGACGCAAAAATGGAAAAAATATAGACGGAAAAACTAAAAAATTTATTTAAAACAAAATGGAACAAAATTTAATGATTAAAATTAAAAGTAACATTATTACAATTCGTTAAATTGATGTTGGACATAGGGACATAGGAGTTGAAAAAGTTGAGAGAACGACAGTCGATGAAACACTCGATGATGATTTCTTCCCGAGAATGGCTGCTGAAATTCTTTTTTTGTTTTCGCAAGAGTTGTCTATATATCCTTCAGCAACTGTGTCACTTTTCCAACCACCATGGCGTTTAATAGTGTGAAGATCGACTCCTGAATCAGCCAGCAATGAAGCTGAAGACCTCCGAAAACAATGACCTGTGTATTCGTCGGAATGGGGTAACTTTAAAAAAGCAGCGATCGTTTTGCACATATTTCCAAAAGTATGGATACCCACTGGTTGCTTTGTACATTTGTTGTTTCTAAATGATAGAAAAAAACGAGAAACTTCGGCATCAGGGGGTCTCATTGCTACATAAGTCCGAACAAGCTGCACCATATTTATTCCTTCGACATCGCCAGGCGTTACGAAAAATTCTCGGGGAACGTTGGTTTTTGTACTAGGTATGAAAATTCGAAAAACAACCCCCTCATCGTGTACATCTTCTATCCTTAAGTTTTTTAACTCATCTCTTCGACATGCTCCACTTATACCTATTACCACTGACACTTTTAATAGCAAGTATGTCTCGTTGTCTGCCTCTTGTAAAAACTTTGCAACATTTTCTTTAGTCAAAATCCTGGATTTTTTAGGTGTGTAAGAATCAGATTTTCGTTTTAGAAAAGCTATCAATTGATTGAACTTACTTATGTCGACGTTTTTCTTAATTACTAGTGTACTCCTTAACATAGAGTAATAGCTACATAAACTCGAAGACTTTTTCTTCATTGATTCTTCCTTGAAATATGCCAAAAGTACCTTTTCGTGTACGATATTGACAACCTTTTTCTGGGAACACCAAGTTTCGTAATTGGCATAAGTTTTTTCATATATGCCTTTAGACTTTTTGGGCAACAAACCAACAACTGCTTTATTGGCCAATTCTTCGATTTCTGATGGCGGATTATCCATATTACTATATTATATAAACGTTAAAATTAAAAACTCAATTCTGACAATGACAATACAAACAAATATGTCTATAGTTACCTGGTTTTATTAAAATCAAGCTACATTTACACTGGATTAGTTTACTGACGAAAACTTAAAATTCATCAAAAAAAAACACAAAAATCGTCGGAATATAAAATATTGTATGAAATTCGGATCATAAACAATCATTATGGTACACGCCGTGTTATTAGACTCGGCTGACGCCTCGTCCAATAATACTCACGGCTAGTACCATAATGATCGTTATTATGATCCTTATAACATAAATATCTATTATACGCTCACTATAAACGGTTGAGATAAATGCTCTATGTGTGATGAAGCAGAAGCATGTACGTTGGTAAAACCATTTTAGTTGCTGACTCCGCTATAATTATGAAACGCTTGGAAAAATAGATATACAAGAAAAATTAGCAAGTCTAGAATTAACAAAAGTAATACTGTCATCATAGTACAAATTAAATTAGTAGTTCCTCTCCACCACGACAGATATGCGCCGATTGGTGAGAAAGCTACCGATCCAGGTACAATATGTAGTATGGGAGGAAAAATGTACGAAGGTAGATTGTTAAGGCGCAGGGCCTATTTTGCCAATAGTCCGGTAGGCTCGGGCCTGGGGCCCCACTTTCAGAGGGGCCCGCGTTCGGCCGGTGCGACACTATACTTATTCGAATAGTACAAGACAACAACAGCAGCAACAGCAGCAACAGAGCAAGCAAGCAAACGCGGTATGGAGAAGCGTCTATTTAGAAAGCTCCACAATCGTCCCGATGGCGCGCGCGTCGTCAATACAAAGTATACAAACGTAACCTCAAAAATATAAGTATATGATGCACTTGTCACATGTTTACCCGTTTTCTTGCATCGGTAGCGTGGTTCAGAGGTAAAGTATTCGCTAATGGATCGAGAGATGATGGGTTCGAGGTCGTGCTCGGATGGACGATTTTTTAAAATTTTTGGCATTTAAAAAATTAGATCGGCTCTAAAAGGTGTATTGGAAACGGGTTAGCACTTCATAGGATGTTTTTTTTTTAATTTTATTATAACGAAACGCCTAAACTCAAATATTAATTTTGTCAGTTCGAAAGGAGCTGCGCGGGCCATCGGGACGATTGTGTAACTTTCTGTATAGACTCTTGTGGTGTGGACGAATGAGCGAATTCTGGTTCTGGTTAGTTATGATGTTGCTCTCGGATCCCGAACAACAGTGAATGCGCTATGTGTTGCTATGCTCAGTCGACACCATTGACCTTCAGCAAGAGAATACAGAGCCGTTCATTCATAACTAGCATTTTGCTTCTCATACATTGTGCGTCTCTGCGTGTGTAGGACAAAAAATAGCTAGAACTCCGTCTCCGCGCACCAACGTTATGGCTTTCCGGGTCGTCTGTGTTACACCGAGTAAACTTGCGAAAAACAATTCCGGATCAAAAGAATCAATTTTTTCTCACACTTGGCACTGACGCACCATTTATCAAAGCTTATGGATAAAGCCAATTAAAAAAAATCATTTAAAATCACATACAATTTCACGACACACGTATATTCCGACCTGTCTGAAACGTTACACACAAAACTTTACGCCTTGACAAATAATTAAACCATCTGTGAACGAGGTAGCTGCACGTGTTCTGACAAGAAACGATTGTAGCCACCCTCACTAAATTTCATCACCATGCAACGGAAATAAATAACCAAAATTTATTATCACGAGAAATAATGCTATATTGGAATATCTTATTAATCCTTGATGATATGCTTCAGCCTGTAGTATTTAGAATTGCAGATATTAACTCACAATGATTGCGATATTTTATTAGAGTTCACCGATCTGCAAATATACCACATAACTGAAAGTTATAGCAATAGCCACTCTCAAGAAGTTGAGGAATCATATTATAGTTGGCTAGATTATAAGTAAGTTTGGAATCTCAGATCGCTCCACAACGTAAATAATAGTATTTCGTCCATGCTCCCTATCAATGGTCAATATGGATACAACACCGAAGGTGCGCGAACATGCGGTGCCCTTCGGCAATTCTTACTCGCTAACCTTCGCTTGTGTTAATTTGGCTTGTCTGTACCCACCATAAAATGACCTGTAAACTAGGTTGTTCTTTAGAGTATCCGGACCCACAAGCGTCTACAGATCCCACACTAAAAATTTTGCTTTGTGCATCTGTGGTTGCATACGCTTCTGTTTTGGCGTTTTCGTTGTCACATTATACGGGCAAGCGTTGAAAATTACTAGTTTTGTAATACAAGGGCATTTAAAAAAGTAGATAATGTAATATGTATTTTATGCTTTACATCGCAGTCTGGACATTTGAAGTCACAAACTGTTTGACCATTTAGTATTGGTGTTTTATAATAAGAAAAAAAAAAGAAATAAAACTATTATATAAATTTTTCCAATGTTCTATTTTAAAAAATCTTTAGTTTACTACAGTAAATGTCTCCATTACGACCTAGATATATAAACTGTTAATACTATAGTAGACCGAATTTTGGACTTAAAAGAATTAAAAAATAATAAAATGTCTAAGTCTCCTTATTGTGACCACACCTAGGCAGTAGTTAACTACTTTTTCTGTAAAAGTAGTCGTATTCTTACTACTTTTTTCTCCTAGTAGTTATACTCGAATATTTTAAGTCTGCATAAAATATTCGCAAAAAGTAGTTAACTACTCAGTGCTAACTACTTAAGATATTTTAACTATTTTGGTGTAATTTAACTACTTTTAAAAATATTTAACTACATCCCTCTATATTACGTCATTACATGACGTGTACGTTGACGCGTGCCAAAAATCTCGTTAGAACAAGTTCTCGGAAATTTCTCGTCTGACGTTTCCAGTCCAGTAAGCGATAAGCAAACCTAATATAGAATTTTCAGGTTTTAAAAGTTTTCAAGAAATCAAAATTTTTGATTTTTAAATACCTCGTATTCCTTTTACCTAATATGATTTAGTTTTGTATTTTTGTACCAAAAAGGAACTGTGTTAATAATTGATGATCAAATTTAAGTCAGTGGACAGTTAACTTTACAATAAAGTTTAAATAATAAAAAATATTTTATTTTAAATTTTTTTATTTGTTATAGGTTCAAGTCCTTTTTTTAATCATTTTTGTAAGTACAGCTACGCCACTGGTTTTTTGAGCCACAACACATGTCTGGTTTGGTTTGTAGTTAAATATTGAACTTCTAACTACTTAGTAGGTAGTTAGTAGTCTAACTACTTAGTAGTTAGTATTCTAACTACTTTTTTGAAGAAGTAGTTTAACTACCAAGTAGTTAAACTACTTTTTTGATAAAGTAGTTAGTAGTAATACTCCACTACTTTTTTCAAGTAGTTTGCCTAGCTCTGATTATGACATTGGCATTAAGAAAAATAAGAAGCTGACAACAATAAAATTGACGTAATAATGTTGGGTGGATATTTCAATTCAATATTAATAGCTAACATTAAGTGCTCATTGCATAATAAACTATTATTCTAAAGTTAAAAAAATTCCTTATTAACTGATTTTACCGCCCCTATCCATTGCTGCCTTTGTGCGGGGCACACGCTGCACGCCGTATAGGGACGGCCTTGTATAATGTAATAATTCCCTAAAACATTTTAATATCATACAGATTATACTTCAAAATATCTGCTACAACTACAGTTGGTTTAATAATTAATTAAATAAACAACTAGACAACCTGCTACCACAGTTAGACAACAACATTTACATATTTCATGAAAAGTACCTTTAAATAAATAAATAATAGCTCTAGCTTTTACAATGTTTTTTCACTATGCAATAATTGCACCTAACCAAACCAAAACAGAAACGTATGCAACCTTAGATGCACCTGCGCGATAGTAAAGCTAAAAACCTGAAAGCAAAATTTTTAGTGTGGGATCCGTAGACGCTAGTTCCGGACCCTACCACAAAGTACTCAAGACAAAAAGCCAGTAATTCAACACTGCACTGCATCTCATATTTAAAATCAGTTTAAAGTTTCTAGGTAAACCACTTCACGGTTGTTATTATGTGGACAAGTTACATGGCTTGGGCCGTCGGCAAATAAGTGGGTAAAGGCACTTTGTCTATAGACCTTCTATAAAAAGGGCATGTTTTACCACTCTGATCCTTTTTTGTATTAGACGTGGTTCTTGAAACGGGTAATTATCCCAAAACGAGTTTATATGATTAAGTATTTCGAGAATTCGTTTAAGTAAATGTAACCTTGGAGTTGAATTTATTTCCTTGTTACAAAATGCTAGTTAAACGATCAAAAATATCTAATGAAATTTGGTTTTGAATAATTCCTGTATTATTTTTGACAATAAATAACCAAAATATCAGATTTGCATAAGCAGCATATCGCAAAGAAAAAAAATTCTGGAAAAACAAGTAATTACATTCAAACCTGATTCACGATATTTACAAGAGTCAGGATTGCCAAGTTGTTAGGACGTTTATTTCTTTTTATTTATTATCACAACTTTAAAACAAGCACAATATTAAAAATTTTACTGGACATGTGACTGAAATAAGTATTATTCTATAAATTTTTCTTATACATGAAACGTTAGAAGAACAAGTCAATGAAAATGTTTAGGGAAAGGGCAGCCTGTCGCTTTATTTAATGGCCTGAAATTGACGAAAGACCTGAATGAGTTTTCTAATCAAATGATTGTGTTCTGAACCGTCTTGATTTCTAAATTATTGATTTGAGTATAATTCAGGTACAAAGCTTTGATGCAAGTTAAATCTGACTCCGTTTCATTCTAGTAATCTGAACTGCCACTGTCCCGATTCTTCCTTAGTATAGTATTGAAGTATCTCTGCATTAGCATCCCTCTTCTGCGAGCTCTGCTGTGACCATGGTATGACTTATTGTAAAGATGTAAAGTCATTTTCCGCTGGTAAGTCAATGGCTATTGGTAGTGAGACTTAGTCGCTCTCCTTTAACAGACAGTTATTCCTGGACAATAATTTTCTGTAAACTGAAGCAGGTGCGTGAAATGTACTCTCTTGTTTCGCCTTCCTTATATTACAAAATAGGGAGTTTGTTGGTTCTGTTGGACACATGTTTGGTTCAAACGTATCTTGGATATGTGTTTTCAGCGGCGACAATGTGCACAGAAAAAACACTATCGTATATTGAATTGGATACCCATTCACTCAATGACACACTCTATTCCGTATTGCACAATACAAATTCGGTTTATTTCAATGATTAGTTTATCATTGTTAACCGATAGGTTATAAGATTGCTTGAAATATAAGGTTTCATGGGTTTTTAATGGATCGTTCAAACAATTATTTTATGCCAGTAATACCCTGTTCTAAATTCAATGCAAACTACAATAATTGGTTTCACTTATTTGTAAGAATATGCACCTCGTTTGATGCAAAATAGCTATTATTGTTTCAATTACAACATTAATTAAATTAATGTAGCTTCCAATGGGAAGAAACATTTTTGTGTAAATTCACTCAAATTCGTATTTTGAAGAACAATTAATTACTGTTATTTAATATAATGAAGAATTTCTATTACATCAATTATACTTATATTTCAAACAAATGAAACACGCCTTATTATTTTAAAATATTTTTTATTTAGTATTATTAAACATACAATATTAGACATTCTGTAAACATTTAAATATAAAAAACACATTTTATTACATCACACTGACGCGAACACCGTAAACTTTTTATATTTATTTCACTCCAAATATACGATCTGCTTCTTTGTAAAACTGTCTCCTTGGGCTTGTATGTGCACAGGATGCTAGATGGAACAAATTTGACACGGCATTCGAATCTCCAAAATTTACAGCTATGTGGTGGAAACCATGCCTAAAAAATACAAATTCAACAATAAACTTGCGATCATATTTAAAACAGTTTTTTAAGAATACTTATCAGCTGAGTAAACAGTCATATAAAATAGACTAACCAAGAGAGATTTACAAATAAAAAACACACTTATTACTGTAAAGCTTTTTAGATTTGTTTTACTTACCATAAAATACTGAAATAAGTTGCTCCAGTTTCCAGTCTTGCAAAACATCTATTATTTTTGGAGTAAGACTATTCAACGAACAAAGAAAAATTCTAACCTCTCCAAGGGTGTCCGCGAGCAAGAAAAATAATATTTCAGCCAACAATAGCACCCATTGAATTAATATTTTTTATTATTTCTGCAATACCTTATATGTTTTAAAGGAGTGTTTATTTTAATTGAAATGATATAAGGATTATGGTTAATTTTTACATTTTTTATTAAATCGTAATTCTTGTTCGTTTAATAAAATATATTGTAATTTGAATCACACCGCCTACAAATAGCTATTTTTCGCTCAATTATATTTAAGCATTCTAATCAAATAGTTTAATGTTTTGGCTCTAACAATTCTACACTCCAAGGAATATTAGAAATTTATTGGATTCCAATAGTACTTTATTCATTGAAATAATGGTAATGTAGTTTTCAAAGAAGGAGGTATACTCTTGAAGTTCAATAATACGTCTATATTTAAAGCAATACTTTTTTTTTCATTATTTCAATGATGTTTTGTTGAGACAATATTAACTTTAATATAACTAATGTGACAGTGGTCAAAAACAGTACTATTATTGAAAATAGCATATCAGGTTTTTCTGTGTGAAAGCGTATGTTAGATCGGCTCCATTTAAGGATCTGCGGCTTGCTTCCTTATTTATCAAACAATAACATATCTGGGTATGTTATTCCAGTACATACACTTTACTTACAGCTTGTTGGTGATAGTACAGAAATATACTGGACTTACAAACTACTAGTTTCTACACTTGATTAGCATACCGGCTTTTTCTTTGCTTTCCTTCCCAAAGCAAAAATAAATT
Organism: Philopedon plagiatum; assembly: GCA_963971165.1. NCBI lineage: Eukaryota > Metazoa > Arthropoda > Insecta > Coleoptera > Curculionidae > Philopedon > Philopedon plagiatum. Next base: position 54,078,864 of record OZ020189.1, on the reverse strand, counting down.
GCAGAATCCACGTTCAGATTTTTTTGAAGCTATGTTTCTGAAACTTCTTTTAAATGTATGTTTAGGAATTTATTTCTTCTGACAAATATTTTAGCAGACCAAATCAAGATTCCGGTACATTTAACTAATAAAAATATTATCTTAGGCAGTTTGCTTATATTGACGTTACTTTAGAACGAAGGACAATACAAATATATTCGAAGAATAGCCGAGTCCATTAGGCCTACTTAAATTTTCTATTTAGGAATTAACTTATAAAAAATCAATAGCTATGGTTTTAACAAAAATGAAAGTAGGGTAGAGACTTATAGTTAAATCATTTAGTTCGTATTTTTAATTGATTCGGGTCGAGTTTAAATCCCAAACTGGCATCATTAATTTAAGTTGAATGACTTCGATCTGTCTAATGAGCAATCAAATTCTATGGGCATAAGTACTTTTTAACTCAAGTTATAGACCATGTTTCTAACGGAAAGCTTCGATGGGATCGAAATCATCCGATGGAACTGCATCCACTTGAAAACGGTGTTACAAACAGAACTGAATTTCCGACTGGATGCGCTAGTTCAAGTCAATTCTAAATATAATGTTTATGATTTAAATAATTGACCGAAGTGCATAGATAAGCTATTTTCCGCGACAGAAACGGAATTGGAATAAAGGATTTAAATGGCCGTTACCACTTCAACAGATGTTCTTCTTTTTGTGTATGAATATGACCTTTTAACGTGTTGCTAAAATTTGTGTATAGTTGTAAATGTAAGTATTAGAATCTACATTCACTGATAAGTGTTGATATTGCTTGAAAGAATATTGTCAATTAGTTGCGCGATTTTCGGTCCATTTAAAATTTGAGAGGAATAATACCTTTTTTGGATGCTCTTTTCCTTTTTGATTATAGAGAATTTAAATAGTCATGGATTGGTCAGTCCGCCACGAAAATAGACCATAACTATGAGTTTCATCGGTCCAATCGGATCGACTTATTCAAAATACCATACCAGTTCTTAAAATCGATTATTAGATCACTAGTTATTAGATATAAGGTTGGTTCTTTCATCATTATACAGATATTCTCGTTCCATTTCTTCATATATTAAATACATAACTCATCTATAAAATAGTTTTAAACTCATATCCCGTGTCCCTAATAAAAGTTCCCATTGTGCCATTCAAGTAAATTGATAAATTCTGCATATTAAAGGCAATAAATTATCATACATTACTCTCTAAGCTCTATATAAGCAATATTGCATTACAATCACTGTTGCAATAAGGGCTATACGATTTATTCGGGTAGGGTGAGGGGTCGAGACGGTTAGAATGAACCAGTACAGGGTTGTAATGCAAGATTTTTTATTAAGCGGGGCTGTGTTTAAATGAAATTTTTTGGAAGTGTTTTAAAACTTTCCACGTTACAAGAGGTTTTATACAAGATCAATCCACCGAAGTTCATTTACCTGGTACATACTCGTATATGTATGTTATTAGTTGAAGCGCCCTGTAAAAATGTCGTTATCTCCAAATTCTCGAAAAAGATTTAAATTAATAAGTACCGAGGCTGGGTGTCCACAAAAATGGCGTAACTAATAAAATGCAATTTAGTCAAGTTTCACTATAAATAACGCGACAAAAAGTTATTAAATCTTTTGATAGTGGCATATTCACTATAAATCGCCGTCGTGATAAAGAAGGGTATAAGCATTGAGAAAACTCATTCGAAAGAAATCTAATATTTTTATGCGTTTTACTTTTTCAATTAAAGAATATAAATAATACATGATAGATTAAAATTATTACTTATGCATATTATCACCAAGATTTACTACAAAGATTTAAGGTTTAGTACTGGTTTCAATTAAGACCTTCTAGTTGACCACAGTTAGATTTTGACAAGGTTCCATCCTGTCATGGTTAATAAGTCGTCTTACGTTCAGCGTAATAGTTCAGCGATTTGCTTTATTTTGGAACGTGTTGCTAAAATTAATTTAGCCATTTTGAAAAAAAAACATACTCAGTGTGCTTTTTTATAAATTATTCTTACACTTCTTTAAAGCTTTTCATTGACAAATTAGACCAGTCTAGCGATAGTTAATATGGCCATAAATTTACATACCAAAGCATTATGATACAGGGTGTATTGCCATATTTTAACGCTACACGGTCAAGTGCGGTCCCCCGTATTAACTACAACAGTATTTCGTGTTTATTAGCACCTCGCCGTAGTGACCAGGTTGTTTAGTGCGTGGTAGTGGTGACAAGAAAGTCTCTAATCGTTACTCCAAAACTCGTTACATAGCAGATCCGAAAGCATTGATTACCAATATACCAGGTACTTTTAAATGCTTTCTATTCGTGTTCGTATAAGCACACAGTAACCAGAGACGATTTGTGTAAGTCGTTACGACTTTACTGAGTACCTACAGCATCTGAATAAAAAAAACTGAAAACTGCCTGGCGTTCATCGTAATTTTTTTTAAAATGCTTTAGTCTGCTTTATATTTCAGATTTTTTTATTTTATTATGCATGTATTGGTTTATTTATTTCTTTATTTTGGTTCTTTGAAAACGCTTAGTCTGCTTTATATTTAGAAATTTAATTCTTATTGATTTTCCAAATAGGTTTAGATTATGTATATTATATATTATTAGATTATATATATTATGATATATAAGTATTTCAATCTGCTCCCAAGAATATAGAGAATTTAAAATTTTGTTATATTTTCATAATACAAGGTTAGTTATTTTATTAAACGTACGTATATATTTATCTGTCAAAAAAGGCTTTGTATCTTAACGCAAACCATTTACATACTCAGGTACTAAAGCTTTAATTCCATAGTATTTGTTTATACTATTTTTTCATTGTGATAAAGTGATTACCTGCACTATAGCCAGTACCGATTTACACACATCGGATCTGTTCGGCGCCCCGCGGCAAATCTGTACTACTCTTTTAACCAAGTTATATTAATACAAAAAAAATTCAATTATAAATAACGAATACTGCATCTGAAAGTAACCAATGGGTACAAGTATCGCAAAGTAATCATTTTTGGCGTCATTAGTGCGTGCAGGAATTCAGGTTCATGCATTCGTCATACTATAGGTATAAGGTTTCCGACGTATTAAGCCAACAAGTATTTTTTACTATGTATACATAAAGGCGCACATGCGCTGTTATATAATTTCAACATCAAAACAGTAGTTTAAGCATGCTTGCTTCAGAAACATTATTTTTTTCAGATGCACCATTCTGTCTTGTTAAAAACAAAATAGCTAACAAAAAAAATTTAATGCAAAAAATAGAATGCTTCAAACAAAGGTTATCTAATTTTTTAATTAGGCCTTTTTATCAATTAATCAACTAAATACACCCCTGAACATCCGAAACCATACGCAGAGGGTTGCGATATACGTATTATTATATTATTTTTTCGAGGCAAAGAGGGACGACCCGGTAATTATATTTCAGGAAGGGCGAGTGTAATTAGTTTTTAAATTTGCCCCTGATCGATACAAAAGAAGAGCGTAAATTGGGTACGTACTTAATTGTTTTACACCTGAAATTAACTAGCAGGTAATTTGATTTTTGTACGAAACCGACAAAAAACTACGTGTTCCGGATTTCACGGGCCATCTGTTTTTAATTTAGTTTAAGGTTTAATTTCCGCAAAAAATAAAAACGTTTAAGGAAAATACTATTTTCCGTAGATAGAATAAAATAATAATTTAAATAATCTTGTTTGATACTTTATTAAAGGGTGACTTAAATCGTTCTTTCAGTTTTAGATTGTGTAATTAAAACAAAGCTTGGGCTTGACTCAATCAAAATTCTTAATTTGTTTAACAGGTCTATTTTTCCGTTTTAGTCTTTGATTTATGTTTATGCTAGAAACCTGGCGAATCGATACATGGATTTAATAGCTATTTATGTAACAAGTTAGGACATGCTGTACTTTATTTAACGAGTGTAATGTTTGAGAAACGAGCGAAGCGAGATCCCTCAAAATTACACGAGTTAAACAAAATTGCATTTCTTAACGTGTTTCATACAAGATTTTTTCTAATTTTGACATAAATATGTGAATAGAATTAATAATTTTAATTAAATTAAAAGGAATCAGTTTTATACTTTCACTAAGTACCTAAGTAAAACTCGAAAAAAAAAATAATACAGCTATTATATTAAGTAAATGCATTTCGTCATAGCGCTCTACGCGGCTGACACTGTCAACACCGTCGCGTCGGCGTCGGCGCGGACATAGAGTTTACGACGATCCTATCTTTGATTTTATTCCAGATAAAATGTTTCTTATTTTGCTTGAAATTGAGTCAATATTTTGAAAATGATGAACAGTTTTAACTATAACCTATAATTATTGAGATATCTCACATTCTGATTCCATAATTTTTTTGTTCGAATTTTTCAACCTATCATCTACATCTTTTGAATAGATGTACCTAGATAGAGAGGGAATTTTTTTTTTATTTGTAGATAATTGCATTATCTTTAAAATCAATTCATAAACCATCGTATTTGAACGTACCATATAAGAGATGTGTACTAAAAACTGCCGAAAAACTGATTTTTTCATTTTTTTTCAGAATTATCAAAGCTAGGTATTTAAAAATATTAAATATTTCCACTAAGACTATATCGTTTTCAGGACTTAAAAGAAGATTATACGTCTTAAAAAAAATTGATACTACTCTTTTTCATAAGATACAGCCGCCCAACCTAAAAAAATTAGCAAAATCAAGTTTTCTTTTCAAAGTATTGATATAGGATTTTCATTTTCATTTAACAAAATCTGAAAATAAAAATGGAAGTGGGAGGACTTTTGGGTTAAACTTAATCGAGGCACACCGTGGATGCTCATACTTTAAAAAAAAGGCTGAGCAACAGCCTTTTTGATGGAGCTTTCGTTCTATAACGAAGTTGTCAAACGACAGCTCCATTAAATAAGAAATTCTGTTTCTGCATAAAGTTGGAAAAATTGTATTTGTTGTATCTAAGACAGTCCACGTAGAAAGTTGCAGAAAGTAGGAAAAACTGTATTTTTTTTATCTAGCCCACGTAGACTCAAAGCCTAAGTAATAGACTACCGTGGGCATCTGAAGAGAAGGGAAATGTAAATGCAATCTAATTGAAAATTCTTATTTCTACATAGATAACGTCTAAACGCTCATAATTAGTGTAGATGACGAAGACAGCGAGAGCGAAACAGAATTGGTTAGTTAGAGTAATGCTGTAAATATTTAAGTATTGTTTCTTAAATTACATTAAATAAAAATAGACCATAAAAATAATTTTATTACTGCCCTATTTATTTGAGTTATGAAAATTAGACTAGTTTCTGAGCTAAAATTGCAGCAAGTCCAACCTCTCCGGTATTTTGTCTGGTTAGGGCTCTACACAATGGTGTTTTGTCGTGTAAATTTTATTGCAGTCAACAGGATATTTTGAAAAGAAGTATACCTTCATTTAGCCTTACCATATTCAATACGGTAAAATTAGTAAGTTTTATTTTTTGTATGGAAGCCTGTAGAATCAACAAAAGTTAATATGAAAAGAACCTGTATTTTTTAATTTCGTTTAATATTAAAAGATACTCTGTCTCTTTTGACAAGCTGATTTTTTCGTTTTGTTTTTGGTTCGGTCAGATGTATATCAAATATTGAACAAGAAGCAACCAAAATTTAAGAAAACGTTATAGTATAGAGATAATAGTTGTCACAATATTTAAAAAGTAGATAATATTTATACAAATATTATCATAACGTTCCACAACAACTTTGTGCCTATAATAGAACACGCGAGAATCCGCTCATAAAAATCTCAACCATACCCCTTCTCAGGTAGTAAATGTCACTGGTATTTTGATTCGGCTCTCAAATGGTCCACCTGGGTGCAGAATCTTTTATTATATCCCGCAGGTAGCCCTGTACCCAAATCAAAAACGCGCACCCTATCTCCTTTCTTTATCTGAAATTAGAAAGAGATGTAAAGCTCGTAGAGCACTAGATTTATAAAGATTTACTGCTTATTATGTTTAAAAACCCCCGTTCAGTTAAAGAGGTATAAAGTTAAAAGTAGTGCCTTGTTAGTGGATCTTATGGCGGTCGATGATAATAAACTTGGACCGACTTTAGGAAAGATGAAAATAACGGCTTTTAGAAAATTAAAATAGATACTGATATATATTTAGAGCAATATGCTGCAAGATTTTAAAAATACTATATCGATAATTCTACGATATTGAGTTTTTGAGTGGCAGTTAACAAAAAGTACTTTAGTACTTTAATATTTATGTTAAATATTTATATTTTTTGTAAAACATAATCTTGTTTCTATATAGCGCGATAAGTCTTCAAAAGTAACAGTTACAGAGTCAATTTTAATGCACAAAATGGATCTTCCTTACATGGTCCCTTTATTGTGTTAATTTAGTTTTAGTATTTTTCGTGGCCTTTGCTTATAACAATTTATTAAATGGCAATCAAATTCCGGTTATCTCTTGAATACACAACTCTTCTAATTTTCTTGAAGTAAAAGTATTTTCATTGATATAACTAACAAAATATTTTTTTTTGATTGGAACTGTACTTCCTTTCTACCTGTCTAGAGCCTAGTTACTTGAGAAACTGGTAGGACTACTTTATGTATACCTAAATGGATATTGGCTACTTTTAATTACAAACGAGGGACAAGGCGTTAATATTATTCATTACCACACCACAATAAGTATTTACCGTATATTTTGGCTACAGAACTTTTAAATTTAAAATGCTGCTTGTTTTTTTAATTATTTCCTATACCAAACTTTATTATACAGGATGGTCCAAAAGCAATGGAGCAACAGTAGATTCCTGGCATCAATTGCGATTTAGCCCAACTTGCAAGTCCGAAAGGTGATATTAACATATTCTTTAAATTTTAGAAAGCTTTTAAAATACTACCGTTAAAATGGGTATAGAGAGGATTTTGAGAGCGGGAAAAAATAATCCGGCCTCAACTGTGTTGTAGAGGATAGAGGGTGCCACGTGCGGGACACATCATGATTTAAAAACGCTTAAACTCTTTTGCGAGTAGATCTATTAAACTTTTAATTAAATAAAACATATTTTCTTGTCTTTTTTGGACAAAAAAGTAAGCAAACCACTTTCGAAATATTCTTCATCTTAATATCAGATACACTGTAAGTAAAGTTTTATTATGATAACCAACCTTAAAAATAATGCTAATAAAAATTAAATTTTATTTCTTATCAAAATCGGGTAAAACTCGCGCTAATTATTATCCCTGTAGTTACGTACATTTGGAATATTTTTGGTTGAGGAAAATTTTCAACTAGACGAATATCAATGTCCTATATAGTTCCAGGGAGAAGAAAAAATCCCGGAATTGAACTGTCCGCCGTTTGTAACAAATTTCTCTACTCCGACTAAACTGTCGTAGGGGAAATGTATATGTACTTGATTTTTATACAAAAAAACTCAAATATTCACCACTAATTATCTAATTGATTTGATTATTCGTAACGCAGTAGTAAAAGCACGATATGCAAAAAAAATAATCAAATTCAAACATAATGCCCATTTTTATCTAAAATCGTCCATTTTACTAGTTCCTAATCAATTTTTAATGAACTATAAAATAACTATTGATAGTGATGTTGTTCCGTTATTAATGTCTGTAACCTTGAACAAATTGTATAGATTTGTTATATTAGCTACCTCTATTGTTTAAAACAGAAAAAATAAATATTAAATGTATTTATTATTAGACTTATATTACTGAACATTTACATTCACAATGTAAATAATAGTAAAAATGAGTCGTGGTTAAAGTGTATAGGTAAGTTCATTTCTACTCACAGAGTTAAGGCCAAAGTCTTTGACAGTCTTTGATAACAACATTCACTTTATTTTAAATTAAACCTGGAATTTTTTGAGAGCCGATATTCAGAGGGACCAAAATATGGTGGTATTCAGGTGTAAATTAAGATTTAAAAAATTACATTGCTAATAAAAAAGACCTAGAAAACAAGCCTAAAATTAAAACGGTTAAAGGTAGGGAAATACAAGCCGACCTGCAGACAACGCAGGAGACGGTGCACAGATATAATTGAAGATGTAAGAGAAGAGTAGGGGCGCTATTAAGACGGAACTTGGCGAAGCTGCAAGGAAGGAAATTGGAAAAAAAGTTAATTGAAAAACATGTGTCACAAGAATTCAATTAAATGTAAAAAGTTTAGATATCCGATAAGTAGGAGATGTAAAGGACGGCAAGTAATATAGGCTGACATGTCAAATCTATGAGGATGGAGAAAAGCTTAAGTATTTTCAAAATAGCGTAATAATCACTAGGGCGGAGTAGAGTTGGCTAACATAATTTACTGCAGCTGTGAGTCTCTTAACTGAAAACCTATTTATTTTACTGATTTATATTCACTTATCACCTTGGTGTTTATCTTCAGGCATATGTATTATCGATTAAGTCTTTTAGAATTCTTAGGCATGGGAACTGAGAGTATCCTGTGCCCAAAAGAAGTCGAACACCAATCACTGGCCGCGATTAGTGACTCGCACCGTAGCAGTGGGCACTGTACTGCGAGATATAAGACAAGTAGAGAGAGACAGCCTCGGACCTGGTATCCGTACTGAACCAAGAATCAGCGACAACTCCTCGATGAAACAAACTCAATGCATAGGTGAATACAGATCAGACAAGATATGACCTGCGCTGACCTTTGTCCCTTTCCCTACTTGCAGCACTCGCCTCTTGCTTCTCGGAACTACCTCGCCAGGAACGATATGCAAGAGGAAAAATGGGAACTGAAGAGAGGGGGACGAGCATTTTCTTTTCTTGGTTCATCCGCCTTTTCTGACGCAATACGGCTCCTCCGCTAGGGAGTGTTTTTTATGATTTTGACTATTTTACCATAATGTTTTCTTGCATTAGATAGGCTCACTACAATATCACAAACCGAATTTGATTGTAATCTGGGCACTTTTCGTCATCTTCCATAAAAAAGTTCAAATTTGATCAAATTTCTCAAACTTTGACGCCACGCGCGACCTCAAAATACTGTCAGAATAGAATATTTTTTCTCATTGTATGTGAGTAGCAACTTTTCCGCACAATTACGTTTCGACTTGAACACTTTTTATAAATTCGTCCCGCCCTATAGTTAACAGGCCTAACCACTAGAATTAATAACAGTTCTAAATGTAGCTCCAACAAAATTGGCTATTAAAACTTCAAGAAAATAGAAAATTAATAACAATAATTGTTGAAGACCTCAACCCTCACATCCACACCTATTTTTAAATTTTCTGTTTATATCTGCAAAAAATGGGCAAATAAATAATTGGAAAAAAAACACATTAGAAATTTAAGAACTCACCAGAAAATTGTACTGCAAAGGTATATATCCTAATTATTAAATTAAAATCGCTTCGCAACTCTACTCTCTCACAGATGAAAAGACAAAAAAAAATTAAAAAAATACCGACATGCTTTGCTAACTCAATAATACCACCATCCTGATCGCGGCAAACAGATATTTTCTCAGCGATAATTGGCCTGAATTTCAGATATCATGTCTAAGTTTCGAGTCTGTTTCGTGATTTACATCTCCATACTAATAACGGAGTACGGTGGAAAAAATGAATTATTTCAGATCCTCGCCTGTGCTAATTTCCATTAAGCCGACAGGAATTTTTAAATCTGGTATTTTCTCGCGGATTCGTAAATGAACTGAAATTTTATAAAACAATTTAAACCTGAATAATTGTGATAATGTGAAATGATTGAAAGCAATAAAAGTAATATCCAAGCACCCAAAAAACTACTCCAACAAAAATGGTAATAAATAAAATTGTGAGAGATTATTTTCAATGTTTTTATAATGGTTAGCATAAACTAGAAGTAATTTGATAATTTTGTTCATTTATAAAAATTATTGTTCAATACAGTTACCAAATGGGCATTACACTTAACATAATTAGCAATAAACGGCAACGCTGGCTATGATTCCTCATAATTTTTACCACCTTATGATCCTAAAAGGTACTAGCGTCTAACCGGTACCGAGAATCTTCATCCCGAAATTACGAAACAATCAATCGCACTACCAAAACAATGCAATATAAAAAAAGACTAAGTAAAAGTGAGTAAAACCTGAACAAACCCCAGCAAACCTGAGCAAACACTACACAGGTAATGCTAACGCATTTGAATGATTCAGCTTTTTACCTTCGGGATGAATATTCTGGGTACCGGCTAGACGCTAAACTAAAATGTTACTTAATTCATGCTCGTTCGTGACGGTTAGATTTGTTAAATACCTACATATTTTTGCTAAACTCATATACCTACTTTAATACCGGTACATACCAATTAGCAATGCACAAAACGCAAAGACACAAAAAAGTAATTTTAATACTTATCATTTATAATTTGTATCTATAATGCGCAAATTAATAATAGGGAATATGCAAATAACCCAAATAAATCTGAAATATATTTTTTTATATTTTCTATAATAAATTAAGTATTTATGAGTTTATGGCGGTTGCTGTTATCCATTTACTTATTTTGGTGTTTATTGCCAAAAAAAAAAGGATTTTCTACTGCAAATTTTCGCGCAAATTTCGAAACTTGTATATCGTGATCCCATTGGCTGTGTCGTCAAAAGTGTTTTTATGACTCATAATGAGTACATGGCGAATTCCAGTGTTGTAGGGTTATCGAAAAATCCATGAAAATGACATTTAATGCGTAACTCATCCAAAGAAATATCCCTGCACTTAAAGTAGAATGTTCTTAAAATCTTATTCATGTATATTTCAAGCCGAAATCGGCCCAGGAACCTGTCAATTTTGCAAAAAAATAAAACTGGCATTTTTGCGAAATCAGCGCGCTTAGATTAAAACACGTCCCTAGCGTCTGGAAAGTGCCTGAAGTCATTATGCTACCAAAACCAGGCAAACCACCGAATGAAGCCAAATCTTACAGGCCCATATCACTACTACCAATTATTTCAAAATTATTTGAAAAGCTTTTCTTAAAACGACTTAAGATTATAATAGAGAACAGTAACCTAATCCCAAATCATCAATTTGGCTTTAGATGCAAGCACTCCACGATAGACCAAGTCCATCGAATAACAGACATCATAGAAAGGGCACTAGAAGAAAAGCTAATCTGCTCAACTATCTTCCTTGACGTAGCTCAAGCTTTTGATAAAGTTTGGCACAAAGGGCTAATTAACAAATTAAACAGAATGTTACCAAAACAATATGTAGAGTTGCTAACCTCCTACATTACAGATAGAGTGTTCAGAATTAAACAGGAGGATGAATACTCCAAACTGAAGGAAGTTAAAGCAGGTGTGCCTCAAGGAAGCGTCTTGGGTCCCGTCCTTTATTTACTATACACTTGTGATCTCCCACAAACAGAAAATGTAACTGTGGCTACATTCGCTGATGACACTGCTATATTAGCAGTAGGAACAGACCTAGATGCAGTAACCAGACAACTCCGACATGCTAGCGACCAGATTTACAATTGGAGAAGATTAAGCTTAATGAGCAAAAATCTATTTGTGTTAACTTTACCAACAAAAGAATAGGCAATCATCAACCAGTTAACATAAATGGTATTCCCTATGAAAATACTGCCAAATACCTGGGGATGACCTTAGATGCGAAACTAAGATGGAAGCAACATATCAGAACCAAACGCACTGAACTAGAGCTCAAATATAGACAGTTGTATTGGCTCTTGGGGCGGGTAAAATCATGATATACAACCAGATTTTAAAACCAGTCTGGGTTTATGGCATCCAGTTATGGGGCTGTGCCAAGGAAAGCCACATCAAACGCATCCAAACCTTCCAAAATAAAGTATTACGGAACATAGTTAGTGCACCGTGGTACATACGAAATAGTGACTTACATAGCGATCTTGGTATCCCGTATGTCGCTAGTGAAATTAGAAGATCTGCCATCAAGCACGTTAACGTCGAAGCCATCAGGCTTCTTGACAACCAGGACCTAGTTAGAAGGCTGAAGAGGACCAAGCCCTTTGAACTAGTATAGACTTTTGAAAACATAGTACAGTGCGCAAGTGTGCGAGTGCTAAGTGCCATGGCCATGAGTCACAACAGATAAACCTTTAGAATTCCATTGTGTGAACTTTAGTATATAAGGATTTTAGTTTTTAAGAATTTAGAGAAAAATTAATGGTTGGTCTTGCAGACCAGTTTTAATAATAGTAAACGCCGCAGGCTTTATCAATAAAAAAAAATTGCGAAATCTTGACACGTCATGTCTTAGTAATTTCGAGTAAATAAACTGCAATTCTTTGTTTTCAAGGGAAACTTCGAAAATTCAAAAATTTTCAAATTTTCCATGTCCCCGATGCAAATAAACCTATTTATTTATAACTTTAACGAGAAAATAAGCGATTTAAATTAGTGGGAGGTATTCTTAGATAATTAACGGATAAAATAAACCCAAAAGGAATCACTAAATAAGGAAAATAGTGTGGAACAATGTCGGTTAAAAATAGAATTAGTCGGAAAAATCAAGAAAATTCTATTTTTACCCCTTAAATACGCTCCTGGATGACCCATTCGGTATTCATTTTAAAGAGTGATTATCCATTTATAAGATAGCGTTGAAAAATTGGAAAAAAATTGGTTGGAAATAATATAGAGCGGTTCAAATGTACCGGTCGAGGTCAAAAAGTCAAAAAATCGAAATTTAATCGGCGATTGCTCCCGTCCTATAAAGAATGAAGAACTAAAAAATTTGGGATTTTAATTTGAACCATTTTGACCCCACAAAAAATTAAAAACCGTGAAATAATTGGGTCAAAAATCTAAATTTCCAGTTTTTCCCAAATATATCGAGTTTCCAGTGATTTTAGGTTTAGGTAAATGTCGAGGTAAATGTATTGCAAAAAAAGAGTATTTGAGATTTTAAAATTTCAGTTATGAGTCCGTTTTCGATTCGACGTTTTGTTTTCGATTATTACGTACCAAAAAGCAACTGGCATTCGACCTAAAAAAATTGAAAAGAATTACTTGCCATTTTCCGATCCTCACCAGTTTTAGTACTCTCTACAACCTCCGAAAATTTACATCGATTTCGATCGAAATCGCGGACATTTAGACTTTGACGTTTAATAGCTCCGAAACGAAACATCCTGTATAACTGAGTTGTTTGCCGAAGCTAGTCGCACTATTCCTCTATCAACCCAGCAAATTCGATTTCTCCTCCTCTAAATATTTCCGAGAACAACAAACCTGTTCGACTTTAGGTTAAGCTCTGCATGAACATGTAGATTGACACTTATTTTTGCTAATCTCCTGACGTCATTATTCACTGAGGACAAATGGCTGATTTTTAAATTGTAATAAATTATACCGAAAAGTAAACATTTTTTCTAGCTAAATTATCCTAGTAATTTTCTTCAAAAGAATTGATTTGGGTTTGTAATGACTTCCTTAAACGAATTATGCAATAAAAAAATATGTGCATATTCCTTAATGTATTGATCGCATTGTTTAATATTATTTGCATTTTTAAAAGTGTTTAAACATTTTTTTCAGATGTAATATCAAATCAAGAGAGAAAATTTTGCAAAAAAAAAAAATTTCGATTGTTATGAATGTTTGTTGCTTGGCAATTTCGAGAATGACATCTTTAACAAAGCCACAAGACGTCAGTCGAGTGGTTTTAAACAAAATGTCATGAGCGAAATTGCCCAAATGTAACAAACTTAAATAATCAAGAGAAAAATTGTGTCTACAAAATTTTATCTGGAATGGTATTCGACATGACTATTTCACGAAAGAAAAATAACACTTTTAGGAAAACAGAGTTATTTATTTAACAAAAAATGTTGCCGATGAAAAACCATGTAGGTTGTTCGAATTTGTGAAATGATTGGTTCAGGTAGAGGCCACAAAACTGCAAGATAGATGTTTTTCCACTTATTTAAACAGGTGGTTGCTATGTAATTTCCAAATATTTAAAATCCATGAGTGTCAGTAAAAACAATAAGGTTATGTAAAAATTTTCTACCCTTTTAAAAAGTAGACCTAGATTAATACTTTTCTCCTGACTCTTTATTTCTGAGTAGTCAGCTGCATACCATTCTGCCAGTAAAAGAAGACAGAAAAAAGCGATTTTTTACCTAACCACCTATTTTTCTAAATACACAGTAAAAAATCCAGTTGATTAACCACAAGAGATGTCTGATTTTATTGGCCGGATTAAATTTTTTGATTTAATTTGTAATTATTTTCTAAATCAGTTTCATAATCTTCGTTATGATTCAAACAAATTACTCATTCTCGATTACTTTAAATCGATACTGATCAAATGCATAAAAAAGACAAACATTTTAAATCATATTTCCTTGTTAAAATAATCACAATAATCAGTATCAATCCTACTGACTAAAAAATACTCAAACTTCTAAACCAAGCCGCCAACACATGCGCAGTACGCAACCTTTTAATCACAAGGGAGTACCGATATCCATCCACCCCGCTGCAATCTGCAAAAATTCCATTTAATCGGCAGTAGGTATGGCGGTTTCTCTGGTAGTGCAATGTGCAATGTGAGGTTATAACGAATGAAGTGGTCAACCTGTTCTAAAATTTTACGAATATTCTTTTAAAAACTTTGTTGTTACATCATGTTGGTGAAATTATGTTTCAAAAACAAAAGAAATACGCAAAAATCTCAGATCTTGAATCCAATCCCTTGGAGGAACTCATGCACCAATGTAAGTTATTTTCCATGTATTTTCAAAGAAAAGATTTGTCATGCCAGGTCTTCATTAGTGTTTTATGTATTTATTTACAGATGAGTAAATAATTTTCGTGTTTTTACTTCATATAATTATTTTCAACTTTTACACTGTAAAAAAAAAATATTAAATTTTAAATCAAATTCAACCCAATTTTGACTAAATCCAGGTCCACGCCTCACCTCCCCGGATTTTTGTTTATGATATAGGACAAACAATTCCCATGCTTTGGGAATTTGCATTACCTATCCTTTATATAATTTCATCTGTTTGTTCTTTAATGTGTTCCCTTTTCTTATGTATTATAGTATTGTCATTTAATAAATAAAATCGACGCCCTAATCAGGTACTTTATAGGGCGGAGAGGGGAAGGGCGGTGCTACTGATGATTGCATATCAATCACATTGGATTTAAGATTTAATAAAAAATGATTAGAGTATTATGGAAATTTAATCATTATGGAAGAAAATTTTAATAAAAATTGATTTAGATGTAATCAGAATTAATTGTTAGGTTAATCAATTTTGAATAAGAAAATTTAATCACAGATCCTTCGATTTAATCAATATGCAGTGTTAATTTTTTCAATCAATCTGGCGTGGACCTGGATTTAGTCAAAATTGGGTTGAATTTGATTTAAAATTTAATCATTTTTTTTTACAGTGCTAAGGAAATAAACATATTTCCTGTAATTGAAAAATAAAGAGCACGTTGCGATTGAACAATGGGTACCTCCTCTTTACAGCAGCAACAAAGTTTTACACATGCTTCTTATTTTTATTGAAAAAATGTTCAAAACATCATAAGCGTTCAACACCAAATAAAGTCTTTACTTTGAATTCTCTCGTATTTCGACATTTGACACCATCCATTTGACATCGCCGAGCTGATTTAACTGATTAACTTCGAAATTAATGAACTCAGTTTTGGACATTTTAGGTTTTATTTACTATTTTGTTGTTGGTGTTCATTATTAAAAGCGCAGTAACTAAAATTCATTTGACTAAAAAAATTTTGGATTAAAATTGTATTAATCTTTTTTAGACATAAAATAATTATGGAACATAATTATTGCTTGCCTAGTACTTCAGCTGATGCTGTTGCTAAAGGAAATAAGGTAATTTTAAATATTTTTAAAATGTATTTTATTGTTAACATCTGGTAGTTGTGGCTAAAGTCACGGTACCGGATCATTATTGCAATTTTAAAATACACAGTTGGACCAAAAATCGTGGCTACATTGATATAAAAAAGTAGTTTATAAGAGTAAAATGCGAGATTGCTCGATTGTCGTTACGAAATTGAGGCATATTTTACCTGTAGAGGGCGAAATTTATCATTTTTCTTTAGGCTCCTTCGGCAAATCATTAGCAGTTGATAATTTATTTTGCACCCCTTACCTCATCCTTAAAAAGGCATATTCTATAATACCTACTTTAAAAGTATATATTTACTTCCGATATGAATAATTTATAAAATATAATGGTATTATGGTGTATAATTTTTAAGTCCGGTCCTAGAATTTATACTACCAACCTAACAAAACTAAATAGACCAGAATCAAACATGTTAAGGGGGGACTTGGGGTACTTAGCACCCCAAAACTCTAATTAGCACCCCCAAAATTTACAACCCTCCACCCTATTGGGCGTAGTTAAGGGGGTGCTTGGGGTGCTTAGCACCCCCAAAACTCTAATTAGCACCCTCCAAACAAAATTTTTAGCCTTATACTGAATAAGGTCTAGGGCTTAAGCACCTCTGAACTTAACTGCCTAACTACGCCTACATATGTATTGCAAGTAGGATATTAATTCCACGTGACTTGGTCACCATCATGCGAGAGAATTCAAAATATACACTTTACATAGACTGAATGCGCGCTCATATACTACCCAAATTTTATTACTTCTTTTTTTGGTGTCCCGCATAAAGCCATTTGTGTTCTTTTGGACACATAATAAAAGTAAAATTTCAATTAAAATTACTAACAAACTGCAAACGATGATATCGGACATAATGATTCAATTCCATTCTAAAAGTGATGAGAAATCCAAAAAAGATATATTAATATATGATTAATTACTACATATACTTATAAAGGAGAATAACATCCTTGTAATAAGCACTAGAGTTTTACATATAAAAATGTAAAAAAAATATATTTTTTCAATATCACGTTCCAATCAAAATACGCGTGGTACCACTCATTAGCCGCATTGTGGTGGCGTCATGTTTTAAATGTTCTTTAATTCAACTGGATTTCTTTATTAAATTTTCAAAAATTTTTAGTTACACTAGGGATATTTTATTATTGCGAAATACCTACAAATATCCTCCGATTTAAATAACAGTCGGTATTAAAATTTTGAAAATTGGTGGTAATAAAAAGACACATTTTTGGTTAAAAAAATTGAAAGCAAAACAGTCGTAGCAATTAAACAATTTAAAATGTATATGTACATATATTATAAAGATCAGATTACTCTCTGCCTTAAGCATATTGTTGGTTTTTTCTGCAAGTAGGTTATTAATACTTTCTATTTTTAAATTCCGGCGTGTAAAATTTATTATACAATAATTTTAAATTTTACTGCGTCTGCGGCAGAATTATTTATAGCTATTGGAGTTAATTATAGTATTCAATGGAGTGTTATACCTTTTGTTTGGAAAAATTTAGGAGCGGAGAGTTCAAGCTGAGAATTAACCTCGGTTTTAAAGAAATAAAATTAAATGGTAATAATAAATAATCCATCTTTCCAGCTATAAGAAACATAAATATCATCTAGTGCACAACTTCTTGAGAGCAAAATTGCTTACATAAGTTAAAAACAAAATAATTTTTTATTTTGCTGCCTGATAATGTCTCTCATGCACTACCATACCTATACACTACACTCTCATAATATTATGGAAGGTGTATGTACTATTAAAAATTGATACGCTACAAAAGGTCTAGCTTCTGCTAGGCAGGAAAGTAACGTATTTCAACACCTGCTTTGCTGAAGTTTGCTCAGGTTGAAGTTCCTAAAAGTTTTGACAGGTTTCTGTGCTGTCATTGTTATAAGTCGTCATTAAAAACTTATGAGTTATTCTAATATTTCAGCGATATTTTTGGTTTCCAAGTGATTTTCATCTTGGAAGGTGTTGCTAGAATAAATTTAGTTTTATTATTGGGGAAAGCGCGTAGGTACTAAAATTGACCTTGTCTTTATAAATTTACGAAAAAACTTAGAGACAAATTCATAGGATAAAACTTAGTTGTCTTATTCTTACACTTGTCAGTTTAAAACTTTAGGGTGTCAAATTAAACCGATCTAGCTTTGGTGTTTTTGAATATTCTACTCAACGAAAGCTTTTTAAAAAAAATCTAACCAATACCACGCTGCACCGTCATGTTGATTTTCTAACAATAATAAATAGTATTTACAACAATCCTTTAACTCAATTGGTTAAAAAAAACTCCACCTTGGGATAATAAATATCTGCAAAGGTAAATGTAATAAAGCCTTTACGTCGGTTATAGATATGTCTCTCTTTTCCGACATAAGACATAAGATAAAAACGAAAGCCCAGTTTTAAACCAGAAACCCCATATCTCGTAGACAAACTACAAACAGGAAGTAGTAGTGCAATTATTAGTCCTATTAATTAAAAGCTATATCGGTGTCTAACCCAACAATATCTTTAAATAAAAAATAACAGAATATTAACAAGTAGTAAAAACTCAAATAACTTAATTTATGTGTTTGCTAATCAAATACCGGTTACTCAATTATCTAAAGTTAAAAGGAAGATTCGTACAGCAATGAAAAATACAATAATGCTAATTTATCGATAATACATTAAACATTCCATTAAAGAAGCCATTGGAAGAAGATAAGAATAAATTAATAAGCTGGTAAACTGTGTAGTAAAAAATTAATGGGAAATGGTAATTTCAATTGATGCTATTCGGGGATATTAAAGTTCGTAATTACACTTATAATAAGTATTTTAAATAAAGTTCCACAGAAACTTTGCAAGTGGGCAGTTGCATGCTGTTTCAAGAATTTTTATTGCAGTCAAAGATTGCAAAATATTCATGGCAGGTATGCGTTGATCTATAGTCCAAGCAATAGAGCGATTTGTCGTGACATTAATCTTATTAAAAAACCGCCTGTTCCATCATCTGAAAGACGATCCGTAGATGATTCCTGTTATATTTCCAACTCTGAATTTTTTTCCTTTAATTTGTTATAAACATTTTTAAGCAAAAAAACGCGATTTTTTTAGTTTTTTGCTTATAAAATGGAAAGTAATGAAGCAATCTTAATAGTGTAAATTGCAAATGGACGATTTGTAAAGAATAAAAATACGAACAATATGAGAGGTCGAACGTCCCGGTAGGATAAGTAGGAACGGAGAAAATCCGGAAAAACCGGAAAATTAAGTTTTTTTTAAATTCATAAATCGGCCATTTTTAAACGTAGAGGGCTCAAACTTTGGGAAAAAGTAGTAACTTATAATTACTTTATGTGTGCACAACCCCGACGCTGCCCGACGATTAGTTTTGCCACAATCGTCATTTTAATTTTTCAACACACTATTTTGCAACAGGTCTGGATGCTCTATGGATCGTCCGATTTTAATTATTGAAACGGATTTGAAAAGTACAAGTTTAATTGAACAATATGTATATTTTAATTTTTCCACAAAATGTTACGAAAGCGGTTGAAAATGAACGTAAAGATGCGTGAAAATTGCCCTCTGCGTTTAAAAATGGCCGATTTATGAATTTTTAAAAAATACTTTTAATTTTCCGGTTTTTCCGGATTTTCTCCGTTGGTACTTATCCTATCGGGACGCTCGACCTCTCATTTTGTTCGTATTTTTATTCTCTACAAATCGTCCATTTACACCATTAAGATTGCTTCATTACTTTCCATTTTATAAGCAAAAATCTAAAAAAATCGCGTTTTTTTGCTTAAAAATGTTTTTTCTACTAGCGTGCGCAATTCACCGTTTTCCCGCACTCATTTTGTCTCTGAAAGACTAAGTTTCCCGCACCGTGCGGGAAAATTTTTCCCGCACCGTGCGGGAAAATTTTTCCCGCACTGAGTGCGGGAAAATATTTTTTAATGTTTTATATTGAAATAAAATTTGGTGATGTATGAATAATATTATTATGAAGTCTTAGAGTCATTTCCAATAAAATCAAGTGAGATATATATAGGACATAAAAATCCTGAATTGTACACCGGTCACAGCTTTAGGCGCTCATCGGCCACTCTACTGGCCAATTCTGGTGAAGGAATAACGAATATTAAACGCCTAGGGGGATGGAAATCCACGTCTGTTGCCGAAGGCTACCTAGAGGAGTCCATCAAACAGAAAAAAGATATGTCCAACAAAATTCTCAATATCAGTCAAGCTATTCCAACGACTTCCAGTTGCATCTTAGAAACATCCACGTCCCTAGATATTGCACCGGGTCCCAGTAGCGTCCATGAAAGTTCAACACCTCTGTCTCTTCAAACTTCCACTATGCAGAATCAGTCAACTTCAACCTCTCTAGCTTCAGCAATTAATTTACACAGTGCATCCAATTGTACTTTTACGATAAATATATATAATAAGTAATAAGTAAACATTATATACCTACCTGTTATTTTTTGTTTATTAAAAAATAATAAACTTTGTAAAAATGATGTTGGTTTTTTTAACGCTAGTAGAAAAAAATTTGATCCTAACTCATGCGGAAAGGCACTTTCCCGCACTCGACTGCTTACCCGAACTCCGCTTCGCGTCGTTCGGGTAACGGCAGTCGCTTGCGGGAAAGTGACTCTTTCCGCACTTGTTAGGATAATAACTATATAACAAATTAAAGGAAAAAATTTCAGAGTTGGAAATATAACAGGAATCATCTACGGATCGTCTTTCAGATGATGGCACAGGCGGTTTTCTAATAAGATTAATGTCAGAAAATCGCTAATATTTTGCTCTGTTGCTTGGCCTACTATTCTACCAACCGCTCTTTCGATTTTTTATTGCGATTGCAAGAAACAGATCTAAGCATAATTCACTTGCAATTCATAATTTTTGAGCACTTTTAGAAACTTCTGAATTGTTTCGCTTCCTACATGTTTAAGCAACCATCGTGTAGATCTACAATTGGATAAAACTCAAGTTGTCTAAATAATTTTACAAGGCTGTCAACATTTACTTCGCAGTTGTTATTTCAAGCTTACCGGAAGAAATAATTGTTCAAAACAAATCCGAAATTAAACGAAAATCGTAAATACAAATTGGCAGAGTATTAAATTCATAATGGTAGTTAACAAAATCGCACTGTCGAAGAAATTCGGCATATTAAGTATGTTGCAGCCGAATGCACCTTCGGAGCGATAAACTCACCTATACAAAACTCAGTAATAACAGTTTGATTTGGATCTGCTAAAAAGTGGTCTGTTGGTCAGCCACCCCGGGTGTATGTTTGTCTGATGAAGGGTAAGAGCCCAGAAATCGCGATCGCAGGAGGGCACTTGAACTAGAATAAAAAATAGTTCCTTTCTCTCGACTGTTTTACGTTTTTTTTTGCACTAGCGAAGAATTTGCTTCTTTCCCACAGAAATCTGCGTTGTGGAATTTTGCTTGTTGGCCGTACAGAATTAACGTTACCTGTGCTTGTTTCTCTTTGATATTTTTTTACTGCCAAGGTATGCACAGTGTGTGCAACAAGTAGCTTCCATTATAAGTTTATGGGGAAGGACTTTATGTTAAATTTTAATATTTGGGAAGCTTTTCATTGGTGCCCTAACTTTAAAGAAAAATAATCATCGTTCCAGCTTTTTTAGTTACCATGGTAAGCAAAATCAACTTGGTAATTTTAAATGGCACACCCAGCACATTTTTCAATTTTCATATTCGTTCTTAAGAACTAAATATTCAGCATACCTACTGTATGCCCTACTGTTTCTGTTTTCGAGATTATTTAGAAATTTGATTGATTTCACCCTAGTTTTCTTTTATGAATATGTTACTTATTTTATTAACAAAAACATATTTAAGTATGAATATGTTACTAATTTTATTAACAAAAACATATTTAAGTTTTAAAAACTAATGAGAAACAAGTAGATTAAAAAAACACAACATTCTATACTGGGTGTTTTAAATTTAGCCTTTTTAAATGCATAAGAAAAACAATACTTCGAAGTTTTTCCTTTGCAAACATGCATATTTTTTACCAATTCGGTTTCTATAGAAAATTTCATTATGAGTTTATATAGCAACCAATATACCAAAATCAAGCAGATTTTTTTTTAATATAAACAGTTTTTACTTGATACTGTTCATTAAGTATTACTAGTCTATCCGTCTTCGAAATCTATAACAGTAATTTTTATAAGCTTTGTTATAAAAGCAGGATATTTTTTTGATTAAAATAGTACCAACCTCGGTATAAATCAAAATGTTATAAAATTCACTGCATATATTTGAATGGGTGACTGCTGGGGTACTCTACAGACATACTCAATACTTTTTTCCTGTCAAATTTCACATTTTTTTAAATACCGTAAGCCACCCCCATATCCGACGCTTCTAACAGGCATGACGTTATGGGCTGAAGGGCAAACAAACAATCCAGCCTTGGCGTAGCCGAACTTAAATATTACCTAGACATCTCGTTTTTTTAGCAGTTTTTGTGAAAACCGAAAATAATCCAAAGCATTGTTAATTCCAAAAACTTATTTGACTTAAACTGTCTAGTGTAATTTAATAGAAATTTCTTTTATGGGAAAATATGGACCATACAGTCGTGAAATTAAGTTGACATTGTAAGCAGAAAGAAACAGGCTATCTTATATCGTTAACACAAAGAATTATCACTTACCTATTACGTTATTTTTTAGTGAGATGAGCATAATTACTACACACAAACAAGCGTATCATCCGCAAATAAATTAATAATCGACTTATTTAATGCTATATGAATATAATAACAAACAGTAAAGGGCCTAGCACACTTCCCTGCGGGACATCCCATATACTTTCCCTTTTTGATGACATTTTATTATCTCTTCCAATCATATGATACCTGTCACTCAAATAATCCTTAATCCAGTCCAACGCACTGCTATTTACACCATATCATTGTAACTTACGACGATCGATTGTTTCAAACGCTCGCTGAAAATCCAAAAATATCCTAAGCACTACTTTTCCTTCATTCAGATCTACATATTGTAATGCTGACTCACAAGAATGGTTACTCCTAAATCCTGACTGTCCCACAAACAAGAACTGATTGCTTTCAAAATAATTCCGCATTTGTCGACAAACGACTGTTTTAATGATCTTATCTACCACAGGCAGTAAATTAATTAGCCTGAATTCGGATGGAATTTTAGGTCTAGAAACTTGAGGTATAGGGATTATAACACTAGTTTTTATTTCACTTGGTATTTTTCCAGTTTGTAAAGAGGTATTAATCAAATAAAGAAGAGGATATCCTATTACACAAAAGAGGTCCTTAACTAATTTGATGTTTAGTGACTCATCACTGGTGCTCTTATTTTTAAACCCAAAAACAGCGTTTTAAAAATTCACAGGTTTGAAGTTGGCCAAAATGTGCGCGTAATTTCTGTCTATGTTACAATTCCATTGTTTCTTTTCTATATGCTATTTGAAATAATTTCATTTATACTGTCGGCGTAAAAATTATTAAAATTTTCCTCTATTGGCCCATCATACATTCCATAGTCGATGTCCTTAAAATTAGTTTGTTGATTGTTATTTCCTACCAGGTCTTTTAGTATTCTCCACATCTTTTTTCCATCTCCTTTACACCTATCTACGTTTTGGTCATAGTACTTTGTTTTTTCAGTACGTATTAAAGAAGTAACTCTATTTCGTTTGGTTTGATAGTCCTTCCAATCTTCATCACTTTTAGTTAATATAAATTTTGTGTATGCTCTGTCTCTATTATTCCGTGCCTGCTTTACCGCTCTCGTAATCCATGGATATTTTGTTACTATTTTATGTTTTTGTCTTGGTGCTATTTTATCTACTGTCACTTGGATTATATGAATAAAATCCATATGAATTACATTTACATCTGTAGAGGTGTAGTTCCAGTTTGCTCCTATTAATTCAACAATTATTAATTAATATAAAGTCTCTCCCCATATACCATTAATCGAAGCTCATTGTGACACACATTGTAGTTTAATCCAAGATGGACTATTCCTCGTAGATATGCGTCCTCGACTTTTATCAACGAATGCGGACGCGTTGATTCAAATTTTTGTAAAATTCGCCATCTAAAATTCTGTTTTAAAACATATTCAATTTACTGACTTAAAAGCGTATTTTGGAACATATTATTTCCCTTTTATGCAGCTCGCGCTTTCAAGTAGTTTTAAATAGCACTTAAAAACAGAACGTCTTTTACAAATAAACTACTAACTAAACCAATATACATAAAGCAAAGCTCCTTGATTATGCCGTTAATTGCCGTAGATAACGTTAAATACCTGAGCTTTAAAGGCTTATTGGTTTTTAACTTAAGGATGAGTGCTAATCCTATTTTCGGAGCGTATGTAACGGTTTGCGCTTTAGCTAGTTTTAAATATAAGCTATTTTTGAAGAATTAGAGTTCAACCTCAATCTTCAGAATGATCTAAATGGATATTTCCCTTTTTTAAGTTACATACTAAAATATCAGCTGTTCAATTCTAAACCGGAGTTAGAAATAACGTAAGATAAAAAAAAAAAGTCCTCAAAGTATGCCGTGGAATCAATCACCTATGTCTTGAATTATTACTCTTGAAAGGTAACATAGGTCAAAGGTATAGGTGAATGAAATAAAACGGTCAGGTTCTGAAGTTTCTATTTTTAAGAAAATTACATTAATGTCATTGCATAATACAGAATTAAAAAAAAACTTATACAACCAAGAACCTAAAAATTATAAATTTAAACTAAATGAGAGACGTTCCCCAAACATGTTCTCATTCTTCTTTTTACAGCATAAAAAACATTGGTGAGCACTTGGGGGGAGTTGTTAATCTCCTGAAATGTATGTGTAATTCTAACCCATAGGTCTTCTGAATTTTCACAAGGGGTTTCGAAAACCGAGTTTTTAATGTGTTTTAATTGAGAGTCCCTTCAAAAAAATCGGCCCAATTAACCTTCTTTTCGATATGACCGCCCACACGCCAACTTTCTGTGAATGCAGAGGCTTCTCTATAAAGAAATATGGATTTTCATAATTCCACAATCTCATTTCTTGAGAATTTACATAACCAGAGAGGTAAAACCATGCCTCCTCAGTAAAAAAGGTTTTTTCAAATACGTTTTCATTATTATGCAAATTACCCATAAACCATTCGCTGCGGCTTGTTGTTAGGTAACAATTCTTGGACTGAGCTTAGACGATAAGCGTGCATCGTGCATATACAGGTCACATTTCAGGATTGTATTGCAGGTATCGCACTACTTTCCTTTCTATTCACACTTCCTGTTTCTCTAAAACAAAGCCACTGATCTAGTCAAAACCTGGCGAAACTGGTCGAAATCCATGACTGTGTGTGGAAATTCTGTTTGAAAGTCCTGAATGGCGTCCCGTGTTGAATAAACCTACTGGCCATCAACCCTTCTACCATTTCTAAAGTAACTTTCGATCATAAAAGCTTTTTGTTCCGCCGTAATTATACTATATTTAATTTTCTTAAAAATAAACATTTCAGAACTTGACAGTTCTATTTTTCATTCTCCTATACCTTTAACCGAGCCTTTAACCTATGTTAACTTTTAAGAGTAATAATTAAAGACATGCGTGATTGATTCCACGGCATACTTTGCGGACTTTTTTTGGATCTTATGTTACATTAGGTCATAGATGTCGCCCAAACTTCCACCTGTTTCGATCCGATGTTTATAACGCAGGACGAAAGTGTATGGGGCCATCCAAGCGGTTAAACATACTTGTAGGTATCAAACCCAAGCAAAAAAGCACATTTAATAGCTTGCGAGTTAACAAAAAATTATATTTTTGGGCTTCACATACGCCTTAGGACTTTTGTAGACATATATACAGGCGAGGCAAACACGTTTACATGCATTTATGGCATGCACAATATTGCACGTCCCGAAAGCTTTCCTCAATTTGACATGTAACAGAACGGTGTTATTTTTATTATATCATAGGTATGTCGATTTTCTACGTTCTCTGGTTGTCCGAACTATTAACAAATAGTTTAAAATATTACGCATTGTACCAGGTCAAAGACTATTTTTAAGTTATGCATTTGAGCAAACTGCATTGAAGTTCTTAAATAGTTAAAGTAACAAAGATGTAATAAAAGTAAAAAATATCGTTCTAAATAATAAAAGTAAAGAACAAATTTAAGTGAAATTTCTGTAGAAAAATTAATTACAGAAAACGCATTCCTTTCTTGGTTGTTCATTTATTATTTATTATGTTGCATGTATTCATCGACCGTATAAAATGCATTTCTAAGAAAAATAAAGTTTAATTATTTACTTGAAGCAAGATTTATTTCTAATTACCTGAGATAGAATATTTTATGATTTTTTTTGGGGAATGCTCTAAAAAACTAAAGGTAACTGGCAAATAAATGAATTTTAATATATATTCAACGCTGGTACAAAAATTGGATAATCTGAAATCTAACTACCTTTAATTGTACATAAAGGGTTGCGTATATACTTTAGTAACTTTAATTAGAAGATTTATAAAGGTTTTCGATCAAAATTACTAAAATCTGTCGAGAATAAAATTTAACAAGGAGTCATATCCGCAAAATTTTTAAATTTCTCATAAGCTTAATATGCACATTCAGACCTTTGCGCTGAATCTAAATTATTATCAGACGGTTAAAGTACATCTAACACAATGTAATAATAAAATGTTTAGAATGAGTCAGTTATTACGTTCCTTTCTTATTAACTTTTTTTAAATTCAAAATAATATGCTTGTGGGTGCTAATTTAATAGATTTGTTTACAGATTTTCTCATTTTACCTTACCTTACCTTACAGGTTATTGTTGTACATGGTAGCTTACCATTCTCACAAAATGACGGTTAAATAAAGTACCTTGGGAAATTCACATAGCAGCAACAAGTGGGGTACCGTCCACACAAGCACAATAATATAACCTCGAATATAACCAATTAGGCCTTGTTAAAGTAACGCCGACGTTTAGTCTAAGATAAGTACTAATTCATGATTAATGCCTATCCTTTAAGACTTAATACCCCCCGAAGTAGTATTAAATATCATATTAACAGGTCCGTGAAACCCGACACTAACCTTCATTAAAAAAATCTATTAGAATCATAAGAGTCGATTTTATCAACCGAAATTGTAAGAAATGATTTGCCGAATGCGCTAGAATAGAAATTGCGCCATATAAGGTTTATTCTAACGGAAAGTTCACAGGAGTTCAGGACGCGATTCGGAACTGCTTAGAATCCATGCGAGAACTTGTAGTTCTAGAAACGACTTGACTAGTATTTGAATGATTTAGAACCAGTTAAGAATTTTGTTTGTTTATCCTAACCTATAAAATCACAAAATAAAAAAAAACACCTGTTAGAATAGACTTCAACTGAAGAAATGGATGAAAAATCGCTGTCTTCTTCCATTACTAATTTAATTAATAACAAAAACAAAATAAGCGCGGTTAGATAGCACGTTTAACTGATTCAGAATTAAAAATTCTTGTAAAATCCTGGAACTTTTAGAACTGTTCAGAATTAGTTCGGAACACAATTCACTCGTTCTTGGAACACTGCACTATAAATTCTGAATTTTTAAATCGACTTGTTGGAACGGTAAAACGGGTTTGCACAGACTCAGTAAAGTGCAGAACGGTTCTGAACTTTTGTTGGGACAAACCTATTGTAACATCAGTTAGACGCAGTACATAGGATATTCAAAAACTAGCGCGGCAGAACAATTTTTGATGCGACCGTTCGTATACAGCATAGCTTGGCGTGTATTGATTTTTTTATCTGGTAGTAATAAAATATAAAAAAGGATGAAAGGAAAGTCATTTATCAAATTCAAAAATTTTTGTACATAACATGCTCGACAATTTCTATATCAGATGTTATTAACTCGATTTAGTATGTTAAGTTTAGGCTATTTTCGAGCATGTGCGAATGAATCGCGCGTATTCGCCAGAGCATGAACTTCCAAAAAGTAGAAGGGTTAGTAGTTGACGTTTGACATTTTTAAGCTGTCATTTTTCCGATGATACTTTGAAAGGCTGGTTGGCTGGAAAGTTCTAGATGAAATTAAAATCTAGTTTCATCCCTCCTGTTAAAACAGACGATTCTTTGTTAGGGACTCTAAGAAGGGAGTAGTGTCGATGTTTCTCATTCTTATTATATATTTTGTATGGATGTAGATTCTAACCAATAATTTCACGTGTGGGAATTTGATTGTTATTCTTTTTAGGGAGGACCCAGCCTAATTATATATTTATTTGAGTATTTGATCTTCGCGTCGTGTTCCCTTGATCGCGCATTACAGTTCTTCAAAGACGGCAGTTTTCGGTTTTCGATAGTTTGCAGAAATCGTGGACACGTGTCATTGTTCAAGCCTTTGTAGTAAGTAGACTAGTGGAGGACTGCTCTCCACAAAGAACATTTTTTTTTGTTTTGGAATCGCCTCTTGGTGTTCCAGAGTTTGAGTGTTAAAAGGTTAAAAGACATCATCATTAAGATAACTACTTGGTTTTTAATCGCCAAGAAAAGCCAAATGTTTTGAATAATCATATTTATAAAGAAAACTGATTTAATATACTGCTCTAGCACTATAAAGGCGTTGCAACTTCCTCGAGTTAGTTACAAAATTATCATTTTCAAATCATTTTATTAACATTTAATCCATATTTGACGGTGCTTTTCTCTTTTTAAATTACTTTTATCGTATTTCATTATGATGGGTGCTTTTTGAACTTGCTTACAGGAATTTTAATTATTGGTAGTGAGCTATTCGATAGTTTTTTGATACTGCAAGTGGCGCCAAATTAGATCTGTTTTCTGGCTCATACCAATGATGTTAAGGAGTGCACATCTTCTTTTGGTAAGTACACTGATAGGTCATTAGCATGGGGCATTAATGAGCAAAAATTAGTAAACCCCCCTCAAGTTAGAGCTAGTCGATGGCTTGTTGTCATACATCTTGGTCTTTACTAGAACAACTACCATTTGATGACAGTAATAATTGTTATAAGTAGTTTGGGATTTCCTGAAGACGGCCAACAAAAATAAAATAAGAAATTCTATTTCGCTTGAACCCTATGTATCAAATTTAAAATTCGATTGCTCTCAAATAAAAACTATATTTAATCTTAAGGAAGTAGAAAAAAACATCGAAAAAAACTTATCGAAAATTGTTGGACTGTTGCAGTTTGCAGTTGCAGCCCCCCTCCAGCTCCCTGATTTACGTTTACTAACTAACTACATATAATTCGCGTTCGCGTGCTCGAATGTTAAAAAATATATTTAAAAATTGTATTGTAATTTTATTTTTCTCCGTTGTAAAATATAAATCCACATTGCGCATGCATGATTAAAAGGTTAAATAAATAACAAAGATCTAAGCGAAATGAGCTATTTTTTCAAAAACAAAAAAACTGGGACAAACCGAGATACCAGCCGTATTCAGACATTAAAAGACAGCGATTGCTGTAATATTATTTTGTTAAAATTTACCCTTTTTGTAATTATAAAATAAAATTTTAGTACTATGGAAGACTCCTCTTAAGGGAACAACATAGATAGTTGTCTACTCACAAAACAAATAAATTAGACGGAATCAGTCAAGAATATTTTTATTAGCTTTGTAAGAAACTTAATTTAAAATCCAACTAGGAGTTATGGCCTTAATAAAAATATAAATAGTTATTTCATGGCAAGGTAAGATTAAAATTGTAATTTAAAAGGTAAAAACTTATAATAAGTTTGTAGACTTTACAATAAAAGAATTATAAAAAATCTTTATAGTTTCATTGCTTTTCATTTGTCTAGCTAATAAGATTAATTGTGATACTGACCTGCTACTATAGTTAATAAAGCTGATTAAACAGAAATTAACTAAATTAAAGGTTTATTAAAATTATTATTCGTGGGTTCGCAAAGGGATTTAATTACTAGTAGAATTCCTTTGCTTCCTATTAAATTTTTCTGATAGAGGCAGTTCGGCGCGATTGAAAAACATTTATTTCCGTCCACCGACGAATATTCGCAACAAGGATAGCTTTTTCCTTGCTATTCCCCTCTTTCCTTCTTCGATTTTTCCTTATACTTAGCGTTATTCTCGTAAAATGTGTCCAATGTGTTGCTTATTTTGATGTTTTCGAAAATTTTCGTGGTCTTCAAGTTCAGCTCTTTGACGCACATTTTCATTTCTAACTCTGTCGGACCAGAATACCTTATGAAGCATTCCTTGTAATATCCACATTTAAGTTTTAAGTTAATTAGGTAAATACTACAAAATCGCTGACTAGTACATTTTCGACTTTTTACATTTCCCCACAACATCTACAACATCTATAATAGATGTTCTGATCTATAGGCCTTCTTTTCCTATTCAGTTAACTTGATAACTTACTTAAACCCTTTTTTATTTTTACTTTTCTAGTTTTTTGTTTATTAAAGTCATGGAAAGGTTCTGCAGACAGGACTATTCTAACTTCAATTCTAACAAAGAAGGTGAGCAACAAAAAAGGTGACAAATTATAAAAGTATGTGTCAAGGAGATTCACTTATTTTAAACATAATACCTACAAACTTTTGAACAAACTTGGTACTTTAAATCCCGGCGGGGTTATATGACGGGGTTATTCATTTAAACTAACATCTATTTAACTTACTTTGATAAGGTGTAACTTGACAATGAATTCATCCATTTTAAAAAGTTTTTTTTTTAAATCCTGAAGAACCCACCCTTAAACAGTGGTTGGGTAATACCATGGATTTATTAGGACTGGATACGGGATGATTTCACATTCTTTGAAGCCAAAACAAACCATTCTAAACGACACTGTAAACACGATTTGTAAACATTGGCCACATCTTATTTTACCTTGTATTTTTGTACAAAAACACGTTAGAAGCATCACAAGATTTACTAAAAGTAATAAAAGCCCCAAAATATTGAATTTTTCTGCTAAATAGTAATAAATTTAAGTTAAAAAGGTTTTATTATTTATAGGTTATGTTATTTCTAATAATTTCTAAAGGTGTTTATTTAAAGTCGCTCTGAGTCATTTATAAATCTTTATAAATCTATACGTCGCACTTTTTTTTTTCTAGTTCATTAGACAAAGACGTACGTGTAACCGAGCGTTCGCAGACGTTTTTCCTAAGCACCCAGCAGACATCAACACTTCTGAGCTCCAACACTCCAATGCTATTTTATCTCTTTCTACTACTTGATTCAATTACGTGGTAATTCGTAGTCTTGTCTATGTTCGTAGTTCGTAAACTGCTCTCTCAAGAGAATAACAAACAACAAAATATTTATATTATATAAGGCTTCACGTTCGATACGCTCACAGTATACGGATATCGAATCCTTATTATAATAGATCCATGGGTAATACCGAAATATCTTCTCCAAAAAATCATAATATATGTATTGGGGTGCATCGTGTAGAAAATTAAATTCCGCCATTTAAGAATATAATCTGATTATGCTGACTATAGTACTCTCCATGTCAGTATCTATTTCCACAAACAAGTCTCGGATCTCGAGTTAAATAATAAGTGAAGATCTATGTACCTACATATATCTTTCGCAAGATCTCCACTTAGTCTTAGACTGGGGTGCCCAGAACCTTGTTCAGTTCAACGTTTTCTAAACCCAGTCTTCCTGTACAATAACCAGGTATTAAAAACCGAAGTTTATGTTATCGATAAACTGATAAGGGATAAGGCCTGTATTAGGGAGATCAGCTATACTAAACTAAATATTGGTCAAATTAATGATCATAACGGTTCAGTCATTTCCGAGGTCATTTCTATTGAAAATTCTTTAACAAAAACGATGTTTTAAAAAGTTTCCTAGCTTATTTAGTGACGTTGGTACATTTAAAACGGAAATGTCGTTCAAGATTAAAGATGGTGTCCAGCCATATGTTCAGTCAGTATCACGTGTAGTTCCTTCGCCTTTGCTCAAACCTCTCAAAGAGGAGCTCGAACAACTTTAAATGCTCAATATTATTAAACTTGTTGATGATTACACTCCTTGGGTAAGTCCAATTGTTGCAGGACAAAAAAATTCAAAGATTAGATTACGTGTGGACTATATACGCCTAAATAAGGCAATTTTGCGATCATATATCCCTATAGGAAAAGTTGAAATAATTTTGGGTATTTAGGTGGCTAGGGTTATCGACACAGATAGAAGATTTATTAAAAAGTTGTCCAAACTGCATTGAGCATACAAAAAAACCATTGTTACTGGAGGAATTTCCTAAGCGCCCTTAGAAAAAAAAATGCCTTAGATTTGTTCGGGCTGTCTTGTGTGACACGACTAAATAAGGCAATTTTGCGATCATATCCCTATAATACGTCGAAATGATTTTAGCTAGAATTCATGGTAACATTACTCCAATAACCACATCAGCTGTTTAAAAGATTCGTCAGAAAATATTTCTCCTCTTCCAACTTTCCCCTTTGTCTCCCAAATAGGACCTCATCTACAATACCGTTCCCATATCTAGGAATCTAGTATCACTTCGATACTTACTTAGGTGATTACTTGATTTTATCTAAAAGGGAGCCATTCGACTCATCATTTACCCAGATCTCACAAGAAAACTTTCTTCTCTCGCTCACCGTCACGCCGTAGGTGATCTTTTTCTTTTCCACACATATTTTTATAGATTTTGTTCAAAAGAACTAGCTTTAATCGTTTCCCTTTAACTGTTCCTAATACTACAAGAAGCGGGTCCTCCTTGATTGTCTAGCTACAGAAACTCAGAATATCCTACTTCTCCCGGTCTTCTAAATCTAGGGTGGCCAGATTATGGAACAAACTACCTGCAGGGATTTTCGTTTCCATTTTAACCTTTAGTGCTTAAAACCCCGTATCGATAGATTGTATTTCCCTTCCCTTTAGACACCTACGGTAGGTACATTAGACTTGAGGTATAAGTCCTACAATAAATAAGAGAAAATATAGCATGCAAGAAATAGCAGAAAAAAAGTTGTAAGCTACTCTTCATAATCATCTTCACCAAGCAAGAAGACAGTGTCGCGCAGTAACGTTGGAAGCAGGGTAGGCAAAAAATATAAAATAAAATAGTCAAATTATATTAGATACTTCCCTACCTCTCAAAAATTACATTTGAAATGGTTAAATCATTTTATTTGTGTCTAGTCTTTTAACTTTTCACTTAATAATTGTCTTTTGGATTTCGAATTAAACAAATTATTTTTTATAAGTCAGTGTACATCCTTAATACGACAGTCTTTCTTTAAAAATGCTTTTAAAACATTAAAATAAATAACGAATACCTATAAAAGAGCACCTATAACCGGCCCGACCGTCGCGTCCCGTAAAAGTCCAGAGCACGGCGACTTGCTCTACGACATTTGCCAATCGCTCGATCTCATTTTAATGTCTATCAAGCTAGCAGAGCCACAACGCCTTTTTAAATTTTTTCTTGTGTCATAATTTTTGGCTATTTTATTGCTAATTTATTACCACATTTTTAATTTTTTTGCTCTTCGTTTTTTTAAAAAAAAACCTGTGGCTCTGCTGGTTTGAGTTGAAGCTAGCAGAGCCACACTGAAAAACCACAAAACAAAATTATTTTCCAAAATACTTTTATGCAGGAATTTTTGGCCAATTAATTGCCCCTGAAATACGTACAGACACTGAGAAAAAAATAAACTGTTAGAAAAAAACCAGCGATTTTCTGTTTCGTCCATAGAGAATACGATACTATTACTTAAGATCGCGAAATAATAACTTTATAACCTGTGGGTATATACCAGGATCTAAGACTAATTTATTGCTAATTTATTACCACATTTTTAATTTTTTTTGCTCTTCGTTTTTTTTTTAAACCTGTGGCTCTGCTGGCTTGAGTTCAAGCTAGCAGAGCCACACTGAAAAACCACAAAACAAAATTCTTTTCCAAAATGTTTTTTATACAGGAATTTTTGGCCTATTAATTGCCCCTGAAATATGTACAGGGACTGAGAAAAAAATAAACTGTTGAAAAAAAACTGCGATTTTCTCTTTGGTCTATAGAGAATACGATACTATTACTTAAAATCCCGAAATTATATCTTTATAACGTGTGGGTATATACCTGGTTTTAAGACTAATTCATTAAGTACCTCATTTGTAATTTTTTTGCTCTTCGTTTTTTAAAAAAAATCTGTGGCTCTGCTGGCTTGAGTTCAAGCTAGCAGAGCCACACTGAAAAACCACAAAATAAAATTCTTTTCCAAAATGTTTTTATGCAGGAATTTTTGGCCAATTAATTGCCCCTGAAATATGTACAGAGACTGAGAAAAAAATTAACTGTTAGAAAAACAACAGCGATTTTCTGTTTCGTCTATAGAGAATACGATACTATTACTTAAGATCGCGAAATAATAACTTTATGACCTGTGGGTATATAGCAGGTTTTAAGACTAATTTATTGCTAATTTATTACCACATTTGTAATTTTTTTGCTCTTCGTTTTTTAAAAAAAATCTGTGGCTCTGCTGGCTTGAGTTCAAGCTAGCAGAGCCACACTGAAAAACCACAAAATAAAATTCTTTTCCAAAATGTTTTTATGCAGGAATTTTTGGCAAATTAATTGCCCCTGAAATATGTACAGAGACTGAGAAAAAAATTAACTGTTAGAAAAACAACAGCGATTTTCTGTTTCGTCTATAGAGAATACGATACTATTACTTAAGATCGCGAAATAATAACTTTATGACCTGTGGGTATATAGCAGGTTTTAAGACTAATTTATTACCACATTTTTAATTTTTTTGCTCTTCGTTTTTTTAAAAAAATCCTGTGGCTCTGCTGGCTTGAGCTCAAGCTAGCAGAGCCACACTGAAAAACCACAAAACAAAATTCTTTTCCAAAATGTTTTTATACAGGAATTTTTGGCCAATTAATTGCCCCTGAAATATGTACAGGGACTGAGAAAAAAATAATCTGTTGAAAAAAAACTGCGATTTTCTCTTTCGTCTATAGAGAATACGATACTATTACTTAAGATCGCGAAATAATATCTTTATAACTTGTGGGTATATACCAGGTTTTAAGACTAATTTATTACCACATTTGTAATTTTTTTGCTCTTCGTTTTTTAAAAAAAATCTGTGGCTCTGCTGGCTTGAGTTCAAGCTAGCAGAGCCACACTGAAAAACCACAAAACTAAATTCTTTTCCAAAATGTTTTTATGCAGGAATTTTTGGCCAATTAATTGCCCCTGAAATATGTACAGAGACTGAGAAAAAAATTAACTGTTAGAAAAACAACAGCGATTTTCTGTTTCGTCTATAGAGAATACGATACTATTACTTAAGATCGCGAAATAATAACTTTATGACCTGTGGGTATATAGCAGGTTTTAAGACTAATTTGTTGCTAATTTATTACCACATTTTTAATTTTTTTGCTCTTCGTTTTTTTTAAAAAATCCTGTGGCTCTGCTGGCTTGAGTTCAAGCTAGCAGAGCCACACTGAAAAACCACAAAACAAAATTCTTTTCCAAAATGTTTTTATGCAGGAATTTTTGGCCAATTAATTGCCCCTGAAATATGTACAGAGACTGAGAAAAAAATAAACTGTTAGAAAAACAACAGCGATTTTCTGTTTCGTCTATAGAGAATACGATACTATTACTTAAGATCGCGAAATAATAACTTTATGACCTGTGGGTATATAGCAGGTTTGAAGACTAATTTAGTGCTAATTTATTACCACATTTTTAATTTTTTTGCTCTTCGTTTTTTTAAAAAAATCCTGTGGCTCTGCTGGCTTGAGTTCAAGCTAGCAGAGCCACACTGAAAAACCACAAAACAAAATTATTTTCCAAAATGTTTTTATACAGGAATTTTTGGCCAATTAATTGCCCCTGAAATATGTACAGGGACTGAGAAAAAAATAAACTGTTGAAAAAAAACTGCGATTTTCTCTTTCGTCTATAGAGAATACGATACTATTACTTAAGATCGCGAAATAATATCTTTATAACTTGTGGGTATATACCAGGTTTTAAGACTAATTTATTACCACATTTGTAATTTTTTTGCTCTTCGTTTTTTAAAAAAAATCTGTGGCTCTGCTGGCTTGAGTTCAAGCTAGCAGAGCCACACTGAAAAACCACAAAACAAAATTCTTTTCCAAAATGTTTTTATGCAGGAACTTTTGGCCAATTAATTGCCCCTGAAATATGTACAGAGACTGAGAAAAAAATTAACTGTTAGAAAAACAACAGCGATTTTCTGTTTCGTCTATAGAGAATACGATACTATTACTTAAGCTCGCGAAATAATAACTTTATGACCTGTGGGTATATAGCAGGTTTTAAGACTAATTTATTGCTAATATATTACCACATTTTTAATTTTTTTGCTCTTCATTTTTTTAAAAAAATCCTGTGGCTCTGCTGGCTTGAGTTCAAGTTAGCAGAGCCACACTGAAAAACCACAAAACAAAATTCTTTTCCAAAATGTTTTTATACAGGAATTTGTGGCCAATTAATTGCCCCTGAAATATGTACAGACTGAGAAAAAAATAAACTGTTAGAAAAAAACAGCGATTTTCTGTTTCGTCTATAGAGAATACGATACTATTACTTAAGATCGCGAAATAATAACTTTATGACCTGTGGGTATATAGCAGGTTTTAAGACTAATTTATTGCTAATTTATTACCACATTTTTAATTTTTTTGCTCTTCGTTTTTTTAAAAAAATCCTGTGGCTCTGCTGGCTTGAGTTCAAGCTAGCAGAGCCACACTGAAAAACCACAAAACAAAATTCTTTTCCAAAATGTTTTTATGCAGGAATTTTTGGTCAATTAATTGCCCCTGAAATATGTACAGAGACTGAGAAAAAAATTAACTGTTAGAAAAACAACAGCGATTTTCTGTTTCGTCTATAGGGAATACGATACTATTACTTAAGATCGCGAAATAATAACTTTATGACCTGTGGGTATATAGCAGGTTTTAAGACTAATTTATTGCTAATTTATTACCACATTTTTAATTTTTTTGCTCTTCGTTTTTTACAAAAAATCCTGTGGCTCTGCTGGCTTGAGTCCAAGCTAGCAGAGCCACACTGAAAAACCACAAAACAAAATTCTTTTCCAAAATGTTTTTATGCAGGAATTTTTGGCCAATTAATTGCCCCTGAAATATGTACAGAGACTGAGAAAAAAATAAACTCTTAGAAAAACAACAGCGATTTTCTGTTTCGTCTATGGAGAATTCGATACTATTACTTAAGATCGCGAAATAATAACTTTATGACCTCTGGGTATATAGCAGGTTTTAAGACTAATTTATTGATAATTTATTACCACATTTTTAATTTTTTTGCTCTTCGTTTTTTTAAAAAAATCCTGTGGCTCTGCTGGCTTGAGTTCAAGCTAGCAGAGCCACACTGAAAAACCACAAAACAAAATTCTCTTCCAAAATGTTTTTATACTGGAAGTTTTGGCCAATTAATTGCCCCTCAAATATGTACAGGGACTGAGAAAAAAATTAACTGTTAGAAAAACAACAGCGATTTTCTGTTTCGTCTATAGAGAATACGATACTATTACTTAAGATCGCGAAATAATAAATTTATGACCTGTGGGCATATAGCAGGTTTTAAGACTAATTTATTGCTAATTTATTACATTTTTAATTTTTTTGCTCTTCGTGGTTTTCAAAAAAACCTGTGGCTCTGCTAGCTTGAATTCAAGCCAGCAGACCCACAGGTTTAAAAAAAAAAACGAAGAGCAAAAAAATTAAAAATGTGGTAATAAATTAGCAATAAATTAGTCTTAAATCCCGGTATGTACCCACAGGTTATAAAGTTATTATTTCGCGATCTTAAGTAATAGTATCGTATTCTCTATGGACGAAACAGAAAATCGCTGTTTTTTTCTAACAGTTAATTTTTTTCTCAGTCTCTGTACATATTTCATGGGCAATTAATTGGCCAAAAATTGCTGCATAAAAACATTTTGGAAACGAATTTTGTTTTGTGGTTTTTCAGTGTGGCTCTGCTAGCTTGAACTCAAGCTAGCAGAACCTCAGGGTTTTTTTTTTAAACGAAGAGCAAAAAAATTAAGAATGTGGTAATAAATTAGCAATAAATTAGTCTTAAAACCTGGTATATACCCACAAATTATAAAGATATTATTCCGCGATCTTAAGTAATAGTATCGTATTCGCTATAGACGAAAGAGAAAATCGCAGTTTTTTTCCAACAGTTTATTTTTTTCTCAGTCCCTGTACATATTGCAGGGGCAATTAATTGGCCAAGAATTCCTGTATAAAAACATTTTGGAAAAGAATTTTGTTTTGTGGATTTTCAGTTTGGCTCTGCTAGCTCTAACTCAAGCCAGCAGAGCCACAGGTTTTTTTTTAAAAACGAAGAGCAAAAAAATTAAAAATGTGGTAATAAATTAGCAATAAATTAGTCTTAAAGCCTGCTATATACCCAGAGGTCATAAAGTTATTATTTCGCGATCTTAAGTAATAGTATCGAATTCTCTATAGACGAAACAGAAAATCGCTGTTGTTTTTGTAACAGTTTATTTTTTTCTCAGTCCCTGTACATATTTCAGGGGCAATTAATTGGCCAAAAATTCCTGTATAAAAACATTTTGGAAAAGAATTTTGTTTTGTGGTTTTTCAGTGTGGCTCTGCTAGTTTGAACTCAAGCGAGCAGAGCCACAGGTTTTTTTTTTAAAAACGAAGAGCAAAAAAATTAAAAATGTGGTAATAAATTAGCAATAAGTTAGTCTTAAAACCTGGTATATACCCACAAGTTATAACGATATTATTTCGCGATCTTAAGTAATAGTATCGTATTCTCTATAGACGAAACAGAAAATCGCTGTTTTTTTCTAACAGTTTATTTTGTTCTCAGTCTCTGTACATATTTCAGGGGCAATTAATTGGCCAAAAATTCCTGTATAAAAACATTTTGGAAAAGAATTTTGTTTTGTGGTTTTTCAGTGTGGCTCTGCTAGCTTGAACTCAAGCCAGCAGAGCCACAGTTTTTTTTTTAAAAAAACGAAGAACAAAAAAATTAAAAATGTGGTACTTAATAAATTAGCAATAAATTAGTCTTAAAGCTTGCTATATACCCAGAGGTCATAAAGTTATTATTTCGCGATCTTAAGTAATAGTAT
The DNA here is from genome assembly GCA_963971165.1 of Philopedon plagiatum. Classification (NCBI taxonomy): domain Eukaryota; kingdom Metazoa; phylum Arthropoda; class Insecta; order Coleoptera; family Curculionidae; genus Philopedon; species Philopedon plagiatum. The sequence continues at coordinate 54,039,624 of OZ020189.1, read as the reverse complement.
CGAATTCTCTATAGACGAAACAGAAAATCGCTGTTGTTTTTGTAACAGTTTATTTCTCGGTTTATTTTTTTCTCAGTCTCTGTACATATTTCAGGGGCAATTAATTGGCCAAAAATTCCTGTATAAAAACATTTTGGAAAAGAATTTTGTTTTGTGGCTTTTCAGTGTGGGTCTGCTAGCTTGAACTCAAGCGAGCAGAGCCACAGTTTTTTTTTTTAAAAACGAAGAGCAAAAAAATTAAAAATGTGGTAATAAATTAGCAATAAATTAGTCTTAAAACCTGGTATATACCCACAAGTTATAACGATATTATTTCGCGATCTTAAGTAATAGTATCGTATTCTCTATAGACGAAACAGAAAATCGCAGTTTTTTTTCTAACAGTTTATTTTTTTCTCAGTCTCTGTACATATTTCAGGGGCAATTAATTGGCCAGTAATTCCTGTATAAAAACATTTTGGAAAAGAATTTTGTTTTGTGGTTTTTCAGTGTGGCTCTGCTAGCTTGAACTCAAGCCAGCACAGCCACAGGTTTTTAAAAAAAAACGAAGAGCAAAAAAATTAAAAATGTGGTAATAAATTAGCAATAAAATAGCCAAAAATTATGACACAAGAAAAAATTTAAAAAGGCGTTGTGGCTCTGCTAGGTTGATAGACATCTCATTTTAACTTATGGAGCTACATCAGTGCCTTTAAATTCGTACTTTAATCGGCTTTATATAGGTGCTGCCTTCAAATGCAGCTGAAGCGGCCATATAAATATTTTGTCCACCTTCATCGCGCTCTTATGTGCCACCTTAGCAGAGAAATATGCCCATTTCGGTGGGTTAAAATGCGATTATTGGGCGATTTATGGCATTAACGACAACGTTAAATTTATTAGAATATTCCTTGATATATAGAGTATAGACGATAAGTTGTTTATTGAAAAAGTAGACAGGGAAACGCATAATAATATAAATTTCTATAAAAATTAAATTGGGAAATTTTATAATTTTTATCTCGTGATTTTACGATTTTACTAGGGTAGGCAATGCCGTTTTGCCTACATTGTCTGTACAGCACCGCAAGGAGAACGCCTTCTTGGTAGCAAATCAAATCCAAAAGTTAAATGCGAGGGGTAAATCACTGAGGTATTTTATTGTACAAGATAAGGGAATTTAAAGGAATTTCATTTTTTTCGGTTTATTTTTTGGGTATTACTGAGAATCAAAGGGGTTTTCAGGGGAATTCTAGGGTATTGATGGGGTATTTAATGGGAATTTATAGGGTATTCTAACTACTTCATGAAATTTGCCGTTAACTGCGCATGTCCAATTATTTGACAGGAAGTAAATAAACCAATGGATACTTAGATTAAGCAGGATGGTAATTCGGAGGGTTTGGAGATGCAAACCCCCTAATTGTGATGACTCAAAGCACTCCAGGAAGGTTATGTAAATATTACGCAGAACTTTCGAGTTTTATTGTCATGCATCAACAGCCAAACTTAGAATTTCTAGAAGAAAACAGTTATTGTTCTTAGAACTTGAGTAGCAGCGTGTACGTTGCTGTCAGCTTATAGTTACAAGTACTTATTATGTGTAGTTTTGGTATTGTTTCCTCAAAATTAAGTCATATGATTACGGTTGCCATACGTCTTGTACATACGGGACTGTCACCGTATTGCAGGATTCCATCCAGTATTTCGTTTCGTCTCGTTTTTGTCCCATAATGCTATAAAGTAAAAGTAGTTTGAAAAGGAACACAAGCATTTTTGGTAATATCTGTAGTTAAGAGAAGACAGAAATCGGCTAAAAGTCAAAACAGGGTATTTTACAGTGTCATTACAATTTTAAGATATTATTATGTGCTTAGTTTTATAATTATCTCAAAAGTGAAAATAAACTATTGACAGCTCCTCAATCGTCAGCAAGGTATGACTGGATGAAAACCAAATAGAAAATAATTTGATATTCTTATTTTCCATCAGGAAGACGCGTTTTGTACCAGATTTTTTATTGGAACCTTTACTAGTATTTAGTATTTAACCTTTATTACCATTAGGGGTATTTTAGGTAGAACTTTTGGGAAATTTATGGACATTGCCGGCATTTATTTGGAAAATTGTTGATTTGGTCGAATTACTAGGTATTTGAATGGTATTTTTAAGGTTTTGAAAAGCAACTTTAAGATACTCTTGGGTATTAAAGGGTATTTTTTTAAAAAGGGGAATTTTAATGTACAAATTTTAGGCAGTGATTTATCCCTCGGCTTAACGTTTGCCGATAGTTGGTAGTATAATGCCGATATTAATAAGTTTACAGTAAGGACAGGCTGCCAGAACTAATCGGTCATAAAGTTAAATATCCGTTGCTACGAAACGTTGGTGCATTGACACTGCCGACAACAGTTACAGGATTTACCCCCGCATCTCACCCAACATCAACTTCACCGATTGCAGGTATCCCTCTTGACTCAATGTTTTATTCATTTATAATGGTTTACAAAAAAATATATTGGAAAACATTACACAGGTACAAAAATGTATCACAGATAGGTGGTTTAATTGCATTCTTCGTTAGTCAAATTAGTATGCACTACTTAAATGTATTTCTATTTCGATATTATCCACAAGAAATAAAATAGGATGCAAATACACCCAAAGTGCATTAGTTCTTAAAATGAAACGCGAAGTGAGCGTTTCTGCATAATGTCATCTATCGATTTTCTTCTTTTCCTCATTGCCTCCAGTGGGTATATTTTTACTGTTACTCAAAATAGGTAAACACGAAACAAAATTAGATCCTTGATTGAGAAGAATTAAGCTAAGAAAACGTCTTTTGGGAACTCTTTTCTACCCAAATATCAAGAACTTTCAAATTTATTGCATAGAACAATTTGTTATCAACAGCATTTGACAAGATACCTTCTTGTTGGCACTGTAACAATTTCGGAACTCACGTTGCACTAAAGGGATAATTTATCTGAGTTAGGTTCGTAATTTTTTACTTGTTTGTCTGGCTTCCTTCTGATCTGAACAAACCCAGACAAAGACTTAATAGTTAGGTAACGACTGGTAACTATAAATAAGTATTCGAATAAAACAAAGACTTTAACTTCTTAACAGACTGCCAGCTGGTGAAGATTTGGTTTCAAAACCGGTCAGGCAACAATTCTTCACAAATCATTTTCTATTAATTTATTTTTAATTAAAGTACAATGTTAAGGTATTATATTTGCTAAATTAGAAATCATTACATTTTAAGTTAAAGGTAAACTGCTCGGTACTCATTCAGCCCATAAGAAGGATCGTTCTTATATTTTAACTAATGTAACAAACTATTAACCAGCAGGCAGACTAGTACAGTGAGAAATCAATTACGTAAAAATCAATAATTTGTAGTGTCACCGAATTTAGAACAGCCAAACCGACATCAATGTGCATCTTCTGTTATGAAATACCCTGGAGTGTTTCTGCAGCAACCTTTAATGGAGATGAACTAATATGCATGGATAATATATTTATTCTATTTATATCACCACGGTACCAACCAACCATCAAACAAATAAATAAAGCGGTAGGTAACGCCACTGAAATTGCGCGCATTATGCCCATATTTAGTTATGAATGATACATTTTTTACATTTCCTACTTAATTTATCAAAATGAATTTTTTTTAATTCAGCGGGTCCCATTTTCGACATTTTTAGGGGGTATTGGAGTTATGATCAAAGCTAGAATGTTGCGGTTTTCACATTAGTGTCCTACTTTTTGACGAAACGAAAGACTCCGGTGTAAAATTTGTAATGGCTTTCTTGGTTTTTAATCTACAGGGTGATTTCGGAAATCTTCGCCTTTTAGGCACTCTTCGTGTTTCCGTTATGCGTTAACTTATTAAAGAGGTAAAAACTGATATTGACAGAGTTTTTGATGCCAGAATCTTTCGTTTCGTCAAAAAGTAGGACACTAATGTGAAAACCGCAACATTCTGCCTTTAATAATAACTCCAATAACCCCTAAAAGTATCGAAAATGGGACACCCTGTACATACATGAATCCTCGCATGAATCAGTATATGTACGTTGTCATTTTTGAATGAATGGAACCGATTGGATTCAGCTCTATCGACTTGAAAACTGCGATATGCATGGTGGCGATTAATTACGATAGGGCACAATAAAAATATTATACCTACTAGTTAAAAAACTGCGTCCTGTTCCAAAAGACAAATTAAGGCTAAAATGATATTTGACACCAACAGCTGACTGCTGTAGAAAGCATACTTATATTAAAAATTAACGAATGCACAACGAATTCATTTCTTGTTTGGTTGGGTTAGGTTTGGGGATGAATTCACTTCGAATAAATTATAGGATCTGAGACGAAAAACTAAGCGAAAAGCACTAACAAGTAGGGCTATGTTAACTCCAAGGTTAACTCTTTTTTATGTTTAGTTACAATGCAAGAAACTTTAACTTGAAACAAATTCATTCATGTCTTCTGTAGAACTTATAGTAACTTTATCCATAATTTGTATAAAATAAATGGACAAATTGCTATTACAGGTAGGTACTTAGTAAAAATTCATAAAAAACAGTGCAAAAATCGGCAACATTTTTCTTAGTGTGTAGTTGTATCTTCATCATGACCATGCTCTTAGATTTTCTGGAATTGAGAATGATCGGGATTTTAGGATGTACCTATGTACCTATTTATAGGCTCAATAAATAACAGTAATCTTATCGTCAATATTGAGACTGTAAGGACTCAGTCGAATTATTTTATAAACAATATTTCAGGACACAAATTTAATTTACCTTGATAAGAATTATTTTCAAATAAGAAATTTGTAACTGTAAATATCTTTATGCTGTATCCACTATGGCCACGGCTACAACTACGTAGGTACTTCATTATTAAGTAAATTTAATAAACTTTAGTTTGATGCTCTAATAGGTAGGTATAGTATTAAAAGATAATTATATAACACTGTAATTAAATATTTAATTGACAATTACTTACGAAGAATTTCTTTAATTACTATTGGAAGTTCACAATTAAATCGATAATAAATATGTGATAATTTAAATAGGTACCTACTATTTCTGAAGTTATAAATTTTCCAAGATGATGCAGAAAGAGATGATAGGGTGTGCGCTGCCAAATTTTATTTCGCTTCATTCGCTTATAAGGGGAAAATCTCTGCTTAGTTGCATGTTTAAATAAATTTTTTGATATAAACTGTAAATAAATACTTAATAGTTTCTAAAGAAAATTTAGAAACATAACTTTTTACTATAAAAACACATGATAGGTATTTTCAGTCACCAGATATACATATCTGTATGTACCTCGGTATGTACTAAATAAAATTAAAAACAAAATCCGAATAGATGGTCTGTGAATATAATTTCCTTACTTGTTATTAAAATTATACCCACGGTTTTTATATTGTAACATATTATAACAAACGCAGTCCGCAAGCTACAGGTCTACAGAGACCTATGGTCCGTTTAGGGTAAATATTATATGGCATAGGTAAGTAGGTACCTAAATGAAAATTACGTTGACGCAAGGATAGAAAACTCCAATTATTATATTTACTAGTTTAGAAATATTAAAATGTAAATAAATGGGTTACATTTTCTAATAATAAACACAAACTGAACACAATATGTTATATACTACTCCACTATCTTTAAAACAATACACGACACCAAGAAAACTACTTACAAAAAACACAATCACCAAAAATCCATTTTCACAACTTTTAGCACTGATAATCCTTTAAGAATCCACAGAAAAAACACCTTTTTCGGATCAAAACCTGCGAGAAAACATCCAAAAATGGCCAGATTGAATCTAAATCACCACGTTTTTACTCTGTTTTATTAGCAACGTAGGACGCTAGACACAACGCTCATTTCAGAAAGCACACTGTCTGGTTTATTCCGAACGCGAACGAACAGATCGGAGCGGAAAACCGAACATGATACGTCGACTAAAGCGGTCGGTCTACAACTGAGAGAACAGCCGGTTTCGAGGGAGAGTTATATTGAAAAGCAATTTGTGAATTGTACAAGTCGGGTAGACGAGGATTCTCTACCCTTACGACGCGAGGGGTGAAGCTTAGTGGTGGGGTGTAATTGTGCTGATTATTGAATTATTGTGGATATTGTTCAGGAATATCAGAATTATAATATACGTTGAAATTTGTAACGAATAATAATGAACCCGAGATTCTAAGATATTTATGACATGACCATAATCACATTAAATAGGCAGTTTTTGATAATTCGGTTGATATTGGTATACTAATCATAGCGTTGTTCGTTTACAGTCACACTATGTGCACTAAGTGGCGTAGCAATGTTAGAGTGTGAAAAGTGTACCTAAACAAAATTTTTAAAAAAGTCAAACGAACGCTTTTTCTGTAAAATGTAAGGATAACCTCCCCAAGCCCCAAGTAACTTTCTCAGTCTATTCGTCTATTCTTTTAATCCTCAGTCTTTGGGGTACTTCCATTAAAATTTTTGCACTATTCATCAGGTTGGCTTATCTCCCTTCTTAAAACTTTCTAATGATCGAATATAAACCGAACTTACCAATTAATATTATGCACTTCTTTTACTTCGTCTAGCTCTCTCGTAATTTTTTCTCAACATATTGCTATCTTTTACAAAATTTGAAACGTATTTTATGAAATTAAAGGTTAGGATGCAATATGCACTGAGCTACACTTTTTGCAACAGCTTCAGAGGGGGTGTGTACGCACTTTTTTACTTTTAGTAAATCTGCACTCTCTAGTCCTGCATTGAGTTACACGTTCGGCAGGTGCACTAGTCCATACGAACCAGGTGCAGGCTTCTACACTTCACCAACGAACAACGCCTGAGGGTGAAAGTGTAGTACACTTTCCAGAACGAACAGACGAACAGACCTAATTTGAGTCAAGAGGCCTACCACCAAATTTAAGCGTTAAAATATTAGAAAGATCAGGCTGCAAGGACCACAGAATGGCGAAATCTTGTTTTTATTTTTTTTTTATCTGAGACAGCCCATGTAGGCTCCAAGCCTACGTGGGCTGTCTCAGATAAAAAGGGAAGGGAAATGTAATCTATTGACACGGGATTTAATGGATTGGAGGTTCGGAGGAGAAGGGAAAAGATCTGCAGGTATGAATGAGCGAGAGTAGTGGAATGTTCTAGGCTTTTGTAGCCAGACAGTAAAGGGATATAAACGTAACGCGCCTCTTGTTCTATTAGGAACAGTTAGGGGAGGAATTATAGCAGCTAGTTTCTCAGAGCAAAATCCGTGGAAGTATCAGTAGAGAAGGGATAAATCCCCAACAGCGCGAGTATGAGCGGAGAAGGGAGTTTTATTGTGTGGGCTGGATCATTGATGAGTCGAATGGCTCTCTTTTGGATAGAATCAAGGATGCTGGTGTCGCAGGTGATGCCGCTCCTCAGATATGGGAACAATGCTTTAGGTTGGGTCTTATTTGGGAAACATAGAGTGTGCCTAAGTTGGAAGGGAAGAAGTATTTTGTGGCTCGAAAGAGCTTTTAGCTGCTGATATGGCCATTGAAGTAATTGTGTATTGTATTTGTGCGAGTTGAGATCACGTTGGAAGGCGATGCCAACAAGATCGAACGTTTCATTGTTGTACAGGGCTTGATTATTCATGTGAATGGGGTAAGTATTTCTTGATTTTTTGTGTGACAGGAAGCAAGACTAAGATTTGGAGGCGTTGGAACTGAACAAGGTTCTTGGCACTCCAGTCTAGTATTAATTGAAGATCTTGGGAAAGGGATAGTTGCATAGATCTGCGTCTATTATCCAGCTCTTGATTTGAGACTTGTCTGGAAAAATAAATGTTGGTAAACAGTATTATCGTCAGCGTAACTGTGAATGGGATTGGTAGTTGAAGAGAGCAGGTCATTAATGTGAAGAGGAAATAGGGTTAAAGCCAGGACTAAACCTTGGGGTATGTCAGCATTGATAGGATGGAAGTTAGATGAGTGTACCGTCCACCACGAGATATGCGCCGATTAGGGAGAAAGCTACCCATCCAGGTACATAGTATGGGAGGAAGATCGTATGAAGGTAGTTTGTTGAGGAGTGCGGTATGCCATACTTGGCCGAAGGCCTTAGAAATATCAAGAGCAACAATCTGGGATTCGCCATGAAATTCGAGAGACTTGTTCCATTTATGTGTGTGATGATGTGATGAAGGTAACGAGATCAGCTGAAGAGCAAAACTGGCACGAGGAGTGAGGGTGGAATTACCAGCAAATTGTTAGGCAAATAGTTCAGCTTTCCCTTTAGATGTGGAGATAATTTCGTTGTCAGAGGTCAGGGGAGGAAAAGTGCTTCTACAGAAGTTTTGGCTAATGCTTTTGGCAAGTAACCAGACAGACTGGGTCAAACCCATACAAGAAAGCACTTTATCTTTTATGTGGTTGTTAAAAGCAATTTTGGGCCCTATGATAGTTTGATTGTATTGATTTCTTCCCTCAGTGAAAATTTGACGCTTTTCGGGTGTAGGATTTTGAAGAGATTTTGGGAGCTTGGACTTTTTTGAGCCTGGCATTATCACAAACCTTGGAGAACCAGGGCTTTTGATGGCGGAGTTTAGGTTTCGTGCGGGTATGTGGAATGAAACTTTCAATACTTACTTACTAGAATGATATCTGTGAGATGAGAGCAAATTTCGGAACGATCAGAGGGAAAGCAGAGAAAAAGTTTCGAGATCATCCCAGTCGGCAGAATTATAGTACCAGATCGTGCGTTCCGGCATGATTTCAACGAACTCGGAATGTGTGGGACAAGAGACGGTAACGAGTCCGTGATCTGAACAACCGGGGGAGCATATAGTGATGTTAAGTATGGCTCAGGATGGGTGGTAAGGAATAGATCTAGTAGGTTTGGATTATGGGTAGGAACGCGGGGAAAGTATGTTGGCTCTTTGGTTTAATTCTCGAGCGAGTTGCTGATTGCGAAGTTTCCTGTCGCTCTGTCTCATCGATTGGTTTTTGTGGATCCTAGCCATTCCTTGCTGTGTACGTTAAAGTGGCCTAGGACGATAACTTCAGCGAAGGGAAATTCAGAGGTAAGATGGTCAATTATTGCCGAGAGAAAGTCAAAGAACTCACTACAGGGGTTATCTGATGGGGAGCGGTAGATGCAACAGATAAATTTAGTGGAATATTTAATGGTAAGTTTTAGTCAGAAACAAGGAGTTGAGTATTTTAATTTTATTTATTTATTATAATAAAAAAATATAAAATGTTTAGAGTTGTTGATTTGGGGAATTTAAGGAACTTATTTATTTAGAAATTTTGATTAATAATATTCATTTGAATGAAAAATAATTTGTAAAATGTATATACCGAATGAGTAGACGAGGGATGGTGAAGTTACATATATGATACAATGAAATAGTTTCTAATGAACCCTAAAATGAATCAGAGATTAATTTCTACCTATTTACAAATTCCTTATTGATCGATAGTTATCGATATATGTAATCGATAATTAATGGTACTGACGACTATAAATATCTGCAGTTATCGATAACTTAATAGATGCCTAGGTACTAACAATTTGCAATTTAAATCATAAAACCATACGATCAAATCAAAGCGACAGAGAATCATAAAGATCCGGCTTGATGGACCATAATTGTGATCCTTTTTTAGCAATAATGAAATGTGTTTTAATAGTTGGCTTCAGAATTTTCTTTTTGGAGATCTCAGTTCATAATGTTAATTGGAAAAACATTTTTTGTAAACTGGGCACATCAGCCGAGAGGACGAAGTTTCTCTAACCTTGCTGATTACTGTGAGAATTTCATTCATGTGTCAAAATAGTCATTTTAAATGACAGTTTTAATTGTTGATTTTAACCAATCAGAATAAGATTACGCGATAATCATGCACTAGTGCGCAAGGGCGGACTTGGAAATTTTGAAGTTATATATCTCTATTGCTACTTACGGAACCCATGCCAAGTTCAGGCTTTACATAATGAACCTACTAGGAATATTTTGGTAAAGAAAAAAGATAAGTGTTTTGAAATTTGCGAAAAAAAGTTGAAAAATGAACATATTTAAGTATTTTATTTGTTATTTCTTCTAAACAAATTTTACATCATTTTGTCGAAAATTTTTAAATTACTTACTGTGGACATGATGTATGAATACTTACTTTTAAATTCACGATATTTTAGCGCTGAAATACGGAATGTTAAATTAAACCGGTTAGTACAAAAAAGCTATGCTTCTCACATTGTTCTCTATAATTATGTATATTTCCTATTAATACTTTTTTCGTAATAAGGAAATTTATGTTGAGGCAGACATTTTAAATGGCAGCTCCAGCGACGAACAATTCGGCAATACTGCAAAAGTTTAACAAATCAAAATGCAGGGAAATGATGACATCACTCGCCTATGTTACAAAACTCGCCAAGGTTAACTCGATTTTTAGAGCATTTTCCGCTTCCCAAAAAATTCAAGCATAAAAAGAAATGGTGAGTAATCTGTAAGGATAATATTTTAGGTCAGTAGTAATCAAGCTATAGTTTTTTCATAAAATTAATACACAACAAATTACAGTCTTATTAATTATTTATAAATCATACGGAGTAAAATAATAATAATAAAAAAGACATTTAGCGAAAAACACTTTCTCATTGTTTTTTTCCGTGTTCTACAGCGATTTGTTTCTGCCTAATGAATAAATCCACTAAATTATTTTTTAATTATTAATTAGAGCGAGGGAAAAAGCGTTTGGCAGCGCCGCAATGTACACGCACAAACAGGGACGGTTTAAGAAATATTTTAAATTAATACATGCAAAGAATACAGATACTAATGGAATACATCGCATAATGTGAAATATCACCCTAATTATTAGCGACGCCATGTTCCGTACAGTATTGAAAATGGATTAGGGAATTATTGAGCCCGCATAAAAGAGTTGCCCTTCTACGTTAACGCTAACACTAGGGACAAGGCGAGGATAGGTGTATATATATATATATATATATATATATATATATATATATATATATATATATATATATATATATATATATATATATATATATATATATACATCTTCCAAAATTTGGATTGTTATACAGTATCCGTAAATTATTTTTTATGACCGTTATATGAACAGGTTCGCAAATGATAGTTAGCGTCAACGTATACTATTTATATAAGTTACTTTTGTGTGTGCCTAATAGAGGGGGCCGCAAGTAAGTTGGAAAGCAAGCTCATGACTTGACAACATATTTTTCAGCAGGCGTCGCACTAGTGACATCGTAGTGACAGTAGGTATTATATATATTTTTAAATTTAAGCAATGTCCTCAAAATAAAATAAGGCCATCAAAATAAATTATATATCACTTATAAATCCCAATTTCTTCATGTTAAAATCTGTTGTTTGTCTTTTTTTTTTGTTACTCAGTCATGTCTTAATGGCTTGACGTATTTGACATGTTGAAACTCTCCACAGATATTTCTTAGGACATGTAATAGGACATAAACCATCCAGCAGTAAAAAGTCGCCTTAGTAGTTTTATATAATTTTCAATCCTGAGCAAAGTAAAATGGTGACATCTCTCTCATTTGTTATTCCGTGGTCCACGCAAAGCAAAACAACGATTAACAACAATTATTATGAAGTAGCTATTCGTCAGCGAAATATATTTTTAAATCGCTTTAGTAGTTTGCAATATCACCCCGAATAAACAAAAATAGCTGCTGCATATAATATTCAAACACATACATACATATATTATTAAATTTTATATTATGTGGTTAATTGGCAGCCAAAATTCGAGGATTACCTACACTCACATCTTTCTGTCTGAAAAAGAAACGTAAAGGTGAATAATGTACTTTTACTTGCACGTCTGCATCTACAAATTACAACAAAGTGTCTAATGTACTCGTAATATGTACTAGGTTACTGTCTTTAAACTTATTGGTAGAGTGTAACAACACAAATATTTTCGATGGTTTTGGTTGAGCGTTGCGAAAATGTTTATGTTTTTAGATGCATTCTTTATTTTTTAATATAATGCATATTTCTACATATATACTAAAAAAATATTCTGTGGTCAAGAATAAGATATTGTATTTAAATATATCGCGTACTTGTATATTCGCAAGATTTGATAAACTCATGTCCAAAATTAAATTTTCTTGTGACCCCTTGTTGAGCCAAGAATATGCGTTTCTTGGGATAAGAAAGTCATTTCTTGAGAGAATGATAATATTTCCCTGGAAAATAAAATAATACTCACCCAGCTCTGGGCCCATCACCTTCTTAATTAGATCGCTGATTATTCACTATTTCACCTGACTTCACAACACTAAGCACTTTCCACGTATCTGATATTTAATGCACTACTCTGCCACAAGAATACATAAATAACCAGAAGGGTAACTCGTCTTGTTGTCAAGCCCGACGACCGGTTTCCTCCAAACCATCGCGATAGCCTGAAACGTACCCTGAAACGGTCAGTGCAGTAGCAATCTTTGGAGTGTTAGGTACTGTTGTAAATACACCTAATATGATAATATATGTATCCAATATTTGCTTACATTATTTTTATGTCTTTTGTACATTTGTCTAATTTCAAACATACTTATAATTATTTTAAATTAAAAAAGAATCTTTTATTATTTACTTTATTACATTATCATTAAACCCCGAAATAACAAACAAGCTTACCGAAACTTTGACGAAACCTCGTTATTTTGTTTTTAAATTAGATACATTTGGTAACTTAAAAATGCCCCATAACGATTTTGTAAATTATATATCTTTATTAGAAATAATATTTCAATGGAATTTTGAACACATCGTTTTAAAAAATGATATTATTACCCATTTTGTAAATATTTGTAAAGATAGCCGCTTTGTTCATCCTTGCAAAAGTTTTCCGCACCAGTATTTGATTAGGTTGTTAAATTTATAGATAGAAATTTTAGGACTATAAAAATAGTAAGATGGTGATTTTGAGTCACCAATAAAATTATTTTATTATCTTGTTAACTAAATCATATTTGTGTTTGCTAATTTAACGTTACAACATATTACTTGGTGTGCCTATGGCAATATCATAGCATTTTGCTCTAACACTGACTCAAGGTCCCTCAGCGTTAGAGGCTTATAACTAGAACAAGGTAGAGTTATTCTTCTGAAAATTTATTTATTCTTGTAACCCTGCTCTTCTTTCTTATTAGAGAGTATCTTCTTATGATGATACAAGTACCAATATTTAAAGTTATTTGATGTCGGAAAATAGTGGTGAGGTTAGCGTAGTATAAAGAGTCCATTTCAAGTAATAGTTTTGCATAAAAGAAATTCTTTTTTCTCAGTTATTTTGGAAATATAATTATCTAGAATTATCCCCAATGCCCACTGCTCAAAAATATGTAAGCTTTGAGGAGTTTACTTGGAACAATTATAAAAATTATTAATGGTTAATGAGTAGTATTCTTAGGTTAAGATAAACTTTAAAATATGCCCTTTTAAAGAAATCTATTTGCTTTGGTACATATTTATAGCCTACTTGAAGTAATAAAAATTATTGTAGTAAACTTTGTAAAATATCTTGGTTTAAGAAAAGAATATCTTGTTTACAAGATTATATTCTTGAACAAAACTGATACTTTTTAAGAAAAAAGGAGATTCAGCATAATACTAGTACCGTATCCAGAAGAAGCATTTTTATTTACACGAAGTAAGAAGATACTTACGCCAAATCAATATACCCAAGCAAAAGAGATACTTGATTGAAGTGTCTAAAAGGGTGAGGAACATAAAGATTGCATAACTTGGTGTAAAGATACTATAACAAGATCTGTAACCAAGTTCAAAGAAAAGACATTTTTTTCTTTAATTTTATTAGTATTCTACCTACCACTTTCTTGTCACAAGCATAACTATTTTCTTAAAATAACTTCAAAAAAATTTGATGAATATTTTATAGTGCTGAGTGCGTTTGACCTAGCTTATGTTCAGTGATACCTACTCCTGAAAGTAAACAATTTTTTTTAACAATAATTAAATTTACGGTATATTATTATTAGCATTTTTTTAATTATTCAGGAACAATAATTTACTCTAAATTTGGAATTAATTTGTCGTCAAACCTTTAGGTTAGGTATTTACTTGCATTATTTTTATTAAAATATGTTGTTAGATGAAAAAAAGTATCTGCAATAAAAACAGTATATGATGTTAATATTTTGCAAACAGAAGCAAACATGCTTAACGTACCTGTGATTGCTATTTATAAAAACTTTTTCATAACCTGTTAATTTAGAATAATTACAGTAAACCGATTGCTGGATATCTGCTAATATTTTTCTGGATTTCGAATCATTTAAAAATAACTCTTGAATGTTGTGATTGTCGTGACGTTATAACTACAGCTTAAAATGAAGAGAAGACTTTTTTTAATAAATGATCCTAGATGGTCCGGTTCTGCATACAGAGCTCAGGGTTGTACACCTGGCGATCACGCAATACACGCGCGTCACGCATTCAACTAAGACGTCACTGGGGGCACGTATGGCTCCATGTCGCTAATTAGGCACGTACGAAGAGCTCAGTGCATGTATTGTATGTGTAATGCTGGGTAAATAAGTCGGATGTCTATTGATACTCTAGTCAATTATACTAAACCATTAGATGCATGTACAAAACGGTGGATGAATGGATTGGGTTGTTTTGTGATAAATACATAACAATATAGTGAATAATAATAATACGATTTCTTATACTTTTAACATTCAAAATATGATTTTGTGTTTATTGCAATTTGTTATTTTACTGCATTGTATCGTATAGTATAGAATAATTGCAATAAAGAGGGTTGTTTGGTTATTGTAGCCTTTCTCCACTTCGGAATAAAATATCCCCCGTACATATCCAAAGTTACATTTATTCTGTAAGCTTCACCTTTTTTGCAAAGTTTAAAACATTCTCTGGGGCAAATTTTGTAATATCATTGGATGTGAATAATAGTTTCAAGATAAGTTAACCTTGTAGGGGTCAATTCGCAGTTGAATGCGTCGCAGTTTCGTCGGCGTCAATCTCCAGTTTTTGTATCTGGTTTCCCATGAACAGTATAACCATAGAGAAAATATATAATAGAGAAATAATGTCATTTGCGAATGTGGCAAATTTACCAAGCTGAATCCGTAAACACAGACGGTCTTCTGCGGGCTTGCGCCTTGTCGAACGTTTGCCTTGTGACAGACAGGACCGTACTTCAAAATTTATTTCACACGACGTGAATCTTTTATGGAGTAATAAATGCTAAATATATTACTTGTAATTATTCTTTTTATTAATGATTAGTGAGATTTTAACAAAAATTGTATAGTTTGTTGGGTTAAATCTGAGTTTTCTTGCTATACAAAACTGTCGATAATTCCTCGAAAATAGCTCAGTTTATACATATACAGTGCGTCTCTTTAATGTCCCCCCTCTTCATTTTTTAAACGTTACATTTACAAAATTGAAAGTTGAAATAAAATATAAACATAGTATTCTAAACAATAGAAATAAAATATGCAACTGTTTTAAGAAGTAAAATAGTAAATTAAAAATTACCAAAACTATGCGTATATTTTATTGGATTGGCATCCCATCCTGAATGAACAAACCAAGTTCTATGGTAAGATGTAAATATTGTTACACCTATTTACAGTGTGTGCACTTGATACTTTGGTGAAAGCGCTACTTACTTACGGCCCCATGTCAATCTAATCCAATGATATCTTAGCGATCCTTTGGCGAAAGCGCTTTTTTCTTTCGCCATCCCTTTTAAAATACTCCCCTCTACCCTAATTCACTAGTATTTTAGGGCCCTTTGGCGAAAGCGCTACTTACTTACGGCGCCATGTCAATTTAATCCAATGATATCTTAGCGATCCTTTGGCGAAAGCGCTTTTTTCTTTCGCCATCCCTTTTAAAATACTTACTCCCCTCTACCCAAATCCACTAGTATTTTTAGTGCCCCTTTGGCGAAAGAGCAAATATGCCTTTTGGACACTCACCCTTCTAATCCACTGATATCTTAGCGATCCTTTGCCGAAAGAGCTTTTTTCTTTCGCCATCCCTTTTCAAATACTCCCCTCTACTCTAATCCACTAGTATTTTTAGTGGCCCTTTGGCGAAAGCGCAAATATGCCTTTTGGACACTCACTCACCCTTATGCAATATAGGGGAACGAGGCATTGACACTATATACGACCTTCTTACACCATCTTACCACAATGCCCCTAATACACACACACCCCATCAGTGCCTTTCTGACACCTTGACCACACGCAATATACGTCACTTATAAATATTTCTACTTCTCCGTGTGTGTGTTCACATCAACACCGGAGTGCATTTAAGATAAAAGTTAGAAAATTTATTTGGTTAGAGTTAATCTTAATAACTCAAAACTTAAAAGTATTTTTGCAAATGGAAATAGCAACTTCAGCATTTACAACAGCTGTATTCCATGTGTTTCCTTCAGTGATTACAACTGGGTCCGGTTCTGATCGCCGAGTTGCGTCATTGAGTTCAACAACCACTTTTGCTAGACGTCCCGAGTGCGCATGCCTCGAGAGGACCGTCGTTTAAAAATCTGACAGGCGCCCAATGCGTACAAACGCACTTTTTCGCCCATACATTGGACGGATTCAGCTGGTGTCGCGACTACGTTGTGATGGTCTAAATATATTTTGTCTATGAGTATAACAGACTCATTAGGCAGTCGGTGACTAATATTAGTTCATGTCCGTAAGGCATTTTAATGTAATGAAGCAGATATATGATTTTCGCCTGTTTATGGCGTAAGACCAAAAAGGTGACTGTAAAAATAAACTAGTCAACCAAAAAATCGGCAAAAGCGATTTTTACTCGACTTTTCAAACTGCTATAACTTTTTAAAAAATTAAGTTTTCTGAGAGCGGTTTTTGGATATCGATAGCCCGTCTTTCCCAGATTAAGCATCAAGAAGTGATTTTGCAATGGAAGCGACATTTTCATGCTTTACAGGGTAATTAATAAGGTAATGTAAAAGTACTGAAATTTTAGGTGTGTGCCATATTGCCAATACATATTTTTGGTCTTTCCGATATAGCCCGTTAGTAAGCTGATATAAATATCTCCAGACGTTTTCGCGGAAATTTCGATTAATGATCTTTGGCGAAAAATACAGGAGAAAACAAAAAATGTACACAAATTTTGGTAGCGTCATTTTTAAAACGCTCTAGCTCGAAAACGGATTGTCGGGCTTTTTATGTATTAAAAGCCCTTTTCGTGTAGAGTTTTACCTAATAACCCGTTTTTTTTTCAAGGTCAAAATGGTTGTGTTGTGAAGTAAAAAGTGAATGAAAAGTATTGTTAAAAATATTTTTTTTTAATTTGTGCAAATTGAGCAGTATTCGGTTGTTTTCTTCCAGAACTACACAGAGAGAAAAAAAAGTTGGTGGGTATTAAATCACATTCTATAATTTTTTAAATAAAAAAATAATTCCCTGGATAAAACCATATTTCAAATAAAAAAGCGATGCTTGCAACAAAATTTCTTTTATATTTTGCATAATTGCTGTAATTAAAATATTTAGTTGAGAAATATATTCTTAAAAAAATTAAATTATTTTTCCGCCAACAAAAGCTTTAATAATTAATAGAAAAATTCGCATAATTAAACATTGTATTAAACGTTTCATTGTACAAATTAAATTGTATTGTCGCAATAACGAAGAAAATCTACTGACAATTATAATTTAATTTTCCTAATAAGGGAAAAACAGAACTAAATATGTAATTCCAAAAATTAAAGTTTATTCCTGACAACTAAATCGCGGCTTACGAGAATAAAATTATTCTTTACGCTAGCCCTAACCGCCATGCCATCCCGGCGTGCATCGCATTTACCCATCGTCCCTTGATGAGAAGGCAGACTAAGCGGCTACTACGGTAGTAACTGTGAAGGTGACGGCCATTTGGTCTTTGTTAGTGTATATATTTATGGATAATATAATAGCCTTTTGTTGTTTTATTTTGTACGGATATACCTATAAATGTACCAAGATATGCATGTATTCAGTGATAAGTAAAGTTTAAAGTTTCTTTGTATTTGGTAAATATTTGTTGGCGTTATAGTATAGATCTTTTATAGAACAAAAAATAAAAATATACTTTTCTGTATGGCGACTTTATTGCAGGGTTTTATTGTGTCATTTTAAAAATGATTGTATCACATTAAATACAATAAATATGTGAAACGAAAGTAGACATTTTCATCTTTTGTTTTATAAAAGCTCTATATTTTAACTTCAAGAAATATTTTCTTATTGCTTAAGGTTCTCTTTGCTCCGCTATGTTTGGTATTGTCAACCTAATTCAGTTTTTTTACGTTTATCTGCTTTACTTTAG
The DNA here is from genome assembly GCA_963971165.1 of Philopedon plagiatum. Classification (NCBI taxonomy): domain Eukaryota; kingdom Metazoa; phylum Arthropoda; class Insecta; order Coleoptera; family Curculionidae; genus Philopedon; species Philopedon plagiatum. The sequence goes on along the minus strand of OZ020189.1, from coordinate 54,021,171 downwards.
CATTTGAAAAAAGTTATGTATAATATGATATTCGTTAAGCAAATCGTTACTAGGCTAGTATGAACGCCTATTTCAATCTATTTCTTAACTGTTTGGCCCGCAAAAAATTTACGATCATGGTGTCAGAAAAAATGTCATTAAATTTTTTGAGGGCCAACCAATTCAAAAATAGATTGACATATGCGTTCATACTAAACTAGTACCTATATAATGATTTGCTTAACGAATAGAATATTATACATAACTTTTTTCAAATGCTAAAGTAAAGCAAATAAACCTAAAAAAACTGAATCAATTTTTTTTGGGAACTATATCGGGATTGCAAATAGTATAGATCTTTCTTAGTAAAACTAAGTAATTAAATTAAGATATTTTTATTAACCAATATTAGTTGTAGGTATCATACCTTCACATTAAATGAATTAAATGATAATTGATACAATTAAGTCATATTTTACTTTATCGTGTAAATTTACTTACAGAAATTATGATTTACTTCAGTTAATTAAACCTGCCAATTAAATAATTAAATTCGCTGAATTATATATTTAATTGCTCGATACCAATTAAATAATTTAATTGAAAGAAAAAAATTTTACTTGTGTAAATTAATTCTTTCTCTCTGTGTAGGGCGTTTTGTTCAGCTTTCGATTAGTTCTGCAGCGTGTCCAAAAAACATCTTAACAAATGGGAACTTTTTTATTTTTGACTTTACGGGAAACAGTTATTTTTCATAAAAAGTTCTGCATCGTGAGAAAATAGAATTGCAATTCAAAAATTTGATTTAAGACATACAGGGTGGCTCAAAAATATAAAACTCTTAATCCACGTGAACCCAAAAAGACACAAAATCGTTATTTAAAGGTAACTGCCACTGTAAATGTACTAGAGGTAACTTTTTTATGCTGGGGAATTAGGTTCGGAACATACAGGAGGTCTCAAAATAAAACTAATTTTTATTATTGCTTTTACTGACACCACATTAAATTTGATCGTTTTTGGCTTAACGTTGCTAGTTGCAAAACCTCACTATGAAATATTTTGGCTTCGCCGTAGTTCGCAGCTTGGCGATTCAAACTGAGAACAGCGTGGCGTCCTCTTCAGGCGATTGGCTAGGGGAATGTTTCCGTTTCGTCCTTGTCTTCATTATCATATTATAGCTGGTGATACTATAAATGAATTAGTGAACTTGACAAATTTAATCAAATATCGTTTTGATATCTTAAAAACCAGGAATTTTCCAAATATTTCAATATATATAGTAGTTATGAAAAAATGGTGATTTGTTAAAAAATGTATATGATGTTATTTCACCTATGGAAAATAGTTTAAATGTTTGTAGTGTTTTAGAATTATTAAACGTTCATTCTGATTGCGTTGTGGAGGATGTAGAAACGTTCGCATGTAGTGAATTTGTAAAGACGTATTGAAAAATAAAATTTTAAAATATATTTTTCCTTTTTATTCCTCCCACCTCCTATTCCTCCCACCTCCTATCCTAAATTATTATTTAAAGCTCTGAACTTATTTTAAGTCTCACATACTCATACAAGATGTGGTTAGCATATACATCTCAACGAGTAGCATATAACCTAACAAGCGCTATAGAGAATCTATCACATGACTTTAGTAACTTAAAATTTGATGCTGCCCATGAAGCCGAGTATGGATTCGAAAGATTTTATACATATGATGAATGCATGGATATGGAAAGAAAGTATGAAAAAGCTGCAGAAGCCTGTGACATATATTTACATACTTTTCATATAAGAACTTTTCTGCAAACCATAAAGGAAATGGGATTTGAGGAGCATTTGGGTGAAGTAAAACAGTTTATTCCACAAGACATCATTGAAGAAATATTTTAAACCTAATTTATATCAAATAAAAAACTTTATTTCATTTATGTGTTTTATTCAATCATTAAATAATTATTATATAAATTGTATACATTAGTAAGTGCACATATACATGGTGATTTAGAATGATAAAAACAATGAGCTTCTCCTTCTTGTAACGATGGATTTTCATCAAGTTCCATGACTGGTTTTAATGAATATTTTCGAATGTATTCGGATTTCTCTCTCCTTTTTACTACCTCTCCTATGCCACCTCTCTCTTATGCTACCTCTCTCTTATGCTACCTCTCTCTTATGCTACCTCTCTCTCGCTTTTACTAGCTCTCTCCTCTCTCTTATGATACATACCACCTCTCTCTCTCTTATGTTAATTTCTCGCTCTCTCCCTATGCTACTTCTTGCATACAAGCTGCCGTTTTACCATTTGTTTCAAACATTACATAGTTCTAACGTATAAAAAAGAATGTACAAGAAGGTATAAAATGTCTATTTTTTCTGAATTTGGTTTCAGATTTTTCCAATTTATCTTTATAATATTGTTTATTACCTATACCAAATTTAAATTAGATTTATCAGCCACATCGCCAGCTAAAAGCTTGGTTTTTCTCTTCCGAATCAGAAAACGATTTCTTCCATGCCTAATTACACACTCTTTATGTTTCCCAACTAATACCTCCAAATGAGAGCCATTCGACTTATCATTAACTCAGTCCTCCCAAGAAAACTCTCTTATTTATTTTCTATCGATACTTGCACGGATTTTGCTTTGAAGACCTCACCGCTATAATTATCATCCTTAATTGTTTATAATAGAACAACAAAAGGCGTGTTACGTATGCAAGGACCTCCAGATTATGGATCAAAATTGTCTGCAGACGTTTTTCCCTGCCCCATCCCAATCGTCAGTCCTTTAAATCCTGTGTCAATAGATCACATTTTCTTTCTCTCTTCAGACTCCCACGACACATTAGTACTTAGGCTTGAAGTTTTCGTGGACTGTCTCAGATAAAAAAGCCAAGTGTTTCACCTTTATTTGTGAAAAGACAATATTTTGATGTGGAATAAATAATGCCTTTTTGAGCTTTTTCTAAGACCGATATCTTTCAAAAATCTTGCTCTTGATGGTAGTTTTCGACTGAACAAACTCCTGGCAACGCATAACTGGTCAACTAGAACACCTTACTTTAAACCAATACTAAATCTAAACTTCCCTAGTGAATCTGAACGTTTATGTCGACAACACCAAAAAAGTATTAATCCAGTACACTTTGACGCTAAGAAATGAAACATCCTTTGAAGCTATTTTTAATAAATTTGATCTTAGATCGATACACTTAATTGTAGCAGCTCGAAAAGGCGGATTAAAACTTTGTTCTTTAACTTGATGCATCCCAGAATAATATAATGACAACTTGTGTTACTATCTTTATTTAACCCATCAGTGTACATCTTACCTAGTAAAAACATTATTGCATTCACAACTAAAACTATTAATAAAACTCAATTCCAAGTTGCTCCAGTTCTCTTAAAATACTCATAATTTCAGGTGTATTAATGCCATCCGTATTATTCTCTTCCAAACATCGAAATTGGTCTATAATGTCATTGACATCTGTGTACTCTAGGATAGGACTCTCCGTCTAACTTCCTGAAGCCCTCCTCCCCATTTTTCTACTTCGTAGTTCCCATCGCTAGTGTCTTCGATTAATTTTCTCCTTTGGATTTCGTTTTTAAATTTTAAAAATTTTAAATATTTCGTATTTTTCTTTTTAGCCACTATATTATTCAATTCTTTATAAGTGCTTCGGGGAGGAAATAGCTTTTTAATAATATTTACATACTTCCAACCAGACGATGAACTAATGCGTTCACACCGTTTAAAGTTTCTTTTGTGGGCATTTGTTAGAACTAAAATGTTTCTATATTGTAAGAGGTCGTTATCGGTGTAATCTACAGGGTGTTCCTCAGTCAGGAGATTTAGGAGGCCATCTGTTAACTTAAACTCTTTCTCACTAATAATTAGAGTATTTCCTTTAAAAATAGCTGGCACATTTCCAAGAAACCAACTGGAGCACACCTCCCGAAAACCAAACACGTTTTTATTTGACATTTCCATCAACTTTAAAGTTATTTTGCTGATAGCCATCTTATCTCTTTGACATCTAACTTGATCATGAAGCTTTCTTAGTGATAGTAGGATATTTATTAACACGTAATGGCGTCGTAAAATAGACGTAACATAGACGTAACATAGACGTAACATAGACGTAACATAGACGTAACATAGACGTAACATAGACGTAACATAAACGTAAAATGGTATATGGCCTGTTTTTACCTGGTTTTCAGCTGGTTTTAGCTGTTTTAGCTGGTTTTTACCTGTTTTTAGCTGTTTTTAGGAAGAGTCTTTTCTATCAGTTAAAAAAATAGAATATTTCTTAACGAGGGAAAAAACACAATTTACACTCGTGTGGCATCATCCCGAGCCGAAGGCGAGGGATGATCTAACGCCACACTCGTGAGGCATCATCCCGAGCCGAAGGCGAGGGATGATCGAACGTCACACTCGTGTGGCATCATCCCGAGCCGAAGGCGAGGGGTGATCGAACGCCACACTCGTGTAAATTGTGTTTTCTCCCTCGTTAAGAAATATTCTATTTTTTTAACTGATAGAAAAGACTCTTCCTAAAAACAGCTAAAAACAGGTAAAAACCAGCTAAAACAGCTAAAACCAGCTGAAAACCAGGTAAAAACAGGCCATATACCATTTTACGTTTATGTTACGTCTATGTTACGTCTATGTTACGTCTATGTTACGTCTATGTTACGTCTATGTTACGTCTATTTTACGACGCCATTACGTGTTAATAAATATCCTACTATCACTAAGAAAGCTTCATGATCAAGTTAGATGTCAAAGAGATAAGATGGCTATCAGCAAAATAACTTTAAAGTTGATGGAAATGTCAAATAAAAACGTGTTTGGTTTTCGGGAGGTGTGCTCCAGTTGGTTTCTTGGAAATGTGCCAGCTATTTTTAAAGGAAATACTCTAATTATTAGTGAGAAAGAGTTTAAGTTAACAGATGGCCTCCTAAATCTCCTGACTGAGGAACACCCTGTAGATTACACCGATAACGACCTCTTACAATATAGAAACATTTTAGTTCTAACAAATGCCCACAAAAGAAACTTTAAACGGTGTGAACGCATTAGTTCACCGTCTGGTTGGAAGTATGTAAATATTATTAAAAAGCTATTTCCTCCCCGAAGCACTTATAAAGAATTGAATAATATAGTGGCTAAAAAGAAAAATACGAAATATTTAAAATTTTTAAAATTTAAAAACGAAATCCAAAGGAGAAAATTAATCGAAGACACTAGCGATGGGAACTACGAAGTAGAAAAATGGGGAGGAGGGCTTCAGGAAGTTAGACGGAGAGTCCTATCCTAGAGTACACAGATGTCAATGACATGATAGACCAATTTCGATGTTTGGAAGAGAATAATACGGATGGCATTAATACACCTGAAATTATGAGTATTTTAAGAGAACTGGAGCAACTTGGAATTGAGTTTTATTAATAGTTTTAGTTGTGAATGCAATAATGTTTTTACTAGGTAAGATGTACACTGATGGGTTAAATAAAGATAGTAACACAAGTTGTCATTATATTATTCTGGGATGCATCAAGTTAAAGAACAAAGTTTTAATCCGCCTTTTCGAGCTGCTACAATTAAGTGTATCGATCTAAGATCAAATTTATTAAAAATAGCTTCAAAGGATGTTTCATTTCTTAGCGTCAAAGTGTACTGGATTAATACTTTTTTGGTGTTGTCGACATAAACGTTCAGATTCACTAGGGAAGTTTAGATTTAGTATTGGTTTAAAGTAAGGTGTTCTAGTTGACCAGTTATGCGTTGCCAGGAGTTTGTTCAGTCGAAAACTACCATCAAGAGCAAGATTTTTGAAAGATATCGGTCTTAGAAAAAGCTCAAAAAGGCATTATTTATTCCACATCAAAATATTGTCTTTTCACAAATAAAGGTGAAACACTTGGCTTTTTTATCTGAGACAGTCCACGAAAACTTCAAGCCTAAGTACTAATGTGTCGTGGGAGTCTGAAGAGAGAAAGAAAATGTGATCTATTGACACAGGATTTAAAGGACTGAAGATTGGGATGGGGCAGGGAAAAACGTCTGCAGACAATTTTGATCCATAATCTGGAGGTCCTTGCATACGTAACACGCCTTTTGTTGTTCTATTATAAACAATTAAGGATGATAATTATAGCGGTGAGGTCTTCAAAGCAAAATCCGTGCAAGTATCGATAGAAAATAAATAAGAGAGTTTTCTTGGGAGGACTGAGTTAATGATAAGTCGAATGGCTCTCATTTGGAGGTATTAGTTGGGAAACATAAAGAGTGTGTAATTAGGCATGGAAGAAATCGTTTTCTGACTCGGAAGAGAAAAACCAAGCTTTTAGCTGGCGATGTGGCTGATAAATCTAATTTAAATTTGGTATAGGTAATAAACAATATTATAAAGATAAATTGGAAAAATCTGAAACCAAATTCAGAAAAAATAGACATTTTATACCTTCTTGTACATTCTTTTTTATACGTTAGAACTATGTAATGTTTGAAACAAATGGTAAAACGGCAGCTTGTATGCAAGAAGTAGCATAGGGAGAGAGCGAGAAATTAACATAAGAGAGAGAGGTGGTATGTATCATAAGAGAGAGGAGAGAGCTAGTAAAAGCGAGAGAGAGGTAGCATAAGAGAGAGGAGTGGTAGGGAGAGGTGGCATAAGAGAGAGGTAGCATAAGAGAGAGGTAGCATAAGAGAGAGGTGGCATAGGAGAGGTAGTAAAAAGGAGAGAGAAATCCGAATACATTCGAAAATATTCATTAAAACCAGTCATGGAACTTGATGAAAATCCATTGTTACAAGAAGGAGAAGCTCATTGTTTTTATCATTCTAAATCACCATGTATATGTGCACTTACTAATGTATACAATTTATATAATAATTATTTAATGATTGAATAAAACACATAAATGAAATAAAGTTTTTTATTTGATATAAATTAGGTTTCAAATATTTCTTCAATGATGTCTTGTGGAATAAACTGTTTTACTTCACCCAAATGCTCCTCAAATCCCATTTCCTTTATGGTTTGCAGAAAAGTTCTTATATCAAAAGTATGTAAATATATGTTACAGGCTTCTGCAGCTTTTTCATACTTTCTTTCCATATCCATGCATTCATCATATGTATAAAATCTTCCGAATCCATACTCGGCTTCATGGGCAGCATCAAATTTTAAGTTACTAAAGTCATGTGATAGATTCTCTATAGCGCTTGTTAGGTTATATGCTACTCGTTGAGATGTATATGCTAACCACATCTTGTATGAGTATGTGAGACTTAAAATAAGTTCAGAGCTTTAAATAATAATTTAGGATAGGAGGTGGGAGGAATAGGAGGTGGGAGGAATAAAAAGGAAAAATATATTTTAAAATTTTATTTTTCAATACGTCTTTACAAATTCACTACATGCGAACGTTTCTACATCCTCCACAACGCAATCAGAATGAACGTTTAATAATTCTAAAACACTACAAACATTTAAACTATTTTCCATAGGTGAAATAACATCATATACATTTTTTAACAAATCACCATTTTTTCATAACTACTATATATATTGAAATATTTGGAAAATTCCTGGTTTTTAAGATATCAAAACGATATTTGATTAAATTTGTCAAGTTCACTAATTCATTTATAGTATCACCAGCTAGGAATACTTCATTACCAACATCTTGTGTAATCTTAATTATTCTTGCAACACCAATAAACACAAAGTGATTCTCATAACCATTTCCCTTCATGGGTTGCCACGCGGTTAACATAAGAGAGAGATCAGAAGTATGAAAATATATGTTACAGGCTTCTGCAGCTTTTTCATACTTTCTTTCCATATCATATGTATAAAATCTTTCGAATCCATACTCGGCTTCATGGACAGCATCAAATTTTAAGTTACTAAAGTGTTGTGATAGATTATCTATAGCGCTTGTTAGGTTATATGCTACTCGTTGAGATGTATATGCTAACCACATCTTGTATGAGTATGTGACACTTAAAGTAAGTTCAGAGCTTTAAAAATTAATTTAGGAGGTGAGCGGAATAAAAAGAAAAATATACCTATACATTTTTATTTTCAATACAACTTTTTACAAATTCATTACATACGAATGTTTCTACATCCTCCGGAACACAATCTGAGTAAAAGTTTAATAATTCTAAAACACAGCAAACATTTAAACTATTTTCCATAGGTGAAATAACATCATATACATTTTTTAACAAATCGCCATTTTTCATAGAGATTCCACTAACTAAAATGTTGTAATATTTGGAAAATTCCTGGTTTTTTAAGATATCAACACGATATTTGATTAAATTTGCCAAGTTCACTAATTCATTTATGGTATCACCAGCAAGGAATACTTCATTACCTCCATCTTGTGTAATCTTAATTATTCTTGCATCACCAATAAACACAAAGTGAATCTCATAACCATTTCCCTTCATGGGTTGCCACCCGGTGCTGTTGGAATAAATGAAACTTAACATAATTCCTTGATTAGTAAAGAAGGAAATCCATTGATCTTCATTAAAAATCACATTTTGATTATATTTGTAGCCACAGATTTTAACAATAGGAATATATTTTCTCTCTAAGGAAAATCCAATGCTGACCCATTTGGATTTGGATTTGTTTATGTAGTAGATGGTTTCATTGATGAGAGCAGCATTGCGCTTCTTACTAAACTCTTGTTGGCTTGTTGGTTGATACATTTTCAGATGCTTGCTTGAAATAATGGTTGTAGAACTGTGGGTGAGTGCTTAAATAAGCAAGCGTGGTAGTGGGGATAATAAGCGTGGTAGTGGGGAGTAGTAAGAGTGGTGTGGGGATTTAAACACTAATCTTATAGATTTAAACATCATTTAGCGACTAACCATGAATGAGTGTAAGACAGAACTTTTTATCGACATTCAAGGATATAACAGTTCCTTTGGATACATTCCAAAAGAATTAGCGATTTATGATGGTATTCGTTGCTCAAATTATCTGTTTAAATCACCATTTCAAAAAAATATGTTATCTGCTCTCGATCTCAAAATGGTTAAATGGGGCGAAGAGTATCATGGACTAAAATGGGAATTTGGAAATATAGAACTTAATGAAATTGATAATATTTTAAAGCATGTGTTAGAAGTTTACCAATCGCCCAAAATTTACGTGAAAGGGAATGAAAAAATCAACTTCTTAAAAAAGTTTTTGGATGAAGATTTCATATACGCTATTCCCATTGCCCAAGAACCAAAATTAAGTAAATTTAAGAAAATTCCAGAATGTTATTTTCACAAAAATGTGAATCCATGGCATTGTGCATTAGCAAACGTAAAATTGTTATATAATTATAGGTATTGTTATGAATAAAAACCATTATTATATATATGTTTTTATTACTATTGAATTTTATTTATAATACAAATATACTTTGAATAATATATATCCTATTGAACATAAAAACACTACTAACAATATACTTAATAATACTAGACACACATTTGAATTACATTCTTCTATACAAGATTTTCTATACAACTGATTCCATTCCTGTGTCACTATTGAAGTTTTATTGAAATAATATAATCTTAACTTATACTGTACAATGGTAGATATGTTTTTTATTATTGAATTTTATTTATAATACAAATATACTTTGAATAATATATATCCTATTGAACATAGAAACACTACTAACAATATGCTTAATAATACTACACACACATTTGAAGTACATTCTTCTTCTATACAAGATTTTCTATACAACTGATTCCATTCCTGTGTCACTATTGAAGTTTTATTGAAATAATATAATCTTAACTTATACTGTACAATGGTAGAATCATTTATAATATTATCATCTATTTTGTGGGTAAATAAACCTTTATTTATATTCATTCTTTTCCATGTTGAAGGCCAACTATCATTATTTACATTATTAACAGATAGACAAATAAATGCTTCTCGAACATTATGATCAACTTGTATGAACAAAGTATTGTTAACGAATGCTGATAGAAATAGAACTCCTACTGGTAGCAGAGCCATTTTCAAAATAAAATATTTTTCCAGGGTTCTTATGTTTTATATTCGTCACGAACTAAATCTTTTAGAATATCAATTACATTATTAACTTGATCATCATCAGTCTTGGATTTCTCTTCCAAAATACTTATATGTTTGTGCCCCCAAGCTATGAAGTTCTAAATTGGATTAAATTTATTTATATTAAGCTCCAAATGTAATATTTTTTCCAACGCCCAACCTGAACCATTCTCCGCAAATATTGACATCTTTTCTTTTATTTCAGACAAAAATTTCTTGTAAATATCAGATAAATCTGTTATTGAAGTTATGATCTTATTTTTCGTATTAAACGATTTAGTTTCGATTGTCTCTTTTGTTTGTAAGAGATATTGTCCAAACAGTTCTACATTAATCTTAACACTTATATGATTAACTAACTCTTCGGAAAGTAAACTTACAAACTTTTGTTGTACTTCATCAAAAAACTCTTCAATGTCCACGTACTTTTTCGATGGAAGCAGCATGTAAGACACAATCCTGTTTTTAAACGCGGAAGTTAAAATTTTTACATTATCGTCACTTTTAAGTGCACTTTTATGTAGGTTTGACCGTAAATGCGCAGCAAGTTTATTTTTCACATACCAAGTATCACAATCTTTACATCGTGATAAAGTAAGTTTAGGTATTGGAGGTCTGTCTTCTATTTTAGCTTTTTTCATGGATACATCACATACCTGGGTATTAGCCTTTCTTTTTTTGCGAGAACAAGATGGCCTCATGGCACACGATTCTTTTTTATGTCTATACACGTTCGATTGATGAATAAAACTCTTGTTGCATTCACTGCACTGATACATCTTGAGAACTGAACAAAAAAGCAGAAAAGGTTGATATTTATTCAACAGTTCTTGGGATATTTTAAACTGGTCTCACAACACTTTGCACAATACTGTTTTTGCAAACTAAACAATTAATATAATATCAACGCTAACTAACCGCTGAGGATATATACGTAACAAGGAGAAGACACAACTGTATTATATCCAGCTGAAGATGCGACTGCAGAACGAGAAGCGAAGAGAGAATATAAAGAGAATCCGTCTGGGCGGGGCATGCCCATGCGCATCTCTATTGCGCAGTTGTAAAAAAACGAAAAATATAAAAAACGTTTTTTTTTTTGAGCCGCCATTTTTTTTTTGAGCCGCCATTTTTTTTTTTTTTTGAGCCGCCATTTTTTTTTTGAGCCGCCATTTTTTTTTTTTTTTTTGAGCCGCCATTTTTTTTTTTTGAGCCGCCATTTTTTTTTTTTTTTGGAGCCGCCATTTTTTTTTATATGCGCAGTAGACCAAAATGCGTACCACGCGCACATCGAGCGTGCCAGACATGCGCACGGAGTGTTAGGAGATATACTTTGGTGTGTACATTCCAACCCACCCACTTTTAAGAATATAACTCCAATAGTGAAGCCACAAATAAAAAATTTGTTGTTTTGGGCGGGTCTACCGCTCTACATATGGGGTCTGTATTGACCTGTGTATTGTTCGAATTAGTACAACACTTGCGTTTTAAACGCACTTACCCTTTTAAGTAACGCGCTGTAATACGATGAAATGAGTGAAGCTTTGTGTAATGATGTTTAACGATTTAGAGTGGGGGGATTTAGTGGTGGTGGGATGCTGTAAATCCATGGATTAATGAATAATACTTCTAATTATTTGTTTGACATTTATAAAACATTTATTAAAATACAGGTTTACTTTTGAACAAAAATAACAATATGTTTATCTACATTAGTCTACTTTATGTTTCTATTGCACATGAAACATGATTTCTGGGATACAGGAGGACCATCGAATTGTGTGCTCCAGTCAGGACGATTGTAATGTATAAAACATGGCAATTTAATTTGAAGATCAAAACTTGATTTATAAGACATTGGTAATTTTCCCCATACATCCAAGAGTTCCAAATGATCTGCATAATTAATTAGATATTCCAAAGGTAACATTTCTAGTTCATCTGTAGTAAAATCCTGCAAGGTTTTCTTTCCGCTTACATGACTAAACATTACATTTGCTGTTGGGCAAGACATAGTTTTTTGCTTCCAATTCTTGAACTTTCTTTCTCTGTTGAGTTCGAAACTTTTTTTTAGCACTCTTAGATAGATTGGGAGGTGGATTGATTATTATCAAATTGTTTTCTATGTACTCTTGTGGATTATAGCTTTCGCAATGTTCTGTGTCCCATGAATAATCAATAGGGACTGCTACAGACATCGTTGTGAATTGTGTTAAATACTGTAAATATTGAGAATTTATAGCAATAAAAGTGGTGTGGCGGGTAGGAGGAATGGATTTGATATAAGAGTGGTAGGATTTGGTAGTGTGAAGAGTGCGTGTTGTGGAATGGTTTTAATGGTGGGGTGAAGAGTGGGGGGATTTTGGTGGGGTGAAGAGTGGGGGGATTTTGGTAGTGTGAAGAGTGGGGGGATTTTGGTGGGGTGAAGAGTGGGGGATTTTGGTGGGGTGAAGAGTGGGGGGATTTGGTGGGGTGAAGAGTGGGGGGATTTGGTGGGGTGAAGAGTGGGGGGATTTGGTAGGGTGAAGAGTGGGGGGATTTTGGTAGTGTGAAGAGTGGGGGGATTTTGGTGGGGTGAAGAGTGGGGGGATTTGGTGGGGTGAAGAGTGGGGGGAATTTTTGGATATATATCCTGATATATCCTGGTCTGGTATGCCTGAAAACCATCTACTTACATAAAACAATATTCATAGAATTGACAACTTACTCCGTATCATGTGTTTCTTGCCAGTGGCGGGTTTCTCCGGTTTGAGAAAATTTAAGGGGCGATTGCTAGCTTATTATTGCGAAGCGCCATTTATGACTATTTCTCTTTAATCTGAATTCATATAAGGATTTACCGGTTTCAATATATGCAGTGAATTTCATAACACGCCGTATATACTTTTTTGTAAGATTGATAATAAAAAAGTAATTTTATTTTTGGCACCTCCTGTATATTCCAATCCTAATTCACTAAGATGAAAATGTTAACCCTAGTACTTTTACAAAGACAGTTTACTTTTAAGTAATGATTTTGTGTCTTTTGGGCTTCACGTGGATTAGGACTTTTACATTTTTGAGCCACCCTCTATGTCTTAGATCAAATTTTTAAATGGAAATGCTATTTACTCACGATGCAGAACTTTTTATGAAGAATACCTTTTTCCCGTAAAGTCAAAAATAAAGTTCCCGATTTGTTAAGGTGGTTTCTGGATACGCTGCGTATAACTAATCGAAAGTTGTACAAAACGCATTCGTTCTAGAAGAAAACAAATGCATACTGCTCAATTTGCACAAAAAAACAACTTATTATTTGTAACACTACTTTCCATTTACTTTTTAGTTCACGCCTATAGAACGCAAACATTTTGACCTTGCAAAAAACAGTTTATTAGGTAAAACTTTACACGAAAAGGACTTTCAATATCTAAAAAGCCCGACAAAGTATATCAATCCGTTTCCGTCAAAGACCATTAATCGAAATTCCGACGAACACGTCTGCGCTTTGATTCCAGAATGCTATTCGATATCGAAATATTCTATTTGACGCAAAAAGACGATTCCCGTTCGTTGTCAGCTGATCGCGGATCGTCTAAAATAACATCGATTTTTTCGATACCGTTAGAGATCCCGTTTTGGTCGATTTCGAGAAGACAGTGATTTTTAGGTTAGAATTATTTGTTTTTGTAGGTTTTGCAAGTTTTTTCTTGTTTAAATTAACAACCATAATTAGTTACTGTGTCGTTTCTAACATTGTCACATGTGTGAAATATGTAAGAACTCCAATATAAAAAATTTATTTATTTAAAAAAAAAGACATTTTAGATTTTTCCAATTAAAATCGGATCCTTATGTTGTAGTAAAAGTTCGATTTTTACATTTCTTATAACAAAACAATAAACACTGTTCAGAAATGATCGTTTTTTCAACTGATTTTTTTAAAGTTTTGCAACAAAACAATCTTAGGTTACTCACTACGCATGCGTGCTATGGTTTCCGATAACGAAGAAAGCGATAGCATAAAAACCACATCGAATGAGCATACCGAATTGGTCGATATCGCTTTGAGTATCGAAAGCGTTAAGATAGCTATCGTATCGTGTGAAAGGGAGTCCCAGTGCTGGAGATATTGATATCAGCTTACTAACGTGCTAGGTCGGAAAGACCAAAAAACTATATTGGCAATATGGCACACATCAAAACTTTTAGTGGTTTTACATTACCTTATCAATTACCCTGTATGGTATGAAAATGTCGTTTCCATTGCAAAATCGCTTCTTGATGCTCAATCTGGGAAAGACGAGCTATCGATATCCGAAAACCTCTCTCAAAAAAGTTAAGTTGTTTAAACGTTATAGCAGTTTGAAAAGTCAAGTAAAAATTGCTTTTGCCGATTTTTTTTTGTTGACCAGTTTACTATGCTCATTATTCCTGAGAGATGAAACTTTTAGCCTTTCAGCAAAGCACTACAACAATAATTGTCGTCATTAATTACTAGTTCTTATTATAACGGGCTAAAATATATGACAAAAAACCATCGGCTAGCTCTAATGTTACGGGGTAGTATTACTAGTGGGGGGGGGGGGGGGGTATTAATTTTTAGTTCACTAATTACATACGCTAATGATCTTTTTAATGCACTTACCAAAATTAAGTGTACACTCTTTGACATTATTGATGTGGGCCACTAAAAACAGATCTAATTTCTCGCCACGTACAGTAATAGAACGTATCAAATAACCCACTGTCCAATAAATTAAAGCTCTTGTAAGTAAACTCAAAAATCAAATTATTATTATGTACGTGGTAATGAAATAATGATTCAAAGTAATTTAAATGTTTAATTTAAAAAAAAAGGGAAAAGAAATGCATCTTTAAATATGAATTGAATATAAAAAAGGAAAATGGAAACTTTAAGGGCTGTAGAGCCTTTTCAGGGCTAGGACGCTATCTTAAAATAGTTTTCTCTATAAAAAATTGATATTCTTAACATTTGAAATCAGTTTTCTTTACAAAAATGGTTATTCTTAATATTTGGCTTTTCATGGCACTTATAAACTAAGTACTTATCTTGACGGTGTTCTTTGTGAAACGCATTTCATCACTAATCTACCTTAAGGGGCACAAACAGGGACACACGTCCAAGAACTCTCCAAAGCAAAAGGGACAGTCAGTCTACGAAGCTCCGTGACTAGCTCTTGAAGGAACATCGCGCAAAGATGCATTGAGACAATCAATCACATACATAATTAATCAGGTATTTATGGCGATCAAATAATCAGACATTCAGGTCACCAGATAATTAGGTTATTGATGTCATTCAGTTGGGTCTTGCCTAACGGAACAATACGGTCAAACTCCAACACTTGAAATTATATGTCAGAACTCACGTCAGTTCAATTAGAGTCCCTAACAAAGATTCGTCTGTAAAACAGGCAAGGATGAAACTAGACTTTATTTAATGTTCTCTAAAAAGGGCTTCAAACGTGTACCCAACCGTCAGAGCATCAACTCCCCAGTCACAAACGTAAGCCAAAACAGTGTGATCGATACTCTCGCGAATCCACGCGATCCGTTTGAGCTACTTGGAAAAATCACAGTAACAGCACTTATCGTGACAATGAATAAGCGCTACGTTTGTATTGGATAATCCATATCAGACCGGCGCGCGGCGGCGGGAAGGGGGACTCCCCAACCCGTCAACTTATAATTCCATTTCAGTTTCAGTCAAGGTCTCACCCAACACAGGAGCCCAAGGCGAATCGTCCTTCTCTTGGACAATGCACCTTAAGTGTTTTGTTTGAATAAACTTTTGGAATTGGATTGAGTAGTCCGTTACTTTGTGATATTGCATTTTTATATAGAAATGTAGACGATTTACTTTGTTTAATATCATTTTATTTTTACAGAATAGTGACTGCAGTTTCGTAGTACTACTACATTATCAAAACTGATAATGAGTTTGATAATGTAGTAGTACTACGAAACTGCAGTCACTATTCTGTAAAAATAAAATAAAGTGATATTAAACAAACTTTTGGTTTTTTCAGTGAGCATACCTTTTCTGTAGATCTAAGGTACCCTAGCAGATATGTCGTCAGGCTTACCTTAGCACTAACGCTACTAGGTCATCTGCGTAACTTTGAAGGTTCAGTTTTGCCGGAAGTTCGTCAATCACCTAGGACCAAACTAGGGGTAATGGAAGTCTATTTTGTAGGAGCTGCGGTTTAGTCCTTTCAGCGCCAAGCCTATAGCCTCAAATGCCTTTTCAATTTTTATTGTTAATGAATTTTTGTACTAATGTAACTAATTTCGAAAAGACGCACAATAATAAATCTCCTAATTTCTGCCTAATAGATGCCTAGTACGTAGGGCGTACCTAGGATCTCAACTAGAGGGGCAACTCATATTATTTTCGAAGAAGAAGGCGGGATGCGAATACGGTTTGGGAAGATCATAGACTATTTCTACTTCTGGAGGGAGGGGGGGGGGGCAGCTGCCCCGGAAGGGGGCGGGATGCGAGTTCGGTTTGCGAAGATCATAGACTATTTCTTCTTCTAAGGGGGAGGGGTAGCTGACCCCTGCCCCTCACTCGGTACGCCCTTGATAGGGTGATCTAAATAATTTGTATCTCTAATCATCTATTGACATTATAGGATTCGCCTCACTTTTTCTAAACGCGGGTAAATTTAGACAAATTAAGTGATTTGTCATTCTGCGTCTGTTAAAAATGGACTTTAAGCTATCGCTTATCGTTGCGAAAATAAAAATTTGTTCTTGCAAAGACTATATATCTATTAAAACATTTAGTTTATCTATATAGAGTCAAAAACCATTTGATACGCTACTGACATTCTTAAAGCTCGCCTCTTTTACGTTCTGTGACCACTAGATCCCAAAGGAAAAAAGTTAGTAACGAATTTCTTCCTATCTCGCATGTAAAACGCCTTGATACAGTTCTTTTTGAGTACACGTATTTACCATTTACCAAAACTTCAAAGCTTGAAGTTGCAATAGTCTAAATTTCTATATAAAGATGTTTGTATTCTGGTGTTAGAGAAAAAGTTAAAGATATCTTTTCAAAAGAAAAAAGGCTAAACTAAATTTTTGAATTATAGAAGACAATTTGCCACGTCTTAATTTATTTGGGTTTTTAAATTTCAGATTTTTTAGGAACTTATTTATCATTTTCTACAGATCAAAGCAAAACAATTAAAAAAATTGGCACTGTTGCAAACATCCACAACGTTGTATTATAAATTATTATATCAATCTGTTATTTGTTTAACATATAAAACATATAACTTAAAGTTATTTATAGATTCGCAAGTCGATTAGCGCTACCAGCTATCACACAATTTTTAAGTTCATATAGGCTTTTTCACTATGATTGAATTTCATGGATTTAATACTCATATTTGAAATAAGATTAGATGGGTTTTGGTCAGCTTATGATTTTGACAAGTAATATATTTGAAGCATTTCTCATAATTAAGAAAATAGATCTGTGAACAAAGCAAATATGAGCCCCTCATTTTCCAAGTGATGTAAGTCCATCTTTTCAGTTTTTGGACAAATGCACCTAGGATACTAATAATAGACATTGTAAAACAGGGCGAGAACACTACAGACGACGGCAATACTGTAAGAATTTTTTTCGACATTACGAAAAATCCAGAGCAGTCACTGGATTGAACAAAAATGAAATTAAAAAATTTGCTGTAATTCTTCAAGCGCCTCCTTCGGGTCAAAACTTAAATGTTGATACTTTTCAAGAATATTTGACAGATACTGCAAAGTTTTATGTGTCATTATATAGTTGGTACTATATGCCATCAAGTGTTCATATGATATTAATACATGGGGAAGGAATTTGCGAGAACTTTTCTTATATTCCTATTGGACATTTATCTGAAGAGGCAGCAGAAGCTAGAAATAAAGAGTTTCATAAATTCCGAGATCATTACACGCGAAAGCGAGGACGGGCCGAGAATATTGAGGACATATTGCACAACTTGTTAATTTCTTCAGATCCCCTTATTTCCTTTATTAGACCGAAATATACTGCGAAAAAAATTTTCTGTTCCCAGAAACCAAAATATCATCAGTCTACAGCTCAGATTGTGAAAATTAGGTTAACTAAAGTGTTTTTTTATAATTATTGGTATTTAAGTTGCTTTAAACCGAAAACGGTATTTTTTTATTTATTTTGTGAAAACTAATTATATTTTTTAGCGACCGGTACCTAGTAAGGTACTACGTAGGTCTAAATTTGGTACAGTAATATCGTACTCAAATATATGTTTTTATATGCCACAATTTTTGCAAAACAGCAAAGTAAAGTACCAATGTCCACCAATTTTCGATTTCGGTACACTGTGCGCCGATTTGGCAACAAGCAAAGATGCAGTCGAAAATGAATAAGTGTGTTCACTTTTACGTTGGAAATACTTTGTATGCCTACAAATAGACTATATTATACCTACCTCTGCGGCTTGTAGAAAGGCTCTCAAAGCCTAAGAAAAGGTCACCGAGATAACGGATTCAAAATAATTGCTAAGCTAAGCACTACGGGCAGGTGTTCCAGGTATAAACTAAAGTAACTCACCAGAAACCGCTTGCTCTGATATTTTTATTGTCACAAATTAAATGCTGCTTGTTATATGATAAAAGCCTATCCCAGGAATGCAATGTAAGGTATTCTTAATAATTATCGTTTTAATGTTCTCTGATGGACTTTTCGCAATTTTATAACTAGATATTATTTTGGTATTATAGGTCGTATATTTGACTTAATTAAATGTAAAATTTTATTGAGTACATTCCTGAAAGAAGTAAAATATTGAACAAGAGAATATTAATTACTGTTGCGAATATCAGACAAAGCTGGTTTAGATTTATTAGTAGACGTTTATTTATTCAAAAGCTTTAAGATGGCACCAGGAATTTCGGAAATAAATAATAATAATAATAATAATAATAATAAAGATGTTTATTTATTCCAATGAAACAATTAAAAATATAAATATAAAATTGATAAAAGTATCGGTCTTAGAAAAAGCTCAAAAAGGCATTATTTATTCCACATCAAAATATTGTCTTTTCACAAATAAAGGTGAAACACTTGGCTTTTTTATCTGAGACAGTCCACGAAAACTTCAAGCCTAAGTACTAGTGTGTCGTGGGAGTCTGAAGAGAGAAAGAAAATGTGATCTATTGACACAGGATTTAAAGGACTGAAGATTGGGATGGGGCAGGGAAAAACGTCTGCAGACAATTTTGATCCATAATCTGGAGGTCCTTGCATACGTAACACGCCTTTTGTTGTTCTATTATAAACAATTAAGGATGATAATTATAGCGGTGAGGTCTTCAAAGCAAAATCCGTGCAAGTATCGATAGAAAATAAATAAGAGAGTTTTCTTGGGAGGACTGAGTTAATGATAAGTCGAATGGCTCTCATTTGGAGGTATTAGTTGGGAAACATAAAGAGTGTGTAATTAGGCATGGAAGAAATCGTTTTCTGACTCGGAAGAGAAAAACCAAGCTTTTAGCTGGCGATGTGGCTGATAAATCTAATTTAAATTTGGTATAGGTAATAAACAATATTATAAAGATAAATTGGAAAAATCTGAAACCAAATTCAGAAAAAATAGACATTTTATACCTTCTTGTACATTCTTTTTTATACGTTAGAACTATGTAATGTTTGAAACAAATGGTAAAACGGCAGCTTGTATGCAAGAAGTAGCATAGGGAGAGAGCGAGAAATTAACATAAGAGAGAGAGGTGGTATGTATCATAAGAGAGAGGAGAGAGCTAGTAAAAGCGAGAGAGAGGTAGCATAAGAGAGAGGTAGCATAAGAGAGAGGTGGCATAGGAGAGGTAGTAAAAAGGAGAGAGAAATCCGAATACATTCGAAAATATTCATTAAAACCAGTCATGGAACTTGATGAAAATCCATCGTTACAAGAAGGAGAAGCTCATTGTTTTTATCATTCTAAATCACCATGTATATGTGCACTTACTAATGTATACAATTTATATAATAATTATTTAATGATTGAATAAAACACATAAATGAAATAAAGTTTTTTATTTGATATAAATTAGGTTTCAAATATTTCTTCAATGATGTCTTGTGGAATAAACTGTTTTACTTCACCCAAATGCTCCTCAAATCCCATTTCCTTTATGGTTTGCAGAAAAGTTCTTATATCAAAAGTATGTAAATATATGTTACAGGCTTCTGCAGCTTTTTCATACTTTCTTTCCATATCCATGCATTCATCATATGTATAAAATCTTCCGAATCCATACTCGGCTTCATGGGCAGCATCAAATTTTAAGTTACTAAAGTCATGTGATAGATTCTCTATAGCGCTTGTTAGGTTATATGCTACTCGTTGAGATGTATATGCTAACCACATCTTGTATGAGTATGTGAGACTTAAAATAAGTTCAGAGCTTTAAATAATAATTTAGGATAGGAGGTGGGAGGAATAGGAGGTGGGAGGAATAAAAAGGAAAAATATATTTTAAAATTTTATTTTTCAATACGTCTTTACAAATTCACTACATGCGAACGTTTCTACATCCTCCACAACGCAATCAGAATGAACGTTTAATAATTCTAAAACACTACAAACATTTAAACTATTTTCCATAGGTGAAATAACATCATATACATTTTTTAACAAATCACCATTTTTTCATAACTACTATATATATTGAAATATTTGGAAAATTCCTGGTTTTTAAGATATCAAAACGATATTTGATTAAATTTGTCAAGTTCACTAATTCATTTATAGTATCACCAGCTAGGAATACTTCATTACCAACATCTTGTGTAATCTTAATTATTCTTGCAACACCAATAAACACAAAGTGATTCTCATAACCATTTCCCTTCATGGGTTGCCACGCGGTTAACATAAGAGAGAGATCAGAAGTATGAAAATATATGTTACAGGCTTCTGCAGCTTTTTCATACTTTCTTTCCATATCATATGTATAAAATCTTTCGAATCCATACTCGGCTTCATGGACAGCATCAAATTTTAAGTTACTAAAGTGTTGTGATAGATTATCTATAGCGCTTGTTAGGTTATATGCTACTCGTTGAGATGTATATGCTAACCACATCTTGTATGAGTATGTGACACTTAAAGTAAGTTCAGAGCTTTAAAAATTAATTTAGGAGGTGAGCGGAATAAAAAGAAAAATATACCTATACATTTTTATTTTCAATACAACTTTTTACAAATTCATTACATACGAATGTTTCTACATCCTCCAGAACACAATCTGAGTAAAAGTTTAATAATTCTAAAACACAGCAAACATTTAAACTATTTTCCATAGGTGAAATAACATCATATACATTTTTTAACAAATCGCCATTTTTCATAGAGATTCCACTAACTAAAATGTTGTAATATTTGGAAAATTCCTGGTTTTTTAAGATATCAACACGATATTTGATTAAATTTGCCAAGTTCACTAATTCATTTATGGTATCACCAGCAAGGAATACTTCATTACCTCCATCTTGTGTAATCTTAATTATTCTTGCATCACCAATAAACACAAAGTGAATCTCATAACCATTTCCCTTCATGGGTTGCCACCCGGTGCTGTTGGAATAAATGAAACTTAACATAATTCCTTGATTAGTAAAGAAGGAAATCCATTGATCTTCATTAAAAATCACATTTTGATTATATTTGTAGCCACAGATTTTAACAATAGGAATATATTTTCTCTCTAAGGAAAATCCAATGCTGACCCATTTGGATTTGGATTTGTTTATGTAGTAGATGGTTTCATTGATGAGAGCAGCATTGCGCTTCTTACTAAACTCTTGTTGGCTTGTTGGTTGATACATTTTCAGATGCTTGCTTGAAATAATGGTTGTAGAACTGTGGGTGAGTGCTTAAATAAGCAAGCGTGGTAGTGGGGATAATAAGCGTGGTAGTGGGGAGTAGTAAGAGTGGTGTGGGGATTTAAACACTAATCTTATAGATTTAAACATCATTTAGCGACTAACCATGAATGAGTGTAAGACAGAACTTTTTATCGACATTCAAGGATATAACAGTTCCTTTGGATACATTCCAAAAGAATTAGCGATTTATGATGGTATTCGTTGCTCAAATTATCTGTTTAAATCACCATTTCAAAAAAATATGTTATCTGCTCTCGATCTCAAAATGGTTAAATGGGGCGAAGAGTATCATGGACTAAAATGGGAATTTGGAAATATAGAACTTAATGAAATTGATAATATTTTAAAGCATGTGTTAGAAGTTTACCAATCGCCCAAAATTTACGTGAAAGGGAATGAAAAAATCAACTTCTTAAAAAAGTTTTTGGATGAAGATTTCATATACGCTATTCCCATTGCCCAAGAACCAAAATTAAGTAAATTTAAGAAAATTCCAGAATGTTATTTTCACAAAAATGTGAATCCATGGCATTGTGCATTAGCAAACGTAAAATTGTTATATAATTATAGGTATTGTTATGAATAAAAACCATTATTATATATATGTTTTTATTACTATTGAATTTTATTTATAATACAAATATACTTTGAATAATATATATCCTATTGAACATAAAAACACTACTAACAATATACTTAATAATACTAGACACACATTTGAATTACATTCTTCTATACAAGATTTTCTATACAACTGATTCCATTCCTGTGTCACTATTGAAGTTTTATTGAAATAATATAATCTTAACTTATACTGTACAATGGTAGATATGTTTTTTATTATTGAATTTTATTTATAATACAAATATACTTTGAATAATATATATCCTATTGAACATAGAAACACTACTAACAATATGCTTAATAATACTACACACACATTTGAAGTACATTCTTCTTCTATACAAGATTTTCTATACAACTGATTCCATTCCTGTGTCACTATTGAAGTTTTATTGAAATAATATAATCTTAACTTATACTGTACAATGGTAGAATCATTTATAATATTATCATCTATTTTGTGGGTAAATAAACCTTTATTTATATTCATTCTTTTCCATGTTGAAGGCCAACTATCATTATTTACATTATTAACAGATAGACAAATAAATGCTTCTCGAACATTATGATCAACTTGTATGAACAAAGTATTGTTAACGAATGCTGATAGAAATAGAACTCCTACTGGTAGCAGAGCCATTTTCAAAATAAAATATTTTTCCAGGGTTCTTATGTTTTATATTCGTCACGAACTAAATCTTTTAGAATATCAATTACATTATTAACTTGATCATCATCAGTCTTGGATTTCTCTTCCAAAATACTTATATGTTTGTGCCCCCAAGCTATGAAGTTCTAAATTGGATTAAATTTATTTATATTAAGCTCCAAATGTAATATTTTTTCCAACGCCCAACCTGAACCATTCTCCGCAAATATTGACATCTTTTCTTTTATTTCAGACAAA
Source organism: Philopedon plagiatum (assembly GCA_963971165.1). Taxonomy (NCBI): domain Eukaryota; kingdom Metazoa; phylum Arthropoda; class Insecta; order Coleoptera; family Curculionidae; genus Philopedon; species Philopedon plagiatum. The sequence goes on along the minus strand of OZ020189.1, from coordinate 53,997,600 downwards.
AATTTCTTGTAAATATCAGATAAATCTGTTATTGAAGTTATGATCTTATTTTTCGTATTAAACGATTTAGTTTCGATTGTCTCTTTTGTTTGTAAGAGATATTGTCCAAACAGTTCTACATTAATCTTAACACTTATATGATTAACTAACTCTTCGGAAAGTAAACTTACAAACTTTTGTTGTACTTCATCAAAAAACTCTTCAATGTCCACGTACTTTTTCGATGGAAGCAGCATGTAAGACACAATCCTGTTTTTAAACGCGGAAGTTAAAATTTTTACATTATCGTCACTTTTAAGTGCACTTTTATGTAGGTTTGACCGTAAATGCGCAGCAAGTTTATTTTTCACATACCAAGTATCACAATCTTTACATCGTGATAAAGTAAGTTTAGGTATTGGAGGTCTGTCTTCTATTTTAGCTTTTTTCATGGATACATCACATACCTGGGTATTAGCCTTTCTTTTTTTGCGAGAACAAGATGGCCTCATGGCACACGATTCTTTTTTATGTCTATACACGTTCGATTGATGAATAAAACTCTTGTTGCATTCACTGCACTGATACATCTTGAGAACTGAACAAAAAAGCAGAAAAGGTTGATATTTATTCAACAGTTCTTGGGATATTTTAAACTGGTCTCACAACACTTTGCACAATACTGTTTTTGCAAACTAAACAATTAATATAATATCAACGCTAACTAACCGCTGAGGATATATACGTAACAAGGAGAAGACACAACTGTATTATATCCAGCTGAAGATGCGACTGCAGAACGAGAAGCGAAGAGAGAATATAAAGAGAATCCGTCTGGGCGGGGCATGCCCATGCGCATCTCTATTGCGCAGTTGTAAAAAAACGAAAAATATAAAAAACGTTTTTTTTTTTTGAGCCGCCATTTTTTTTTTTGAGCCGCCATTTTTTTTTTTTTTGAGCCGCCATTTTTTTTTTTGAGCCGCCATTTTTTTTTTTTTTTTGAGCCGCCATTTTTTTTTTGAGCCGCCATTTTTTTTTTTTTTGGAGCCGCCATTTTTTTTTATATGCGCAGTAGACCAAAATGCGTACCACGCGCACATCGAGCGCGCCAGACATGCGCACGGAGTGTTAGGAGATATACTTTGGTGTGTACATTCCAACCCACCCACTTTTAAGAATATAACTCCAATAGTGAAGCCACAAATAAAAAATTTGTTGTTTTGGGCGGGTCTACCGCTCTACATATGGGGTCTGTATTGACCTGTGTATTGTTCGAATTAGTACAACACTTGCGTTTTAAACGCACTTACCCTTTTAAGTAACGCGCTGTAATACGATGAAATGAGTGAAGCTTTGTGTAATGATGTTTAACGATTTAGAGTGGGGGGATTTAGTGGTGGTGGGATGCTGTAAATCCATGGATTAATGAATAATACTTCTAATTATTTGTTTGACATTTATAAAACATTTATTAAAATACAGGTTTACTTTTGAACAAAAATAACAATATGTTTATCTACATTAGTCTACTTTATGTTTCTATTGCACATGAAACATGATTTCTGGGATACAGGAGGACCATCGAATTGTGTGCTCCAGTCAGGACGATTGTAATGTATAAAACATGGCAATTTAATTTGAAGATCAAAACTTGATTTATAAGACATTGGTAATTTTCCCCATACATCCAAGAGTTCCAAATGATCTGCATAATTAATTAGATATTCCAAAGGTAACATTTCTAGTTCATCTGTAGTAAAATCCTGCAAGGTTTTCTTTCCGCTTACATGACTAAACATTACATTTGCTGTTGGGCAAGACATAGTTTTTTGCTTCCAATTCTTGAACTTTCTTTCTCTGTTGAGTTCGAAACTTTTTTTTAGCACTCTTAGATAGATTGGGAGGTGGATTGATTATTATCAAATTGTTTTCTATGTACTCTTGTGGATTATAGCTTTCGCAATGTTCTGTGTCCCATGAATAATCAATAGGGACTGCTACAGACATCGTTGTGAATTGTGTTAAATACTGTAAATATTGAGAATTTATAGCAATAAAAGTGGTGTGGCGGGTAGGAGGAATGGATTTGATATAAGAGTGGTAGGATTTGGTAGTGTGAAGAGTGCGTGTTGTGGAATGGTTTTAATGGTGGGGTGAAGAGTGGGGGGATTTTGGTGGGGTGAAGAGTGGGGGGATTTTGGTAGTGTGAAGAGTGGGGGGATTTTGGTGGGGTGAAGAGTGGGGGATTTTGGTGGGGTGAAGAGTGGGGGGATTTGGTGGGGTGAAGAGTGGGGGGATTTGGTGGGGTGAAGAGTGGGGGGATTTGGTAGGGTGAAGAGTGGGGGGATTTTGGTAGTGTGAAGAGTGGGGGGATTTTGGTGGGGTGAAGAGTGGGGGGATTTGGTGGGGTAAAGAGTGGGGGGAATTTTTGGATATATATCCTGATATATCCTGGTCTGGTATGCCTGAAAACCATCTACTTACATAAAACAATATTCATAGAATTGACAACTTACTCCGTATCATGTGTTTCTTGCCAGTGGCGGGTTTCTCCGGTTTGAGAAAATTTAAGGGGCGATTGCTAGCTTATTATTGCGAAGCGCCATTTATGACTATTTCTCTTTAATCTGAATTCATATAAGGATTTACCGGTTTCAATATATGCAGTGAATTTCATAACACGCCGTATATACTTTTTTGTAAGATTGATAATAAAAAAGTAATTTTATTTTTGGCACCTCCTGTATATTCCAATCCTAATTCACTAAGATGAAAATGTTAACCCTAGTAGTTTTACAAAGACAGTTTACTTTTAAGTAATGATTTTGTGTCTTTTGGGCTTCACGTGGATTAGGACTTTTACATTTTTGAGCCACCCTCTATGTCTTAGATCAAATTTTTAAATGGAAATGCTATTTACTCACGATGCAGAACTTTTTATGAAGAATACCTTTTTCCCGTAAAGTCAAAAATAAAGTTCCCGATTTGTTAAGGTGGTTTCTGGATACGCTGCGTATAACTAATCGAAAGTTGTACAAAACGCATTCGTTCTAGAAGAAAACAAATGCATACTGCTCAATTTGCACAAAAAAACAACTTATTATTTGTAACACTACTTTCCATTTACTTTTTAGTTCACGCCTATAGAACGCAAACATTTTGACCTTGCAAAAAACAGTTTATTAGGTAAAACTTTACACGAAAAGGACTTTCAATATCTAAAAAGCCCGACAAAGTATATCAATCCGTTTCCGTCAAAGACCATTAATCGAAATTCCGACGAACACGTCTGCGCTTTGATTCCAGAATGCTATTCGATATCGAAATATTCTATTTGACGCAAAAAGACGATTCCCGTTCGTTGTCAGCTGATCGCGGATCGTCTAAAATAACATCGATTTTTTCGATACCGTTAGAGATCCCGTTTTGGTCGATTTCGAGAAGACAGTGATTTTTAGGTTAGAATTATTTGTTTTTGTAGGTTTTGCAAGTTTTTTCTTGTTTAAATTAACAACCATAATTAGTTACTGTGTCGTTTCTAACATTGTCACATGTGTGAAATATGTAAGAACTCCAATATAAAAAATTTATTTATTTAAAAAAAAAGACATTTTAGATTTTTCCAATTAAAATCGGATCCTTATGTTGTAGTAAAAGTTCGATTTTTACATTTCTTATAACAAAACAATAAACACTGTTCAGAAATGATCGTTTTTTCAACTGATTTTTTTAAAGTTTTGCAACAAAACAATCTTAGGTTACTCACTACGCATGCGTGCTATGGTTTCCGATAACGAAGAAAGCGATAGCATAAAAACCACATCGAATGAGCATACCGAATTGGTCGATATCGCTTTGAGTATCGAAAGCGTTAAGATAGCTATCGTATCGTGTGAAAGGGAGTCCCAGTGCTGGAGATATTGATATCAGCTTACTAACGTGCTAGGTCGGAAAGACCAAAAAACTATATTGGCAATATGGCACACATCAAAACTTTTAGTGGTTTTACATTACCTTATCAATTACCCTGTATGGTATGAAAATGTCGTTTCCATTGCAAAATCGCTTCTTGATGCTCAATCTGGGAAAGACGAGCTATCGATATCCGAAAACCTCTCTCAAAAAAGTTAAGTTGTTTAAACGTTATAGCAGTTTGAAAAGTCAAGTAAAAATTGCTTTTGCCGATTTTTTTTTTGTTGACCAGTTTACTATGCTCATTATTCCTGAGAGATGAAACTTTTAGCCTTTCAGCAAAGCACTACAACAATAATTGTCGTCATTAATTACTAGTTCTTATTATAACGGGCTAAAATATATGACAAAAAACCATCGGCTAGCTCTAATGTTACGGGGGTAGTATTACTAGTGGGGGGGGGGGGTATTAATTTTTAGTTCACTAATTACATACGCTAATGATCTTTTTAATGCACTTACCAAAATTAAGTGTACACTCTTTGACATTATTGATGTGGGCCACTAAAAACAGATCTAATTTCTCGCCACGTACAGTAATAGAACGTATCAAATAACCCACTGTCCAATAAATTAAAGCTCTTGTAAGTAAACTCAAAAATCAAATTATTATTATGTACGTGGTAATGAAATAATGATTCAAAGTAATTTAAATGTTTAATTTAAAAAAAAAGGGAAAAGAAATGCATCTTTAAATATGAATTGAATATAAAAAAGGAAAATGGAAACTTTAAGGGCTGTAGAGCCTTTTCAGGGCTAGGACGCTATCTTAAAATAGTTTTCTCTATAAAAAATTGATATTCTTAACATTTGAAATCAGTTTTCTTTACAAAAATGGTTATTCTTAATATTTGGCTTTTCATGGCACTTATAAACTAAGTACTTATCTTGACGGTGTTCTTTGTGAAACGCATTTCATCACTAATCTACCTTAAGGGGCACAAACAGGGACACACGTCCAAGAACTCTCCAAAGCAAAAGGGACAGTCAGTCTACGAAGCTCCGTGACTAGCTCTTGAAGGAACATCGCGCAAAGATGCATTGAGACAATCAATCACATACATAATTAATCAGGTATTTATGGCGATCAAATAATCAGACATTCAGGTCACCAGATAATTAGGTTATTGATGTCATTCAGTTGGGTCTTGCCTAACGGAACAATACGGTCAAACTCCAACACTTGAAATTATATGTCAGAACTCACGTCAGTTCAATTAGAGTCCCTAACAAAGATTCGTCTGTAAAACAGGCAAGGATGAAACTAGACTTTATTTAATGTTCTCTAAAAAGGGCTTCAAACGTGTACCCAACCGTCAGAGCATCAACTCCCCAGTCACAAACGTAAGCCAAAACAGTGTGATCGATACTCTCGCGAATCCACGCGATCCGTTTGAGCTACTTGGAAAAATCACAGTAACAGCACTTATCGTGACAATGAATAAGCGCTACGTTTGTATTGGATAATCCATATCAGACCGGCGCGCGGCGGCGGGAAGGGGGACTCCCCAACCCGTCAACTTATAATTCCATTTCAGTTTCAGTCAAGGTCTCACCCAACACAGGAGCCCAAGGCGAATCGTCCTTCTCTTGGACAATGCACCTTAAGTGTTTTGTTTGAATAAACTTTTGGAATTGGATTGAGTAGTCCGTTACTTTGTGATATTGCATTTTTATATAGAAATGTAGACGATTTACTTTGTTTAATATCATTTTATTTTTACAGAATAGTGACTGCAGTTTCGTAGTACTACTACATTATCAAAACTGATAATGAGTTTGATAATGTAGTAGTACTACGAAACTGCAGTCACTATTCTGTAAAAATAAAATAAAGTGATATTAAACAAACTTTTGGTTTTTTCAGTGAGCATACCTTTTCTGTAGATCTAAGGTACCCTAGCAGATATGTCGTCAGGCTTACCTTAGCACTAACGCTACTAGGTCATCTACGTAACTTTGAAGGTTCAGTTTTGCCGGAAGTTCGTCAATCACCTAGGACCAAACTAGGGGTAATGGAAGTCTATTTTGTAGGAGCTGCCTAGGTCCTTTCAGCGCCAAGCCTATAGCCTCAAATGCCTTTTAAATTTTTATTGTTAATGAATTTTTGTACTAATGTAACTAATTTCGAAAAGACGCACAATAATAAATCTCCTAATTTCTGTCTAATAGATGCCTAGTACGTAGGGCGTACCTAGGATCTCAACTAGAGGGGCAACTCATATTATTTTCGAAGAAGAAGGCGGGATGCGAATACGGTTTGGGAAGATCATAGACTATTTCTACTTCTGGAGGGAGGGGGGGGGGGGGCAGCTGCCCCGGAAGGGGGCGGGATGCGAGTTCGGTTTGCGAAGATCATAGACTATTTCTTCTTCTAAGGGGGAGGGGTAGCTGACCCCTGCCCCTCACTCGGTACGCCCTTGATAGGGTGATCTAAATAATTTGTGTCTCTAATCATCTATTGACATTATAGGATTCGCCTCACTTTTTCTAAACGCGGGTAAATTTAGACAAATTAAGTGATTTGTCATTCTGCGTCTGTTAAAAATGGACTTTAAGCTATCGCTTATCGTTGCGAAAATAAAAATTTGTTCTTGCAAAGACTATATATCTATTAAAACATTTAGTTTATCTATATAGAGTCAAAAACCATTTGATACGCTACTGACATTCTTAAAGCTCGCCTCTTTTACGTTCTGTGACCACTAGATCCCAAAGGAAAAAAGTTAGTAACGAATTTCTTCCTATCTCGCATGTAAAACGCCTTGATACAGTTCTTTTTGAGTACACGTATTTACCATTTACCAAAACTTCAAAGCTTGAAGTTGCAATAGTCTAAATTTCTATATAAAGATGTTTGTATTCTGGTGTTAGAGAAAAAGTTAAAGATATCTTTTCAAAAGAAAAAAGGCTAAACTAAATTTTTGAATTATAGAAGACAATTTGCCACGTCTTAATTTATTTGGGTTTTTAAATTTCAGATTTTTTAGGAACTTATTTATCATTTTCTACAGATCAAAGCAAAACAATTAAAAAAATTGGCACTGTTGCAAACATCCACAACGTTGTATTATAAATTATTATATCAATCTGTTATTTGTTTAACATATAAAACATATAACTTAAAGTTATTTATAGATTCGCAAGTCGATTAGCGCTACCAGCTATCACACAATTTTTAAGTTCATATAGGCTTTTTCACTATGATTGAATTTCATGGATTTAATACTCATATTTGAAATAAGATTAGATGGGTTTTGGTCAGCTTATGATTTTGACAAGTAATATATTTGAAGCATTTCTCATAATTAAGAAAATAGATCTGTGAACAAAGCAAATATGAGCCCCTCATTTTCCAAGTGATGTAAGTCCATCTTTTCAGTTTTTGGACAAATGCACCTAGGATACTAATAATAGACATTGTAAAACAGGGCGAGAACACTACAGACGACGGCAATACTGTAAGAATTTTTTTCGACATTACGAAAAATCCAGAGCAGTCACTGGATTGAACAAAAATGAAATTAAAAAATTTGCTGTAATTCTTCAAGCGCCTCCTTCGGGTCAAAACTTAAATGTTGATACTTTTCAAGAATATTTGACAGATACTGCAAAGTTTTATGTGTCATTATATAGTTGGTACTATATGCCATCAAGTGTTCATATGATATTAATACATGGGGAAGGAATTTGCGAGAACTTTTCTTATATTCCTATTGGACATTTATCTGAAGAGGCAGCAGAAGCTAGAAATAAAGAGTTTCATAAATTCCGAGATCATTACACGCGAAAGCGAGGACGGGCCGAGAATATTGAGGACATATTGCACAACTTGTTAATTTCTTCAGATCCCCTTATTTCCTTTATTAGACCGAAATATACTGCGAAAAAAATTTTCTGTTCCCAGAAACCAAAATATCATCAGTCTACAGCTCAGATTGTGAAAATTAGGTTAACTAAAGTGTTTTTTTATAATTATTGGTATTTAAGTTGCTTTAAACCGAAAACGGCATTTTTTTATTTATTTTGTGAAAACTAATTATATTTTTTAGCGACCGGTACCTAGTAAGGTACTACGTAGGTCTAAATTTGGTACAGTAATATCGTACTCAAATATATGTTTTTATATGCCACAATTTTTGCAAAACAGCAAAGTAAAGTACCAATGTCCACCAATTTTCGATTTCGGTACACTGTGCGCCGATTTGGCAACAAGCAAAGATGCAGTCGAAAATGAATAAGTGTGTTCACTTTTACGTTGGAAATACTTTGTATGCCTACAAATAGACTATATTATACCTACCTCTGCGGCTTGTAGAAAGGCTCTCAAAGCCTAAGAAAAGGTCACCGAGATAACGGATTCAAAATAATTGCTAAGCTAAGCACTACGGGCAGGTGTTCCAGGTATAAACTAAAGTAACTCACCAGAAACCGCTTGCTCTGATATTTTTATTGTCACAAATTAAATGCTGCTTGTTATATGATAAAAGCCTATCCCAGGAATGCAATGTAAGGTATTCTTAATAATTATCGTTTTAATGTTCTCTGATGGACTTTTCGCAATTTTATAACTAGATATTATTTTGGTATTATAGGTCGTATATTTGACTTAATTAAATGTAAAATTTTATTGAGTACATTCCTGAAAGAAGTAAAATATTGAACAAGAGAATATTAATTACTGTTGCGAATATCAGACAAAGCTGGTTTAGATTTATTAGTAGACGTTTATTTATTCAAAAGCTTTAAGATGGCACCAGGAATTTCGGAAATAAATAATAATAATAATAATAATAATAATAAAGATGTTTATTTATTCCAATGAAACAATTAAAAATATAAATATAAAATTGATAAAAGTAAAAATAAATCCAAAAAATGACAGTAGTATACTAGTTGACATAAATAGGTAAGATTTTGATTTATAAAAATCATTCTTCCAATCTTAACCCTAGTAAATAATTTTTGATATTATTTTTGAAAGTTATATAGCTTATGCCCCTTAGACTATAAGGAATATTATTATCAATAACGGAAGAGGTATATTTAAACGAAGACTTATACTTTTCAGTATGATATTTAGGTATTTCTATTGTATTCTGATTTCTAGTATTAACGTTATGAATATTATTCCTGAATTCATTTTTTCCAAATAAATATCTTGGTTTCTGAGTTAAAATTATTTTATATATAAAACAGGATATGTGGATTTCCCGTCTTTTTTCTAATTTAATTAAATTATGTTTGTCAAAAGTAGGTGATACGTGATCATATTTTTTTAGCCCTATCTAAAAACGAACACAGTTATTTTGAAGAATTTGTAATTTCTGTTTATCTTCGTTACTGATATTTTTGTGATAAATGATATCACAGTAATCTAATCCACAGAATGATTGAATCAACCAGTCTAAGTTTAGTATCGGTATTTAAGTAGTCCTTAAAGTTATATAAAATTCTTAGTTTGTAGTATGCTTTCTTAAATATATTTTTATATGTTCATTAAAATTAAGATACTGATCAAAAATTACGCCAAGAATTTTACCAAATTCGATTGAAGGTATCTGAAAACTATTGTTAAGAACAATTTTGAAATCAGAATTATTTTTTATTTTAGTGATTAGTGTTTTAGGACCAGTTAAAATTAAGTTTGTTTTATTTTCATTTATTTTTAATCCATTATAGTTTTTGAAATATTTAAAACATCCTCATTGATTAAGGAAATACTATTTTTCAAATCTGTGTACTTAATTGAGTGGTATATTTGAGTATCATCTACAAGAGCTAAACGATTGCCGTGTTTAATAGATAAATGAAAATCGAAAGTGTATATAATAAACAGATGGTTACGTAATCCGGAACTAGGTAAAAAACATATTATGAGAAATTACGTCACTGTCAACAAATCATCTAAGCGCCACAAAAATTGCCCAATTTTAGCTCATATTTATCCAGTGGGCACAGTAGACCATGATCTAGGGGCCCTACACTCTAAGGGGGTTTGCTCAGTGCCTTTTCGTGGGTTTCCTAAGATTTCATAACTTGAAAATAATTTTTTTTTCTGGAAATTAAATGTGTGTTTATCTCTTTCTACCTACCACCATTCTCAGTTTAATAACGTATTTCGTAAACTGATCCGGATCGATCCAATTTTTGGCAATCGAATATGGCCATCGGTCATCATGGGCTAGTAAACAATATTTTCATTTTCGTTGTTCATATTACGTTTCTTCGTTAAATATATTTAGCCTAAGAGTGTACAGCTAAGCTATAAGTTGTTCGTGTGCGAGTGTGGCTGCATAATTTCTTAACTAAATGGCGGATTTTGATTTTTTTACAATTCAGGAAACCTCAATCCTCAATCTGATGGTACCGAGTGGACGCAAGTTCATTTTAGTCAATCTCGTGTTTGTCGTAAAATTTTACATCTGATTCAGTAATCCTGCTTTTAATTCTTTGATTCCATACAATCGAGGAGAAAAAAAACATGATAGAGGGTGTCTTTACAAACTACAAAATCTAACCTATAATTTTTTTAAGACCTACGTTTGGCGGACTATCAGTCTATATAGTAAATACGTTATTATAGTATCAGAGCCGGTATCTTACCGGACTAGTAACATAATAGTATATTCTGTAACAAGGTTAGAATGAAAAAACTCGATACGAGTGGAAAATTCCGAACGCGAGCGCTAGCGAGCGTGAGGAACCACGAGTATTGAGTATTTTCATTCTAACTGAGTAACAGACTATATTTTCTCCACGACCAGAAAGTATGAATCAAATGAATGAATGTCAAATTCTGTATCTGATTCATTCGATTTTTCACTCATTATTTCATTTCAATTGAAGCTTTTCTGACAAAAATTATGACGCCGCCACCATTTGCATCTGTCACTGACAATTTTGAAATCCACGGAAATCTATGTCGTTTGGTTCGATTACAGAATATTCATACCGTACCTTGTTATGGAATGAAAATACATGCGAAACACATAAGAAGTAAGTGTTTCAGAATAAATATTCTAACTCAAGAGTAAGAATGTATATGTTCTATTATTAAAAATGATTTCGGAATTTCTACATTCTTTAATGGTTGTGGGGAAATAACTATTACGATATCGATAATAAAATTCTAAAAAATAAGCAATTTCCCCGACTTTATTAAATGCCAACTTTCTTTCTCTTTACATGCCCTCAGTTAATTCATAATAACTAAAACTAGCATTTCGTATTTATACTACTATAAAATTCAAAATTTTATTTCATGGTCCAGCTCTTAACATATAAAATTAATTGTATTTAAAGAGAAATTTTGACAGTAAACCACCTTTCTACTAACTCTACATTCGATGTCTACATTGATGGCACCGATAATAAAAAACAATATTTTATTGTAGAAATCAACGTAGGCGCGGCTGTTAAATTGTCGATGAACTTGTGAACATATTCTTAGGCTTCAAATACTACGCCCACGGTGTAGATCAACCTGTGTTCCGTAGTTGTATTGAGTGCTATTGAAGTTTGTTTAGACTGTTTAGCATACTTTAGATAGTGGCTAATGACATTATTGTATTGTGTATATAGATAGTAGTTCTCTAAAATGATCACTGCAAAGCTATCTAAAAATTATTAGTACAAAAAAAAAATCTAAAGTTTTATAAGGTTTTTACGGTGTAAGTAAAACAATCTGGTTTCATGATAAATATTCAGATTCCCTAAAAAGTTTTAAGATTTCGTACTGGTTTGAATTAAAGGTGGGCATACACGATGCACTTTACCGGAAGGCATCAGACCTTTCAGTTTGTAAACCGGAAGGTTAAACCTGTACTCTCGGCTGAAGCCGAGTTAATCGCTGGGTTTTTGTTCAGTTTTAGAGGAAGTATTAGAGAAAAGTTGTAGACATAGTATCCGAATATAATTTTACGTTAATAGGACTGGCAGTTGCTTTGTTGCCTAAAGAGAGATAAAGCGCAAACGTTCTAAATGGGCAAAACAGTGGTTAATAAATCGACACGTGTATTCCCATATGCACCTAATAAACGAATTACGACTGGAACCTGATGATTATAGAAATTATCTGCGTATGGACGAAAAATGCATATTAGACTTACTTTTTCTCAACAGTTCATGGTCATAAATATAGGAAGCCCAACAGATGAAAATACTAAAGCGATGTTACATAAACTTCTCCGCTCGAGCAACTTCTTTCTGCTTTCCTTAATTTTTTTCAGTTCTTTACGGTACTAAGCATATTATTATTGATTTTTTAACCGACGCACACTGGGGTATTAACATGAGGAAGCTGATCGAAAATAAAAAAGTCAAGTGTGCGCTGCATTCCCCAAAAATACATTAATGACAAGTTGGAACATATCTGTTTAAAATCGCGTTGCCGTTTACTTATTTATCTTCATTATTTTTGGTTGATATGAGATCTCGAATTTGCAGCTTATCGGAAATCACAGTTAAATGTTTAATATTTACGTGTGAAAATATAAATTTTTATCGTAAACGTGTTCCTTCTCTGTGGAGCTTTTTTTCCTGATTCAATATGGATCAGCAACCTGCAGGTACGTATTATACAAAAATACATTATTTTTCCAGAAACTGCCTTTATTAGTATTATCTTTTTCCGATGGAATGTTGGAGGTTCAAGAAATTATGTGAAAAATATAAAGTTTCAGTTCCTGGTAGAGTTTTAGTGAACTATTTCTCGGAATTCAGCAAAGATTCTAGATGCTCGTTACTCGGTCAACAATAGGCTTCAATTTGGAGAAACAAATGCCTGCTACTTTTTGCTAATTTTTTGTCAAAATGGGAAAAACTGTTTTAGTGTCTCTAGGAATTTAGCCATAAATTCGTACGTTTTGATCCTACGGGCAGTTTTTTTTTTGTACAGGAGCACATGAAGATGTTCTAGAAATTATAGTAGAAAATTTGTTTAATCGCATAAAAAAACTTAGCGATGATCAAGAATTTGAAAACCTCCGGACCTATATTCAAAACGAAACCAAAACTGCCCAAAGAAGATTTACCATTCCTGACTTCAAAATTGAATGTTTTTAAATTTAGGCTGAGAAAGAAATGGGTCGAATCTTCCAGAATAAAATCAAAATTTTTAAAAAAGAACTGACAGTGGCTTCAAAGTTTTATAGAATTTAGAGTATATCCTTGCGAAATTCATCAAAACATAATATCTAAACGAGGTCGTCGAACTGTACGTTTTGAAGAAAGGTCAGATTGTGTCAAACTTTTTAAAAAAGAACTGACAGTGGCTTCAAAGTTTTATGGAATTTAGAGTATATCCTTGTGAAATTCATCAAAACATAATATCTAAACGAGGTCGTCCAACTGTACGTTTTGAAGAAAGTTCAGATTGTGTCAAAAGAATGAAAACGATTTCTTTGGGAATGCTCTGTTGATATGTTGGCCTACTCGACCCAAATGAAATTTACATCACCAGGTAATATGCAGGCGTCTAAAATCCTTAAAGAAATTTCAAGTGACCCTGAAAGAGCAAACATTTATAGCGAGGCAGTTAAAAAAACATGAAGGTAAGGGAATTCAGATTCAATCCCTCATTCCCTCAACTTTTTCTTTCAATGGTCAAAGATATAATATCTGTCATACTCTAGCTTTTACAATGATAGATGGTAAAATTTGTACCGCCACACACAGGCGAAAAATCGATAAAAGTCGGACAAAACCTACACGTTATTAATTGTTGAACAAAATATTTTTAATATTACCTTTAAACCCTATTTGACTAAAAAAAATATTTTAAGCCTAATTAAATTGAACCATATCTCATGGTAATGACATTATTAGGATTATGTACCAAGAACAGTGCAAAAAAGTCGGCGCCAACGAAAAAACTTCTCTAATATTGATTTCTCAGAAAGTGCGATTCTTGATAAAAGTTAGTGTATAAGACAAAATAAATTTTGATAGGTAAATTTTATGTAAAATATACAAGGAAGCCAAAAGATTAAAAACTGTAGCTCTAAAAATCAATAAAATAAGTATTTTTTTAGAAAGCAGAATTAGATTACTTCTTTGTATTTTCTTGTTCTATTTTAAATATTATTGGTTTTTAGTAGTTATTTTTTTTTATTTTTGCGTCTCCATGTGTATATCACAATCTAGTGCTACGTTAAAATGATTTTTGTACCTTTATTAAGGATAGAATTTTCGGAAAAAACAATAATAATGTTAGTTTCCCATTATGATCCAAAACAATTTAAACCTAATATCAGGTAGCTTTGTTACTGAATATCAGGTAGTTTTGTTACTCCGTACGTTCGGTGTACAGACTATAGGTAACTATTTTATTAAGTAGCCAGTTCCTGATTATTATTCATTCTACCCCTTTGCGCGAGTAATTAGACGTGTGGTCATTTGCACAACCAAATTTAAGGCTTACTTAAGCTAAGTATAGTTTTAAATGCTATTACGTAATTTATTACTGATTCAAAATAAACGTATTTATAACTATGCTTGCCATAAGTTTGGTGGTACAAACGACCATTAGTCTATTAAATCATTTTAAAATTAAAATTAATTGTAGTAAAAAAAATAAGTATTGTAATAAAAAGGCAATACTGGTTTAAACATTTTATTCGTCAACTTGACCTATACTTGACCTAACCTAATAAAATATACCCCAATATTTAACCGGCTATAAGACCTATCTTTTGGTAAAAGTCCAATTAAAATCTATTTTTAGTAGTTTTAAGTGATGCCGGAACAAAGACACAAACAGACAGACAAACATTCTAAAAACTGTTGCTTTTGGTTCAGAACACCTTAAATAGACGATAGAAACCCCTTTTTTACAATTCTGCTTTATGGACAGATTTTTCATTTGGAACAACTTTATTAATAGTCCAGATTAGAGCAAACATAACTGTATAAATGCGCCATTTTTGTTAACGGTCGCACTTGGTCGCATAAAATCATTGTTTTATTTGCAAAACAAGACTTCAGGCTTACGTCTAATCAAAGTTTTAAACTGGAATCTGACCGTATTGTTAACTTTATCCCCATGTAAAGGTAAATAATAAGATAAAAATACAAACAACTGTGCTACTTGGCCAGTTACCATAACCGTTATCCTCCTATTAATTTTATAAACAAAAAACGAAATTCATTGTAAACATACAAATTATCCCAAAAGTTTTAATAAAATAATCCACGAAAAACACCAACATGCATATAAACAAAATAGCACTTTATCTTCCGTAACTCATACGCTCTCCAAGAAACCGTTCTTCGCACTAACGTAGCGAAGTAACGGGGGGTCTCGCAGTGCTCGCGCGCACAGGTACCATAGATTGGTCATTAAGGTAGAGGTCCAAGGCCTAATTTTTGTATTCTAGGAACTTTTTGAAAATAGGGTTCTGTCCGACTTTTATCGATTTTTCGCCTGTGTGCGCCATTCCTAACAATAAATCAGCACAGCGTTGCTATGTATGTGACTTGACATGTAAAGATTTTAACAACATCGAAAAGTGCTTGCAGGTAGATACTAAAGAAGAAACGTTGCACACCTGGATCAGGTTTATGGAATGCCTAGCCTACTACATCTTTCATATAAGATTGATATAAAAAATACCAGGCTCGTGAGCCTCACGAAAAGACATACTTGCAAGGCGCATGCAAGAAATTCAAGCCGATGTCAGAAGAGTGTTGAGTCTTTCTGTAGATAAGCCCAAACAGGGGTTTGGGAACACAAATAGCGGTAATACGGCCAGACGCATTTTCGAGAATGAAAAAGAGTCTGGACTTGATTAAAATCTGATACACAGAATTCACGTGATTTTGAGAACGGTTTTGACATTACCACAAACAAATTTAACGAATTCTGCCATGACATTGCAAAGCTATATGTAGGAAAATACTCCTGATATATGATGCCACCTACTGTTCACAAAATTCTCATACTTGGCCCTTAAATTATTGCTATTGCCTTACTACCTATAGGCCAACTGAGCCAAGAAGCCCCCCCCCCCGTAATAAGGACATTAAACGCTATAGAGAGGGTCATTCCAGAAAATGCCCTCGTTTAGATACCAACAAAGATATCCTTACTCATGTGCTCATCTCTTCAGACCCTCTAATTACCAGTCTTAGAAAAGTGCCACCAAAGACATTTAAGAAGTTTCCTATAGAAGTTCAACATTTACTCAAACCCCCAAAAGAACCAGCATAATCAGACATTTCAGATTGCCTTACCAATTCTAGTTCAGAATCGGACATACCTTTCTCAGACTGAATAATTTCACAATGTGAAAATCAGTCGGATCAAAACAGTATTTGAATCATCTAGCATTTTCTTCTTGATAACGCTTTTCAATCATTGTAGTTTCTCTTTTTGTTGTAGCATTGAAGTTGTAAGTATTGAAACCAATACCTATTTTTTCCGATTTAAATTATAAATTAAGTTATTTGTTGTTACTGTATTATAAATGTTAACCGAGATGTTACCAGCTTATTCTTTAAATTTAATAAACCTACTTTTTTTACTTATATCTAAGTGCCATAGTTTCCATCAATACCTTGAGAGTCTACAAAAATTTAAATAAAAAACTTTTCGATCAACAATCAGTGTGAAATACCCCACTGTGCGCCGTATCTTTTATTGTCCCTGGAGGACACCCAATTTGGTTTTAGACCGAATAAAGGCGTTAATGATGTTATCTTCATATTAAGACAAATCGGAGAAAAAGCTAAAAGAGAGGGAAGAAATGTACATGTCTGCTTTATAGAAATAGAAAAGACCTTTGATAAAATTAAAAGAGAGGATGTATGGAGTATTTTGAGACAGAGAGAAACTCCCGAAACACTAATAAATGGAATACAAAGCCTCTACCGAAAAATAATCAACTACGTAAGATCAAGACAAGAGATATCAAATAATTTCGAAACAACTATGGGAGTAAGACAGTGATGTATATTGAGCCCGATTCTAATTACCATAGCACTAGATGACGCAGTAAAAGAAGCAAAGAAGGAAGCCAAACCTTATGAGATCGGTCACTGGAAGATGAAAAAAGTCGAATTAACAGAATTATGCTACGCGGATGATATGGTATTAGGTAATATCTAAAGACGAAATAACTCTAAACAGAAATCTAGAAACTGTGGCGTACTTTTAAGGGAAAACTTATTTTTCCTCAGAAAGGTACCCACTTGCGTACGGCAGCTCTTCGTCGGTAGAACAGATGGTCATCGGCTAGGAACACTTACGCTTTTTAAAGGCGCCACTCAGTTTTTCCTTTAATGGATTCGTTTCAGAGCTTCTGAACTGAGAAACCAAGCTCTTTTAGGATTAATAGTTAGTAATAAATAAATAAATAGACTACCTGAGATTAGCTTCAATCAATTTAATTAGCGAATTGTGCCAAAGGAGGAACAAAAAATATGTTTATAAAGACCAAATAACATAGTTTAAAAATGCATTTGTTCTGACAAAAATAAATATAATGCAGTGAAGCCAAAATTCCCGAGTTATAGTAATATATACATAACCCCTATCTTTGGCCAAAGATTACCCCAATGATATGTACATTTATGTACAAAAATATATTTAAAATTCGCATGTGAATTTAATTTTAAAATAATTA
Organism: Philopedon plagiatum; assembly: GCA_963971165.1. Lineage (NCBI taxonomy): Eukaryota > Metazoa > Arthropoda > Insecta > Coleoptera > Curculionidae > Philopedon > Philopedon plagiatum. The sequence continues at coordinate 53,980,024 of OZ020189.1, read as the reverse complement.
GAAGGCTAGCTTCCACAGGTAATAATGTAAAGAGTAACGAATGAATTTACGAAACTATGAAGATATCAAGAAAGTTATAGTATAAAAAATATTAAAGTTATTGGATAAAAAAACGCAATTAAAGGAAAATGGAATAGACTGGCCTTAGGTTCTGGCGGGAGCTTCTAGAGTGTCCCATGCATCCTGTGAAACAGACAATTGTTGGTGGCTAAATGTTAGGCCGCCAATCCTGGTTACTACGGACAGCTACATCCCTAATAGTTTATGAGAAAAGTGGAGGAAAACGTGCTGTGAAACGTGGACACCTCTCTAGCGCCTCTCTAACACCCTATCTAACGCCTCTCTAAAACCCTCTAGGTTGAGGGGATCTGCCTTACTATGCACATGGCGAATAAGAAATTAAAACGGGACTTCTCCCAGGAAGAACAATCATGAATCGGCAAAAAGACAATAATATGTATGTAAGTAATCAGACACTACTTCACATTACAATAATTGGTGCATAAAATAGCACTATAAAGGCAAAAAAACTTCAGTCAGAAAAATCATGACTCCTCACACGATTAGCAAAATCGGAGTGTTTCGAAAAACGCTGGTACGTCGATCTACGAGTACCACGCATGGATACTAGACGACATCTCGTCTAGTACCGGTAAACAATATTAACCGGTGGTAACGGCAACCGGTAAACATATTTTGGAAGTTGGCGAATGCGATGGATCATGGAAATTTACAAAAATATTAAGAACTAATAAGGGTAATAGTGGTTAAAGATTTAACCGCTACACTGCCCCTCTCCAAAAGAAAAAATTAAAGACTACAAAGTGGATTTTACATTTTTTAACATTCATACTATAATATGATATGTGAGGTAAATTATTAACAGCTTACGATAATCTAATAATAAAAAATATAAGTAACCTTAGAACTTACGAAAACATATACAAAAACTGCAGTGGACAAAATAGTGTTGTCAAAATTTTAGTATTGATAACTCTCGCGTATCACTCGCCCCCAGGGGAGATTACAGTCGGTAGGTCACTATCGGTAGGTCACAAATCAGGTAAGGTCACTAAATTGGTAAGTCCACTAACATCTGACAACTATTTGCCTAGCACTATTATTACTACCAACACTCACTAATAATTTCATATCAGCTAATTCAATATATTTACAACTAAATCTATTTACAGCCTATAAGAAAGTAGAAACATCACTTATAGTAGACAAACCATCGGTTATAAGAAACTGAAATAACCTAAAATGATTTAGTATTTAAAATTTCTCACGGTATATAAACCAAACTATTTAAGTTAATTACTAGAAAAATAGTACCGATAATTTTTAAGTGTCAAGCAAGGTCTAATGAAACTGAAGTTGCGGCAAGGTGCCCGCGTGCACCAGCCCACTACACTTGCACAAGATTTTGACACTGAACCACGCCAAGGCGAGGTGAGTTACGCTAAGGCATTCTTAGCGGAGTTTTGCCCTAGGCAAATAACTAAGCCAAAACGCAAAAGAAAAAAGATAAGGTAAGTAAATTGAAGATAAGGCACGGTAATTTTGACCAAGTTATAACTTCAATCAAAATTTACTTTAGAAATTTTTAGGTAGAAAATAAAGGTAAGAACTTATGAGGAAAGAGATCTTTGGGTATCTTCTATATCCTCAGAATGTCCATGGTAAGGCAATAAATCTTTAACGTGCCACTTGCCTACTTTAGAACCGTCTAGGTTTTTTAATTCATAGACCAAGGGAGATAATTTTTTAGAGACAAGAGATAAGATATGTTTAGGACTAAGTTTTGCAGCAAATTTGTTCGCAGCATTAGATAACATCTTGTTCGGACGCCATACTTTTTCATCTACATTAAAACAGACATCCCGTTTCCGGAGATTATAGGACTTAGAATTCCTTTCAAATGCAGAATGCAGTTTCTGGCGTATTTCTGCGAACAGATTACGAAACTCAGTTAAATTTTCGGCGTAGGTATTCCTATCACCAGGCAATATTTCGGAAGATTGGTCTTGGGGAGGATGATCATAATAATCACCAGATAAAGGAACATGTCGCCCAAACATTAAATATGAAGGAGGAAAACCAGTTACTTCGTGAACTGCAGTATTAATAGCCTGCCTAATTTCAGCAATATGTAGATCCCAATCTTCATGTTTATCCACGTAACATCTGATATCAGTAGTTATAGTTTTGTTGTTTCTTTCCACAAAATTGCATTGTGGTGAGTAAAACGGAGTAAACCACTGTTTGACGTGATATTTTTCACATAGACTTTTAAGGTTATGACTAGAAAAATTGGTTGCGTTGTCACAGAGAAGGATCTGAGGCACACCAAATATAAGAAAAATCTGATTTTCTAAGAGATCTACAATAAGATTAGACTTAGGATGTTTAAGAGGAAAAGTAAAAGTGTATTTCGAAAACCAATCAGCAGCTACTAGCAACCATTTATTGCCTCTTTTTGAGCGTGGAAAGGGACCAATAAAATCTAAAGAAATAATCTGACCATGTAAGTCAACAATTTTTTCCTTTCCCATGGTACCAATCTTAGGTAAGTTTGAATGTTTCTGCGCACCGCACACCAAACATTTACGAATAAACTTTAAAATTTGTGACCTCATCTGAGGCCAATAGTACAATTCTTGAACACGAAACAAAGTCTTCCGAAAACCAAAATGTCCACTGGTTGGAGGATTATAACAATTTTCGATGACCTTATCCCTCTGAGGTTTTGGAATCAAGCGTTTCCATTCCTGTTTATTAAAAGAATAAGAGGAATGACAAGGTATAAATTTTTGGACTAAATCACCTTCAATCCGCCATTGGGGATACTTTTCAGGCATTTTACGAATATTGTCACGAAGAGAGATATACCAGGGATCAAGAGATGAGAAATCAACAGATAAGGAAGATACGTGTAAAGGTAGTGTTTGTGAGGTAGATGGACTGTTCATGTCCATATTATCTGGGAGAGAATAAGGTATACGACTTAAGGCAACTGGGACAATGTGCATTGAGCCTTTTCTATGCTGTAAATCAAAAGTGTGCTGCCTTAATCTAAGCAACCAGCGACTAAGTTTACCAGAGGGAGTTTTAAGATTATTAAGCCAAAGCAAACTGAAATGATCGGTGATTACGGTAAAACGCGTACCTTCTACCCAAGGTCTAAATTTTTCGATGCAGAATATAACTGCCAAACATTCCCGTTCGGTCACCGAATAATTTCTTTCTGCTCTGGACAAAGAACGGCTTGCATAAGCTATGACTTTTTCTTCTCCGTCTATAAACTGAGTCAACATTCCTCCAATACCAACATCGGAAGCGTCTGACTGAACATAGAATTTTTGACTGAAATCTGGTTGAGCTAGAATAGGTGCACTTACTAATTTTTGCTTGATACACAAAAACGCGGCTTCAGCTTCGCCGTTCCAACTGATAACTTCTTTTTTCTTTTTGCCTTTAAGAAGTGAATTTAAGGTACTTACAAGGGACGATAAATCTTTGATAAACCTGCGATACCATGAACACATTCCTATGAAACGCTTAACTTCAGTCGAAGTGCGGGGACGTGGATAATTCAACATACAATCAACCTTACAAGGGTCGGTGGCTAAAGAATTATTTCCAACAATAAAACCTAGGTACTTTAAAGATGTCTTAAAAAATTGACATTTTTCAAGGTTAATAGTAAGGCCTGCATCCTTTAGTAAATTTTTTGCAGTTATCAGTAACTCAATATGGTGTTCCCAAGTAGGAGAACAAAGTAAAATATCGTCTAGATAAGAGAATATATACGGTTCGTACTTAGGTCCAAAAATTGAATCTACCAACCTTTGTTGAGTTTGCGCAGCATTGCACAAGCCAAAAGGAACTACAGTAAATTGAAAATGTCCTCGACCAATTATAGAAAAAGCGGTTTTCTCTTTAGATGCGTCATCCAAAGAATTTGCCAAAATGCTTTTCGCAGATCTATAGAGGAAATAAACTTGGCATTACGCAAGTTATTTAAGATACGATCTACCTGAGCCAAAGGAAAACTATCATGTTTAGTCAATTTATTCAAAAAACGTCCATCAAAACAAAATCTATATTCACCGTTTGGTTTTTTAACTAATAAGGTTGGAGAACTCCAAGGACTTTGTGATTCTTCAACTACACCTAATTTAATCATAGAGTCTAACTCTTTGTTTAGAATTTCTTGCATGTACGGAGAAAGTAGATAAGGTTTCTTTTTAAAAGGGGGTTTATCACCGGTATCTATATTTAGTTTGATTTTATTTGTTCTCCCTAACTTATCGTTACTATCAATTTCTTTAAAGGAATCTAAAACTTTTTGGGCTTCTATTTTTTGAGTAGGAGATAAATCGTCTACAGTGCAAAGTTGAGGAATACAAAATTTATTTGTTATTGTAGAAGTAGTACTTATTTCTATTTCATTACTATGAATAAACCAACTATTATTTTTGAAGTCCATTACTACATTAAACTGTTTTGCAAAATCAATCCCAAAAATAAATGCATGCTTTACAGAAGGTACAATTAAAACTTTGATTATTTTACAACAATCATTAATAAAAATAGGCAAAGCAGAGACACCAACAACTTTTTGCTGTGTACCGTCTGCTGTGCGAACATTAGAATCTACTACTGACTGAATCTTAATTTTTAATTTTTTCAAAATTTTTATTCCACTTGATCCAACAATAGAAGAGTTAGCTCCAGAATCTAATAAAACTGTGATAACTTGATCATAAAGACAAACTGAGATATAAGCTCTGTTATCATTAACTTTGTTAATAAATAGAGGTAGTATTTCGTTACTTGTTTTAAGTGTTTTAAAAAAATTAGAGATATATATATATAAATGTCAGACCAAAATAAGCCCTTAATATTCAGAATAAACCGTGCCCTTAAGACGATACATTTCCCATTTAAATTAAATGGGATTTTGCCACTTTTTACAATTAAATTTTTTTTTCTCGGACAAGATGACTTATAGCAATGAGACATACATATTCTCATATCAAATTGAACGCTCTACAAAAAAGGTCTCTTATAATTTTTCGATTAATTCACTCCTTCAAAAGTTATTCAAGGTACTAAATGCGACTTAGCGCGCTTGCGTGAATAGAAAATCCGTGTGTTGGCGGGAATGCTTGTACTGTAATTTTGAGTCACTTACTGTATTGAAGGGAAATTTCATGAAAGTATACAAAAATTTATGTAATTCAATAAACATTAGTTGACTGCGTGTTATAAATGAATGGTCTCAAAAATGATTCAAACTAGAACCAGCTACCTGTTATGCGGTATATTATTTTCCATGTTTAAAATTTTTTTACCCTAATACCATCAGAATTATCTATTTTGAGAAATAACCTAATAACTTTTATCAAACTTATAATCACTTTGCCGTAAAAGTAAAAAAATCTGAAAATTTACATAGAGTTCAAATTTCACCTTGAATATCTTTTGAAGGAGTGATTTAATCGAAAAATTATAAGAGACCTTTTTTGTAGAGCGTTCAATTTTCTATAAGAATATGTATGTCCCATTGCTATAAGTCATCTTGTCCGAGAAAAAAAAATTTAATTGTAAAAAGTGGCAAAATCCCATGTAATTTAAATGGGAAATGTATCGTCTTAAGGGCACGGTTTATTCTGAATATTAAGGGCTTATTTTGGTCTGACATTTTTTTTTAGACGATAAACTAAAAATTTAGGGGGCGTCGCAAGAAAAAAAATCAACTTGGGAAATAACGGACACCCTAATATATATAAGCCATTTGTTCCAATCAGATTTATCAAAATAGGATTTTGTGGTTAACTTTCCATCAAAGTACCGACCACGGGCAGTGCTTGATGGCCTATTTAGTTTTTTGAACAATTTTTACAAGAATTAGTCTTTACATTGGGCTCGCCGCAGCGATAACAAAATATTTTTCTTTTTTCCGAACACGAATTATAGGGATGATTAGGTAACCGACAATTGAAACAAATACTTTTATTCTTAGATATAGATTGAGATTCCTTGTTATCCAAAGCATCAGAAGGTTTATCTACATTTTCTGATTTCTTAAATTTCCTACCAGCATTAGACGTATTTTGGTTATCAAAACGAGAAGATTTTTTATTAAAGAATTAGTCTTTAGGTACATTGGGCTCGCCGCAGCGATAACAATAGTATATTGTACAACGAGCATGGAATGACATGCATTTCCTACGAGTATGACGTTTGCAGCACGATGCCGCAGGCGAGTGCTGCAAATCATACGAGTAGGAAATGGTCATTCCATGCGAGTTTTACACTATACTTTTTCTACGAATGTTACTGTTAATAAAATGGGATTAGTAATATTTTTCTTTTTAAGATGTCAAAAAATGTCAATGAAATTATAAAATTTTGACGCGGCACCTGTCAACGCCACCTTTGTAAAAAATACACGTGCACAAAGTGAACTTTGTAGTTCAATCACCATGGTGATTGAAGCACAATGAATAGGTGTAAACCACAATGTACCTTGTTCTGAATCTATTATTGAACATACAATACAGGTTTTTATTGACATGAGTAGAAAAAATATTTTTCTTTTTTCCGTACACGAATTATAGGTATGATTAGGTAACCGACAATTGAAAGAAATAATTTTATTCTTAGATATAGATTGAGATTCCTTGTTATCCAAAGCATCAGAAGGTTTATCTACATTTTCTGATTTCTTAAATTTCCTATCAGCATTAGACGTATTTTGGTTATCAAAACGAGAAGATTTTTTATTAAAATTTTTATAAGTACTTCGAGTGTCACGTTGTCGTGAACCACTTTGTTGATCCGAATCCGATAAATAAAATAATTGAGGTACTTTTTTAGAAGTAGTCTTGGAAGCTTCTTCCAATCTTTTACACAAAATAGATAATTCATTGACAGTATCAATAGAATGTAAGGCAAGTTGATTGATATATTCAGGTAATAAATTTTTTCGAATATATTTCACCTTAGTGACCTCCGCTGGAGACGTAGATAAGCGACAAAATAAGTTTTCTAAATGCGCCATAAAAATAGTTACTGATTCATTTCGCTTCTGTTTTCTCTGTCTTATTTGTTCCCAGACATCGTCGTCTGCATAAGGAGGTAAAAAATCTTTCTTTAAACGAGATATTAAAGAAGGCCAATCTGTAATACTAGATTTAATGCTGCGGTACCATATGAACGCATCACCAACAAAAAATTCAACAGCTGAGTTAATTAATTCATTTTCTGAAACATCATGAGCCTGAGCAAGATCAGAAACTCTTTCTAAGAAGTAAAGAACACTTTTTGTATCCCCATTAAATTTAATTCCCCAAGAAGATATTGGTTGCTTACTAGCTGTACATGTGACAACAGGATTAACATTAACTATCGGTGGAGAGGTGTAAGATTAATTAAATTAGGAATTGATGAGGGCGACTCCTCCGAAACTTTTTCATCTAAATCTGACTCTACTTTAAGACACGTTGCATAAGATTCGTTACGAAATTTAATTGCATCGCTATCATCGACTTCCGGAATTTTGATTCTTTTTATTCGGCCGCATAAATGGGCTAATCTTGACTTAACGCGAAGGTAAGTACTATCGGTAGCACTTCCTTCAAAATCTGAAATAACATTTTCAATAGATGCAATACTTTTGTTTATTTCTGCTCGTTCGGTTCTAAAATCGGGTATATACGCTTCCATACAAATCTGACTTCCAGGTATCTGAATTTCTTTTTTTTAAGAGTCTAGACAAAATTTTTCTTTTTTCTACCACGTTACGGTCGGTATAAACAGACCTAATATTTAGTTCATAATCGAGTTCATAATCTAAGAGGTGATTAATTTGAAATTTATCAACTGTGGCAGCCATATTTAAAATTTTTCTTTTCAGATAAGTATTCCAAAAAACTTCTTAAAAAATTTTAATTAACGTTAGGAATTAAATAATTCAAGTATGTTATAAAAGACTACAAAAAAACAAATTAAAAATATTTGGACAACCGGTATATAATTTTTAAAGCCAACCTGTATAGTTGCTTATGTAAGGATCACGTTTGAGACAACCTGTACGTAAATTAAAATTTGGTCAGGCAAAAGCAAGTTTTTTTTTTGTTTTTAGGTAACAATTGAAATCTGAAATAACCGGTAACTGCTTAAAACTTTTTAATTATAAATCTTAAATACTGGTTTTAATTTTGAAATAATGTTTTATTCTATTCAAATAAAATGCATTCGGTAAATAATATAAAATATTATTTTACTACAGTGTTCGTCAAGACGTATACATTTCCAACAAATATGCTTTTTTGTATCGGTAAAGGAATGCAAGAAAAAATGGTTTGGCCAAACAACTCAAGGACGCGACGCGACGTTCGCAGTTATCAATTCAGCAAATATCTAATTTTATTTGAAAATGAGGGGAAACAAAATTTTAAAATAATTTTTAGAGAATCAAAATTTTTATTAATAAATAATTGGCCAAAATATTAATCAATATTAAAATCTCTATAATTAATAAATGATATACACCATTGTTTGTGTGTAGGTATGAGTATTTTTATAAGACAGAAAAAGACAGAAAGAGAATCAGTAAAAATACATATTGCGAATAGTCAGTTTTTGGGGAAAATATAAAAATTTATGGATAAACAAGCCTGAAAGAAAATTTGAAAATTTAGAAAAAATGTTATGGGGTTTTGAAATTAATCTCAGTAGAAAAAATACAAAAAATAAAATCAAAGCGTAAGCACTCAAGCCCCACGCCTATGGGCGCTATTTTATGTGGCGTACGTTTAAGGGAAAACTTAGTTTTCCTCAGAAAGGTACCCACTTGCGTACGGCAGCTCTTCGTCGGTAGAACAGATGGTCATCGGCTAGGAACACTTACGCTTTTTAAAGGCGCCACTCAGTTTTTCCTTTAATGGATTCGTTTCAGAGCTTCTGAACTGAGAAACCAAGCTCTTTTACGATTAATAGTTAGTAATAAATAAATAAATAAATAGACTACCTGAGATTAGTTTCAATCAATTTAATTAGCGAATTGTGCCAAAGGAGGAACAAAAAATATGTTTTTCTACGATCGTGCAAAAAGTTAGTACTTTTTGCACTATTTACTGTGCCAAAAGCTTAATTTTTTGCACTAGTGCAAAAAGTAACTTATTTTTTGCACTAGTGCAAAAAACACTTTGATACCCTAATGAATACGAGTATATTAAAGATAAAAAATTTTTCTTGTATATTTGAGTATACGTATCAACGTGGCAACTATAGACACATAGGTACTATTTAATATTCCTCAAAACACCAGTGTTTAATATTAAAAAGATAAAAAAGCTTTACTCCAATTTTAAGTAATCCAAATTGTGCCACTAACAAAACCATATTATTCATAGTAACCTATGGATGGTGTTTGACAGTGACAATTTCCGTAATTAATTTCAAGTTGTCAGTTTAAAACTTAAATTTAATGCATAAATAAAATACGAGCTAGTGTGAATTTAAATCGTAAAAATGTCGAGTTCGGACAGTGATGGTGAGGAAGAAACTATTTGTACTCCTCCAGATATAATTGAGACAGCAAATGAAGCTGCAGCAGATTTATTACCAGAAAAATCTAAAAAAGTCTATGAAATTTGTTATAGACGGTTTACAGACTGGTGCGACACAAAGTTTGTTAAAAACGTTACTGAAAACGTGCTTCTAGCGTATTTAAAAGAAAAATCTGAGATACTAAAGCCATCGACCTTATGGTCAGAATATTCAATGTTAAAGGCTACACTTATCATCAATAAAAATGTGGATATTCGAAATTTTACCAAATTAATCCCATTTTTAAAGAAAAAGTCAGTAGGATTTCGTCCCAAAAAATCAAAAATTTTTACCAGAGAGGAATTTGACAAATTTTTGGTTGAAGCTCCGGATAATAAATATCTAATGATGAAGGTAACACATACAAAATAAATGTTAATTTTTAACTTTATACTTACTTATGTTTTCTTATAGATAGTTGCAGTATTTGGCATTGCAGGAGCATGCCGCAGGGACGAGTTGCAAAAACTAACATTAAATGATATTAATGACATGGGCTCTATAATAACAGTAAAAATTTCCGATTCCAAGACAAACAAACCCCGATCATTCGTAATAAGCGGTAAAATTAGATGTTTTAATTTTGTTGAAATGTATCGTAAATATGCATCCCTTCGTCCCCAGTCTACAAATCACACTAGATTTTTTATAAGATATTTCAACGGAAAATGTTCAGTTCAACCTGTTGGTGTAAATACTTTTGGCAAAATTCCAAGTGATATTGCAAAATACTTGAATATTAAAAATCCAATGCAATATACGGGACACTGTTTTCGCAGATCTTCTGCAACATTGCTTGTGGAATCGGGGGCAGACATGTTAACATTAAAACGACATGGAGGATGGAAATCTTCAACTGTAGCTGAGGGCTACATTGAGGAATCAATTTCTAAGAAAACTGAAATAGCGACTCAAATTTTGGAAGGTGAACCAAGTACCAATACCGGAAATTTCACAACAATTCGAAAAAGAGTTTTAAATGAAGAACCTGAGACCTCTACAAGCAAAAACGAAAACAAAATTCAAAAAATTACTGGAAATGAAGTTTGTCCATCAGTTACCATAGTAAATTGCTCTAACTGCGATATTAAAATTGAAATTAACTCGAAAAAAGTAAACAACTAGTTTTGTAAAAATCACGTTAGTTTAAACTGTTTATGTTTTTGTTAGAACTATTTTAATATTCCTTGCATTGTAAAATATTTCTTAAATTGTAAAATACTGTAATAAAAAATAAACCGATCGTAGAAAAAATATTGTGTGTAACATGTGCAAAAAGTATATTTGTTGCACTCAGCATGATTGCAGCTCTCGACTTCGTCTCGAGCTGCAAACTTCATGCATCGTGCAACAAATATATACTTTTTGCACTAGTTACACAAATAACTATTATAAAGACCAAATAACATAGTTTAAAAATGCATTTGTTCTTTGTTCTGACAAGAATAAATATAATGCAGTGAAGCCAAAATTCCCGAGTTATAGTAATATATACATAACCCCTATCTTTGGCCAAAGATTACCCCAATGATATGTACATTTATGTACAAAAATATATTTAAAAGACGCATGTGAATTTAATTTTAAAATAATTAGAAGGCTAGCTTCCACAGGTAATAATGTAAAGAGTAAAGAATGAATTTACGAAACTCTGAAGATATCAAGAAAGTTATAGTATAAAAAATATTAAAGTTATTGGATAAAAAACGCAATTAAAGGAAAATGGAATAGACTGGCCTTAGGTTCTGGCGGGAGCTTCTAGAGTGTCCCATGCATCCTGTGAAACAGAAAATTGTTGGTGGCTAAATGTTAGGCCGCCAATCCTGGTTACTACGGACAGCTACTTCCCTAATAGTTTATGAGAAAAGTGGAGGAAAACGTGCTGTGAAACGTGGACACCTCTCGAGCGCCTCTCTAACACCTTATCTAACGCCTCTCTAAAACCCTCTAGGTTGAGGGGATCTGCCTTACTATGCACATGGCGAATAAGAAATTAAAACGGGACTTCTCCCAGGAAGAACAATCATGAATCGGCAAAAAGACATAATAATATGTATGTAAGTAATCAGACACTACTTCACATTACAATAATTGGTGCATAAAATAGCACTATAAAGGCAAAAAAACTTCAGTCAGAAAAATCATGACTCCTCGCACGATTAGCAAAATCGGAGTGTCTCGAAAAACGCTGGTACGTCGATCTACGAGTACCACGCATGGGTACTAGACGACATCTCGTCTGCTTGGATGCAACCGGTAAACATATTTTGGAAGTTGGCGAATGCGATGGATCATGGAAATTTACAAAAATATTAAGAACTAATAAGGGTAATAGTGGTTAAAGATTTAACCGCTACAAAACCTACAAAAATTCGCCGAGGAAAATAAACATGAATATAGGTATAGAAAAGACAAAAACCATGAAATCGGAACAGAAGAACAACGCACTATACATATGGAAGGAAAAACAATCGAACAATCGGAGAAATATCTGGGCTCAATTATGGCGGAGGATGAAAGATGATAAAAAGGAAAGAATAACAAAAGAAGGAAGGTTGTTCAATTCAATAAAAAATAGTTTTTTGGATAAGAAAGGAATACCACAGGAAGTGAGAATACAGGTTTTTAAAAGGGTCGTTACACAGTCATTACAGTGGACTTTGACAAAAAGACAGACCGAAATAACAACAGCAACAAAAATGAGGTTTCTACGAAAGGTTAACAACAAAACAAGGAGAGACAGAATTAGAAACACAAGCAGGCGCCATATCGTAAAGGTTTGAGATAAAAGACTGATTGGCAACATTAAATATGTCGCACATGTTAAATAAAATAGCAATTGAATCTTCCTTTTGGATTTTACGGAAGCGGCACTAACAGTCGGTTTCTCAAAGAAATTTAATCAATAATTTTATTAGCCCACTATACCTACTGTGACAGCACACGTTAATGTAATTGGCAAAAGTGACTCTAAAAGTCAATTAAATTTAATACTTGAATATACAGGGTGTTATGAAATTCACTGCATATATCGAAACCGGTAGATCCTGGTATGAATTCAGATTGGAGAAAAATATTCATAAATGGCGCTTTCTAATAAATAACCTATTAATCGCCCCTTAAACTTTCTCTAACCGATGGTACCCGCCACTTACCCTTGAAGGAAACTCCCTTTAAAATGTACTTCTTTTGAAAATATTTTAGGTTAACAAATTCACACTAACAACATAGTACAGCCATTAATGCAAAAAATAACAGCACTCAAATACTAATTAAAATTAACAAAAGTTAAACACAGAGATTCCACGCTTTTTGTCACTATCCGCACTATTAAAAACGAAAACTAATGATTTTGTTACTTTAACGCGTAGTGTGTAGTTAAAGTAAAATCTCTATAAAATACACTTCCTGTAGAAAGATTTCACCAAAAAAATAGGATAGGTGTGTCTGGATTTATGTTAAACTTATACAATGCCAACAAAACAGTAGGTATAGCCATTAATGTAAAAAACGGTCCACTAACAATTAAAACACAATGCGTAAAAGAATACACAATATTTTTTTACTACCAGCACTAACAAACCAAAAAGTTATTTATTTATTAAACAAAACAACTCTTGCGATCCGCCTAAATAACTTATTTGACATATTATCTAATTGTTTCAAATACTTTTACCCCTAACGTAGCAAAAGATAGGCGACTCAAAAATACCAATAGTTATTGTTGCATAAATGGAAAAAAGTTGTGTGAAAATAATAGCAGCGTTCCACAACTCAATCGTGTTATCTTTTTTCACCAATTTTTAAATTCGCATTTATGTGAAACAACAATAAACTTCCTGCGACTAGCGTTGAAATATCTAAATGCCTGAAATAACTTTATCCCTGTCTGGTTTTTGCTTCTTTCAACGTACTCTACTGCATAGGCAACAATACAAACACGCGTGTATATGGGTTTGCATATTATGAATGTTATCAATATTTTTTCTTTAGAAGTTAGTTTTAAATAATAATGCAGTTTCTTTTTGCTACCTACAACTTCGTCGATCCGTTGTTAACTAATATATTGTCCGCCCAAGATATCTGGAACCGGCAGAAGAATTTAAAGAATGCAAGGAGAGGCTTAAACAACGTTGCCACTTTGTGTGTAAACCAGTTTTAAAAACTGTTTAATTTTTCGTTAATAAGATTTAAACTTTTCTTACCGCATCATAAAATGAGTTCTATAATACCTGTCGTTAAGAATTAGATAAGTCTTCTGTTTTCAACAATTAATTTCCGGGGTGTTATTTCCCCACAAAATATTTAGGAAGAAATTACCAACATTGCACTATTTCCGTGTCTTCGTCGCCTCGTCGACTGAACGGTGACTTGGCCCGCGTCGGTAACACGCTTATTGAATAGAAAAATAATAGATAGAACTTATTTGGCTGATTGCGAAGTCGGTCTCCGTCTTTGTAAATTGATTTATTGCCTCTCCGGGTCGGGATGTCCGTGAGTTGCCTCATAGCCGTCTCATCATCGGTCGAGAGTCGTGGTGTTTAAAAATGGAAAATTTGAAGGGAAAAGTTTTGCACAGTCAGGCGCGTGAGATAATTGCAAACGTAATTAGGGTTTGCGATGAAGAGGCAGGGAATAATATGATAAAAATTCCAATAAAAAATAAAACAGAAAGGGCTATGTTGTACACAGGAGTAGGAAGATCATCTATAACAAGAATTAGAAAAGAAGATGCTCTTAGACAACAACATAATCCCGCAAACTTATTATCTTCTCCAAGAAAAAAACGGGAACGAACAAAAACGACTCCGATTCTGAGTAAAATGGACTAAACAAGACTTCATAATCATTATAGGTAATATAAACAGAACACCTTTTTTCCACCAAGTTTTCTTTTATTTTTTTAGTTACATTTTAAATCCTTCAAAGAAGGTATTGTGTAACAATTTATTTGAATAATTGCCACAGATTTATAAATATTTAAGTTTTTAAACAGGTTAGTTTGAATTTGTATGATTAAATTAATAGAACGCCGAAGCTGAACCCCCAAAAACGTTTTTTTGCCGTCTATATTATATTATGGAAACAAAGCATTGGCGAACGCTTACTAATCAGGTTTTTTAACCTATTTTATAAAAGAATTATTCCCTACATTCTTTAACGGAGTTTCCTACAAGTCTTTTATATATTAAACGAACCTGATTGTCAATACATTTTAATTATTTTTTATAAGGACGGATAAGTTGACACTACGCCACTGAGTAGTGCTATTTTAACATAGTTTTTATGCATTTTTATGACTTCCTTTCCCTTTCGTCCCAGTTACAGGGAACTTGGGCGGACAATACTGGTCAGTTTTATCCAGTTTGTGCTTTGATTATAGTGTGTCTTAAATTAGCTTAATAGGGTTAAAAACTAAACTAAATTTAGCGTTTGTGGGTGCAAAAAAGCGATTTAGATGTGACATCTAGACTTTAGAAAAACTCATTTAGGGGATTTTTTCCAAAAATAATTGGCAAGACGATAAATTTCTTGACAAAAGAGGGAATAACAACTTTCAGAACGAGCTGTGTGAAACAGAATAATGTTTTTTTGACATTTCCTGCTGTACCTAATAGAAGAATTCTGGTTATAGTTTTAAAATATTATGTAGTTGTGCTCAATTAGTATTTTTCGTTTTGATTTTTAACCGTTTTTTAGGAGAATGTTTAAGCTAGTAGGAGTAATGCTCATCTCATTAATAACGTAATATAGGGTAAGTCACAATTCGTTGTGTTGCCGGTATAACATAGCTTGTTTCATTCTTGTTACAATTTAAACCGATTCGCGAGTGGTCTATATTTTCCCATATTAAGTAAAGAAATTGCTATTAAATTAAAATAGACATTTTTGGTAAAATGCGTCTTTGGAATTAAAAGTACTTTGTATTGTTTTCGGTTTTTACGAAAACCGATAAAAAATGAGATGTCACGATAATATTTAAGTTTGGCAATGCCGCGGCTGGATTTTTGTTTCTCCTTTATAATATTAGAGCCATTCTGTCCCCATAACACAGTGTTATTAAAATTTCAATTCTTTGGGTTTCTGTTTAAATGATCCATTTTTTGTAAATAAACGGAACTGATAATGTCAGACATTTCAGCTTACCTTTCGTGTACGCAGGTATTTTAAGGAAAAATACAACAAAAAAACGATTTTTGACCACCATTTTCTCAAAAACTTTTAACTTTAGGATAAAATGTTCCCAATAGGAAGTATTCAGAATTTTAAGTTGAATTCGAAAATCGAATAAAATATAGAGCGTCCCATTTAAACAAAAAGTTCCTGTCGATTTCAGGAAAACGGTAAACTTGACAACATGTGGAACTTACCATTGAATCGGCCGTAATTTCGTACCTAAGTGTAAATTTCATAAAAATCGGGTGAACGGTTGCAAGATATGTCGAGGTTTCCATATTTTTGATACACACTGTATAAAAAGCAAGTGACAAGCCTATACGCGAGCGGTAATCGGGGCTCTGACGTCACACGCCACTCACATCGTTATTTCTAAAGGTATTTAAAAAAAATTTCGCTGACTTTCATATGCATTTTTACATGCATTTTTTTTTGTTAAAGTACACCGGATCCAACATAGGAAATCTCATGTAAATTTTTAAAAAGGGAAAATATCGGCTCTCTTGCGGTTTTTAGATCAAAAGTGTATTATTTAATCTTTGAGCTGTTTTTTGCGTTAAATCATTTCACAATAGCCGTTTTTTGAAAGTAGAATGACTCATAATTTTTTCCAACTAATTAAAAGATGTGCAAGTGTCTTGATTATTATTGGAAGCGGGTATGATTTATTTCAAGAGTTTTCAAAATATTTTTTAAATACCTTTTTTTGCGTAGTAGCTAGAAAAGTGATTTTTAACAAAAGTTTGTCGTGTTATATCCTTTAAAAAGTTGAAATACACGTTTGGTCTAAAAAAGCAAGGGAATTTCCTATCCTCCGTCTAGATCCGCTCGGAATAATATTTGACACATTAGTAACATTTAAGATGTTGTTCCTTGTTGATATCTTAAAAATTATGTGTTCTGACTATTCCTAAAAAGTACTTACATAATTTATTTTGAGGCTATGGACTTCCTGAAAAGAAAAAAGAAAGATCAATTATAACGTCAAAAGTCAAAAGACAAATAAAAGTAAGCTACGTTCTATTCTAAGAAGAAAATCAATTAGGGACTAATTAATCCCTCTTAAACACTGGCACAAAACTAATTTCGCTTCAAGCACACAAAACATAATTAAATGTTTTGTTTTTAAAATAAAAATCCATCTGCTGGGTTTCCTGTCTGTAATTGATTCGAGAAACAATCATATAATTTTACGCCACTTCTGTTAATTCTTAAGAGATCGCGTGAATGGCTTAATGAGAGATTTAATCGAGGAGTCTTTCGTTAAAACTGGTGATTTAACAAACAAAACTAGCATTGCCCTTAAGAGCCCTAGGGAGTCCGGCATAAAGAAAATTAATCAAATATAGCACACCAATATGTTTTTTGAATATTAATCTTACAAAATCGTTCAATAATTCAACATTTTTATAATCAGTCATATATATACGCTTGACTTAGTAATAAATATTAACAAGCTTTAAAATAAAAATAAAATAAAAAAATGAAAAACAAACCCTAATATTGATATAGGTATTTACCAAAATATGGAATACTAAATTAGTGTCACCAGATTGTGCGCATGATCGCAAATTGGGCATAAAATTACAATAATCATTGTTTTTCTTTCTCATATGTCGGTCGGAAAAAAGCAATAAGGATATTTTATTAGGTTTGCTAAGTTGCTATTTTGCCTGTATACAGACTGGGTTTTTTAAAGTGATACACGGCGATATCGCGAAAACGGTTTAAAATATTTTTATGAAATTTTGGTTGTTAACAGGGAGATGGGGAACATATTTATACATATTTTTACCCCATTTCTCTATTTTAAGGGGTGTGTGGGATAACTCTGGAATTTTAAACGGGATGATATACTTTAGTTTATAAAATTCGAATTTACGTAAAAAACTAAATATGTGTAAAAAATCTTATTTTTTATTTGCTCTTTCGGTTACGGAATTCTGATTTATTAGGTTATAAAATAAAAGAAAAATTATTTACCATTAAATTTCCATTTATTTCGTTTGTCATGTTTGAGAAGTTATTCCCCTTCAACTTTCAAACACTTTCTTTTCTTTCTTTTTCTAAATGAATTTCGTGCCCGCTGTAACATTTCAGGTGTCACTAATAAGCAGACAAAGCGGGTTTGGTCTTTCATATTATCTAAAGTTGACGGTGTAGTCGCCATCACTTTGTCATTTACAAAACCCCACAAAAAAGTCAAGGGAGGGTCAAATCCGGGGACCTAGCAGGCCAGTTGACCGGACCACCTCGTCCAATCCACCTAGTTTCTTCTCTGCAGTTTTGAACTCCCCAAACAAACGTTAAAACGTCAAAATTTTCAACTGAATTACGTAAAAATATCGCATTTCCATGGAAACGAATTCTAAATTAAGTGAACTTGATTTATTAGTAAAATTTATTTATTTTTTGTATTCAATCAGAATTTAATTAACCATAATTCCCTAACCGAAAGAGCAAATCAAAAAAAATTGTACACATCCGTAGTTTTTTATGTAGATTCAAATTTTATAAACTAAAGTACATCATCCCATTTAAAATTTAAAAGTTAATCCCACCCCTCAAAATAGACGGAGGGGGGGGGGGTAAATGTCAAAAATATGTTTAAATATGTCCCCATATCTCCCTATTAACTCCAAACCAAAATTTTATGAAAATATTTTAAACCGTTTTCGAGATATCGCCTTGTAACACTTTAAAAAACTTATCCTGTATAATGTACCATCGGCGGAAAAAAAACTGGTACAGAAAATTCTAGTTGTAGAGTAGCTCCTAGGCTATAGGGAGCATTCAAAATCTATTGAGCTTATGCTATTATTGTTGTCATGAAAGTCAAATGGTTATCTTTGTTATACTATATTTTTTAGAAATACCAGGATAAATGAAAATACGTAGGTATGTTTATTGTTTTAAACTCTAACAAAAATTAAAACAAGAAATGAACAGATTGTTTTAATATTTGGTCATAGCACCTCTTTTAATCGTCGCGGCATACTTAAAATTAAATTTCGGGTATACTCTTCTGTTATTGTATCCCATGCGTTATTTATTTTTTGTTGTAGTTCTTCTTTATTTCTTAGGGGGAAGTTGTATTTATTCATACATTTTGTCATCTCTCCCTAAACGTTCTCTATTGGGTTAATATCTGGACTCCTCGAGGGCCAAGGTAAAACATGGATTCGATTTTCCTTAAGATCATTTTCAACTTTTTAAGAAAATAGAAATTTTTTCCTTAACTTCTTGTCATTTTGTTGGGAAAAACTCATAATGACAAGTTATTAGATTTATAATGTACTAGTACAAAAACTGAGAAAAAGGGTTGGCGTAATTTTTGGGAATTTTTGTTATTTTTTATTGTCAGTAAACTAACCTTATTTGGGGTGCAGAAAATTTTTAAAAAATGTTTGAGATAATTTGGAAGAGGATCCTAGATATCAAAATAAGCGAGATCGGTTAATGACTGTGTGACGGCTATGTTAAACGATGGACATTCATACACACAAACATTTTTTCCTATTATTTACTGAGAATTTAACGCATCTGTAACCCAGCCAATAACATTGCTCCTTTTTCTTAAATCGATATTGAGCTAATTATTTTTCATCTTCGCAGTAATCAAATATCATGCTGCATACTAATCGATAGTTTTCTTCTTGGTTGGTGGCCTATGTATTGTTAAAATCTTAGATTTATTATACGCTGTTATGGAAACGGGATTTTTTTTAAATAGACCTTGCTTCGAGATGATATTAGATATCATCATAAATAGAAAATGAGTGATATTGGGGAGCAACTTCGTCTACGGAAATAAATAATAAAGTGTAAGGAATTGCGAGAGTTAACACAAAAAAGGCCAAGCAGTATATGCGTGGCGCCGATTCATATGGACTTCTGCGAAGCAGGCGCGGGTCGTCCATAAGGTCACTTGATCAGTGACCCATCTAATAATTTATTTTCAATGATCCACCTGATAATTTATTTTTTTAAACCAAAAAATAACTATTTCTTTCAAGAAAGTGCGAAAACTCCCCAATTAAGAATCGAGCCAAGCTTGCTCCGGGCTCGGCCTTATTTTAAATTGACCTAATAGCTTTATATGGACTATACAAATGCATTAAAACTAAGAGAGCAACAAACATACGCGCTTTAGGAAGTTAAAAAGAGACAAAATTTGTCGACGGCCCGCCAATAATATCGATTTCGGTGCTCGCGTGGCCATCGACGCCGCCAGCCGTTTCTCGGGTTGTCCCGGACCACTATGAAAATACACTTGAACCGCTCCGTGAAATATACTACTGAAAACATTTGGGTTAGACAAAGAAAAACTAGTTACCTAATATGAGCATTGTATGTGCATAAACATTTCAGTGCGTCGCGCCGGAACTTATTTATTAAAGAGGTGTTTCGGCATTCCTAATTTGGTTGTGTAATATGTTTTTTTATCGAAGACGTCTCACGTCGACTTCAAGCCTAAGTACTAACGTACCGTCGGCGTCTGAAGAGAAGGAAACTGTAGTATATTGACACGGAATTTAAAGGATTGGAGGTTGGGACGGGAAGGGAAAACATCTACAGACAATTTGTTCCATAATCTGGAGACCCTAGGTATGAATGAGCGAGAGAAGTTGTCTGTTCTAGGCTTTTGTAGCTGGGCAGTAAAGGAATGCATACGTAACGCGCCTCTTGTTGTTCTGTTGGGAACAGTCAAGGGGGGACTAACACCGGCTAGTTCTTCAGAGTAAAATTCGTGGAAGTACCGGTAGAAAAGGGATAAATCCCCAACACCGCGGCGATGAGCGGGAGAAGGGAGTTTTCTTGTGAGGACTGGGTTATTGAGTCGAATGGCTCTGTTTTGGATAGAATCAAGGATGTTAAGTGTCGAAGGTGATGCCGCTCCCCACATGTGGGAGCAGTACTCTAGGTTAGGTCTTATTTAGGAATCAGAGAGTGTATAAGTTGGAATATAAGTTGGAACTATTTTCTGGTCGAAAGATAAAACCAAGCTTTTTAGCTGCCGATCTGGCGATTGTGCCAGCTGAGATCATGTTCGAAAGCGATACCAACAAGATAGAACGTTTCATTGATCTGTAGGGCTTGGCCGTTCATATGGACGGGGTAAGCGTTGCCAGATTTTTTGCGTGACAGGGAGCAACTGGGTTTGGGATGCGTTGAACTGAACAAGGTTCTTGGCACCCCAGTCTAAGATTAATTGAAAATCTTGGGAAAGGGATAGGTGCATAGATCTGCGCCTATTACCGAGCTCTTGATTCGAGATTTGTCTGGAAAAATGAATATTTGGAGTGAAGAGTATTATCGTCAGCATAGCTGTGGATTGGATTGGTAGTTGAAGAAAGCAGGTCATTAATGTAGAGAAGAAATAGAGTTGGTATCAGGACTAAACCTTGGGGGACGCCAGCATTGATAGGATGGAAGTTAGATGAGTGACCGTCAGCTACGACAGATCTGCGCCGATTAGAGAGGAAGCTACCGATCCAGGTACATAGTTAGGATATTATTTGATATTTGTGTTGAGCCCTTTGCGTAATAGTGTAGTACTAGTACTTGAGTATTGCGTTAACAATGGCTTTACTAGTGCAAGAAA
Source organism: Philopedon plagiatum (assembly GCA_963971165.1). Classification (NCBI taxonomy): domain Eukaryota; kingdom Metazoa; phylum Arthropoda; class Insecta; order Coleoptera; family Curculionidae; genus Philopedon; species Philopedon plagiatum. The sequence continues at coordinate 53,958,618 of OZ020189.1, read as the reverse complement.
CTGTTTGCATGTAATTTAATAAAAGTCACCGCAAAAATGCAATTTTAGTATTTTATGCCTTTGCGAGGATTATTTGTCGGTAAATAATTTCTTGGCAGAACTAGGCACATTATTAAAAACCCTTCCTTAATTAAAAAAACTGTATTTTGTTTGTTACGGTGATATCACTAGTTGCTCACAAAATTTACCCCGCCTGTAAAAAATCGGTCGCACGCAAGCTATACTTGCACAATTAGTGTTCCGTGCCATCAGCCCCCCACTTGACCAGAGAAAACCTCGGCCGCCCGATCTCCGCACATCCGCCGTATCACATCGCGTATGCGCGGAGCTGAGTCTAAGCCAAATTAAAAATTTTGAAAAACAAAAGTTGTCTCTTACATCGTGAAAAATATTTCTTGTCGAAATTTTTTTTCTGTAAAACCAATGGTTCAGCAGTTAAGTATAAGAAAATAAACAATTAATCTGTTTATAACAACTGATCGCACTAGAATTTTTTAATCCTGATAATTTTCGTTCGATCTACACCTAATTCTTAATGTTCATGATTTTTTAGCGATCCTTTTGGTGATAATGGTGCGGGACAGCAATTTTTAAGCGTTTTTCTCGAAAAATGTTTAAAAAAATGCATTAAAATCCCCACAATTAAAATTCAACTTTATATACTTCACGTCTATAATTGGGCCACCACACTTTATCTATGTGCTAAATTTCAGTTTTTTACGTCAAATAGTTTCAGAAAAAATCGCCTGTGACAGAGACGGACGGACGGACGGACGTATGGACACCGAAGTGATTCCATAACATGGTTTTTTAGTGTTCCGTTAAACGGAACTCTAAAAAACTCACGGGACGCGCGTGTTAACAAGATGTCGCCGTATCATCGGAGTCGCCGGATGACATGATAGCTAGAGATTGCATAGCTGCGAATACTGTTGCTTGAGTGTGAGACGCGCTCAAAATAATATTGTGTGTTGCTTATTGACAGTTGGTAGTTGCTCATTGCTCGTTGCTTCAGTATGAGAGCCGCCTATGAGTATACTAACAGGGGGTTGCACACAACTTTTAATCAAGTAGTAAATTTAATTGACGTTTAGAGTCATATTTGGCAATGACGTTAGCATATGTGCTGTCACATTACAAATGTCTTATTAGTTTAATTCGTGATTAAATTGTTTGTGCAACCCGATGTAAGTATATTTAAAGTTTCAACGTCTATAATGATTTCATTCAGAAGATTACTTAATATTTTAAGAGATCCATGGTGTCATTTTTTCTGTCACTAAGACCTCAATATTCATTTTAAATATTGTTTTCCTAAAATAATTCATAAAATATATTGAAGCTTTAATTAATACGGTAAAAAATACCCATAGAGTATGAATCTAAGATTAATATTGTGACAATATTCATTCAAATGAAATGTAATGCAACAAATTATACTAAAATAAAATTAAGTGGGCAATAAATGGATGTAGTCGGCAGATGTAACCTTAAGATTATCCAATAAGAAATCAAAAAATCCTAAACTTATATAGTTTCGAGATCTTATTGTAGATAATATAACAAGAGCTCGGTTTTTATCGATTCCATTTTTCTGTTGTTATGAAAATTTTTTGTTTGGCAATTTTACTAATTGAATTTGGAAACGCTTATACTGATTAAATCCCGAGAGCGAAGCTCGAAGGTTTTAATCTTTGAATAAACATACTCAAATTTCAAGGAGTAAAATTGCCAAAAACACAAAAGATTGAGTAAAACACTGAATTAAATTTAATAATTAAAAATAAGGAATAGAACTTATCGAGATCGAGTTATAGTGAGATTATTTCCAGAACCAAAATTAACGTTCTTATTTTTTTCGGCAAAGTTATTTTATAAACACAAATATTTAAGGAACTTCTAATATCTGATAGACCTGAGCAATGAGTGAGCAACCCAAAATACATACCTATAGAGATGTAGAATATAACTAAAACTATAATTGAAATGTGTAGGTTTAGTGAATAAACTGAGTGAAATGTATATAAATAATGAATTCGAATATGTTTAATTGTATAAAATAAAGAAATTATTCCTTCTACTCAGTTATCTCATTTGTTCAAACTTGTTCTGACTTCACCAATTAGGAAATTACTGCAGCCCTTTCAACAAACTCGTTGAATTTTCTTAAGAGTGTTATTGTTTTTTGATGGCTCTTTGTTTAGCATTTAATCTGAACATGACTTATTAAATTTTTAATGTATTTTCTTAAATTGTTTTCGCAATCTTATTTCAGCTTGTTCAGATTCTATAGTTGAAACCGGAATATTGTTGTGTTTCAATTTTAATTAGGATTTTGATTTTGGTATTTTTAATATATTTCTTGATGTAGGACTTGCATCAAACAGAAAAAAAAATTAATGTAGGTTGATGGAACAACGGAAGCCACTGTTATTTTTACTGGGACTATACTGTCGACGTAACCTGCTTTAAAACAAAAGTCGTATCTTTTCATGATTATCTGGAAAATAATACGAAAAAAATTAATCTGGAAAAATAGCAATTGTTGATGAAATACTGTTCACTGTTGATGTTCAAGAATGCCAGCTTGAGTGATATTTATTGTTATATGATTTTCAAAATTCAGTCAACAAAACATCAAGTATTAGATACTTATATACACGATAGTAGCCCACAGGCTAAAGCATTACGATGTGTGGACATTGCTAATCCAACAATGAAGCACATTTTCAACAACTTCTAAAACGAAGTAGGTATCATAAGTTTCGGTCGTCACTTTTTTCAAGCCTTTTTTTCTAATTTAACTATTTTCTTTAAGAATAAATTTGCCTTTGAAGGTTTATATTAAGTTAATTCTTCGAAGACCAATTTTGTTTTAGAACCTTAAAAACCCGTTATTTTACATGTAAGATCGCTATTTTTTTTTTTGGCGATTGACTGATGATAGACACATTAAACCCGATATGACCGACTAGCTTTTGCCCGCGACTTCGACCGCGTGGAATTCATACTACACATTCTAAGTAGATGATTCGAACTCTAACGCCTTTAAACGGTAGTTATAAATTCCAATGTCATAGGATATGGTAATCTATGACCACTGTTTATGTTTAGATTTTAGGGGTTGAATTTCAAAAATAAGAAAATCTTTGACCCCCTTTTTCATCCCATTATAATTTTAAGAATCAGTAAAATACGTATTATTATCATTTATTTAGTGGATTATTTATTCAACGTCTCAAGTTGATACGCCCGTTATTTAGATTTTTTCCATACAAACTTTGACCCCAACCCCTTAGGTGTTAAATTAGGAAAATCGATAAATTACGTATGTAATTATTTGTTTAGTATAATATTTGTGCAACGTCTCCTGTTGATTGGTACGTGTGTTATTTATATTTTTTCCATACAAACTTTACCCCCATTTGCGTGTTTATTTCGAAAATCAGTAAAATACGTGTGTAATTATTTCTTTAGTATAATATTTGTCTAACGTCTCAAGTTGATACGAGCATTATTTATATTTTCTTTCGTACAAACTTTACCCCCGTTTCACCCCCTAAGGTGTTTAATTTCGAAAATCGGTAAAATACGTTTGTAATTATTTCTATAGTATAATATTTGTCTAAAGTCTCAAGTTGATACGCGCGTTATTTATATTTTCTTTCGTACAAACTTTACCCCCGTTTCACCCCCAGGTCTTGAATTTCGAAAATCGGTAAGATACTTGTGCAATTATTATTTGTTTAGTATAATATTTGGGCAGCGTCCCAAGTTGATACGCGCTTAATTTTCTTTTCATATAAACTTTACCACCCTTTCACCCCTGTAGGTGTCGAGTTGCGAAAATCGATAAAATATGTGTGTAATTATTTATTTAGTAGAATACTTGTGCAATGTCTGAAATTGATTTTTGCGTTATTTATATTTCTTTATTTTATACAAACTTTGACCCACGTTTTCACCCCCTTCGGGATTGAATTTCGAAAATCGGAAAAATACATGTGCAATTATTTGTTTAGTATAATATTTGTGCAACGTCTGAAGTTGATACGCGCGTTATTTATAATTTTTCCATCCAAACTTTAATAGCTCTGTTTACCCCTTTGGGAGTTGAATTTTTAAAATCAGTAACATACGTATTTAATAATTTGTTTAGTAGATTATTTGTGCAACGCCTCAAATTGATACGCGCGTTATTATTTTTTTTTCGTACAAACTTTACCCCTCTTTCACTCCCTTACCTGCTGTATTTCTAAAATCGGTAAAATAGGTGTGTAATATTTGTGAAACGTCTCAAGTTGATATGCAAGTTTTAAATTTTTTTTTCATATAAACTTTTACCCCATTTTCACCCCCTTAGATGTTGAATTTCGAAAATCGGTAAAATAGGTATTTACTCATTTATTTGTATGCAACGTCTCAAGTTGATACGCCCGTTATTTTAATTTTTTTCTATACGAAATTTAACATCCATTTTCACCCCCATTAGGGTTGAATTTTAAAAATCGGTAAAATAGGTATTTAATAATTTGTTTAGTAGAATATTTTTGCAAAGTCTTAAGTTGATTCACGAATTATTTATATTTTTCCCTAAACTTTAACATCCCTTTTCACCCCCACGGGGGTTGAATTTTGAAAAATCTCTTCTTATTAAGTCTCTATATTATAAAGTAAAACTACTGACCAAAAATAGGTGTGTGCAAGTGCAATTTATAGCTTCAGCGGTTTCGACTCGGCGATAATGAGTCAGTCAGGTCATGTTTTAAAGACAAGCTTAACAGCGTGTTAACGAAAAATCCAGATTTCACCAGGTTACGACAGGTCTATAGTCATCGTGCTCCTACAGATCCATTACGCAATTTCACAGATAATTTTAACTAGGCTCCTATTACGTCATTAGATGTGCAACAGTCTTTTTCGTTATATCAATATATTTTGCCCCGCCGTAGATCGCTTTCGGAATCTACTGTGGAGACATTTGCAATGCTGCAGATGTTTAGCCGCGCAGATCCAAATTTCTAAAATTTGTCGGGTAAGTATTTCACAGTATTATATGAATTATCAATATTTTTCAGTTATAACTTAAACGCATTTATTTATTCTTGGCATGTACGCCTCTGGGTTGGAATTCAAGTGGTTGGCTTTAAAATAGTAGTGACTACATCGCCACAGCACTAGAAGGGTCACTCCTGCGCGGCACTGTGATGTTCTAAGATCAAAGCATCGCCGCCAGCAGCCGAATGTATTTTCTCGAATTTTAAGACTTGCGAGGTCGCAGACGGAAATCCCAAATTACGAGGGCGATACGTGCACGCGATATGTGTAAGCGGGCCGAGCTGTTTTACGAGGGTTACTCTGTAGGAACGGAATAAAACTAAAAGTAAACTACAGTTTTTTAATTAATCAGTTATATTAACATAAAGTTACTATAAGAACGCAGTTCAATTTGTTAGCAACAACACTGCAAACTATTATTTATCTACAATAAAGTAGTTACAATAGAAACAACATTAAAGTGTGTTTTAGATCGATCAAATAATAAACTTAATATATCGGATAAAAAGAAACTGAGAATATATTTTTTAAATACATGTAGGGAAATATTTTTATTTAAAAACACACAGTTGAGCTGCGTTCTTTACTTATAGTTAGTTAAATTTGAAATAAAGAAAAAGTTATTGGATTACTGTTTTTTCTTAACCTAAGTATATACAATATAATTTGCGTAAAGTAAGTTCCAGCACCTACAAATAAATTAAATACTAAGTTTGTTTTTTATTAGAAATCAGTTAATACTGAAAAAACGAGTGGTAATATAATATACCTAAAATAACCAAGAGATTATTAACGGCGTAACAGACCTTCCGAGATTTTGACAGATGTTACCGTTTTGGGATTCCTAGATGACAACAATGTATGTTGTCCATTTCCGTCTTCCTGTCTGTCGGTCTATCTGTTAGCCCGACAGCTCCAAAACTAGTTGACGGAAAAGGATGAAATTTTGTATGCAAAGTACGCCTTAACCCTACTCGAAAAAGTATATCCTTTGTGTTCAATATATACACGGTGAACACTATAAAAAATTAAAATGTTAAGATTTTTGGTTAAATTTTATAATTCAATATGACAGTTATAGAAGAATAGTTAAATATTTAATGAATCCAACCATATTGTGAGAAAGTTATACAAAGTGACAAAGTTTGTTTTTGTTTCTTTACCTACTGTTCTGTTTAAAGGTAGGCAAGTTCCAAGTGGTAGGTATATATTATATTCATAAAAGAAGGCACATTAATTTGTAATTATATTGGGATCATAATCGATTATTTCGGTACATGCCTTATTGTCATGGCAGTATGTTGACGATAGGAGCAAAACAAAAGGAACGTTGTTTTTCTACGAATGTCAATAAAAACCTTTTTCTAATTTTGACATTTAAAGTGACACTTTGTAAAACTGATTGACGTTATGAAACGTCTTACTTTTTGTAACTAGTTACATAAAGTAAAATTTTATGCAATTGGTGACGAAAAATGTATTTCAAAATTAGTGACAAAAAGAATTATTCTATTTATTAAACTGTTATAATACACGATAACAACATAAATTATAAATTAATTAATTATTATTAATACACGATAACAACATAAATTATAAATTAATTAATTATTATAAATATTGATAACACAATTATTGCAATTATTTAAATTAATTCCCGACGACATACTTTTTTCATTGCTCGAACTTGCTGTTATTTGGGAGACGACGCACGTTGCATTAGATGTTTGACCAAATATTTCTTGCGCTATAAGTTTTTTATTATTCATGGAATTTTCAACATATCCCTCCGCAACAGAGCTAGATTTCCAACCTCCGTGCCTCTTTAATTTTAAAATATCAGCGCCACTGTCTGCTAGGAAAGTGGCAGAGCTTCTTCTGAAGCAGTGGCCAGTATATAGAACAGGATTTGAAAGACCAAGAAATTGTGCAATAACTTTTGGCAGACTGCTAAATGTGTTAATTCCCACAGGATTTCTGGTACATTTTCCATTCGCATATTTTACAAAAAATCTGTTGTGTTTAAGAATCTGGGGACGCAACTTAATATATTTTCTTAATATTTCAACAAGATTCGTATTTTCAATGTCTCCAGTGGTAATTGCAAACTGCCGTATAACTTTTGTTTTTGAAGGTGGGATATCAACACGAAAATGGCTTCCTTCGTCTATAACATTTTCAACTGGAAGAAATGTTAATTCTGCTTTTCTGCACGCTCCTGCCATTCCAATAATCATTGCAACCTTAGCCATTAAGTATTCTTTGTCATCAGCTTCCACTAAAAATTTGGCAAAATCTTCTTTACTAAAAACTTTTGACTTTTTAGCACTGTACCCGTCCGCTCGCCTTTTAATATATGCTACCAAATTTGTATATTTTTTAATATCAATATTCCTTTTCAGATTTAGTTCAGACCTTAACATTGAGTAAAGTGTCCATAATGTGGAAACTTTTAGATCTTTCTTACCCTCAAAATATGCAAGTAAAACTTTCTCATTAACATGTTTAATTTTCTTCTCATCACACCACGTAACAAATTTTTCGTATGCCAAATCATAAACTGCCTTTGACTTTTTGGGAATTACTGATACTAAAGCATTACCTGCTGCCTCTTCAATATCGCTTGGTAGCTCTTCAGATCCTGAATCACTCATTTTTTAAAAATAAAAGTAAAAATATATCAATCTCGCTAAAAACCTTCCGTTTAGACTTTTTTACAAAATGTCAAACTGACAACTAACATGAAGTAACAGCAACAAACTAGATTTATGTTTTAAAATTTTTATCAATTATATTAAACTTTATTTTTTTATTACTTTCTTCAAAATTAGAAAAAATCTTGTATGCAATACGTTACGAAATGAAATTTTGTGTAACTTGTGAGTTTTTGCGGAACTCACTTCGTTCGTTCCGCAAAAATCTCACGCGTTACACAAAATTAGGCATTTCGTAACTGATGGCATAAATAGCTAGTATCAATACGTTACGAAATGAAATTTTGTGTAACTTGTGAGTTTTTGCGGAACTCACTTCGTTCGTTCCGCAAAAATCTCACGCGTTACACAAAATTAGGCATTTCGTAACTGATGGCATAAATAGCTATTATTGTATGTTCAATAGTAATTTCGGAACATGGTGCATTGTGTTTTACACATTTTCATTGTGCTTCAATCACCATGGTGATTGAACTACAAAGTTCCCATTGTGCACGGGTATTTTTTACAAAGGTGGCGTTGACATCCAAAATCTTTATAATTTTTATTTGTGGAATGTCAGATTGACATTTTTTGACATCTTAAAAGGAAAAATATTACTAATCCCATTTTATGTAACAGTAACATTCGTAGAAAAAGTATAGTGTAAAACTCGCATGGAATGACCATTTCCTACTCGTATGATTTGCAGCATTCGCCTGCGGCTCATGCTGCAAACGTCATACTCGTAGGAAATGCATGTCATTCCATGCTCGTTGTACAATATACTATTGTCATTCTAAATAAAATATTTAAAAAATCGACAAATATAAGTTAAAAAAAATTGTAAGGTACAACTACATGGGACCTTCACAGAATGATTGGCTAGGGTCTAGGCTATCTGAAATGGCCAATTACAACATTTTTTGGAAGGTCAAATTTTTTTATGACGAAAAATGTCATAAATGTGACAAAATTAATGTCTCTTACATTTTTACACATACCTCGCGAACTAATCGAGATAGTTCCGTTATATATTTTTTAATCCATAGAAGAAATGTGAGCGAAGGCTACTGAGTCATTTTGTTTTTTTGAAAACTCTAGTTTTTTTTTTGTAAAACTTGGTGAAACTTCAACATGTAGGTACTTTAATTGCAGCACTTTTTTCAGTAAGCGAGAAACTTTTATGTTTTAAAGAATTTGGTCATACCATCTGCATACGAAGGAAAGCCAAAACATCGACGAAGTTTAAAAAAAAAACGCAGTTTCTACGACTTATAGTGTTCAAGTTATCGTTAGTTAAAATTGAAAGATTCGGCTGCCGCGTGACCCAAAACGTCTCGCCATATTAATGCTCGTCTGCGCGCAGTGCTGGGCGATGTTAGAATGTTTAAAAAACATCGATGTTCTCTTATTGATATTCGATGTTTTGCCATCGATGTTAGGGGTCATAAACATCGATGCCAATATCGATGATTATCTTTCGATGTTCGACCATCGACCTTCCGTTCCGAATCTATTGACAAAAGATTTTGGGAGCTAAATTAATAAACATTATTTATTTAGTTTTACGTTCTTTAATTTTTTAAGGGTATGCAATTCTTTTGTTTTGTTTGTTTTTATTTTTACTACACAAAGAGATTAACACCACCACCAGAACGAAAAAGTAAAAAAATGTTCAACACACAAAAAAGTATTAATTTAAATTTATTCAGTCACCCCTATATAAACAACACAGAACTCTCCGTCCGCTTATTTGATCCACTTTATACCACCACGCGTCGTCGAATGAATCAAGTCGGGCGAATTTGCCCTCAAGCGGGGACGAGATGAGAAGGGAAAATTTCGTCGGGCAGTCTCGGGCGTGTTCGCGCTTATTGGAGAGTGATCCTTCTATGTGTTATATATTCGGTGGCCACAGCACATAAAATAACCAGCAGTATTACTCCCTCATTATTAACCAACTGCGCATATTTTCGCGCAAGACAGTGTTTGGTGTAGAAGCCTTCCAATGCCGCCAGTAAGTAACAGGGTCGGTTTAGATATTTTAGTTGGTGTTGCGTCTTTGTCTGTATACGGTGGTGTTGCTTGAGTTTTAAGTCATAGACACTCGTACCCAATTTATTTGACAAGTAAACGTGATTTTTCTTTTATCTATTGTTTAGACCGTTATATAATTTTTTTTATTCATAATGGATAAACCAGAACAGGGTTGTGTATGTGCTGTAGAAATTGTTCAAATAAGAGCTACTCTTCTTGCAACAAGAGTTTCTTTAGATTTCCTGCTGATTCAAGAAGGTAAGTACGGTATATTACAAATGTTTTTAAAAAATGTGCTTTATTTTTGCTATATTTTTAAATTATTCCAAATCCGGCACCGACTTCTACACCCAACTGACGTTAGCGAGGTCAAATTATTATTTTCAAGGTCAGCGTCGAGTAATACTGCTGGTTATTTTATGTGCTGTGACATCGCGTTGCGACGCCGATAATTCCACATATCGTTGCTCGGTGTTTCGCCCGCCCCATGTGCTGCGCTCAGTGATGGCAGGAAGTTTGAGGAGCTCTTGTTATTATCAACTTTTGTACTTAAGTAAGTTAGGCTAAATCGACCTACTTTGACATCAGAAACCTACTGTTAGGCAGGCGCGGCTCGTCCATAAGGTCATTTGGTCAATGACCCACCTAAATTTATTTACAATGATCTACCTAATAATTTATTTTTTAAAACCAAAAAAATAATATAATCTTTTCTTTCAAAAAAGTGCAAGTTGCATGCGAAACTCCCCAAGAAAGAATCAAGCTAAGCTTGCTCCGGACTCGCCGTATTTTAAATTGACCTCAAAGGTATATAATATGGGCTATATAAAATGCAAAATGCATTAAAGCTGAGAGAGAAACAAACATACCCGCTTTAGGAAATTATAAAGAGACAAAACTTGTGGACGGCCCACCCATAATAATGCTTCCGGGGCGCGCGTGGCCGGTAACTCCGCCGCGCCGGGTTGTCGAAAATTCTGGCTCACTAATTTAAATATGGTATATATATATATATATATATATATATATATATATATATATATATATATATATATATATATATATATATATATATATATATATATATATATATATATATTTGTGATTCGCGATACATTTAATGCAAGCTTACCTAATTTTATTTTAAGATATTTAATTAAATTAATTAAAATAAATTATATACAAATACGTACCTACCTTTAAGTATGAGTAGGTATATTGTTGCGAATCAACAGTATCGCCAGACGATTCTACGTAAATACTAACTAGGTACTTGTACCAAAATATTTTAGGTTAGGTTGCGAATTTTTTTGCGAGGCCCTTTTGGGCGCGAGGCCGTCGGCGGTCGCCGACATCGCCGACGCCTAGCGCCGCCACTGTTTACAAGTAAAAGTCACAGCAAAAATCCAATTTTAATTTATGTGTTTTGTAGGTAAATAATTTCTTGGCAGAACCAGGCACATTATTAAAAAACCTTAATTAATTAGAAAAGTGTATTTTGCTGGCTACGTTGATATCACTAGTTGCTCACAAAACTTGACCCACTACAGGTGGGTCAAGTTTTGTGAGCAACTAGTGATATATTTTACAAAAAACCCACGGGCCGCGCCTGTTGTTAGGGTATGACCCATTCGTTACCAAACACCCTGTACCTATATGAAATAATCTCTGATGATAAGCGTAATAATTATTGTATGTTAAAATTTTCTTCCTATCGATTTTAAATGGAACAAACCCAAACTGAATAACAGAAAAACAATTTTTGCATTTTCCAGGCAGAACACGCATAGTTGCTCGCTTAAATGAATTAATGATTAGAAAATACACAAGCAATTAAAACTGAAGCTCCAGGAAAAAGAAAACGTATCCAGGCTTCATTGGCATTTCAAATTAGTCTGTAAAAATGTTTTCAAGTGCTTAATAATTCCGGAAAATATAATTCGCTTGTATTATGCGGCTTTTTATACTTTGCGGAGCGCATACTGTTCTGTAATGGTATACTGTAACAATGGTAATTTGAAATCGTCCCGGAATTGCCCAGATAAATTTCAAATTTAAAATTGTTACTTTTTATTTTTCGTGCACTCGCGTATTCTTATGCGGCTAATTTACAATTACTACATTTTTGTAGCTTGTGTTCCATTTTTTAAATCGTTTTTTTTAAATAAATACGTTAATAGGTTTGTATATCCGTAGGATCACTATTAGTTACTCAGTTACGCCTTAACAAAACAACGGATCGCGATGAAACTTCACATAGAGGAAGTTGCTTTCTGAATGAAAATCTTTAGTTTGTTTATTTATATTTTATAATTTATGTTTATGTTTTTCTTGATCATAAGTTAAGCTTTGACACTAAAAGCGTTTTGTCATATTTGGTTTTTTAAATTATTTTTCCCGATGTTTTTGCAAAATCCCAACTTTTTTAGCTTTAACAATAAAAATCCCGCTTCACTGAAATTAAAATCTGGCAACGCTTCTGTCAATGGCGTTTAATATTATAGAGTAAAGATGTAGAGTAGGTTGGCAAATCAGTCTGTGACAGGGACGAAAGGGGGAAATGCTGCACAAAATGGCCAGAATATTCTAATAAATTCTCCGAAAATGGGTGTGCTTATTATTTTTGGCTGAATAAAAGGTAACTAATAAATATAACGAAAATATTCGCTATAAATGTACTTAAATATTTAACAAAAATTTTAACAATGAAAATAATATAAACATTGGCAATCACTTCTCGCGTTTGACTTTTTAGCATTTTTCCATAAATAAATGATGAATGATTCCGCCGCGCCGCCAATGGAAGAATACCCAAGATGCTCGCTATCGCCATCTGCTCTCGGTACATTTCTGACACTCATCATTTCTTTTGCAATAAGTGAATTCATTAGCCAAAGAATATTTGACTGGTCTGCATTACGTTGCCAGTTATTAAAAAATAAAATAATGCATTTTTTATTTTTGTTTATTGATCGTCCTAAATATACCTGTTTAAATTAAATAGAATGTGCCTATAATATTAATAGTGAGTTCCCTTTAGTAGTATTATAATGCTGTGTGTTCAAGTCACTAAAAAAGTTTATATTACAACTGTAATGTAAATGTAATGGTAATTTAAAAAAAAAACAGCAGCTTGGTCATAAAAGGGATTTAATTTTTTTCCCGCATTCTTTTGGCTTACCAAACTAAGACGACAGTAATTATCGCGGAAACCTAGGAAGCATTCGGCCCCTTCCGGAGATCCGGAGAGCGGAGAGCTTTGGCGACAGGCGGTGGTGGCGCGAATTTGAATTTGCGAACAACTCATAAACAAGGACTTAACCTAACCATATATTTACAGCTGTTTGCCGCCTTTCTCTAAACTTATGGCTTTGATTGCCGTGTTACCACGTAACTTTTGGAAGTCTTCGCTTTTGTAAATCGTTTCGCCTTATTTTGTGAAAAATATTTGTTTAATTATAATTAGCATCTGTTATTTCGGACTTTTAAATCATCAAGCATGGAAACCCAAACTTCCCAGAACAAAACGTGCCCATTCTGCAATTTGGAGTTTTCTTGCGCTTCAGTAAAGAATTGACATGTAAAAAATGTTCATAACCATCAGCAAGATTCCGATGCTAAGAAATCACATATTTGCCCATTGTGTACTGGAAGTGAGTTAGTCTGTGGAACTTATAATAAACTAGAAACACATTTGGAGGTAAACCACAAAATAAAATTACAAATGCAAACACATAATAATTTTGCTAGAGGAGAAAGTTGTGAACAATGGTCTGAAAAACAGAAAATTCAGACAACTTATGCAGCGACCAGGACAAAAATTATAATGATTATGTGGAAAAATCCCACACTTGCAATCGTAGTAATCCAATAGGTAAAATGTAGAATGCTCCTTTTTATATCGCTTTATTTTACAAAATATTTCTATTATCCTTAGGATATGGATGGCAGCAAATGCTCCAAACGAATGGAGAAGGCTGGTGGTTCGATAAAAATGTATGGAGTATGCCCATCTTGTATAAATATAAAGATTCGGCAAACAGGTAAATTATTTTATTGCCTAAACTAAATCGTATGTACGTACAAATAAATACTGTATAACCCTAAAATGTGGTAGCTGTTTACTTTAAAATAGGCTGAAATATTTCAGAAAATACCAAATTTCAAATTGTAGGGGAGACTATTGTAAAATTCTTGAAATCACATGTAGGCAATGGAGAGGAGATTAGAAGTCAGCACGTGTCAAAACTTGAAAAAATGGAAATAGTTACAAAATTATGTAGTGGTGTAACCGTACACAGAATAATTATCTCCGATGCCAGAAAAGTAACATCTGAGAAAATTCTAAAAGAATAAATATGCTGAATATAGGAACGATGTGTCATATTTAATGGAAAAACATAATGTAATGAAGAAGAAACATGAACAGCTTTAAAAAAAAAGAAATAGTATTGTATATGGCAAGTAATGGTGACGGGGCATGTTTTCGTATTTTACAACTATTATAAAATCGCTAATTGCAGTTCTGTAGTAAGGTTTAGTAGTGTAGTAATTTAGATGTATAAACTGTAATTTCTATTTTGTACTATAAAAATTAAAATATATAAATATGTACATATCAAGTAAGGGTGTAAGCTAATAATTGATTGCATTATACCTTTATAATAAATTCTGAATGATATTATGTAGGATAATAAGTTGGTTAAAAAAAAATTCACTCGTAAGTTTCTTGCAGTTTCTTCTTACGGGTTGTAATCGAAACTGTTAGTCTAAGATCCGAAGTAAGCTCGCCCTTCACCGATCTGCCTACCGGATAAAAAGTATTTTTTATCAAACACAATATGTTAACAAATATATCGCGAATGGGTTGCCTAATGAAATATGGTCATGGCTATTCTTAGTTACAAATACTGTAATTCATTTTTTTAAATATTTCACTCATTTGCTTACCGAACGAACTTAATACTAATCGAAAGTATAAAGCATAAGGAACATGCAAAAGTTAGGTTGCCTACTTTTTTCGGTCCCTATTACCGGGTAGCCAGGTATAAACAGGTGAGTCGATACTAGTAATTTGTACTCATCTGCTTTCTCATTGAAACATAATATATATTAAAATAAAGATAATTTTATTGCAAACACGGTGGTATAAGGTTGCCTGAGAAAAATCGTTTATGAGTCACGGTTGCCAGGCTTTGCAATTTAAAAATTGGAGCAAGCGATGCGCGACAGGGAAGCATTGCGCGTACTATTCGGTGCGATAGAGGAGGACACAGCATAGCAGCTGCGCGTGACGCGACTTTCGGATGAAAGAGAGTGCGCATGCATGTATTTCTATTGTTTTATAATAAACTTTTTTACATGACACTAATGTGTTCATCATTTTACACAGGTACATTTTACATACCCTAATTTTGTTCATATTAAAAATACAAATTTCATTTTTGGGTTGAAGCTTTAGTTGACAAAAACACATTTTTTGCCATAAAAAAGCAATTGAATATGGATTGTGGTTTCTCCGGAGGTGAGTTTAAGATTTTTATTTTAAATGGCAACCTACCAATTTTTTATACCATTAGATAGCTCTTTAAATTCCCTTTGCGGTGATGTATCATAAGTGGTAGTTTTCTCTCAAAATGGCGACACAGGAGGCATTTTTCTCAGTTTGAGTAGGTCGCCATTTTGAAGTCCCTGGTTGTTATATTCATAAAATAACTCTGTAGTTTAGTGAATAAGATTGTTTAACTTTTATTTTTTAACATCATTTTGTAAACCCTTTTCAAATAATTTGTATATGCAAATTTATGTTTTACTAATATTGCCCATTTTTAAAGCAAATTTTCACCAAGACATTAAATAGAAAGTACCAAAAGTAAAATAGCCGTCGTATAGTACATGTTATTAATTACCTAAAATTATCAAAAAGACACATTTTACCGGTTTTCTTCCACAAAATATCAAATAAGACAAAGTACGTTAAGAATAATATTATTTATTACCTACACATAAAATCAGATTTATGCATTTACCTATTATAAGTGGGCTGTTTTTTAACGCCAACTTAGGTAAATGCATAGCCGATTTTATGGTAAATAAATGTTCTTTTTAACGTACTTTGTCTTGTTTATTTGAATTTTTTTTAGAAAAAACATATGTTTGATAAAAAATACTTTTTATCCGGTAAGCAGATCGGTGAAGGACGAGCTTACTTCTGATCCTTTCTTAAAACTAAGTAAGTTTAAATAAATGACTTTAATAATATGTATGTTTTTTTATTTAATATAATGTTGCATTCACTGACTAATTAAGAGCAAATTTTTTCAAAAGTTTTATTTATTGGTTCATGACAAACTAAATTTTATATAGATACCTATGTAACACATTCAATTTAAGAACAAATGAATATTTTAACGCAATTCCGTACAACTAAACGATTTTACTGCCCAGCTACGTACTGTACTCAAAATATAATAGAACCATATTCTTAAAATTAAAAACAATTCTTGTATGGCATTTATCCTTGACACATTCACAAAAATAAATAGTCTTGCTTCAAAATAAGGGTTAGGTACTACGACAAAAATTTTATTTTAGAGGTACTTGTGCTCTGAAGCAGGCGCGGCCCGTGAGTTTTTTTACAGGTGGGTCAAAATTTTGTGGGCAACTAGTGATATCAACGCAACAAGCAAAATACACTTTTTTAATTAAGAAAAGTTTTTTAATAATGTGCCAAGAAATTATTTACCTACAAATAAACACTGCAAAAATCATAAAATAGGTACTGCAGAATATTGAACATTACTACTCTTGATGTTTATGACTTTTAGTATCACTTTTCTGTTTA
Organism: Philopedon plagiatum; assembly: GCA_963971165.1. Taxonomy (NCBI): domain Eukaryota; kingdom Metazoa; phylum Arthropoda; class Insecta; order Coleoptera; family Curculionidae; genus Philopedon; species Philopedon plagiatum. Next base: position 53,941,983 of record OZ020189.1, on the reverse strand, counting down.
TGGCTTTTTTCTATTTGTTTTAATACTCTAAATTAGTAGATTTTAGCGGTTTCCGTTGTGAAAAGTTTAGCTTCTGCTCAATAGGTGTCGCGCCTTGTACTAAAAGCCCAGAATATAAACAAAAAAAATTCTGAACTAAAAGTATGATATTCGTAAAATAAAATTGGGAACGCTGCCGAAACTCCGTTTTCTTTAATAAATAAAATGCTGGCGACTAGACATAGTAATACGATATTTGTCTACGCACGTGCAGGCTGTAAGCTGTAGTAAATATGAGATTGCCAACAATTTTAAAAATATTTTATCGAGGAACAACTTGTTGCCAATACACCTTTTAAAGCCGATCTCATTTTTTAAATAACAAAAAATTAAAAAAAAAGGTCTAGCCCCAACACAGATTCGAACCCGCGAGCGTCGGATTATCTCGCTGCGGTTGTACCCCTTGAACTACGCTGGTTATGTAAGAAAATCGGTCCGATACCGTTAAATTTGATACCTAGCGCTGGCCTGACAGAAATCGTATTTATAATTTTTTATGTTTAACCACTAATTAATATTATTAATACGATGCAAATACAATGCGCATATTAGGTACCTAATTAGTTTTTCTTTTCCGAACCAAATGCTTTGATATAATATATTTTAGGGGGCGGTTTGAGAGTATTTCCATAGTGGGAGTGGGAGATATTATTGGTGGGCCGTCGACCAATTGTGTCTCTTTTTAACTTCCTAAAGCGCGTATGTCTGTTTCTCTCTTGCTTTTAATGAATTTATATCGTCCATATAAACCTACAAGATCAATTTACAATATGACCCAGCCCGGAACAAGCTTGGATATCCTTTGACGATGGCTTGACTTGATTCTTTCTTGGGGAGTTTTCGCATGGAACTTTGAAACAAAAGATTCTTTTTTGGTTTTAAAAAATTAAAAAATAAATTATTAGGTAGATCACTGAAAATTTTAGGTGGGTCATTGACCAAATGACCTTATGGACGGGCCGCGCCTGCTCTGAAGCGACATATACTTTATCACGATAACAAATCATTTATTTTGAAGTCTACGACCAAAGAAAGACAATCGCCAAAACAATAACAAAGATTTGAGGTTAGTTTGTTTCGCATTTTTGACGCTAAACTTAGGAAATCAACGATCAAAATTCCCGCCCGCCGCATGTCGCCGAAGCTCCCCGGAAGCGGCCGAATGCTTCCGAGGTTTCCGCGATAATTGAGATGGCTCCATCGGGCCTAAAACCCATCGGGCCTAGAGTTCAACTGCCCTAAACCCGAGTGTATCCGGCGGGCGTTCGGTTAAGCTCGTATGGCATAATCCGTTTTACACCCATTTGGCCTAAACTCCTGACGTGGAACAAACTATTTTGCTATTTTGGTTAGAGCGGCTGAACAGCTGATCGTAGACGAAATTTCAAATTATCGTCTTCCCATAAAAGAATTTGTACTAATTTATTGGCATCTTTCTCGGTATTTTAAGGATAACTAATTGCTTTTCTTATTCTGTTTAATTAGCTTACGTTTTAAAAATAGTTTTTAGTGGTTTAATGGTGAATAATATTAAGTGTTTTATTGATTTTTTGGGGATAAAACTAAGAGGTCAGGTCTATTTGTAGTGCGTTTTCATTCCATTTTCATCAGCTTCCGAGTACCTAATACCTTGTTACTTTAAAATTTATTTTAAGTACTTGATTATAAGTGTTTTTAGAGGGTTAACTTATTAAATAGGTAATCAAAAACTAATCTTTGGCAGTTAATACTTATGTATGTCATACAGGACACATCTGTGGAAGAACTAAAAGAAACTGTTATTATTATTTATTTCCACGAGAAGATCACCGAACCATTCTAATGTTTTCTAGCATATTATGCAACCGTGATACTTTGGAAAATTGTTGCCACAGTAGGTACTAACGCCGAAGAACTTCTACATAATCTACAATCAGCGTACCTCATATCGTACGGTTTTATAATGGGTTCTTTTGCTTTTTAAGTGTGAAATGATCTAGAAAACAATTGGTAAAGCATTGTATGAGTTTTGTTAACAAATTAATCTGCAAACAAAATTGTAATACTGTTGTAATCACAACACACAAATGGGATCTCAAAGAAATAATAGGTCACTTCAGATCTGTAGAAAGACGCTGATGCTAGGGAAGCTGCTTGAGACAAGTCTAACAAGCACGTTATAAAATTTGGCGGCAATATCACTTGCCAGTCTTGCCACTGCGTCACTACATACTAAACCGAATAATTTTTTCCATACAATACACTGGCACGAGTACAATAAAGAAAGTATGCGTATTCCATCCTTGTTTGTCAACTTCTCGCGTGTTAGGCTAATTGCAGAAACGAAGATCTCCGATTCGACACGAAGTGAGTTTCGGGATTAGGCCAGATGATCTTTAGGCCACTTGGGGCTATCCCCGATAATTAGTGTCGTCTGCCGTAGCTTTGCCTCTGAGTTAGCCCCGCCCATTAATGCGCAATTCACCGATTGCATTAGTGGAGTTAGGTACAGTGTGCATGCTTTTTTTAATTCATTTATGTCCTAACGGTCGTAACGTGCATTGTAGTATGGAGTTTGTGTCTAAAATAAAAGACAAGGTATTATCTGGGCAGAGCAGTGAAATTTTGAAAAATAGTATTCATTTTATGCGCCAAGAATCTGAAGCGAATAAACCCATCCAGGATTTAATTCGCAATACACCGGTTGCATTTGTGGAGTTAGGTACAGTGTGCATGCTTTTTTTAATTCATTTATGTCCTAACTGTCGTGACGAGCATTGCATTATGGAGTTTGTGTCTAAAATAAAGACGAGGTGTTCTCTGGACAGAGCAGTGAAATTTTTAAAAATAGTACCTATTCATTTTATGCGCCAAGAATCTGAAGCGAATAAACCCATCAAGGATTTAAAGAAAGTTCAAGAGCGTGTTTCAACTACTACCTGGGTGTGTATTCTCACAATTTAAACAATAGTAAGTGAGATGAGAAAAGTGGAAAATGGCGAGTGCGCTTCATTTTAACTCCTAATAAAAAATAGAAGAAAATCATTGGGTCATTGCCAGGCTTCAATAATAATAAGGCTGGTAGAAATTTATATGCATCAGGTAACTTATCGAATTTAGAGTTGTAATTACTACCTACCATAAATATAATTACTAAAATTTACAGAAAGTATTTATGATACGACTCACAATCACAATTCAACTCCTTTAACACAAAATAATTTATCTTTATTCTTTATCAGAATCAAGCAAGTAGAATCCAGGAACAAAATTTCTGTTGACTGCTACCTGTCTTAATATGTATCTTTTTTACATAATACCGAATAAAATAATGCAATTATGTAATTTTATTTTTGTCGCTGACAGTAAATCAAAGCAGAAGGCGCTCAATATTGCCATTTCTGTTATTCGAATGCTACCTCACTTCCTCGTCCGCGCAAGTATAAAATTTTTCAGAGAAAAAGCTATATTTGAAAAGCTGTACTATATATTTTTAACCAGGATGGTTGAATGTAAAGCACTCTACATCGTGGGATAGAATGTTCATGCATGTATAGGGTTGTCATCCGTCCCGATATATCGGGACTGTCACCGTTATTGGAGTTCATGTCCCGACGTACCGACAAGGGTGGCACATGTCCCGATCGACGGTTCTTTAAATTAAATTTTAAAAGGCACACGTACCAACAGAAGTGATTTTGAAAGGTTTATTAAAAAGAAATCTTTTGCGATAACGCACCATAATAGCGTCGTGCAGTAGACCTCTATCTTACGGATTTGTGCGTAGCGTCGCGTCAGTATTGGTGGCTCACATTGAGAACATCTGGTCCTCTTCAGCCGATTTGCTAACTACTATAACGTGGGATGTTTTCGTTTCATCTTTGTCTTCATTATCGTGTTATTTGACATCTTTGTCAATTGTGTCGTCTAGTGAGCCCGTCTTCCCCACTAAAATTCAGCTGATTGTAGCTGGCTTCCTTAATTTGAGTCACCAATTCTTTGGAAACCAGTTCACTTGACGTCGAGCGGTTACTATTAATGGTTCAAGTCATTTCTAAAATTCAACGTTTTCGACTGGATGTCGCTGTCTGAAATCCCAGACTGGGAAAAGTTGTAAGAAACAATTAGATATCTTAATAGAACAGTTTGATAATTTTAGTAGATCACTGTTTTCAACATGTATATCTTAAAAATGTTGTGGAAGAAAAAAAAATTAGAATAGTGGAAAAAGAGTTCGAGTGGAGAAAGATTGTTAAATATTTTAAAAAGCACAGAACATAGATCAGCAATCGCAGTTACTTAGGTTGTTGTTTTTTATCTTCTGACAACCCACGAGGACCGAAGTCTAAGTACTATGTACCGTGGGTGTACTGGGGAATCGACTCACACATCCAGAGCTGGAAACATCCGTAGGGTTTTCACCAGCCCTTTAAGAGGATGTGGGGTGTGGTATCACCTAGGTCGAGGAAGAATTCCTCTACCACCTTCCAACAACAATCACAAAATATCCATGGTCGAAGCGGGATCCGAACCCGCGCCTCATGGTTGCAAAGCTTGCGCCGTACCAACTCGGCCACCGGTTACTGCGCACATTGCAATTTGCGAAAGAATTTTTTCCTTAATATCCATCCAGTAGTCAGAAGAATAAAATCGTTTATTCTGAGTCCGTAGGGGCCATTCTGCAATGACAGCATAACTTTAAATTATCCTGTGCACAATTTTATAACTACATCATAGATCAGATATATGTTCTAAATAAAAACACCTCATCGGAGAAATATAAAACTGGCAAATCCTAAATAATTTTTTGATTTAGTTTTAAGGATTATCAGTTATCATAAAGATTTTCGTTCTTAATATAGTTGTTTTTGTGTTTCGGTATTTAGAGCTAAATAGATTTTAAAAAACAATTAACACCCCCCCCCCCTCCCCACCCGGTCCTTGTGTCCTGATGTGAGTCAGATGAATTATGGCAACCCTGTGCAGTGTGCATGTATCAACATATAGCGCTGGAGAATCTAAATTTTAAAAAATTCGAATGGCGAATTAGTTTGGCAATGGGTCTGTTGCACACTTTTTTTATTGACTTAGTTTGATCGAAACGAAGTATAAAAAATATTTTGTTTTTAGATAAGCGAACTGCGCTAATAAACTAATCAAATATCAGCCTGTTTGTGTGTGTGTGATATCACATTTCCCTGCATTCTCATTTGTCAGATATTTACAATGTTGTCAACTCGTTCGTTGTTTGACCGATAATTCTACAAGCCGATATCGATTTTTTTTGCTGCTGTGAAATATCAAATAACCTAACCTAGAAATATTATGGTTTTGTTGTAAACAACGAAGAGCAAATAATTAAATTTGGCCTGTTCATAAGCGGCCTGACGTGTATTGCCTTAATAATGTCTTATTAGAGGTACACTAGTGTTCAAAATACAAGGCATCATTGGATTAAATTTATTTTGGTCACAAAATAAATCAGTGAAATCCTTTTGCTACATTTACAGTTAAATGAATCTTCTCAAACATACCCTGTTTCTGGAAACAGCTCCCAAGCAACTACACAACAGACCCTGTTTCTCAAAACAGCTCCTAAACAGCTACAAAAGTGATCCTGTTTCTGAAAATGGCTTCTAAACAGCTCCACAAGAGGTACAAAACAGGCTCTGTTTCTGAAAACAGCTCCAAAACAGCAACAATAAAAAAAGGGCTCAGGCGCATGCGCAGAACGCAGTGTGCAATTGATGCAGAACCCCCATCTCACAACTACTCGTATGACATATGACAGATGACGTATGACAGGTGATGTATGCGCGCAGCTCTGGCGCATGCGCAGAGAGCTCGGTGCACTTGGCGTTAGACGCATCATCTCCCACTATTTATTGATATGGGATTTAAATGACTGGAGGTTAAGGGGGAAACGAAAAACCTCTGCAGGTTTCTATTCTGGCGACCCTGAATGAGCGAGACATGTGGGATATTATGAGTTTTCGTAGCTGGACAGCAGCCGAATGCATATATGAAGCATTATTTTTGTTCAGTTAGGAGCAGTCACAGGGGAGTAATATAATACTTTTTAGCTAGCACGCAACAATATTTGTAGAAGAGGGACCGGTCACCAACAGTGCCGCGATGAGCGAAAGAAGGGAGTTTTCCGACGCTGAGTCAAGTGACTGGCTTTTAAATAATATTCTAAGTTAGGTCCCATAGAGAATATATTGGAAGAAGAAAAACAAGCTCTCTAGCAGCTGATGTGGCTATTGAAGTAATGTGTTTGTTAAATGTCTTACCAGCTAAGATCTATTGAAGTTGCCCCCATGAAACTCTTATTCTACCAGAAACAATAATTGATTTTATAATGACAATTTTACTAGTCTGTACCAAAGTCTAATACCACCAAACTGCACCTAATGAATACAGGACAAACTAAAAATGCTTGTATTCTTCAACACCTTCCATCATTTGTAAGTTTGAATACTACTTCGGCAAAGAACTTGTAACCTAGGCTTAAACAAACACTGAAAAAAGTCCAGGCAAAGATTTGCCTACAATTTTGTAGCACCCATTTTTCTCACAAATTGTCATACTATTATCTACAAGTGTAAGTATAATTTCATGTCGGGGTTTTACTCATACTTTACAAATTTGTAACAAAGATTTGTAGGGGTGGGTCTTTACTTCAGGTTACAGAATATTCTACATTGTTGTAGAATATACTTTGCCAGTAACTTTGGACGTGGAATATACAAGTTGTAGAATGTAGTTAATTTTTTTGCAAATTATTTAACAGCAAAACATAGCTTTCTTTTCAACATTCCATCATGTAGAATCCTTTGCAAATTGTTTGATTTTGTCCTACAGCACTTTAGGATAAAAAAAAGCCGTGTTGCCGCTCATTACATTATTTTCTGGATATTGCCAAAAAGAAAATAACGTTAGCTATTTAAATGACATAAAATTATAAGGACTATTTAATTTTAGATAATAAATACATATTTATGCAATGCTTATTATTTTTCTCTATCAAACAAAACAAAAAGTATAAGAAACATACCCCTTTTCTCCGCTATTCCTACATCAATATAATCGCTAAGATATGATATGACAATGCTGCAACGAAAACCGTTCGTTGCGCCCGACGCGTTAGGCGTAATTAGCCGAAACACCCGTGTGTTCTGGTTGGAATTACGCACAGCCCACAGTTCACAGTTCTGCCACCGGTTCTGCCTTTTCATCTTCCGATCTTTTAAAGTGATGCAATACTTTTATTTTTCTGTTTTTATTTTTACTAATAATGTGTGAGACTAGTGCAGAATTGTTAGAATCCTGGGGCTTCCCCGAACTGGTAGAGATATTCAAAGGTAAGAAATTTAACTTAATATATGAAATAAAAGTAATGTAATGTAATAAATAATAATACAGTCTTCTGGTGGTCGCGTCTTTGTACGTTTCTTAATTTGCAATATGGCGGAACATCTCTAAATGGAACTATACAGAGAAATAAAATTATAATAAGCAAACTCTAAGAAATGAAGTGCAATTATATTATTATAGCACATATGTTCAGAAACTAAGCGTGAAAGTAAATTAAACTAAGAGAGAACCAACTGTAATTGTTCTTAATTTAATGTTAATTTTTAAGTTTTTGGGCCAAGTTTTCGGTCACATTTTCACGCATGACTGTTATTAAATAACCTGAAAAAGTTTTTATAATGTGTTTCGCCAATGTCATATTATTAATTTATTAAATTAAAAATTCGGTCAAGTGCAAGCTATACCTACTTACACAATTAGTGTTCCGTGCCATCAGCCCCTCACTTAACCTGAGTAAACATCAGCCGCCCGATCTCTTCCCATCTGCCGCGCTACCCGCCGCCGACAGACGGCAGCAACGCCGTATCACATCGCGTATGCGCGGATCTGAGTGGGCCAAATTAAAAATTTTGAAAAACGTGTAAGGACAAAAATTGTTTCTTACATCGTGGTTAATATTTTTTGTTAAAAGACTTTTTCTCTAAAACCAATGGTTCAGCAGTTATAGGGAAATAAACAATTAAATTGTTTATAACAATTGATTGCGCTAGAATTTTTCAATCCTGATAATTTTCGCTCAATCTACACCTAATTCTCAATGTTCACGTTTTTTTTCAGATTCTTCTAAGTGGTCCGTCTGGTGGTAAGGGTGGGGGACAGCAATTTTTAAGCGTTTTTCCCGAAAAATGTTCAATTTAAGATATAAAGTATGTATTTTGAATGACCATGTGTAAGTATTTTGGTTATTTTTGATTTTCATGTTTTGTATTTATATTTTATAAGTTGATTAATCTGATATAATGACTAGTGGAACATGTTACCTAATTACAGAAAAATAAAAACTAAAAATTAAATTTTTGTTTTAGTAACATTTCGTATGCCTTTATAGCTTTACACTTTCACAATTTGGATGCCTCAGTTCCAACAATTAAGTCTTGTGTTTGAATGGCTCTGTACTGCTTGTAATTTACGAAAGTATAAAAAACTATTAAACAGGATTACATTTTGCCATTAAGACGGTACAAGTATTTTAATTTTTAAATAATTGCAAAAACTTAATGAAAACAAACGCAAATTATCCACTTGGTTGTATTTAAACTCATCTTCATCTTGTTTTTTAAAAGAAATAAAAAATCACAAATTCAAAAGTATTTCTGAACGTCTTTGAATAGCCTTAAAATAAAACTGTTACGCATCATATGTCTGCAATATGACATTAATTTTTATATATTTTCGTCCAGCTTTACAACATCGCTGTATCAGCTTTCGTAAATTGCAATACCTACATAGTTCCACAAGATTGTAGTAATTATTACACCAGTTCTAGTTGTTCTTTATGGCGCATCCACTATTTTTTGTAAAGATTATATATATATATATATATATATATATATATATATATATATATATATATATATATATATATATATATATATATATATATATATATATATATATATATATATATATATATATATATATATATATATATATATATATATATATATATATATATATATTCTTTACAAAAAATAGTGGGTGCGCCATAAAGAACAACTAGAACTGGTGTAATAATTACTACAATCTTGTGGAACTATGTATTGCAATTTACGAAAGCTGATACAGCAATGTTGTAAAGCTAGGTTAAATAAAGTATGAGACCATCATATAATCTGTCACTGTAGGGCCTATAAAATGTAGGACTAGTCCTAGCATAATTTTTAAGATATGATATAAAAATTGTGGTTCTCATACCTGCATAATTTGTTCCTACAGATTCTCCAAAAAGTAAAACCAGGTCTTACAATTTTACAGCAGATTACCTCACAAATTGCAAAATAACCTTACAATTTATCGCTCCAGTGGTTTGATATTGTAGGAAGAGGCCTTACAATTACGTCAGGCTATTGCTTTAAATTTTAAATTTTATTTTTACAAGCAATGAATGTCATTATTACAAAAAATGATAACTTGTTATGTTTATTGTAAAAACTTTTACTTCTCAAACATAACACTTACAACAGCAGTTTCTCAAATGATATCCTACAATTTGCTAATACTTATCTAACAATTAAACAAGTCATGTAGTAACAATTTTGTGCTATCTAGTTACATTCCTTGTTACCGTCCCTATATGTCCCTTTTTTTGTAGAGTCTAATCTTACAATTTTAGTATTTAACCGTACAAATTTTTTTGCGTGAAGGCTTGGTCAAAACATCAGATATTTATCTGAAGTGTAGTAGATATCTTCTTTATAGTATATCTATATAGTATATATTTTCATAAAATATTCAGCAGGTTTAACTGTTACCTTGAATTCCTTTTTCAATTGTTTTAAAAGCTCTTTTGTCATTTGTTCATTGTTTGAAACCACCAAACCATCATCTACATCGAGTGCCACAAGAAGTAAGCTCATATTTTGTTTCTTAATAAACAAACAACGATCTGCTTCACTTCTTGTAAGTCCAAGTGCTATGAAAAAGTCAGCAATTCATTTGTTCCCGCACCTAGCTGCTTGCTCAAGACCATAAGGACTTCGCTCAAGATGGCATACTGTTTCAGTGCCATCTTCGAGACCTTCTGGCAGCTTCATTAAAACGTCTTCTTCGAGTTGCCCATATAAGAATGCTGTTGAGACATCAAACGGGGTTAGTGACATGTTTATCAGCAGCAATGCTCAGTAACGCTCTTATACGAGTAGTTCCAGATTTTGCTACTGGACTGAATGTCTGAATATAGTCTTCATCTTGCTTCTGTGAAAATCCTCGAATTATCAGTCGTGCCTTAAACTTTTCTAAAGAGCAATTCATTTTCTTTTTGTCCCTATACACCCATTTACACGTTATTGCTTTCTTTCCTTCAGGCAGATTTTCAAGAACCCAGGTTTTAGTTTCTTTAAGTGATTCCGTCTGTGTTGATAAATTTTTTGCGCGACAGGGGGCAGTTTTTAAGGTGTTAAAATGAACAAGATTTTCGGCACCTAAGATTAATTGCAGATTTTGTGAAAGAGATTATTTATATATATTTGGGACTGAAGGTTGCCATCGTCAGCATAACTGTGGATGGTATTGGTAGACGTTGGTTGGTGCAAGAACTGAACTTTACGGTATATCAGCATTGATAGGATATAAGTTAGATTAGTGACCACCCACCACGATTAATTCGTCGATTGGAAATAAAGATACCGATCCGGGAACACAGTTTAAAAGAAAGGGCAGAAGAAGGTACCTAGTTTGTCGAGGAATGAAGCATGTCATACTAGTTTTAATTTAAAAATAAAAATTGTATATAATTAATCTGAAGTTAGGATTAAATTTGGGGACTTTGCGATCTTTCGCTTACCGCCTAATAAGTGTTTGGTGTTGATGTAATTTATCCCGTTACACGACCCATGGCTTAGAATTCTTGTTACATATGTACGTACGGTAATCTATATTCATAGGTATGGGCCATTAAATAAAACGCGCAAAGCCTTAACCATACTTGAATTTTATTTTATTAAAAAATTCGTCATTAAGTTATGGTTGAATCTAATTCATGTTAATAATTGCGGACAATTGCTATCCTTATAGAATAAAGAAGTCGGTAAACCTGTTACACCAGTAGTTTTTTTGCATCTTTATTAACTATTCTTAACGTAATTAACGTTCAAAAGACAAGCAATATTTTATCTAATTATGCGTACAATTAAGCAGTTAACAGGTTTTTGATCCTCTTAACAATGGACAATTTTATACGCGGTATTCCCGTCTAATTTCATGGTTCCTGAACCGTGGTGCTATTAAAACACTCCGAAATTTAAAAGTAAATCTAAACAACTTTAGCAATTTATCTGCAATGTTTCAAGGCAGCGCTTACTAGAGAAAATTAAAAATCAGTGTAGTTCTTTTCTTTAAATTTTCTCGCTTAATAATGACAGGCGTACAGCACGTTAAGTTGTGAGGAATCTGAAATTACTCCCCAATTTGGACAGTTTGAGGTTTGAATAAAAGACTATTAATACTTTTTTATGCATTATGTTAATATAAAATTACAACTTTAGACAATTCGCAAAAATCAGAAGCGGGTAATACATAGGTATATATCATCTATTCCAGCAGCAGAAACCCAGAACATCCCACTTCTCTCCCCTATACTTAGAGTGAAGATTGGGCATACTTATTTACTCTTTGGCTAGAGTCTTCACATTACAGAATAAACGTTTTATGAGAACAGCTTTTTATATTTTAATTTTTTATCTTTATAAGTTTAAAATAAAACCAAAAACCTTTGCATGGCAAATTTTGTCTTATCCATGTAGGTAATTGTCATTATTGTAATTATAAAAATTATGGATGTCAAATCTTAATAACTGCCACAGTAAAAATATTTTAAATGTTAGTAAATCTCCTTGTTAATTTTACATTAATGTTGCTGCTGTCCTACAGTTAAAAAGTAGTGCGATGCTTCAATACGATATTGGAATGAGTAAGAATAGTCTTGAAGAATCAGGGCCGATAATTGTAATAAATAAAATATTGGTTAAAAATATTAGTGGCATAGCGGACTCAAGAATACAGTGTATTCCGTTCTTGCAGTACAGTACGGGGCATCCAAAAACTGATGGAAAGCCCCGTCTGAATATATAGTTAGATTTCACCCTTGTTGGGGATTATTAGATTGTTAGTCACTCCCTCAGTAGCAATTCTTCACAGTCATTACAATTTCTTATGATAGAAACGGTAGTGATATGCCATTGCAGCTACCTACGGAATATGAATCAAGAATGGTTCACGCTAATAATAGACGTCAAGCTGCTACTGTTATATAGCCAGTCCATGAAACAAACAAACATGTAAGTGCGGGGCATCCAAAAACTGATGGAAAACCCGAGCTGGATATATAGTTAGCTTTCACTTGTTGGGGATTATTTGTATGAGTGACACGCATGTTACACCGGAAGTTGATGATTAAGAATATTACCTGATATATACCTGAATATTCTACGGTGACTGCTACTGCTACTCAAACAGTAGACACACTGGGGGAACCATTATCTATTTAAAAAAACTTTTTGAAATTTACAGTGTTACGGAACAGGGATGTTAACAATAGTCACTGGGTGCTTTTGATAGAGGTCCAAGTTGGTGGAGAATCTTTGATGGTCGGGGCTCTTTATAGATCTCCAAACTCAAATAGTCAGGTTTTTATGAACTATCTGGAAGAAATTCTTAGTGATGCCACTCTCCACCATCAAAAGAACGACGGTGACGCAAGAAATTTAATCAAAATAATACAAGGAACAGGTTTTAAATAAATTATAACACAGGAGATGCGAATAACAAATACGTCATCCACTCTTATTGATCACATAATCACAAACGACTTTAAGGTCCAAGAGGTTCCGAGAATTTTTCCTATGTTAAGTGATCACTAAGTTATTGGCACTGATTGGAGTTTGAATCTACCGTTTAACGATCAAAATTTATTTTTGATCGTAACTTAAGCCAGGAAAAAATAAATAATCTAATAAAAGAAATAGGTGCAAGCTGGAATTATACATATACTGACACAATTCAACTGGCAGTGGATAAAATCGCTCCTAAACAAAATCGTGCAACAACAGAACACCCATGGATATCAGGGATGGTAAAGCAAGCACAAAAGAGTAGAAACAGTGCATATAATAAGTTCCGTCTGACTAGGTCCACAAAGGATTGGAAAAACTACCGTGAGAAACGAAATAGGATGACTTCCATAATTCGTAGCGAAAAAATTAAATACTACGATCACAACATACATAGGTGGAACGGGGATGGGAAAAAATGTGGGAAACTCTGAAAAACCCTGTAGAGAACACGAATCTAATTACTGCTTTTACAGATATCGATTTTGGGAAATATGATGGGACAACTGAGAACAATTTAAATACCTTTCATGCTGATAGTCTAGATTAAATTTCTGCCACTATAGAAAAACGCCAGTGAGTTTCTAGTATCAACAGAAATATTATGAATATAGGGACATTTAAAACTGTTAATGTCTCACAGTTAAAAAAAGTTGTATATGAATTTAAGAATTAAAGTACCAGTGACGATTTCTTAAGCATTAAACTACTATAAAGACCTATTTTGCGTAATTGGTTAACCACTTTTATTTGTAATCAATACATCGTTAACTACTGGAAAAGTACCCCTGAACTTGACTGCCTAACTACGCCTATGAGTTGCAGGAACTTAAGCCACAGTTTTCTATCTTTCGGATACAGGTTAAGAAAAAGTGGACTAAAGCAAATCGCTAGAGTGATGATAATGATAAGTGATAATAATGACTTTGAATAATTATTAATGAAAGGATTTTTAGCATTTTATGTTTTTAGTAAGTGTTAGCAATATGCAAGGTGTGATTTTTTGAAGAGCGCCATTCATCATAATATATAAAATTTATCTTCGTAAGTAGGTAGGTCGAGAATAGATAATTTTTATATAAATAAAAAGTAGTGATTTACTTTTAAGCAGAATTCGTTTGGGCGCCCTGTCTGAAAGTTATTTTGCTCTAGGTGAGTTGCATGTTTTTTATGAAAAAAAATATTTTTTTTTTTGTTTTTATCAGGATACACTAACAACGGTATGCCGATGCGTCGATCGACTGGCCAGGCTCCTCCCATTTTGACGTCACTGCGAGGGACTTTGCATTATTCAAGCGGCCTAGTTACTTTGATTTTCTCTCGAAGTAACGTCATCTGCGCGGCCACGACGTATTTTGATTCATAGCGTAGCATGTCGTTATAGGTGTATCGTGGTTTTTATATAAAACATACACAACTGCATAAAAGCATAATATTGGGCTACTATTGCAGAAAAGTTTCTGTTAACACTTTGGACCAACTTTCAGAGTCGAATACCTCAGTGTGCGGCGACTGGATAAGCAAGTCAAGACATGCTCGATAGTGTTCATATCCGGAAAAAGAGGTGGCTACTCCATTCTTTCAATTTCACCCTCTCTATGGACCTCTTGGGCAACTCGAATTGATTGAGCAATATGCCGAATCATGAGGTCGATGTAAATTTGTCCAGTCATCGTCACAGGAACACGAACCAAAGTAATTCTTCCTCCATACATAAATACACCTCAAAACATAACGCTTTCGCTTTCATATGGAACTACTTCTCTAGCAAAAGCAAGTCCAAGTGTGCTCTTTTTTCTCTCCGTACCCGACTTTCATGGTCATCAGTCATCACTTACCAACCCTGTCCTCGCTTCATCCGAAGGGTTAGCCATTAAGGAAAAAATCACTTTTGGTGATCACGAGCCCATTCAAGCCGTGATATTCTGTGCCTACGTAACAACCTAGCAAACCAGCGGCATTTGAAATGAATTGATGGTATGTAGACTGATACTGACTTGAAGGTTGCTGATAGTTACCGACCTATTTCTCCTAACCACTTGCTTTGCAACCCTTGGACATCCACTTCGAGGTCTAGTTTCCACGGAGCCCGTTTTATTGCGCCGTTGGATGGTTCGAGTAACCGTAATGTGGCCAATAACTAATCTTTCGGCTACTTGCCTATGTGGCTGGCCTTCTTTATGAGGAAAGATTATTCTCAAATGGATTTCCTGGCATTTTTGTTCGATTTCTGAACGTTGTGTGTTTAACAACACGCCCAAATTTACAATTGAAGAAAATAATATTGATAAGAATAAACTGTTTGTTTTTTGCGGTGTGTATTGTTGTTTGCACAAAAAAAACATTGATAAAGTATATATATATATATATATATATATATATATATATATATATATATATATATACAGGGTGTCCCAGGATAGGTGTTACGATAGGACAAATGGGTCAAAAAATTTTGAATTTGAAAATGGCATTTTGGGAACATGCCCCGCTTGGTCCAAAACTGAGGAATACAAAATTTCACTCGGATTGGTATTATACAGGGCGAGTTATAACTAAAAATATGAAAAATGGCCAAGAGTAAAGTGCTCTTATTTGTCCAAATGGAACAAACGCTTAGTAGAAAAAGTTGTTCAGAAATGTAACTAATATCATAATTTGAAATTACAGCTTTCTTGTCAATATTTTTATTTTTGTCAAATTTTTTGAAATGTAATAGTACATTTTCCACCACTATCGTATTCGGTTTTTTATTATACTTGGAAACTACGTTTTCTAACATGTAATATGTACATTTACCAGGTATAGCCTAATAATGTATTGTAATACGATATTGGTGGAAAATGTACTATTACATTTCAAAAAATTTGACGAAAATAAAAATATTGACTAGAAAGCTCTAATTTCAAATTATAATATTAGTTTCATTTCTGAACAACTTTTTCTACTAAGCTTTTGTTCCATTTGAAAAAATAAGAGTACTTTACTCTTGGCCATTTTTCATATGTTTAGTTATAACTCGCCCTGTATAATACCAATCCGAGTGAAATTTTGTATTCCTCAGTTTTGGACCAAGCGGGGCATGTTCCCAAAATGCTATTTTCAAATTCAAATTTTTTTGACCCATATGTCCTATCGTAACACCTATCCTGGGACACCCTGTATATATATATATATATATATATATATATATATATATATATATATATATATATATATATATATATATATATATATATATATATATATATATATATATATGAGAAGTGTGATAGCTACGCGTGAATGTTGCTCAGGTTGGGGCAACAAAACAGGGAGGTTTAGTGGTTAAATGTACCACAAGGAATGATGTTGAGAAGTTGAGGCTGGCTGCTGAAAGAAGTTTGGGTGATAACTACATAGTGGAAACATTAAAACTAAATCATCCTAAAATGAAAATAGTCGGCTATAGAGATGAACAAACAGCAAAAGAGTTGGAAGAAATTATAAGACACCAAAATACATGGATATAAGAAGATGACAAACTGGATATAACCTATGTTAAAAAACCAAAGAATAAGGATCAAACATCAACAATTTTCTTGGAATGTTCATCAAAACTGTATTGGAAAATGATAAACCAAAGAAAGATATTCATTGGATGGGAAAGATATAGTGTATTTGAAAATTTGAATATAAAGAGATGTTTCAAATGCCAGGACTATTATCATAAAAAAGATGTCCGTGAAAATAAAGAAGTTTGCGAGTATTGTGCTGGAAATCATGAAACGAAGGAGTGCCCAAAGGAAAATAAGAGGTGTAAAAATTGCATTAATGCAAATAACAAATTCAAAACTAAATATAATATAAACCATACGGCAGCAGATTGAGAATGCCCTTCCACTAAATATCACATAGATCTTTTGAAAAGTAGAATTGATTATGGATCATAATGGTACGTCTGGAACAAGATGAAGTTCTTGAGGCGATAGAAAGTAATAGTGATCAAAATTCAGTGCTAGTGGATAGCGACTTATTGCAATTTAAAATGAAAGACACAAACATTATTTTTAATTTACTACACCTAAATATTAGAAGTATGACTAAAAATATTGACAATTTGATTTTGCTTTTGGAAAGTTTTGAGCTGCATTTTAATGATATCATAGTCTTGAGTGAAACCTTTAGAATATTTTCGATAAATCAATGTAATGTCCCTGGTTATCACTTGTTTTATAATAATGCTGACTACAACAGGAACGATGGGGTTATCGTTTTGGTGAAGAGTCATATAGATGTGAGTTTCTCCATTCATAAGTTACCAGTCTCCCAGGCTACTGTAAGTAGACCACGTTTTGTAGTCAATAATATTAAGATGGGAATTACTGCAGTTTATAAGCAGTAGTATAAGTAGATGCTCCCCGAGTCTCCGCATGCGCAGTAGGGTCGACCTTGAACGCCCAGGTGTGCTATTGTTATTTGGCCTTGATATGCGCAGGTGTTTTTCCAAGGTCAAGGTCAAGAACTTAGCCTTGAATGCGAGCAGATGTTTCTTTGTTTGGTGATGACCAGGTGGACGACGCTTATTTCAAGGTTACATTTGCTTGGTCTTGAACGCGAGCAGATGTTTCTTTGTTTGGTGATGACCAGGTGGACGACGCTTATTTCAAGGTTACATTTGTTTTGTATTTTTCGAGGTCGTCGGATGTATTCCTCCCACCATAAATAAATACTTGACCTTGGATTACTTCCTAATAAATATGGCTCATTTCGAAAATAGCTTTCATTGTCACTCATACATCGTATGCGTTAACTGTTGCTTTGGCATATAAAGTATTGTGTTTGTGGTGTGTTCTACAAGTGTTTATTCAAGGTACTTGACAGTAATTGTTTTTATTGTATTTTAAATCATGAGCATTTCAAAGCAGACCATAGCCGAAATTAACAATATGATAAACCAAGATATTCAATTTCTGGAACGTAGAAAATTCTCTACATTAACGGTGGGCAAAATTTATATGATAAAAAAAATTAATTCTTTGACTTCACGTTTTGGAAAAGCCATTATCGTCACATTGTTTGATCCAACACATCAAGCAACATTTGAAACATTTTTACCATCACGCGTAGCTGAAATTCTGACAGAGGATACTATTGAAATGATGAATAACTCCGGTGATCAGTACACCTTAACTTATTTGGGGCAAAGCTCACATGTATTCTCTGGAGGTAATACTAGAGCGTTGTTAAATTTTGGTTGTTTGTAATATATTGTTGATTAGGCTATTTTAATGTTGATTTAAAATGTAATAAAATAGTTCTTGTTAAGTAAATATCGAAAAACACACACTCACACACAATCACATGTCCATTATTTTCTATTTAAGATGTGTGACTGCCCTACTGTCATTGAAAATCGAGATATGTACATTAATTGGTTATCATGTAAATTAAGAGAGCTGGCTGAAGAAATACTACACTTTGCAAATTATGGTAAATCCGATATGGGTTTTAGTGAAAGTCAGTATAGGAAGTATATGAAAGACGCCGTAAATTTCACGGCTGGAGCACACACGTGCGAGAAATACCTATATGGAACCATTGATCTGGACGAATTTTGCGCTGGAATGATAAATGAAGAATTGGGAAGCTACCTATTCGAAGTGCCTCATTTACCCGATGAATTAGCTACAAAATATAGTTTGGCTCCCGCAGATGATACCACTATTCTTGATGACCTTGGAAATAAAGCAGTCACCAACGAAGTTGATAGTAAAGCATTGGCTACTGTTAGCGATGACGAAATGGAGTGTGTTCAAGAAGATGAAGAAAATCTTTAATTCATTGTATAATATAATAACATGAGATGTTAAATAAATGATTAAGTACCTAAATTATTGTTTAATTTTTTTATAAATAGGCAACCTTCACAAAAATCACATCAGTTTAAGCTAAAAATGGGTCGTGTTAACAACACAATTGATAAATTTGGGCGCCAAAAATTTAATGACCAAAATCACATTGTTCTTGTTGGACAACCAGGAGTTGGATTTAGATTGACCGATGATGGTCAATATGATATACAAGGGAAATCTCTAACTAATGTAGCACCACCAAAGAATCCTGGGGATGCCGCTAATCAGGAATATGTTCTTGAACAAAGGCGTGCAATTATTAAACGACTTAGTGAATTAGTGAATAATGATGTTTTGGAATATGTTAGAAAAGAACTTAATGAAATGAATAAAAAGCTTGCTCAAGAGGCGAATGAAGATTTTTTGCAATCTGTTACAAAAAGACTTAAGGAAATCGATTCCAAATTGTTGAATCAAGAAAAAGCTATTCAGCGTATACGTATTACGCGCATGTAGATAAAGAAACAAGTCTATTCTGTGTATGGTGACCTCGATTTTACATGGGATATGAGAGTGGAGGGGTTTGAAGGTCACCTAACAGATACAAATAGAGGCACAAAACTTTCTTGTTTCAGTCTGCATTTCAGTACTTCCAGAATACTGCATAGTAATTTATTTCCTCAAAATGCAGTCACCAAAAAGTGAACGTCAAATTGCAGTTGTTCGCCCATTCTCTGTAAACGGTCGTCAGATGTGTGCCAATTGCGAAAATTGGGAATTTATTAGTGGAATAATGGGTTTCTGTGAATGGTGTCAAAATGAGTACCATAAGAAACATGGGATGAAATCACCGCAACAAATATCTCGTGAAAATTCTAGTGAATCTCTGCAAAGTCTCGCTGTCTCAGTGGGAGGTTCATCAGAACATAATAATCACGATACGCCGGAATTCAGTCAAGAAGGGCAGCGCTGGACTTCTTCAAGCAATTTTGAAGATCTCGAAATAATTAACGAATCACCTCAAAGTCCTGTTTTCTTAGAAGGAGGAGGAGGAGGAGTAGGGGGAGGAGGTTCATCAGAACGTAATAATAGTGAGACCATGGAATTCGACCAAGAAGGGCAGCGCTGGTAATTCCGAAAAATAGAGACAATTTAGATATAGTGTAAAAGTTTCTTATGATAGTCATGTAATTTTAAATTTATGTGAATAAGTGCGTTTTTCTAATGATAGTGTGGATGTATTATTTAAATCTTAATAAAAATCTTTTTGTACTAAATATGTTTATTATTCACCATACATTTGAATTAACAAATCGCTCTTGATATATATTATTTCTGTGGTTCCGTTCTAAAATCCTCGCTAGCATTACATCCATTTTTCCAATTCTCCTTTGAAAACGATATCTATCAAGTATTAGTTGCTGAAAGTTACTTTGTCTGGCTTGTCTATATGCAAATCACCAAACAGACATACGGTGGATAATATTTCTTTCTTCGTCAAATCTTACTTGCTTCATGGTGTATTGTAAAATGAATTTTTATTAGTTATGTCATTTATATATAGGCTGAACATAAAGAGAGTGAATTAGTTTTACTTTAAAATGGGTCGTGTTAACAACACAATTGATAAATTTGGTCGACAGAAAACTCCTGTTTGTAACAACTTATCGCGAGGGTTGCCCGGAATCGGATTTAAACTTACTTCAGATGGACATTTTGATATAGAGGGAAAATTATTAAGGAATGTTGCCCAACCGATAAATGATAATGATGCTGCTACCAAAGAATATGTCCTTACGGAAGTTCATCAACTTGGTTCGCAGATAAATACCATACTTAGTAATGTGCTAGTACCGGTTTTTCAAAAAATGTTTGAAGATGATGAGACCAAAATTACGTACCTTAAGGAAAAAATGTATCAAATTCACTCACTTGCTGCACGGTATACGACAGCGAAGATAAAGGATCCAAAAAAACCAAAATGGAAACCAACCTAGATAAAGTTCTATTTAAAAACATAATTATACTGTTAAATTGAAAATAAAACGAATAATTATGAAAAGCAATATTTATTATTATTATTTATAATGCATACATACGTAACGTAAAACCTATTTGATAATATTTATACAATATCTGATTTGTCTATCCAAGAATTAAATTGATTTGGAAAACCTAACCATTTTACAAACAATTGATCGTTTTGATTGTTCTTGCGTTTTCTAAGAATTTTCTCAACTAAATAAACACCAGGGCTAGCTGTCTTTTGCAGTTCTGCTTCGTAAAAACATCCTTTAATAGGTTGACCTTCCAATGATTGTAGCAAGTAGGTAGGTGGATTTGTAATATTAACTTTTGCTATTTCAAACAGTTCCGTGGACCAGGAAGGTGTATATCCTTTGTCAAATACACCTTTGTACTTGCTAATGCGAACAACGTCACCCAAATGAAATTTTTTTTTCTTCGGAGCAATTTTCAAATAGTCATATGCTTTAATAGGGGTATCCTCTTTTACACTGTTAGGCTTCATTCCAATGGTGCGGTGTTTAGTGTTATTATAGGTCTTCGTTATAGCTGGTAATATTTGTAACCATCTGTAAGAACCTCTAGCCGAGAATTGTTTATATAACTTATTTTTCAAAGTTCTTATAACACGCTCAACAATTGCCGCTTTTTTCGTGCTATATGTGGAATAATGGTTTATATTATATTTTTTCATGAGTGCTTGAAAGGTGCTATTATAAAATTCCTTTCCTTGATCACTCTGTAAATTGTTTGGTGCATATGATGCTTCTTCAATGATGCTTTTCATGGCATTCGTAACTTCAACACCGGTCTTATTCTTAACTGCTTTGGTGTACACGAATTTGGAGTAACAATTTATACATACAACAATGTAACGGTATCCATCATTGTCAGTAGCATATTGCTGCATTTCCGCCAAATCAATTTGCCACAAATCTCGATATCCTTTTATGACCGTACGTCTTCTAACAAAATTTTTTCTTGCTGTCCTATGTAATTAATTTACGACTTTAATTTTTTCTCGGCTAGGATCCATATTATAAGGTTCCACGTCTTATCAGACACTGAGGATGGCAACTACGTGCAAAACTTAATATATTATTCCTTCTTCTCGAAGCTCTTCCATAATTGACATAATCTCATTATCATGTCCGGTATGTCCAGCTACTTTTGACCCCCACAATAATCGTAATCTATCCACTAACTCCTTAGGTTTATTCCAATAAACATATTGAGATGATTTCGACGATAGGCGCTTTTTTGCTGGTAGTTGGATTTTGTTGTCGCCTTTTTTTCTTCCTACACCACCACCACCCAGTTTGGTTCCCATAATTAGCGGTTTTATGATTCGTAAATATTTTCTCCATCGGGTTTCCCTTAAACCACGTTTCTTGTCATAACCGTCGTAGGCCGCATCCGTCAATTTCAAAATGGTTTGGTATTTTCGAAGTACATCTAGACTAATTTCGTCTTCATTATCTAAGCATGCTGGATTTTTTAGAAAAATCAAATCGAAAAGCTCAGCCGTTCCATCGAATTCAGCAATGTTTGTTTTGTTCTTGTATAACACCATCTTTCCGTTTGTTAGAAAACGAACCACCAAGTTGCCAATATATTTTGTTGATTTATTTTCTTTTTTACCAAAGCGTACACCATACACGGTATCATAATGAGATGGCTCCAATTTTAATCCATTTAAATAATCTTGAATTGTTTTTGCGGCTGAACTGCTACCACTGGATGTGTGTGGTGATGTGTAAGATGATGTTATCGTTGATGGGGAAGGGGTTTCGAACAGTGACTCACGATTTCCACGTTTTGGTGTAGGAATTTGTGTTTTTTGCGAAATCGGTGTAGATGTTTCAAAATCCGCTTCTGTTGGATGTTCTTCAAACATTTTCGCCATTCCCACCGAGCTGCTGCTGCTACTCCGACTTTGTGGTTTAGTCGTAGTACTTGATTTTTTAGTTGCGTACTGTTGCTGCTGCTGCTTTACGGCTTTAGATATAGATTCTAGTGGTTTAGAAACTGGTTCATAAAACTTTTCCAAATCATGTTCATTCTGCACTTTAGCTGCTTTAATTTGTTTAAATTTTTTTCTAACCGCATTTGTAGTTTCCAGTAGCTTTCGTTTTAATTCGATTTCTTCATTCATGATGCTTTCAAAGCACCGTTCAACGATGAAATGATTATCCAAGTTATTATTATAGGAATATATAACTATCGAATCCCTTGCGGTATCTGCCCGAATTTACATCACTATCCTTGTCAATAACTAAAAAACCATATTTATTATCCCAACATTTAGCACACATCTCTTGAAATTGTGTAAACGTCAGGTCGGGTGAAACGTGATCGGAAAATATATGTTTCATATTCACCTCATCTTGTTTAAACATAATAATGAAGTTGGCATTATCCCGGACGAGCTGCTTAGGAACACGAGAATACGTTTGCGCCAAGTAAAAGGCATCCACATTTTTGTGACGTCCCATGCTAAAATACGATCTTATAACGTCCTGTTTCTCACACATAACGTCATCAAAAATAAATATTGAATTAGGTTTAGCATCTGACGGTTCCACAATGTTATTTGCGTCGCTAAAAGCGTAGTAGCCAAGACCTTTGATTGGTGATAAAATTTTCTTTAAATATTCATATTTCGGTTGATAGAGCGACTTTGAGTAGATATAAACATTTTCGAAACGCAGTCCCGAGGGGTTAGTAAGCAGCGAAATCATAACATTTGTCTTTCCACAGTTTGAAGGTCCTATTAATAATCCACGAATAGATGACGGTAGCAAAGGACCATGTCTTTTAAATAATTTTTGTTCTAGTCCAGATCCGACCTTTACATCGAGATTATCGACGGGAAGTTTTTGTTTAAGATTGACGATACGCATCTTAACAAAATCTATATTTTATACTGAACTTTCACGTAAACTATCATTCAGATGTCGCTCGTCAGACGAAGTAGACGGTCTCGTTTATCAAGTAAGACTGGAAGCGGTATTGTTAATTCAGTAATTAATAGGCTACCGTTCGAGTTACACATTCCCGGCTATCAGTATTGCGGGCCCGGGACGAAAGTAGTAAAACGTGTGGCAAGAGGAGATCAAGGAATTAATTCTTTGGATGTCGCATGCAAAAAACACGATTTAGCCTATTTGCGTAATAGTGAAAATTTAAGTGCTCGCCACCAAGCAGATCAGGAACTCGAGCAAAGCGCGTGGAAAAGAGTAAAATCGAAAGACTCTAGCGCTAGTGAAAAAGCTGCAGCTTGGTTGGTAACCAACATTATGAAAGCGAAACAACGTTTTGGTATGGGTGTATCATCATCATCAAAATCGAGAAAAGCATCCACTAGAGGTAAACGTCGCTTCCAGCGCCGCCGCCGCCACACTAAAGGTAATGGCGTCGGTAAACATAAGCGAGTACACAAAGTAGCTTTTGGATCATCTATTAGACGACCCGTTCGATCAGAATTGTTAAAAGCTGGTGGGAAAAAACTTATCGAGAAAAATATCATGAAAGCATCGAAAATAGCTGCAGTAGCTGCACGTAAATCCCCAAGAATAGCCGGTGGCAAACGAAAAATTCGCACGCCTAGAATCATTCCAATTCCGAAGACTGGGGGGATATTACCGTTAATACCAATATTTGCAGGACTATCGGCCTTAGGTTCATTAGCAGGTGGTGCAGCAGGCATCGTGCGTGCCGTAAAAGCAGTAAAAAAGTCGACTGCAGAAAAAATAGGTACCGGCTTACATCTAAGTTCAAGAGGAAACGGATTATACTTGAAACCATATCGCACAGGTTTGGGATTATTTATAAACAACGGCAAAAATAAGAAATCAAAAAACTAATAGAATCCCTACCTCAAAGACCACTATCCAATATTGATATAGAAAAGTACGCCTTAAAAATGAAAATACCACACTTTCGAGGCGTATATATGAGAGATTCATTACCTGTACGCGGTCCCAAACGTTATGAGGCCGCCATTATAAATTTGGATAGTATGTTGGGTGTAGGGACTCATTGGGTAGCATATAGAAAAAGCAATTCTGATGTAACATACTACGATAGTTTCGGTGATTTACCCCCACCTATGGAATTGGTACGATATCTGCAGATGGGTTACGAAGCGACGACGAAAATTTCCTATACATACGACCGTCAACAAGAATTTGGAACAGTCTGGTGTGGACATTTGTGTTTGAAGTTTCTTTTACAATCGTAAAAAGTATGTCTTTGACACCCCAAATGGAACGTGACAACTACACCAAAATGTTGCTATCACTTAAAGCATATCGTGAAGTCGGAGGATTACAAAAAATGACAGCTGAACAGTTAGAAAATACGCCCAAAGAACTGTTGATCGCATTAGCTCCAAATGAAATAGCACTAGTTTGGGATAGGTTACCTAATCACCTAAAAAGTGACGTCGATATATTGAAATATCAATACTGTTTCGAACATTATAATAGCAATAATTCAGATTCGGATGAGGGTGATGGACCGATACCAAAAAAAATATTTTGTTGTTATTGCAAAATTAACGATGTGAATATAAAGGCAGAAAACAGTTTAAAAACGTCCAAAGGAATAAAGCAACGCTTCAGCTTAAATCCATTTAACTGTTGCAAACAGCAATAAAATAGCTACACAAATAGTTTCGTGGTCAGTCATGTCTTACACATTCACTCTAACAGGACATTCAAGTGTCTTAAGTGCGGATTTTTACCCACCCATCGAGTTAAATACAACAAGCAAATATGGAGTTGCACTACTGGGATTTTACACATATAATTCGATTTTTAATATCGACGAAAGCAATAATTCATTCAGCCATTTGAAAACAGTGATACCAAAGCATTTAAGGATTCCACCAGGAGCTTACGAAATTAATGAAATAGCAAAAGCCATGTACACCGCTTTAAAAGAGTCATGCAATGAAGTTGGTACCGATTTATTTTCATTAAAAGCCAAAAATAATACGTTAAAATGTGAGCTAAAGTCAAAATATAGCATCGATTTTCGAGGTAGCAATAGTATCGGCAAAGTGCTCGGATTTGGCTCTGTGCTGCTGCAAGGTGGACAACGACACGAATCAAGTACCATCGTGGACATAATGAAAGTGCGCATCGTACGTGTGGATTGTAATATAATTTCCGGAGCATACCTGAATTCTTTGGAAAGTCATACGTTATTTGAATTTGATATTGACGTCGAACCCGGTTACAAAATCTCCAAAGAACCGCAAAATAATATTTATATGCCGATAATGCCGGATGGTCGTCAGTTTATCGACAACATTACTCTACGCATCTTGGACGATAGCGGTGATTTGATCGATTTTCGAGGTGAGAAAATTATAGTTAAACTAGAGTTGAAAAAAATCGTATAATGGGTTTTTGCTTTAACCGTCAACTGCATATGCTGTCAACAATTCAAGATTCAGTTAAACGACATAAAAGTAAGCAGACAACACAGTCAAGGTTCATTCGCAAGTCAGACGGACGATCGAAAACACATCCGCACAGCAATCGCCAGCTCTCCGTGAAAGATTGCAAATTTCTACAATCGATCGGTTTGAAAGTGAGAAAAATTAGAAAATGATGGCCGCTAGCAGTGACAAAATCGAAGTTTTTACCGAACCCATTTTTGATAACTCCATTATTAGTTTTCAAGAACACACATATAAACCTTACGGTTCTCCAACATTCCGCAATTCCGATGAAATTCGTATACCTGTACACTTTCAAGATATCATTTTGGATATATCGGATAGTTACATTTACATCGAAGGAACATTTAAACCCAAAGATGTTAGTAAAAAATGTCATCTATCAAATAATGCCATCGCCTTTCTATTCGACGAATGTCGTTATGAAATGGGAGGGGAGCAAGTTGCCGTCGTTCGGAAACCCGGAATTACCACAACGATGAAAACTATGGTGTCATTGGGTGCCGCACAAAATAGAGCTCTCATGGCATGCGGATGGGGTCTAGACGAAGCAAATCAAGGGATACTAGATTCCACAAGTAACATGTTCTCCGGCAAGCTTCCTCTAAAATATCTCATGGGTTTCGCAGAGGATTATTCAAAGGGTATTTTTAACGTCAAGCAAGAGTTGATTTTAATTATAGCCCGCACTTTCAACAATTGCTATATCGGTGAAGTGGATGCAGACATTTCAATTGAAAAAATTGAATGGAAAATTCGTCACATTATTCCAGATGATCGACAGAAGTTAAAGATATTATCACGCATGAATAAAGGTGGCAGTAACGCAAACGTTCCAATGGCTTACCGTAAATGGGATCTTTACGAGCTACCTTCTTTGAGAGAAACATCGTCAGACGTATGGGCCTTAAGAACTAGCACGAGTCTCGAAAAACCGAGATATTTGATTATCGGTTTTCAACCAACTAGCTCTTCCGACAACAGAGCAAAAGATAGCACACAATTTACAACGGCCGATATAAGTGATATCAGGCTCTATCTGAACTCTGCCGTATTTCCGTACGAAAGATGGAATTTAGATTTTTCAAAGAAACTGTATGCCGCAGCCTATTATAATTATGAGAATTTTCAAGCTAGCTACTACCAGCGAGAACTGAGCGATCCTATGATGAGTTTTGCCGACTATCTTAAAAATCCGTTATTCGTAATCGATTGCAGTCACCAACCAGAAGCCGTTAGGACGTCCACAGTGGACGTGAAATTGGAGTTCGAAACACGCAAAAGTAAATTTCCTAAAGACATTAAAGTGTACGCGTTAGTTATTCACGATGCATTTTTTAGCTACAATATACTTAATGGTTCTGTTACTAACAAATCAATACATTAGTTTGAAGTTATGTAATTCTCCAAATTATGTATTTTACATATTGAAAATAAACTTATAAAGGACATATTTGCGTTTTATTTTTACGATTGGCTTATTTTAATACTTGACATGTGGGGCTTTGGTAAATAAGGTTATGAGGCGAAAAATAGAGAGAAATTTAGGAGGGGGGTGGGGAAAAGAAAGTATATAAGACGTGATGTCGAAAATGGAATTCACTCGAAGCCAAGATGTCGTCAAGTTCAGACAATGGTTATTCCAGCGATGACGACCAGGCAGTTGTACATAATGCGAAACATAGGGGTGTACGCCGCATGCGTAGGTTGAGACCTAGATATTGCATCTTGTTCAACTACGTAAAATGTGGTCCCTTCTCCCCCTTGTGTATGTACTGCTACACAGGATTTAGGCGACAGATAGGTGCGAGGTTAATATCGGGCCATTATACAGTCGGGGCACGAAGTGAATGGCTGCGGAACCACTCGAGGTGTCGTCGGTGTCGGGATAGACTGTTTTCCGTCGCTCACCGGCGCTCATGCCTTATTTGCAATATGACTTAAATTCCTATTACAAATAAAGCTCCTCATACGACAACCCTGCCTGCCCCCATGACAAAATCAGTCCTTTTCAGGACTACAAAGTATTTGATCGTAGTTTGTAGTTAAACACAGTGTTTCCTAAAGAAGATATTTCTCGATGGAAAAATTGTGTTACTTTGGGTGAGAGAAGCATTAAGTGTTTAAATCATACACCGACAGACTTATTTTTTGGAATTTTTAAAAAATAACCTCGGAAATGGGTTAAGGGCACTAAAAGGAACGTTTTAGTCTTATAAAAGTTTTGCATAAAATGTCTGGAAATGCCTTAAAAAAATGTATGAAAATGCTAAAAAAATTGAAAATCTTTATTTCTAATTTTTTTCAAATTTAAAAAATGCCAAAAAATAGTTTAAATGAGTCCAAATCTTTTGTGATTTACACCTTTGCTGTAAAGTGTCGGGAAATGCCTTAAAAAATTATGAACGTTTTTCATAATTTTTTTTCATAATTTTTTTAAGGCATTTCCCAACACTTTACGGAAAAAGTGTAAGTCACAAAAGATTTGGACTCATTTAAACTATTTTTTGGCATTTTTCAAATTTGAATAAAATTAGAAATAAAGATTTTCAATTTTTTTAGCATTTTCATAAATTTTTTTAAGGCATTTCCCGACATTTTATGCAAAAATTGTATTAGACTAAAACGTTTCTTTTACAGCCCTTAAAAAATTTCCGAGGTCATTTCTTTAAAATTCGCAAAAATAGTGCAGTAGATATGGCGGAACCTTAGTCTCAGAAGATCTGGGCGTTAGCTACCAGAGTGAAGTTAGCTACCGATGGCGTTAGCTATTTTTTGGAATTTTTAAAAAATAACCTCGGAAATGGGTTAAGGGCACTAAAAGGAACGTTTTAGTCTTATAAAAGTTTTCGATAAAATGTCGGGAAATGCCTTAAAAAAATTTATGAAAATGCTAAAAAAATTGAAAATCTTTATTTCTAATTTTTTTCAAATTTAAAAAATGCCAAAAAATAGTTTAACTGAATCCAAATCTTTTGTGATTTACACTTTTGCTGTAAAGTGTCGGGAAATGCCTTAAAAAAATTATGAAAGTATAGTAGTTATTATGTCGATTGTAACCGACATACTTATTTTTTGGAATTTTTAAAAAATAACCTCGGAAATGGGTTAAGGGCAGTAAAAGGAACGTAGCAATTCTTCTCATTCATTACAATTTCTTATGATAGAAACGGTAGTGAATATGCCATTGCAGCTACCTACGGAATATGAATCAAGAATGGTTCACGCTAATAATAGACGTCAAGCTGCTACTGTTATATAGCCAGTCCATGAAACAAACAAACATGTAAGTGCGGGGCATCCAAAAACTGATGGAAAACCCGAGCTGGATATATAGTTAGCTTTCACTTGTTGGGGATTATTTGTATAAGTGACACGCATGTTACACCGGAAGTTCATGATTAAGAATATTACCTGATATATACCTGAATATTCTACGGTGACTGCTACTGCTACTCAAACAGTAGACACACTGGGGGAACCATTATCTATTTAAAAAAACTTTTTGAAATTTACAGTGTTACGGAACAGGGATGTTAACAATAGTCACTGGGTGCTTTTGATAGAGGTCCAAGTTGGTGGAGAATCTTTGATGGTCGGGGCTCTTTATAGATCTCCAAACTCAAATAGTCAGGTTTTTATGAACTATCTGGAAGAAATTCTTAGTGATGCCCCTCTCCACCATCAAAAGAACGACGGTGACGCAAGAAATTTAATCAAAATAATACAAGGAACAGGTTTTAAATAAATTATAACACAGGAGATGCGAATAACAAATACGTCATCCACTCTTATTGATCACATAATCACAAACGACTTTAAGGGCCAAGAGGTTCCGAGAATTTTTCCTATGTTAAGTGATCACTAAGTTATTGGCACTGATTGGAGTTTGAATCTACCGTTTAACGATCAAAATTTATTTTTGATCGTAACTTAAGCCAGGAAAAAATAAATAATCTAATAAAAGAAATAGGTGCAAGCTGGAATTATACATATACTGACACAATTCAACTGGCAGTGGATAAAATCGCTCCTAAACAAAATCGTGCAACAACAGAACACCCATGGATATCAGGGATGGTAAAGCAAGCACAAAAGAGTAGCAACAGTGCATATAATAAGTTCCGTCTGACTAGGTCCACAATGGATTGGAAAAACTACCGTGAGAATCGAAATAGGATGACTTCCATAATTCGTAGCGAAAAAATTAAATACTACGATCACAACATACATAGGTGGAACGGGGATGGGAAAAAATGTGGGAAACTCTGAAAAACCCTGTAGAGAACACGAATCTAATTACTGCTTTTACAGATATCGATTTTGGGAAATATGATGGGACAACTGAGAACAATTTAAATAACTTTCATGCTGATAGTCTAGATTAAATTTCTGCCACTATAGAAAAACGCCAGTGAGTTTCTAGTATCAACAGAAATATTATGAATATAGGGACATTTAAAACTGTTAATGTCTCACAGTTAAAAAAAGTTGTACATGAATTTAAGAATTAAAGTACCAGTGACGATTTCTTAAGCATTAAACTACTAAAGACCTATTTTGCGTAATTGGTTAACCACTTTTATTTGTAATCAATACATCGTTAACTACTGGAAAAGTACCCCTGAACTTGACTGCCTAACTACGCCTATGAGTTGCAGGAACTTAAGCCACAGTTTTCTATCTTTCGGATACAGGTTAAGGAAAAGTGGACTAAAGCAAATCGCTAGAGTGATGATAATGATAAGTGATAATAATGACTTTGAATAATTATTATTAATGAAAGGATTTTTAGCATTTTATGTTTTTAGTAAGTGTTAGCAATATGCAAGGTGTGATTTTTTGAAGAGCGCCATTCATCATAATATATAAAATTTATCTTCGTAAGTAGGTAGGTCGAGAATAGATAATTTTTATATAAATAAAAAGTAGTAATTTACTTTTAAGCAGAATTCGTTTGGGCGCCCTATCTGAAAGTTATTTTGCTCGAGGTGAGTTGCATGTTTTTTATGAAAAAAAAAATATTTTTTTTTTGTTTTTATCAGGATACACTAACAACGGTATGCCGATGCGTCGATCGACTGGCCAGGCTCCTCCCATTTTGTCGTCACTGCGAGGGACTTTGCATTATTCAAGCGGCCTAGTTACTTTGATTTTCTCTCGAAGTAACGTCATCTGCGCGGCCACGACGTATTTTGATTCATAGCGTAGCATATCGTTATAAGTGTATCGTGGTTTTTATATAAAACGTACACAACTGCATAAAAGCATAATATTGGGCTACTATTGCAGAAAAGTTTCTGTTAACACTTTGGACCAACTTTCAGAGTCGAATACCTCAGTGTGCGGCGACTGAATAAGCAAGTCAAGACATGCTCGATAGTGTTCATATCCGGAAAAAGAGGTGGCTACTCCATTCTTTCAATTTCACCCTCTCTATGGACCTCTTGGGCAACTCGAATTGATTGAGCAATATGCCGAATCATGAGGTCGATGTAAATTTGTCCAGTCATCGTCACAGGAACACGAACCAAAGTAATTCTTCCTCCATACATAAATACACCTCAAAACATAACGCTTTCGCTTTCATATGGAACTACTTCTCTAGCAAAAGCAAGTCCAAGTGTGCTCTTTTTTCTCTCCGTACCCGACTTTCATGGTCATCAGTCATCACTTACCAACCCTGTCCTCGCTTCATCCGAAGGGTTAGCCATTAAGGAAAAAATCACTTTTGGTGATCACGAGCCCATTCAAGCCGTGATATTCTGTGCCTACGTAACAACCTAGCAAACCAGCGGCATTTGAAATGAATTGATGGTATGTAGACTGATACTGACTTGAAGGTTGCTGATAGTTACCGACCTATTTCTCCTAACCACTTGCTTTGCAACCCTTGGACATCCACTTCGAGGTCTAGTTTCCACGGAGCCCGTTTTATTGCGCCGTTGGATGGTTCGAGTAACCGTAATGTGGCCAATAACTAATCTTTCGGCTACTTGCCTATGTGGCTGGCCTTCTTTATGAGGAAAGATTAGTCTCAAATGGATTTCCTGGCATTTTTGTTCGATTTCTGAACGTTGTGTGTTTAACAACACGCCCAAATTTACAATTGAAGAAAATAATATTGATAAGAATAAACTGTTTGTTTTTTGCGGTGTGTATTGTTGTTTGCACAAAAAAAACATTGATAAAGTATATATATATATATATATATATATATATATATATATATATATATATACAGGGTGTCCCAGGATAGGTGTTACGATAGGACAAATGGGTCAAAAAATTTTGAATTTGAAAATGGCATTTTGGGAACATGCCCCGCTTGGTCCAAAACTGAGGAATACAAAATTTCACTCGGATTGGTATTATACAGGGCGAGTTATAACTAAAAATATGAAAAATGGCCAAGAGTAAAGTGCTCTTATTTGTCCAAATGGAACAAACGCTTAGTAGAAAAAGTTGTTCAGAAATGTAACTAATATCATAATTTGAAATTACAGCTTTCTTGTCAATATTTTTATTTTTGTCAAATTTTTTGAAATGTAATAGTACATTTTCCACCACTATCGTATTCGGTTTTTTATTATACTTGGAAACTACGTTTTCTAACATGTAATATGTACATTTACCAGGTATAGCCTAATAATGTATTGTAATACGATATTGGTGGAAAATGTACTATTACATTTCAAAAAATTTGACGAAAATAAAAATATTGACTAGAAAGCTCTAATTTCAAATTATAATATTAGTTTCATTTCTGAACAACTTTTTCTACTAAGCTTTTGTTCCATTTGAAAAAATAAGAGTACTTTACTCTTGGCCATTTTTCATATGTTTAGTTATAACTCGCCCTGTATAATACCAATCCGAGTGAAATTTTGTATTCCTCAGTTTTGGACCAAGCGGGGCATGTTCCCAAAATGCTATTTTCAAATTCAAATTTTTTTGACCCATATGTCCTATCGTAACACCTATCCTGGGACACCCTGTATATATATATATATATATATATATATATATATATATATATATATATATATATATATATATATATATATATATATATATATATATATGAGAAGTGTGATAGCTACGCGTGAATGTTGCTCAGGTTGGGGCAACAAAACAGGGAGGTTTAGTGGTTAAATGTACCACAAGGAATGATGTTGAGAAGTTGAGGCTGGCTGCTGAAAGAAGTTTGGGTGATAACTACATAGTGGAAACATTAAAACTAAATCATCCTAAAATGAAAATAGTCGGCTATAGAGATGAACAAACAGCAAAAGAGTTGGAAGAAATTATAAGACACCAAAATACATGGATATAAGAAGATGACAAACTGGATATAACCTATGTTAAAAAACCAAAGAATAAGGATCAAACATCAACAATTTTCTTGGAATGTTCATCAAAACTGTATTGGAAAATGATAAACCAAAGAAAGATATTCATTGGATGGGAAAGATATAGTGTATTTGAAAATTTGAATATAAAGAGATGTTTCAAATGCCAGGACTATTATCATAAAAAAGATGTCCGTGAAAATAAAGAAGTTTGCGAGTATTGTGCTGGAAATCATGAAACGAAGGAGTGCCCAAAGGAAAATAAGAGGTGTAAAAATTGCATTAATGCAAATAACAAATTCAAAACTAAATATAATATAAACCATACGGCAGCAGATTGAGAATGCCCTTCCACTAAATATCACATAGATCTTTTGAAAAGTAGAATTGATTATGGATCATAATGGTACGTCTGGAACAAGATGAAGTTCTTGAGGCGATAGAAAGTAATAGTGATCAAAATTCAGTGCTAGTGGATAGCGACTTATTGCAATTTAAAATGAAAGACACAAACATTATTTTTAATTTACTACACCTAAATATTAGAAGTATGACTAAAAATATTGACAATTTGATTTTGCTTTTGGAAAGTTTTGAGCTGCATTTTAATGATATCATAGTCTTGAGTGAAACCTTTAGAATATTTTCGATAAATCAATGTAATGTCCCTGGTTATCACTTGTTTTATAATAATGCTGACTACAACAGGAACGATGGGGTTATCGTTTTGGTGAAGAGTCATATAGATGTGAGTTTCTCCATTCATAAGTTACCAGTCTCCCAGGCTACTGTAAGTAGACCACGTTTTGTAGTCAATAATATTAAGATGGGAATTACTGCAGTTTATAAGCAGTAGTATAAGTAGATGCTCCCCGAGTCTCCGCATGCGCAGTAGGGTCGACCTTGAACGCCCAGGTGTGCTATTGTTATTTGGCCTTGATATGCGCAGGTGTTTTTCCAAGGTCAAGGTCAAGAACTTAGCCTTGAATGCGAGCAGATGTTTCTTTGTTTGGTGATGACCAGGTGGACGACGCTTATTTCAAGGTTACATTTGCTTGGTCTTGAACGCGAGCAGATGTTTCTTTGTTTGGTGATGACCAGGTGGACGACGCTTATTTCAAGGTTACATTTGTTTTGTATTTTTCGAGGTCGTCGGATGTATTCCTCCCACCATAAATAAATACTTGACCTTGGATTACTTCCTAATAAATATGGCTCATTTCGAAAATAGCTTTCATTGTCACTCATACATCGTATGCGTTAACTGTTGCTTTGGCATATAAAGTATTGTGTTTGTGGTGTGTTCTACAAGTGTTTATTCAAGGTACTTGACAGTAATTGTTTTTATTGTATTTTAAATCATGAGCATTTCAAAGCAGACCATAGCCGAAATTAACAATATGATAAACCAAGATATTCAATTTCTGGAACGTAGAAAATTCTCTACATTAACGGTGGGCAAAATTTATATGATAAAAAAAATTAATTCTTTGACTTCACGTTTTGGAAAAGCCATTATCGTCACATTGTTTGATCCAACACATCAAGCAACATTTGAAACATTTTTACCATCACGCGTAGCTGAAATTCTGACAGAGGATACTATTGAAATGATGAATAACTCCGGTGATCAGTACACCTTAACTTATTTGGGGCAAAGCTCACATGTATTCTCTGGAGGTAATACTAGAGCGTTGTTAAATTTTGGTTGTTTGTAATATATTGTTGATTAGGCTATTTTAATGTTGATTTAAAATGTAATAAAATAGTTCTTGTTAAGTAAATATCGAAAAACACACACTCACACACAATCACATGTCCATTATTTTCTATTTAAGATGTGTGACTGCCCTACTGTCATTGAAAATCGAGATATGTACATTAATTGGTTATCATGTAAATTAAGAGAGCTGGCTGAAGAAATACTACACTTTGCAAATTATGGTAAATCCGATATGGGTTTTAGTGAAAGTCAGTATAGGAAGTATATGAAAGACGCCGTAAATTTCACGGCTGGAGCACACACGTGCGAGAAATACCTATATGGAACCATTGATCTGGACGAATTTTGCGCTGGAATGATAAATGAAGAATTGGGAAGCTACCTATTCGAAGTGCCTCATTTACCCGATGAATTAGCTACAAAATATAGTTTGGCTCCCGCAGATGATACCACTATTCTTGATGACCTTGGAAATAAAGCAGTCACCAACGAAGTTGATAGTAAAGCATTGGCTACTGTTAGCGATGACGAAATGGAGTGTGTTCAAGAAGATGAAGAAAATCTTTAATTCATTGTATAATATAATAACATGAGATGTTAAATAAATGATTAAGTACCTAAATTATTGTTTAATTTTTTTATAAATAGGCAACCTTCACAAAAATCACATCAGTTTAAGCTAAAAATGGGTCGTGTTAACAACACAATTGATAAATTTGGGCGCCAAAAATTTAATGACCAAAATCACATTGTTCTTGTTGGACAACCAGGAGTTGGATTTAGATTGACCGATGATGGTCAATATGATATACAAGGGAAATCTCTAACTAATGTAGCACCACCAAAGAATCCTGGGGATGCCGC
This sequence comes from Philopedon plagiatum, assembly GCA_963971165.1. NCBI lineage: Eukaryota > Metazoa > Arthropoda > Insecta > Coleoptera > Curculionidae > Philopedon > Philopedon plagiatum. Next base: position 53,905,774 of record OZ020189.1, on the reverse strand, counting down.
TAATCAGGAATATGTTCTTGAACAAAGGCGTGCAATTATTAAACGACTTAGTGAATTAGTGAATAATGATGTTTTGGAATATGTTAGAAAAGAACTTAATGAAATGAATAAAAAGCTTGCTCAAGAGGCGAATGAAGATTTTTTGCAATCTGTTACAAAAAGACTTAAGGAAATCGATTCCAAATTGTTGAATCAAGAAAAAGCTATTCAGCGTATACGTATTACGCGCATGTAGATAAAGAAACAAGTCTATTCTGTGTATGGTGACCTCGATTTTACATGGGATATGAGAGTGGAGGGGTTTGAAGGTCACCTAACAGATACAAATAGAGGCACAAAACTTTCTTGTTTCAGTCTGCATTTCAGTACTTCCAGAATACTGCATAGTAATTTATTTCCTCAAAATGCAGTCACCAAAAAGTGAACGTCAAATTGCAGTTGTTCGCCCATTCTCTGTAAACGGTCGTCAGATGTGTGCCAATTGCGAAAATTGGGAATTTATTAGTGGAATAATGGGTTTCTGTGAATGGTGTCAAAATGAGTACCATAAGAAACATGGGATGAAATCACCGCAACAAATATCTCGTGAAAATTCTAGTGAATCTCTGCAAAGTCTCGCTGTCTCAGTGGGAGGTTCATCAGAACATAATAATCACGATACGCCGGAATTCAGTCAAGAAGGGCAGCGCTGGACTTCTTCAAGCAATTTTGAAGATCTCGAAATAATTAACGAATCACCTCAAAGTCCTGTTTTCTTAGAAGGAGGAGGAGGAGGAGTAGGGGGAGGAGGTTCATCAGAACGTAATAATAGTGAGACCATGGAATTCGACCAAGAAGGGCAGCGCTGGTAATTCCGAAAAATAGAGACAATTTAGATATAGTGTAAAAGTTTCTTATGATAGTCATGTAATTTTAAATTTATGTGAATAAGTGCGTTTTTCTAATGATAGTGTGGATGTATTATTTAAATCTTAATAAAAATCTTTTTGTACTAAATATGTTTATTATTCACCATACATTTGAATTAACAAATCGCTCTTGATATATATTATTTCTGTGGTTCCGTTCTAAAATCCTCGCTAGCATTACATCCATTTTTCCAATTCTCCTTTGAAAACGATATCTATCAAGTATTAGTTGCTGAAAGTTACTTTGTCTGGCTTGTCTATATGCAAATCACCAAACAGACATACGGTGGATAATATTTCTTTCTTCGTCAAATCTTACTTGCTTCATGGTGTATTGTAAAATGAATTTTTATTAGTTATGTCATTTATATATAGGCTGAACATAAAGAGAGTGAATTAGTTTTACTTTAAAATGGGTCGTGTTAACAACACAATTGATAAATTTGGTCGACAGAAAACTCCTGTTTGTAACAACTTATCGCGAGGGTTGCCCGGAATCGGATTTAAACTTACTTCAGATGGACATTTTGATATAGAGGGAAAATTATTAAGGAATGTTGCCCAACCGATAAATGATAATGATGCTGCTACCAAAGAATATGTCCTTACGGAAGTTCATCAACTTGGTTCGCAGATAAATACCATACTTAGTAATGTGCTAGTACCGGTTTTTCAAAAAATGTTTGAAGATGATGAGACCAAAATTACGTACCTTAAGGAAAAAATGTATCAAATTCACTCACTTGCTGCACGGTATACGACAGCGAAGATAAAGGATCCAAAAAAACCAAAATGGAAACCAACCTAGATAAAGTTCTATTTAAAAACATAATTATACTGTTAAATTGAAAATAAAACGAATAATTATGAAAAGCAATATTTATTATTATTATTTATAATGCATACATACGTAACGTAAAACCTATTTGATAATATTTATACAATATCTGATTTGTCTATCCAAGAATTAAATTGATTTGGAAAACCTAACCATTTTACAAACAATTGATCGTTTTGATTGTTCTTGCGTTTTCTAAGAATTTTCTCAACTAAATAAACACCAGGGCTAGCTGTCTTTTGCAGTTCTGCTTCGTAAAAACATCCTTTAATAGGTTGACCTTCCAATGACTGTAGCAAGTAGGTAGGTGGATTTGTAATATTAACTTTTGCTATTTCAAACAGTTCCGTGGACCAGGAAGGTGTATATCCTTTGTCAAATACACCTTTGTACTTGCTAATGCGAACAACGTCACCCAAATGAAATTTTTTTTTCTTCGGAGCAATTTTCAAATAGTCATATGCTTTAATAGGGGTATCCTCTTTTACACTGTTAGGCTTCATTCCAATGGTGCGGTGTTTAGTGTTATTATAGGTCTTCGTTATAGCTGGTAATATTTGTAACCATCTGTAAGAACCTCTAGCCGAGAATTGTTTATATAACTTATTTTTCAAAGTTCTTATAACACGCTCAACAATTGCCGCTTTTTTCGTGCTATATGTGGAATAATGGTTTATATTATATTTTTTCATGAGTGCTTGAAAGGTGCTATTATAAAATTCCTTTCCTTGATCACTCTGTAAATTGTTTGGTGCATATGATGCTTCTTCAATGATGCTTTTCATGGCATTCGTAACTTCAACACCGGTCTTATTCTTAACTGCTTTGGTGTACACGAATTTGGAGTAACAATTTATACATACAACAATGTAACGGTATCCATCATTGTCAGTAGCATATTGCTGCATTTCCGCCAAATCAATTTGCCACAAATCTCGATATCCTTTTATGACCGTACGTCTTCTAACAAAATTTTTTCTTGCTGTCCTATGTAATTCATTTACGACTTTAATTTTTTCTCGGCTAGGATCCATATTATAAGGTTCCACGTCTTATCAGACACTGAGGATGGCAACTACGTGCAAAACTTAATATATTATTCCTTCTTCTCGAAGCTCTTCCATAATTGACATAATCTCATTATCATGTCCGGTATGTCCAGCTACTTTTGACCCCCACAATAATCGTAATCTATCCACTAACTCCTTAGGTTTATTCCAATAAACATATTGAGATGATTTCGACGATAGGCGCTTTTTTGCTGGTAGTTGGATTTTGTTGTCGCCTTTTTTTCTTCCTACACCACCACCACCCAGTTTGGTTCCCATAATTAGCGGTTTTATGATTCGTAAATATTTTCTCCATCGGGTTTCCCTTAAACCACGTTTCTTGTCATAACCGTCGTAGGCCGCATCCGTCAATTTCAAAATGGTTTGGTATTTTCGAAGTACATCTAGACTAATTTCGTCTTCATTATCTAAGCATGCTGGATTTTTTAGAAAAATCAAATCGAAAAGCTCAGCCGTTCCATCGAATTCAGCAATGTTTGTTTTGTTCTTGTATAACACCATCTTTCCGTTTGTTAGAAAACGAACCACCAAGTTGCCAATATATTTTGTTGATTTATTTTCTTTTTTACCAAAGCGTACACCATACACGGTATCATAATGAGATGGCTCCAATTTTAATCCATTTAAATAATCTTGAATTGTTTTTGCGGCTGAACTGCTACCACTGGATGTGTGTGGTGATGTGTAAGATGATGTTATCGTTGATGGGGAAGGGGTTTCGAACAGTGACTCACGATTTCCACGTTTTGGTGTAGGAATTTGTGTTTTTTGCGAAATCGGTGTAGATGTTTCAAAATCCGCTTCTGTTGGATGTTCTTCAAACATTTTCGCCATTCCCACCGAGCTGCTGCTGCTACTCCGACTTTGTGGTTTAGTCGTAGTACTTGATTTTTTAGTTGCGTACTGTTGCTGCTGCTGCTTTACGGCTTTAGATATAGATTCTAGTGGTTTAGAAACTGGTTCATAAAACTTTTCCAAATCATGTTCATTCTGCACTTTAGCTGCTTTAATTTGTTTAAATTTTTTTCTAACCGCATTTGTAGTTTCCAGTAGCTTTCGTTTTAATTCGATTTCTTCATTCATGATGCTTTCAAAGCACCGTTCAACGATGAAATGATTATCCAAGTTATTATTATAGGAATATATAACTATCGAATCCCTTGCGGTATCTGCCCGAATTTACATCACTATCCTTGTCAATAACTAAAAAACCATATTTATTATCCCAACATTTAGCACACATCTCTTGAAATTGTGTAAACGTCAGGTCGGGTGAAACGTGATCGGAAAATATATGTTTCATATTCACCTCATCTTGTTTAAACATAATAATGAAGTTGGCATTATCCCGGACGAGCTGCTTAGGAACACGAGAATACGTTTGCGCCAAGTAAAAGGCATCCACATTTTTGTGACGTCCCATGCTAAAATACGATCTTATAACGTCCTGTTTCTCACACATAACGTCATCAAAAATAAATATTGAATTAGGTTTAGCATCTGACGGTTCCACAATGTTATTTGCGTCGCTAAAAGCGTAGTAGCCAAGACCTTTGATTGGTGATAAAATTTTCTTTAAATATTCATATTTCGGTTGATAGAGCGACTTTGAGTAGATATAAACATTTTCGAAACGCAGTCCCGAGGGGTTAGTAAGCAGCGAAATCATAACATTTGTCTTTCCACAGTTTGAAGGTCCTATTAATAATCCACGAATAGATGACGGTAGCAAAGGACCATGTCTTTTAAATAATTTTTGTTCTAGTCCAGATCCGACCTTTACATCGAGATTATCGACGGGAAGTTTTTGTTTAAGATTGACGATACGCATCTTAACAAAATCTATATTTTATACTGAACTTTCACGTAAACTATCATTCAGATGTCGCTCGTCAGACGAAGTAGACGGTCTCGTTTATCAAGTAAGACTGGAAGCGGTATTGTTAATTCAGTAATTAATAGGCTACCGTTCGAGTTACACATTCCCGGCTATCAGTATTGCGGGCCCGGGACGAAAGTAGTAAAACGTGTGGCAAGAGGAGATCAAGGAATTAATTCTTTGGATGTCGCATGCAAAAAACACGATTTAGCCTATTTGCGTAATAGTGAAAATTTAAGTGCTCGCCACCAAGCAGATCAGGAACTCGAGCAAAGCGCGTGGAAAAGAGTAAAATCGAAAGACTCTAGCGCTAGTGAAAAAGCTGCAGCTTGGTTGGTAACCAACATTATGAAAGCGAAACAACGTTTTGGTATGGGTGTATCATCATCATCAAAATCGAGAAAAGCATCCACTAGAGGTAAACGTCGCTTCCAGCGCCGCCGCCGCCACACTAAAGGTAATGGCGTCGGTAAACATAAGCGAGTACACAAAGTAGCTTTTGGATCATCTATTAGACGACCCGTTCGATCAGAATTGTTAAAAGCTGGTGGGAAAAAACTTATCGAGAAAAATATCATGAAAGCATCGAAAATAGCTGCAGTAGCTGCACGTAAATCCCCAAGAATAGCCGGTGGCAAACGAAAAATTCGCACGCCTAGAATCATTCCAATTCCGAAGACTGGGGGGATATTACCGTTAATACCAATATTTGCAGGACTATCGGCCTTAGGTTCATTAGCAGGTGGTGCAGCAGGCATCGTGCGTGCCGTAAAAGCAGTAAAAAAGTCGACTGCAGAAAAAATAGGTACCGGCTTACATCTAAGTTCAAGAGGAAACGGATTATACTTGAAACCATATCGCACAGGTTTGGGATTATTTATAAACAACGGCAAAAATAAGAAATCAAAAAACTAATAGAATCCCTACCTCAAAGACCACTATCCAATATTGATATAGAAAAGTACGCCTTAAAAATGAAAATACCACACTTTCGAGGCGTATATATGAGAGATTCATTACCTGTACGCGGTCCCAAACGTTATGAGGCCGCCATTATAAATTTGGATAGTATGTCGGGTGTAGGGACTCATTGGGTAGCATATAGAAAAAGCAATTCTGATGTAACATACTACGATAGTTTCGGTGATTTACCCCCACCTATGGAATTGGTACGATATCTGCAGATGGGTTACGAAGCGACGACGAAAATTTCCTATACATACGACCGTCAACAAGAATTTGGAACAGTCTGGTGTGGACATTTGTGTTTGAAGTTTCTTTTACAATCGTAAAAAGTATGTCTTTGACACCCCAAATGGAACGTGACAACTACACCAAAATGTTGCTATCACTTAAAGCATATCGTGAAGTCGGAGGATTACAAAAAATGACAGCTGAACAGTTAGAAAATACGCCCAAAGAACTGTTGATCGCATTAGCTCCAAATGAAATAGCACTAGTTTGGGATAGGTTACCTAATCACCTAAAAAGTGACGTCGATATATTGAAATATCAATACTGTTTCGAACATTATAATAGCAATAATTCAGATTCGGATGAGGGTGATGGACCGATACCAAAAAAAATATTTTGTTGTTATTGCAAAATTAACGATGTGAATATAAAGGCAGAAAACAGTTTAAAAACGTCCAAAGGAATAAAGCAACGCTTCAGCTTAAATCCATTTAACTGTTGCAAACAGCAATAAAATAGCTACACAAATAGTTTCGTGGTCAGTCATGTCTTACACATTCACTCTAACAGGACATTCAAGTGTCTTAAGTGCGGATTTTTACCCACCCATCGAGTTAAATACAACAAGCAAATATGGAGTTGCACTACTGGGATTTTACACATATAATTCGATTTTTAATATCGACGAAAGCAATAATTCATTCAGCCATTTGAAAACAGTGATACCAAAGCATTTAAGGATTCCACCAGGAGCTTACGAAATTAATGAAATAGCAAAAGCCATGTACACCGCTTTAAAAGAGTCATGCAATGAAGTTGGTACCGATTTATTTTCATTAAAAGCCAATAATAATACGTTAAAATGTGAGCTAAAGTCAAAATATAGCATCGATTTTCGAGGTAGCAATAGTATCGGCAAAGTGCTCGGATTTGGCTCTGTGCTGCTGCAAGGTGGACAACGACACGAATCAAGTACCATCGTGGACATAATGAAAGTGCGCATCGTACGTGTGGATTGTAATATAATTTCCGGAGCATACCTGAATTCTTTGGAAAGTCATACGTTATTTGAATTTGATATTGACGTCGAACCCGGTTACAAAATCTCCAAAGAACCGCAAAATAATATTTATATGCCGATAATGCCGGATGGTCGTCAGTTTATCGACAACATTACTCTACGCATCTTGGACGATAGCGGTGATTTGATCGATTTTCGAGGTGAGAAAATTATAGTTAAACTAGAGTTGAAAAAAATCGTATAATGGGTTTTTGCTTTAACCGTCAACTGCATATGCTGTCAACAATTCAAGATTCAGTTAAACGACATAAAAGTAAGCAGACAACACAGTCAAGGTTCATTCGCAAGTCAGACGGACGATCGAAAACACATCCGCACAGCAATCGCCAGCTCTCCGTGAAAGATTGCAAATTTCTACAATCGATCGGTTTGAAAGTGAGAAAAATTAGAAAATGATGGCCGCTAGCAGTGACAAAATCGAAGTTTTTACCGAACCCATTTTTGATAACTCCATTATTAGTTTTCAAGAACACACATATAAACCTTACGGTTCTCCAACATTCCGCAATTCCGATGAAATTCGTATACCTGTACACTTTCAAGATATCATTTTGGATATATCGGATAGTTACATTTACATCGAAGGAACATTTAAACCCAAAGATGTTAGTAAAAAATGTCATCTATCAAATAATGCCATCGCCTTTCTATTCGACGAATGTCGTTATGAAATGGGAGGGGAGCAAGTTGCCGTCGTTCGGAAACCCGGAATTACCACAACGATGAAAACTATGGTGTCATTGGGTGCCGCACAAAATAGAGCTCTCATGGCATGCGGATGGGGTCTAGACGAAGCAAATCAAGGGATACTAGATTCCACAAGTAACATGTTCTCCGGCAAGCTTCCTCTAAAATATCTCATGGGTTTCGCAGAGGATTATTCAAAGGGTATTTTTAACGTCAAGCAAGAGTTGATTTTAATTATAGCCCGCACTTTCAACAATTGCTATATCGGTGAAGTGGATGCAGACATTTCAATTGAAAAAATTGAATGGAAAATTCGTCACATTATTCCAGATGATCGACAGAAGTTAAAGATATTATCACGCATGAATAAAGGTGGCAGTAACGCAAACGTTCCAATGGCTTACCGTAAATGGGATCTTTACGAGCTACCTTCTTTGAGAGAAACATCGTCAGACGTATGGGCCTTAAGAACTAGCACGAGTCTCGAAAAACCGAGATATTTGATTATCGGTTTTCAACCAACTAGCTCTTCCGACAACAGAGCAAAAGATAGCACACAATTTACAACGGCCGATATAAGTGATATCAGGCTCTATCTGAACTCTGCCGTATTTCCGTACGAAAGATGGAATTTAGATTTTTCAAAGAAACTGTATGCCGCAGCCTATTATAATTATGAGAATTTTCAAGCTAGCTACTACCAGCGAGAACTGAGCGATCCTATGATGAGTTTTGCCGACTATCTTAAAAATCCGTTATTCGTAATCGATTGCAGTCACCAACCAGAAGCCGTTAGGACGTCCACAGTGGACGTGAAATTGGAGTTCGAAACACGCAAAAGTAAATTTCCTAAAGACATTAAAGTGTACGCGTTAGTTATTCACGATGCATTTTTTAGCTACAATATACTTAATGGTTCTGTTACTAACAAATCAATACATTAGTTTGAAGTTATGTAATTCTCCAAATTATGTATTTTACATATTGAAAATAAACTTATAAAGGACATATTTGCGTTTTATTTTTACGATTGGCTTATTTTAATACTTGACATGTGGGGCTTTGGTAAATAAGGTTATGAGGCGAAAAATAGAGAGAAATTTAGGAGGGGGGTGGGGAAAAGAAAGTATATAAGACGTGATGTCGAAAATGGAATTCACTCGAAGCCAAGATGTCGTCAAGTTCAGACAATGGTTATTCCAGCGATGACGACCAGGCAGTTGTACATAATGCGAAACATAGGGGTGTACGCCGCATGCGTAGGTTGAGACCTAGATATTGCATCTTGTTCAACTACGTAAAATGTGGTCCCTTCTCCCCCTTGTGTATGTACTGCTACACAGGATTTAGGCGACAGATAGGTGCGAGGTTAATATCGGGCCATTATACAGTCGGGGCACGAAGTGAATGGCTGCGGAACCACTCGAGGTGTCGTCGGTGTCGGGATAGACTGTTTTCCGTCGCTCACCGGCGCTCATGCCTTATTTGCAATATGACTTAAATTCCTATTACAAATAAAGCTCCTCATACGACAACCCTGCCTGCCCCCATGACAAAATCAGTCCTTTTCAGGACTACAAAGTATTTGATCGTAGTTTGTAGTTAAACACAGTGTTTCCTAAAGAAGATATTTCTCGATGGAAAAATTGTGTTACTTTGGGTGAGAGAAGCATTAAGTGTTTAAATCATACACCGACAGACTTATTTTTTGGAATTTTTAAAAAATAACCTCGGAAATGGGTTAAGGGCACTAAAAGGAACGTTTTAGTCTTATAAAAGTTTTGCATAAAATGTCTGGAAATGCCTTAAAAAAATGTATGAAAATGCTAAAAAAATTGAAAATCTTTATTTCTAATTTTTTTCAAATTTAAAAAATGCCAAAAAATAGTTTAAATGAGTCCAAATCTTTTGTGATTTACACCTTTGCTGTAAAGTGTCGGGAAATGCCTTAAAAAATTATGAACGTTTTTCATAATTTTTTTTCATAATTTTTTTAAGGCATTTCCCAACACTTTACGGAAAAAGTGTAAGTCACAAAAGATTTGGACTCATTTAAACTATTTTTTGGCATTTTTCAAATTTGAATAAAATTAGAAATAAAGATTTTCAATTTTTTTAGCATTTTCATAAATTTTTTTAAGGCATTTCCCGACATTTTATGCAAAAATTGTATTAGACTAAAACGTTTCTTTTACAGCCCTTAACCAATTTCCGAGGTCATTTCTTTAAAATTCGCAAAAATAGTGCAGTAGATATGGCGGAACCTTAGTCTCAGAAGATCTGGGCGTTAGCTACCAGAGTGAAGTTAGCTACCGATGGCGTTAGCTATTTTTTGGAATTTTTAAAAAATAACCTCGGAAATGGGTTAAGGGCACTAAAAGGAACGTTTTAGTCTTATAAAAGTTTTCGATAAAATGTCGGGAAATGCCTTAAAAAAATTTATGAAAATGCTAAAAAAATTGAAAATCTTTATTTCTAATTTTTTTCAAATTTAAAAAATGCCAAAAAATAGTTTAACTGAATCCAAATCTTTTGTGATTTACACTTTTGCTGTAAAGTGTCGGGAAATGCCTTAAAAAAATTATGAAAGTATAGTAGTTATTATGTCGATTGTAACCGACATACTTATTTTTTGGAATTTTTAAAAAATAACCTCGGAAATGGGTTAAGGGCAGTAAAAGGAACGTTTTAGTCTTATAAAAGTATTGCATAAAATGTCTGGAAATGCCTTAAAAAAATTTATGAAAATGCTAAAAAATTGAAAATCTTTATTTCTAATTTTTTCAAATTTAAAAAATGCCAAAAAATAGTTTAAATGAGTCCAAATCTTTTGTGACTTACACCTTTGCTGTAAAGTGTCGGGAAATGCCTTAAAAAATTATGAACGTTTTTCATAATTTTTTTTCATAATTTTTTTAAGGCATTTCCCAACACTTTACGGAAAAAGTGTAAGTCACAAAAGATTTGGACCCATTTAAACTATTTTTTGGCATTTTTCAAATTTGAATAAAATTAGAAATAAAGATTTTCAATTTTTTTAGCATTTTCATAAATTTTTTTAAGGCATTTCCCGACATTTTATGCAAAAATTTTATTAGACTAAAACGTTTCTTTTACAGCCCTTAACCAATTTCCGAGGTCATTTCGTTTCTTTGTCGGTCACATTTCCACAACACAATTATACCATTTTTGAGAACTAAAAGCAGTTTTCGACAGTGAAGTCCGCCAGTATCATTTTTGGATGGAGGGCATTTGTATAATAAACTCTAGTTTGTTGGCGGTGAAAAGGTGGGGATGGAGTGGTGGGGGGGGGTAGATTATCTCTATTTAAACGGTTGCGAGCGGGTCACAGAATCACTTCATTTTTAAATCTTAAAGTACGAAGATATAACTATGGATTTCGAAAGACCATTGAGTCGCGGTTCATCGGTTTTTAGCGATGATACCGTTGACATGAATGATGTCGATATGGATGACCTACTCTTGGACATCGAACGACTTCTAGACATCGAGGCAGAAGATATGTTTAATGCCTGGGAAGATGAGCGGGCGGTCGAAGAAGCAGATGTGGGTCTGGAATTGCCAAACATGGATTGGCAAAATGGGGAGTTGTCGGCTGAAGACATGGAGCCAGACTCCAGCACTGATTGGGTGCCACCACCGCCGCCGGAAGATCATGACGGTCCGGCCGATTCATCCACTTGGTGGATCACGGACCATCAGGATGATGATGGTCCAGCTGATTCCACCAACTGATCCCGGAACCATGCCCTCCCCGACCTACCCCGACAAAATCAGCCCTTTTCAGGGCTACAAAATATTTGATCGTAGTTTGTAGTTGATTCATGTCACATCCCAAGTAACATGATATTTCTCAAGAATTAATTTCTTTTGGAAAATATTGTGTTACTCTATAAAGACATGTACGTTCTTACCATACGTTAGAACTAGCTAAACGGACCATCAGGATGATGATGGTCCAGCTGATTCCACCAACTGATCCCGGAACCATGCCCTCCCCGACCTACCCCGACAAAATCAGCCCTTTTCAGGGCTACAAAATATTTGATCGTAGTTTGTAGTTGATTCATGTCACATCCCAAGTAACATGATATTTCTCAAGAATTAATTTCTTTTGGAAAATATTGTGTTACTCTATAAAGACATGTACGTTCTTACCATACGTTTAGAACTAGCTAAATTTCTAGTAAGTTCTCTACGAAAATGCCGAGAGTTTGGTCTATTATCTTACTTGCAGTAAAATTCACATTTTATTACAAATAAGATGCATGTTCTCAGGCATTGTAACGGGTAGCCTCTCTTCACAGACATAACACTTTATCGCATACTTAAGTTGTGTGCATCTAATGATTACACACCTAAAGTTACGGCCCTACATTTTTTCGTCTATTCTTTTTTCTATTTTGCATTTTTATTTTATTTTGTGTAACTTTCGCATACTTATTTTAGAAATAAAAAATATTGTTTCATTTAACTTTTTTATTATCATATATACAAAAACATTTTATTTTACTTATATATACAACACTATTACAAAAATAACTTAACTCTATATTTACAATAAAATTCTAAAATTAATTATATGGAAAATTGTCCAATAACTTAAGTCTTTTTCTACACACTTCCCCTTCACTTTTACACTGTTCAATTTTCGCCTGCAGTTCCTTAATCTGTCTCTCGTATTGCGCCACATCACTATCGTTCTTTTTTAGTTCATCAACTAGTTTTTGCCTCGCACTAAAAGCCACGGAGAAGGCACACTTCTGGCTTGGAGAAAACTCTTCCATCCAGTCCGGTATCGGCACTTCTGCAGAAGAAGCAGCAGCAGGTTGACGGGGTTGACTAACCGGCTCGAATAGCCGCTTGCACCGCTTCTTTAATGGTTTGCGGCACATTCTATTGGCGATATCGGCGCACTCGCGATCGGCGATTTTTCGTCAGCGTCGGCCACCAACACAATCGGAGGCATGGACTTCGGCGGCTCGGGCGTTATCGTGTTTGGGCCTTCATTAATGATGACGACCGGTGACAGAGGCTTCGGTGGCTGTGACGTCTGCAAAAAATCGGGGTATTGAACTGGCACTGTTGGTCGCTTGAATACGAATTTCTTCTTCTTCTTCTGTTCACCCTCCATAGCTGCATAAAATTGACTTTTACTGCTGCCGGCTGTCTTTGGCAATTTCAACAGCTTTTCTAGCTTGGTAGTGGGTTGCCGCCTCGCCTTCTTTACCACCACATCACTAATTATGTTAATGCGCTCGCCGTCCTTCTCAGTCCAATTGTTGACGTAGTCAACCGCCGAAGACACTTTTTTGTCACCCACATTCACTTCTTCCACAAACGCAGTGTTTAGCACGTCGTCATTGTGCCACTCGTCAAACACACCCCGGGTCAGCAGGTCAATAACATCCTGCCCCATCAACTCGGCTTGGATACTTCCATCCAAGTTAAACGCATCTAACAACGACTCACTACCGGAATTCATTTTCACTTACTAACTGCACTTAACTGACAACTGTACTTACTCGGTGAACTGTTCTAGCGAACTATGAAATGCTCTGCCTAGCAAACCAAATTTATACTTATCACCCCACCATAAACTCCCCCACTCTATCTGACGGTTGATGCTTTGGAGGCCAAACAAGTTCATTCAACTTACAAGGTTGCGTTCAACGGCTAAACAGAGATTCAAGGACATATTTTCAAGGTAATCGTGTGTCCTTACTTCTGTTATTGTTTGTGCTCTCAAGGTTATATGATCCAGACAACCCATATTTATAGACACTCTCTTTCCTTCGATGACTATTATCAGAAACTATAATGTTGCCCGCAGATCAAGATAACAATCGTCCAGCTGAGACTTTTTCAGGAGCACAAATAATAATTTCTGCTGTTTGCTATAATTGTAAAAGAGAAGTATATATTTGGACTGACCACATGCAATCTTACAGTTATATTGAATTGTTGAGAGTAAGGATTGTTAAGTGTCATTACTGTGGAACGCTGATGTGTCGACGAGGGCCGATTAACAGATCTGATATGTTGAGAAGACAATGGATGCTTCGAGAAGTTTACAAGCAAGACATTAATTAATTTTTATTTTTGTAACTTTATTACTATATTGTAAAATAAAACAACATATTATTGAAACAATTATCTATGTATTTTACTATCCTGCGTTATACAATTTCAACTATTGCTATTTCTATAGTGGTTAATAAAACTACGTGACATTGGAGTTAATATTTTTTTATTTTTCTAAAACATAGACCTTCCAACATTTTTCTAATTTTAACTATTATTTTCGGGTAAAAAACTTTGCATAGCTTGTATTAACATACTTAGGTTATCTTCAGGGTTTGTTTCGTAAAACTTTATGTCTGGGTGCCCCCAAGGTAGAGTTTTTGTTGTTGATGGTATAATATAACGTTTATCGTCGTGGTGAGATAAAGCAACTTTATTAATTATTTCGGTATAAACGTCGTGTTTATAGCTTCGAAAGGTTTTCATTTTTCGAAATATCTGACCACCACGTTCTACGATATTCCGATAATCTTCCAGGTGAAGCTGTTTTTCAATTACACGTTTTTTTATACCTTTCGCTTTTTTAATTTCGCTACTGACTGAGTTTATGTAATAAGCTTTGGCTCCGGTACCATAAAAACTGATTATTGGATCACCTGGAAATTCATCCTTCATTCTACCTACTACTGACTCACTTTTTTTTATGTTAAAAATATTTCCTTCGGTATAATTGGATGTATCGAATTTATCCGGATTTTCTGCAATTATACGATAAAAATTGTCGGTGTAAACTTTTAATATTAACGAATCTGTGTCGGTATACAGTAAAGAAGCATTTTTGCCAAATTTTGCTTTAATGAATGAGTAGAAAAAATCATAAATTACTGTTTTCGACATGTCCAGTATGGAAAATCCGATATAAATTGGTTTATTATAAGTTACCTTTAATTGATCCATATGAATGGCAACGAATTCTTTATTAAAAACCGTTGAACTTTTAAAATAAGGACGAGAAATTAATGCTCGTGCCCCAATTTTATTCCTGTCATTTTCCCATCGGGTAACTAGTTTTATATCATTACGATTCTCCACATTTTCCATGGTCTTGCCAAAAACAGCATTAATGATTAATTTAAAAGTGTCTTTACCAAACTTTGTTGTTGCCCTATTGCGCAAATCTGTATTTAAGTCGATATATGTCTTTAACCATGGGGATTGATTAAATTTTAAAATTCTGTGTGTTTGCATTACCATTAGGCCGTTATTGATTGCTTGTTTTAATGTTCGGTAATGAATGATGTATTTCTTTTTATCGTTTAAATTCGGAATTAACTTTGCAAATCTTGCTGATTCCGTGGGTGGTACAATATTTTCAACTAAAAAGGGTAAGTCGGAATGGTCATCATATAGCGTATTCGGATAATGAACGTCAACTTCCAAAACGTATCCTTCTGGACCATTATCGTCCACATCCATAATATTTAAATTTAAAATTTCATGCTCTGATAACCATCTAAAGCCGCCAAATGGTAATGCTTGCGACATACTATGACCGTACAGATTTGTTGCATCAAGATAAACAATGAAAGATGATGGTTCGTTAGGATCGTAGTTTGGTACATATATGTTGTTGGCAGCGTGCATCCTTTCTGAACACTGACTTATACCGCCTCGAATACCTTTTTTGAAAAAATGAACCGTGTCGATATCAGTCAATAGCTCTAACTCTACCTTAGAAATACGCAGCATACAATCAAACGAATAACTTGGAAGGGTATAGTACTGTGCTGGATCCAGTTTATACGTTTCTAAACAAGTATCGCGAAACTGTTCAAAAACATCGGTTAGTAATAAAACATCAGATTTCAAATATAAATCCGAATAGTCCCCCAAATTCTTACAATTAAATGTGTCCCACACCTTTTTAGCTCTATCATAATCTTCATCGCTAATGTGCTCCTCTGACAAACTATCATAAAACTGATTTTTTGTGGGTAAAGTTGGATGGTTCATTTTCTCCATTGAATCGACAAAACTATAGGGAAAAACACCTTTTTTGCGCATTAAATTAAACTGCTCATTATCAGAAAAATATTTTCCTGTTTCCCTGAAACTACCCACAGCTAATCCATTACCCAAATTTTCCAGCGAAGTTGATAGAAATTTAAAACTATCGATGAACCGCAATTTCAAATATTTTTTCTTTATTGTCCCACTTTTATTATCGACATAATCGTGCACGTAAATACTTTTCGTAAATGAAATATACTTTTCCTTGCTTTGAGCTAAAACATCGATCTTGTCTCCGTGACGAAACAACTCTTTAATAAACATGTGGCAATCGTACCCGCTCAAGTTATGAAATATAATTGGAATAAAATTGGGTAACTTATAATTTAAATTGCAAATCGAATGAGCAGCACCAGGCCTTTTTTTCCCAGTTATGTGACAGTGGTCCTTTACTTTACAATTATTATTTTCAAAAGGTCGTTCACATATACCACATTTTGTGGCATTATTGAACTCCGCTATTTGGTCCACCGTTAAAGTTTCCATTGCTTTTATATCTCTTAAGTATGTATTGTAAAGAGATCTTAAATCACTTTCAAGTCGAGAAACGAAAACCTGGGCTGCGTCGTTTCCCCGGTAGAGCTCAAATTTTGAAATCGAATCGTCAAAGTAGCACTTAATTAAATACGCAAAAGAATACGGTTCATGTTTGATGCTTTTGACTAAGTAAGAATTTGTGGGATTTGGTTCCACTGTATCCAGCGGTTTAAGCACCGATTCAAAATCCGCGTAAACGACAAACGGTACACGCATTTGCTTTTCTATGTTTTCAAATTTTAATATATTTTCACTTACACTCCTTCCAAATTTATCTATTTTTAAATTTAGTGATGGTGTTAATGAATATTTGTGGTTACAGTAATTTTTTTGGTGTGATATCAAAGATGAAGGTGAACTAAAATATATCAAACAACCATCACAAAAATACATTTTATCTCTACGCGATGTAATTTGACTGGAACATAATTTCGATAAGTCTTTTATCCAACAATAATGACTTTTAGAACAACTCGTATCACAAATATGCTCATCATCATCTTTAATACTACAATCCTTTGTTATTAACAACAAGTTTACATGTCTGTTAAGTTTTCTACCCGAATACCTTAATGGACCGACAACTTCATACTTTAACATATTATTTTCGAAAATTTTTTGCAAACCATAAACGTTAACTGAAATATTATTCATTTCTTCAAATTTTGATATATCACGCAACTTTACTGGAAAGTCTATACCTGTAAAATTCAGCACTCTTGAATAGTGTGGATAAGATTGAATCTGTGATGCCATTCTTGTGGTGGGACACAAAGCAGACACGATTGACCACGCAAAACAACACTCATCTTGATTAAACACATTGATGATAGCTTTTTTCAATTCGATGAATCGGGGTAACTTTATGTATGAAGATCCACCAAAAGGTTTATACTCGTTGACATTTACTTCCAGGTATAGAATTTTTTCCAGAGCCCAACCTACGAAAACAAAAAAGAATGACATAAGTATTTATTTTATTTTTAGTCGTTAATTTATAACATACCTGAATCTTTTTCCTGAAACTCAGTCGATTGAGTCTTCATGGCTCCCACTAATGATTGATATATTTCTTCCAAATCGCTTCCTGAAGTAACAATTTCATTGCGTGTATTAAATGACTTGTCACTGTACATATTATCTTGTGTTGGTAAAAGATACCGACCAACAACCACCATATTAACTTTCAAAGCACAACGCACTCTTACTAGGTCACTTACTACCTCTAACACTTTTGCTTTAATTTCATCAAAAAATAATGAATAGTCAGTATGTTCATTATCACTTGATATACGGTATGTGGCAATCCTATTTCTAAAAGCACTGGACACGAGTTCAACACCAGCTGATATTGGTGAACATGCATTACTTTTATGGTGTATTGTTCTTTGATGAGCTGCCATTCGATTTGCTGGTATGGTTATATTGCAGCAAGTGCAAGTACGCACCTCAGATGTTGATGCCCCATCGTCAACTTTTCGCTGTTTTCCACCATGTATATTTGCAAATCGTGCTACACACGATTCTCTTTTATGTCGTATTACATTATAACTCCGAGTAAATGATTTACCACAATCTTCACACGCGTACGCCATGATTTTTCAAATTAACTTGCTTGAACCGTTTTACTCAACACAATGTTCTATACTAAAATTTAACCCCCCCTACCCTCATTTATCCCGATCCACATTTAGACCCCCCACTCGATCTTCATACCAAGACATGTTACACCCCAGTAATAACTCAAGGTAAACTACTAACATCACAAATATATCCTTGAAATAAGCGCCGTACACCTGGTCATCACCATACAAAGAAACAGCTGCTCGCATTCATTGAAAATATGCACCGCAAATGTAACCTTGAAATAAGCGTCGTCCACCTGGTCATCACCAAACAAAGAAACAGCTGCTCGCATTCATTGAAAATATACACCGCAAATGTAACCTTGAAATAAGCGTCGTCCACCTGGCCATCACCAAACAAAGAAACATCTGCTCGCGTTCAAGGCCAAGTGCTTGACCTTGACCTTGGAATAACACCTGCGCATATCAAGGCCAAATAACAATAGCACACCTGGGTGTTCAAGGTCGACCCTACTGCGCATGCGGAGACTCGGGGAGCATCTACTTATACTACTATAAGCCACCTTCCATACTGATATCAGACTTTGTTAATGACATTTACACTTTTCTTGATTCTTTAAATAATGATAATACCAATATTGAGATTTTTGTGGGAGACACAAATATAAATATATTAAATATAGATAACGATGCTCATGATTATTTGTCGGTGCTGTCACAGTTGGGTTATGGGTCGTATATAAACTCGATAACTAGATTTGAAAGTGGCTCTTGTCTTGACCATATTTTCATTAATCAAAAACTTAAAACTAATAATTTGGGTTTTGATTCATATGTTTTGGATTCTCATATGACCGATCATGGGCCAACTATGCTTAATATTGTTTCAAAAAACAACGCCATAGCTAATAAAAATAAATATACTGATGTAAAAAAGAGTCAACTTGACCTTCAAAAATTTAAAGCTTCCTTAATGGCACATGATTGGTCTTCTCTCTTTGACAGTCCGGATCCTGAATCGGCATTCAATGCATTTGTTGGGGCGTACAGATCTTTAAAACTTGATGCGACTTCCGAATCTTTTATAAGGTTAAAACAATACAAAAAGATTAAGGAATGGATCACTAATGGCATCGTGGCATCTATTAAGCGAAGGGATAAGATGAAGAGAAGGTTAATGCGTAACGACAGTGAGGGTATAAATAATGAGTACAAAAAATATCGTAATACATTGAATAAAATTATTGAAAAATGAAAAAATGAGTACTATAGAAAACAAATAAATGACAATAAAGGAAATATGAAAAAAATTTACGACATAATAAAAATGCCACCTATGAAACCAACTCAAAAGTGAACAATTGAAAAATAATGAATGAGAGGGGTATGAACTTTGATAATGATTTGGACATGGCAAATCATTGTAATAACTATTTTATAAATAGTGGAACTAAAATGGCTGAACTAATTCAGGTGCCTGAAAACCCAATAAATATAAATTTTACTCAGCAAAATTCTATGTTTCTGTCCCCTGTAACTGCAAATGAGTTAATTAACCATATTTCCTCTTTAAAGACGTCAGGTGCTCCGGGGCTGGATGGTATTACATCTAAATTAATAAAAGAGACCCACACTGTAGTTCTGCAGCCTTTGTTGCATATCTTCAACCAAATCTTCGTGACGGGAGTTGTGCCATCACATTTCAAAACAACAGTTGTTACACCTATCCACAAGAGTCGTTCAAAGACATTGATTCAGAACTATAGACCCATTAGTCTTGTAAGTAACTTTTCAAAGTTGTTTGAAAAGTGTGTAAAGCAAAGATTGTTTACTTTTTTTGAGAGCAATGGCATTTTATCACAGAACCAGTATGGCTTTATTAAGGGTCGCAGTACTGAAGATGCCATGTACAGATTGACATCGGAGATTGTAAATAATCTGAATACTGGGAAAAAGTGTGCTGCTATGTTTTTGGATTTGGCTAAGGCCTTCGACACGGTCCCTCATGACAAACTTCTTGATGTCTTATGCCATTATGGTGTTAGGGGGACTGTGTTGAACATGTTTCGTAACTATCTTGTTGGGCGATGTCAGTCTGTCAAAGTTAACAACACTTTAAGTGATAAACAAATTGTAAATATTGGGGTTCCGCAGGGTACGGTTCTCGGCCCTATCCTGTTTTTGATTTACATAAACAGCTTATTGTCGCTTGAAATACACGGTTCTGTGGTATCTTATGCTGATGATACCGTACTGATATTCAGTGGTATCACTTGGATGGAGGTAAAGGAAAAAATGATGAATGGTTTGAGAATGACTAAGAACTGGCTAGACAGCTTTCAACTGTCTTTAAACTTGACTAAGACAAACTATATTGCCTTTTCCTTAACAAATGCCAATAGACCAGAATTTACTGATATTGTGATGAATGATCATCAAATTAATGAAGTCTCTCAAATTAAATATCTTGGAATAATAATAGACAAATTTCTAAAATGACAACCACATATTGAGTATCTTTCAGGTAAAGTTAGAAATCTTATACATAAGTTTTATATTATTAGAGAGTTTCTTGATACAAAAACTCTCACTATTGTTTACAAAAACCATGTAGAGTGTTTGATAAGATATGGTATCTTGGTCTGGAGGGGGGGGGGGGGGGGGTGTGCTGTATAATAATGCTCTTTATCGATTAAATATTATTCAGAAATATATTTTAAAAGTGATGTATAGGAAGAATAGGGCTTATCCATTAGAGCTTTTATTTTCGAGCGATATATGTAATGTAAGAACTCTGTATATGACTACCGTGGCTATATTTATTCATAAAAACAAAACACAGCATCATTACCACACACGAGCTAGAATTTCCACAAACCTAGTTATTCCAGTAAGTTACAATAATATTAACTTAAAATGTATTGTATATTTGGGACCAAAGATATATAACATGATTCCCAATTTTATTAAATGTATTGAAAGCATTAAGAAATTTAAAACTGAAAGTAGAAAATATTTAGCTTTGGAATCTAAGAGATTTGAACATTTGTTTGAGTGACTTTATTACCAACTCATTCTCATCTGTCATCTTTTTTCTTTCTTTCTTTATTTTTTACTTTTTTTGAGAATATTTGTTGAATTCTATTGTTTCAGTGTATACAGAGAAATATGTGTTCCTTCTGTTTTTGGAGGTTTTTTGTTTTTTTTAAGTGTTGTGGCGTAAGCCAAATTTAGTATAAAATACCTAGATCTAGCTATTGGTACATACAAGTATATTTTTACTTAGGTACCTTTATAATACATGT
Organism: Philopedon plagiatum; assembly: GCA_963971165.1. Lineage (NCBI taxonomy): Eukaryota > Metazoa > Arthropoda > Insecta > Coleoptera > Curculionidae > Philopedon > Philopedon plagiatum. Next base: position 53,884,574 of record OZ020189.1, on the reverse strand, counting down.
CAGCTGACTTTTAATGTATTTACTTAGTATGTTAAGCTTGTTCGTTTATTATAAAATGTATATTGAATAAATTGAATTGAAATTTTAAGCTACGTCTGCTCTTTAATGGTGTGGCGAATTTTTACACAATTTTATTAGTTGTATTGGAAAAATGTTGAAAAACTAACAGTATACAAAACACCAAATACCTGGTCCTTAAGCCCTCTGTTTTGAAGCTTTGGCTCTTTATTACTTTAGGTGGATCAGATAATTAATTGATGCTTTAGGCAATATTAGAATGCCTTACCAAATAAAATCAAGATTTTATTACTATGTTGATTGAATGCTACTTTTATGTGTTTAAATAAACAAAAATAAATAATTTTAAGTATCATATATATATATATATATATATATATATATATATATATATATATATATATATATATATATATATATATATATATATATAGTCGCATTACTGGTACAAATTGGGCTGAATTTTGGGCATTACGTTGCATTACTCTACATTACTCTGCATTATAATGCGTTACTCTGCATTACTCCGACTTACCTCGAATTACCCTACATTACGCCCGCATTACTCTAAATAAGTTATGAATATGACTGACAAAAGTAACTTTTCCAATATAATTCGTATGGTAGGAACAAAATAACTTTTAAATGCACCACAAAAGTAAAATTTTTAATACCTTAAAATATGGGAAATACAAGGGGATAACAAAATTCGGTTCAAATGAATATGATGACCAATTTGCCAAGTATTTAGGCGGCTTATCATTAAAAGGTTATGTTTTAACTTCTTTGCAGTTTTCACAGACTGTGAGTCCCATTTGTGTGTGAATTCTATTTATTTATGATAATTAATGATATTATTATTTCTATTATACAAGGTAAGTTTTTATAAATATGGAGTAAATAGTATGCTAGATGTAATAGGCAAGTATCGAGGTCACAAATCCTGGGTTATTTGGAGGGTTATTCATTTGAGAGTTTATTTTGACATTTGCCGTAAATATGTTACCTACTATTAAGAACATAACGAGGAACATAACTTTTAAAATTTCATCAACTGTATGGTAAACTTGAAGATAAATAGCGAGAGGAGCATGTACACTGAAAAAATATTTCATACACCGAAAAAATCTTCGAAAAAATATTCCATGGATTTAATCATCGGACATGCTAAAATAAATTAGTGCATTAAATGAATTAAAAAGGTAGATGCCCTTTACACAGATGAGTAAAAAATATATATTTTTGCAATTTTTCGAGTATATTTTATTTACATCAAGCTTGACGTCGCGTCGGCTCAAATATTTAAAGTAAACGTAAAAACATAATGTGGAAATATATTTAAAACTCGATTTAAAATATTTAAAATATATTAAAAATAAGAAAAATACATCAAAAATAATGACATATTTAGACCCAAGCGTTCTAAAAAAATATAAAACAGATTTTAAGGATTTGAGAAAACCGTAATGGGCGTTCGTCGGTCCCAACCGACTCGTGGGTGTACTTTTTCTGGAGTTGAAATTATAAATTTAAATATAAAATATAATTTAGATATAAATTTGGCTTGTTTTTATCTAAAGTAACCAAACTCATTACTGACTATCAATATCTTACGGAACTGAAGACCAAAACCAGACTCTTTAAGCAAGCCTTTACATTTACTTTTCTTCTTTGTAGGTTTTAAGCTCGGTTTTAAGCGTTTAAAGCAATGGCGTGCAATAACTGTCCAATTGATAAAATTATCCACAAGTTAAATTTAAATAATTCTTCCCTTTCTACTTACTTAAGAAAATATTAGTTTATTCAGGGTTTGATAACCTTTGTTTCTTGGCCAGTGTTGATACAAATAAAGACATTTGATACAAGTAAAGATCAAGAAATTTGCCAAGGAAGACTTATCACGAGTCCTGGAAGACGATGCATTACTCTGCATTACCCCTCTTTTGGTAGGTGCAAAACAAGATTGATAAATTATAACTCTTAGGTACGCATGATGAAGCTCGTCTTCTCGCTTGACTTAGACTTACCAAAGGGCTATTATTTATTAAACCGGAATGATAATTGTACTGTCTATAAAAACCCTAAAATAATTAAAAATATAGGTAGTTTTATTTCATTCAATTTAGTAATTAATTAACTCTGCACCGTTCCGAGCGCCTGTTGTTAAATTATACGACAAAAAGTTCATTTTAAAATTATTAAACAAAATATATAATTTAATTAATTATTTTACGTTCACAATGCTTTCATTAAAATATAAAATTAATTAAAAAATGAATTTACATTCGGACAGGATGATTACCCAAATATTGGTTTTTAATTGAATATACTTTCGGAGAATAAAGCAATTATGATATTCAGTAATAGAATATACCGCTCAAAAGGCTGCCATTTTTACATACAATCGGTTAATTATTTTTTTTTATTCAAGATTCCTTAATACATAGATCATTATAACAAGAGATAGATATACAAAAGAATAAGTCATTGTTAGATATATTTAAATTTACTGCTATTTACAATTTTTTGGTAGTGAAGAAAACCACTCGAGTTGTATAATACCGCCTCCTGGTTACATGCGTTTGCTTCGTAATATTTAAAATATAAAATGGGAACGGCATATTTTGTTTTCGAAAATTTGATTCTTTAGCAAAATCTACGTGTATACACAGAAAATTGTTGCATTTACACTACTAGTTGCATAGTTACAAATTTTTTAATAATGGGATATAAAGAGCTATTCAAATGGTAAAGGTACAGGGATGTCCAAATAAAAGTGAACTGGCCCAACAGGCATAACTTTTTTTATTTTTAAAGAAAAATGTTAAAAATTAAAGTTTTGGGGATTTTTATGAATCATTCGTATATCTTATCAGCAAAACAATTAGGTGAGCATCGAATAAAAAAAATATAGTATAAAACATCGATTTTCTCGCATATTTTAAATTGGATGGAATCATTTTTATCAAATTTTTTGATTCTAGGAGAAGTTCTAGACATATTTTGTATAAGATACCCTATGCGGTTTTTCAATCGTTTTGAGATATTTCAAACTAAAAATAATTTCGCATAAATAAATATACTTTAAAGGTAACTATCCGGGTTGCGAATGAAATATCTGCTACCTTTTTGAATTTTCTTCGTAGGTAAGTCAAAGTTAATGTCAAGGTTGACAATAATACTTTAGTCACTGAATTTATAATTTTATTTTTATGCAAAATGAGTTATTCTATTAATCAATAAATGTTGATTTTTATTAGTTATTAATTTGAAAAGTTTATTTAATTCTTTTCATTTAATGTCATTTGTAAAATAAATACTGAAACATTTAGTAATAAAATAAAATATATGTGTTACAAACTCTAAACTTAGATTTTAATTAAAAGGGAAAATAAGCTTATTGAGAAACCCTAAACATAATTAAGTAAAAGTAAAAACTAAAAACTATAAAGATCCAAGTCATTCCTCCGGACTGAACTGATATGATGATAAGTTACGAGACGTGGAAATATCGGTTATATCGTACTCGTAATATGCTGCCCAATATGAAACAAAAGTGGCAACGTGGTATCTTTAACATATTTGGAATTATAATCTGATTATGAAAATAATTCCTTAATAATCCGATTTTTAAAGCAAAGCCCACCACCACTTTAAACCATTATTCTAAGTCTTACATTTTCTTGGTGAATCGAGGTTAAATTTAGCTTCATTTTTGACACCTCAATATGGTACATCCCTTGTACTATTTGTATTTGTACTATATGGCAATATGGAAGTGCTAACTGTACGCTCAATGCGGTCATTTTCGCAATGCGTTATTATTATTACAGCAAAAGAACCCTGAAGGTGTAACGGATTTCCAAATTCCCAAGGGTAGATTATGCTTCAAAATTAAAGAATTGCTGAAAAAATAGAATTTTTACTTCTGCGAATACCAGATTCTTTCACGAAAATTTTGTTTGGTGTCGAATTACCTAAACCAACAAATCTATACACGTGCAGATGAAAACATTACTTTCAACAGGTAAAAATACAGCTCGAGAAACCGCATTTTGTCGGTGACACAGGGTCACGAAGTGGGATATAATATCAGTTCGTGCGCAAAATAACTCGGGTCATGGATAAAATGGCTTCAGGTGTGACTTAAGATTCTTTTAAGTATGTTTCTCAATATTTACTTTCTCCTTGTTTTAAAGTGTCACAATGGGAAAAAGTATTGTGTTTCCTAATTAAAAGTAGAGATTGAAAATCATGTATGTTTATCACTTGCGTGTTGCTACTTTCAGTAAAATATGTTAGGAATAACATAAATTATTATTTTAATATTAACAAGACTATATTTTGACATTGAGGGTTCTTTCTGCGACATTTAAAACGGATTTGTGCAGCATTTATATGAGTACAGTTGTACAGGACGAATCACACCACTGCTGCGGCTGATTCGTAAACCGGAAAATCACTTAACGAAATTATGCTACAGGGTACAATTTCATTTCTACAGGTGCAGCATCGGCAGCAACACCTCACACAAAAAGTAGTTTAGTTTGTAATTCACTTAGCAATGCTTCTTCCGGTTCCTGCAATTTCGCCGGCTGCCTTTTCCGCTCCTGCACCGGCAGTGCGGAGGATCCTTAAAAATTGATTGTTTTCAGTGGGGTATTATAGAGCAACCCCAGAAAGTCCGTGCTTAGTGCTTAGTGGCAGTGCCTTTTGAAAATGAAAAGGAAATTGATAAAACAAGGAAAAACAACTAAAGTTAATAAAAATTAGATCCATATTTCAAAATTATTCTAATTTACTTCTACGTACTCCTCAATTTATAAACCTTTTAAATTTTTGTTATTCTTGTGGTTGGAAAAAAAGTTACTTTATTATTATTATTATTATTATTATTATTATTATTATTATTATTATTATTATTAATTAGTCTATTTGCTGTTACTGTAAAGGTACCCATTGGTTCCTGTGTTGTTTATGTATGAGAAATTTGCCTCGAGACAGTCATAAACTAAGCGCAAGTCTCCAAAACTAAAAAACTTTGCAGCTTTTCATTTGCACATCTAAGAAGGCAGGCGTGTATTTAGTGGTGTTTTTTTAAAAAAAATAAAAAGACTTCACAAGCAACAAATCAATAGAAACAAAATACGCTATAGGTAAACTAAGAGCAAAATATCCCTCGCAGTTTTCTCGAGTGACGCTTCCCATATTTTTTATATATAAAAATTATTTACAGGGGGCGCTATGTCTGTGCACTTTTATGAGCAAAAATACAACTATAATCAGATCTCAAAAACTAAAACATTTTTAGCCGGCTTTTCCCGTGCACATGAAAGAGGGTAACCAGTTGCAGCGCTTGTCATATTTTTTACTTGTTAAAAATATTTAACGGGGGTCGTATTAGCAAAAATCAATGAAAAAAACTAATAATCCAAAACAAAATATTATGTAGTCGCCGCTGTCTCAGGTGCATATGAAAGCTGGGAACCTGTAGCGGCCCTTGGCGTTTTTTTCATCTTTCAAAAACACTTTAAAGGGGACCACAAGTATCTTTTCCTATTTGATTTTTTTTTCTACATGGCACCCGTAGTTTGAAAGAAAACTTTACCTAGTTATTAAAAAAATTTATTGACATCTTGAATAGGGCGCAAAACTGAGAGCAGACTTAAAGCGCCTGTATGGCTTAAATAGATAAACAAATAATGAATAAATATTTATTTCCACTGGATTTACAATGCAAGCATGGGATATTGTCAGGTACAGATAAATACAAAGACAAAATTTCACATACAAAAACTAACAACATATACAGCGTGTCTTCGGAAGTTCTTACCAAATGGAAAAACTTTTTATTATTGATTTTACGAAAAAAAGTGCCTCTTTATAAAAAGTTCTGCATCGTGAGAAAATAGCATTTCCATTCAAAAATTTGATCTAGTACATACAGGGTGGCTCAAAAATGTAAAAGTCCTAATACACGTGAAGCTAAAAAGACATAAAATCGTTATTTAAAGGTACACTGACACTGCTAATGTGCTAGAATTAACTTTTCTATGTTAGCAAATTAGGTTTGGAACATACAGGAGGTCAAAAATAAATATTTTTTTTATTACCTTTACAAAAAAGGTGTATCTTCATAAAAAGTTTCCACATTGTGAAAAAAGAGCATGGTTATTCCAAAATTTTATATAGGACATACAGGTGGAAAAATAATTTAAATTTAAATTGTGATTTTCAGCTGTCTAAGCCACCCTGTATTGTCCTACATTAAGTTTATAAATAACCATGCTCTTTTTTACAAGGTAGAACTTTTTATGAAGGTTTACTTTTTTTGTAAAGGCAATAAAAAAAATAATTTTATTTTTGGGACCTCCTGTATGTTCCAAACCTAATTTACTAACACAAAAAAGTTAATTCTAGCACATTTGCAGTGTCAGTGTACCTTTAAATAACGATTTTATGTCTTTTTAGCTTGACGTGTATTAGGACTTTTACATTTTTGAGCCACCCTGTATGTACTAGATCAACTTTTTGAATGGAAATGCCATTTTCTCATGATGCAGAACTTTTTCTAAAGAGGCACTTTTTTTCGTAAAATCGATAATACAAAATTTTTCCATTTGGTAAGAACACGCTGTATATGCATAAAATAAATATCATACAAATTATCAGCCGGCAGCAAAGTTTAATTCGCTAAATGAAACGTTTATTACTTTAAATAAGAAAAAAAAAACACTAAAAATACACTTCATTCGAATCGAAAGGACAGATATTCCTGAACAGAATAAAACGCATTTTTGCGAAGCATCCTCTTGATCTCAGACCTAAATTCATTCAAATTTGAAAGTTGTTTTATGCGTAATGGTAGCTTGTTAAAAAGCTTGATATCGATGTGATATCAAACGGCTACCAACTAATTGTTATAATACTTATAAAATTATAAAATGAGAAAAATTTACGATCAATAATTTGTAGGCCCTTTTATTTGGATCAATCGATTTTATTTAGAGTCCGATTACTGTAACTTCAAATCATTTATGTCAGCATTCGGTCACGTGACTTCGGCAAAGACACTCCTCCGATAGGAACTCAGTGCATGGTGCAATATCTGTACCTACAAATACCTATAATAACCTAAACAAACCAAAGAACTACAAGATTTAGGTCGACATCGTAACCACAAGTTAATATAAAAATAATTCTTTTTACAGAGTACAAATTATTCTGGACAACAGTGCCGTGGCTAGGCTAAATTTGACTGAAGACAAGCCGGGATTTTTGCGCCTCTATAACAAGACCTAATTAGCTTATTAGCCCAGTCCCGCTGTCTAAAAACGTGAAATAATTTTTAGAAGCATTTAGCTTGTAGGGGGGGGGGGGGGGGCATGTCTGAGGATATCAGCTATCCCAGTAACAGCTGAAATTGCTGCTATGATTTTTTATTATTGTTTGAATATGCTAAAACTAGTTTTTCGTCCGTAGCTGTTTTCTTATGCACTGTAGATAAAAGTGGCCAACAGAAAAGTTGTAGTTATTGAAAAAGCCTTTCATTTGAGTCCAAATCCATTCAATAGTTAACGAGATAATAGGGAATATGCATATAACCCAAATAAATCTGAATTATATTTTTTTTTTATATTCTCTACATAAATTAAATGTTTATTGCGGTTGCTGTTATTCATTTATTTTGGTCTTTATTAACAAAAAACAAGATTTAAAACTGAAAATTTTCGCGCGGATTTCGAAACTTGTAAAACGTGATCCCATTGGCTGTGTCGTCAAAACTGAACTTATGACTCATCATGAGTACATGGCGAATTCCAATGTTGTAGAGTCATCGACAACTCAATAAAAATGATATTTAATGCTTTAACTCATCCAATGAAATATCCCTGCACTTAAAGTAGAAGGTTCCTAAAGTCTTATTCATGTATACTTCAAGCCGAAATCGGCCCAGGAACCTTTCAATTTTGCAACAAAAATTGGCATTTCTGCGAAATTTTGACATATCATCTTAATAATTTCGAGTAAATAAACTGCAATTCTTTATTTTCATTGCACTCTTCGAAAATTCAAAAATTTTCAAATTTTAGATGTCCCCGATGCAAATAAACCTACTTATATATAACTTTACCGAAAAAATAAGCGATTTAATCGAATAAGCCGTTCTCAAATAATAACAAACCTAAGCAAATTTTTAATCAGACCCGTCATTGTGATTTACCCCATATACTACCTAATGGGATAAAACCATTCTATGATGCCTTGCAGCGTCACCTATATATCGTTAAAAATGGTTCTGAATGCCCAATTCTTCAAGTTATATGTTCCGTAATCCACGCGGGAAGGTAAATACTGTGGAATAATGTCGGTTAAAAATAGGATTCATCGGAAAAAATCAGAAAAATCCTAATTATACCCCTTAAATACGCTCCTGGATGACCCGTTCGGTATTAGTTTTACAGTGTGATTATCCCTTTATAAGATAGTGTTGAAAAATTGGGAAAAAAATAGATAGGAAAAAGTACACAGTGATTCAAATGTACCGATGTCGAGGACAAAAAAAGTGAAAAAATCGAAATTTAATCAGCGATTGCTCCCTTCCTATAGAGAATGAAGGAACTAAAAAATGTGGATAACACATACTTTGACGAGCTCTTTCCGATGACGTATATGGGATATTAATTTGAACCATTTTGACCTCACAAAAAATTAAAAACCGTGAAGTGTTTGGGTCAAAAATCAAAATTTCCAGATTTTTCCAAATATTTCCATTTTCCAGTGATTTTAGGTTTAGGTAAATGTTTTGCAAAAAAAGTATTTGAGATTTTATAGTTTCACTTATGAGTCCGTTTTTCGATCTCACGTTTTGTTTTCGAGTTATTAGGTATCAAAGAGGGATCTGGAAATGACATTTTTCGACCTAAACAAATTCAAAAGAATTACTTGCGATTTTCTGATCCTCACCAGTTTCAGTGGAGTTCTGAAGCTCCGGGTCCCCTACAATCTCCGAAAATTTACATCGATTTAATTCACATTTGCGACCTGTACCCGATTTCAACGGAAATCGCGGAAATTTCGATTTTGACGTTTAATAGCTCCGAAACGAAACATCCTGTATAACTGAATTTTTTACCGAAGCTAGTTGAACTATTCTTCTATCAACCCAAAAAATTCGATTTCTCTCCCTCTGACTGTTTCCGAGAAAATCCAACCTGTTCAAATTTGGGTTAAGCTTTACCATAACATGTAGGTAAGTTTTTGCTGATCTCCTGACGTCCCTTTTCACTAAGGACAAATCGCTGTTTTTTAAATTGTAATAGATTATACCGAAAAGTAAACATTTTGTGTAGCTAAATTATCCTAGTAATTTTCTTCAAAAAATTTTTTTTGGGTTTGTAATGACTTCCTTAAACGATTTATGCAATAAAAACATATGTGCATATTCCTTATTGCAAAAACCATTAAAAATGGCCTTTTCTTCAACAATAAATAACTTATGCAAAAAAGAATTTTGGACTTCTCAAAGTTCACCAGGGGATGACTTTTTATATGCTTAATGTACCCTATTCCTTTTCCCCGGTCACATTTTTGGTTCAAAAGTTATTCTATTTGTTTCTCCGGTTTAGAGAGGTTAGAGAGGAGCAATGTTTAAAATTCTTGTCCGACTTTTTGGCCAAGGCTGCAGACTCCAGCTTGAGCGCAAAAAATTTTTCTGAGACTTATATTATCCTGTGGTGTAACTGTGGTGGGCACACCGGTTTTATGTTATTTTGCGTTGTTACTGGGGCGAAAATAAACCTCAAAAATTAGCCAATTTTTTTATAAACATTTAATATCTCGGGAACGACCCATCAGATCTTCGTCAGACTTAATGCTTTGGGGAACTGGTATTCGCATGCAGCTTTTAAGACAAAGTTCATCGCTCTAGGTCCTTTAGAAACGATTTTTTTTTTCAAAAAATTACTGCGACGTTAATTATTAATATTAAGATTAGAAATTTACACCGAAGGAAGAAGAGTTTATGAAAATATATTCGTTGTACTAAAAAAGTGATCCAATGTTATTGATAATAGTGGTCAGAGCGACGCTGTGCTGTGCTGCTGACGCCGCCGTAAGCGCGGGAGTGGGGGGTAGATGCGTCAATGCTCCAAGCTCTCGCGGCCAGCCGTGCCGCGAGTCGCGACTCAGTCGCAATGACACCATGCCTGGGGTTTTATCCCGAATCTAGGGATTTTTAAAGCCTTTGGAACGAACGAGATTTTTTTACGAGATTTTGTTTAATCTAGGGATTTTTGTCTTTATAAAAGCAATGGTTTTATACATTATTACATAAAGTAATATAATAGCTAGTGTTTACACTTACTACAGTTACAATTTAAACAAAACTTCGAAACAGGTTTGATCAAAACTTCAGTAGGAATCATGTACACAAAACAATAATTATTAAAAAATAAAACAAGTTATAATTTTCCAGTTGATAATGAGCTTTATAAGAAAATGAATAAAACAATGTATGACAAGTAACCTGTTATGTTTTTGTTTACTTTGGTTCACTGTTCATAAGGCTGGTTTTTAGTTTATTTTGTGTTGTTTATTTTTCCATAAGATCGTATCAAAGTATTTTCATTTTTATAAATTTAGACTTTTATTATTATTTCCTTAATCTTAAAATAACAAAACCTAAAACTACAAATGCTAGGGATTTCTAGGGGGGAATGACAGATAAATTTAGGGATTTCTTAAAATTTTATCTGGCAACATTGCTCAGCCACTTCAAATTCACAAATTTTTCATATCTCCGCGATATAGAGAAAAATAAGATAGAGAGAAGAATATCTCGTAGGAATTTCATTCATAAATACGATTTGCTTTCTATGACCTCCAAACCGACGTCGACATAAGCTGCCATGGGCGTGCGATGCAGATTCTGGGTTATTATAAAGCACAGTGAGAGTGAGTATTGAGACGCGCCGCAGAAAACTATTTCTGCTTGCCGTGTTGCTACCGCGCTGGCTACGTCGGGGTGTATTGTGAGAATCGTACGCGCCAATCTCGGGGTGTTGCCGTTTGAAGGCCATAGCGTGGTCGAGCTGGCGGGAAGACGAGATATTATTCTCTCTATCTTCTTTTTCTCTGGCGATATCATGGTATCGCAGCGTTGCCAGAAGACATGAAATAAAAATCGTAAGAATTGACCGCCAAAACTCGTGGGAAATCGTAAGACCGTAATGATTGCGTCGGATGTAAAAATAATAATAATAATAGGATGAAATAATTTTATTTTACTCTCATTTATTTTAATAAATCTAAAAATTTTTAAACATATCTATTATAAAAATACCAATGTTATTAAAAAAATTACAAACTTACAAATACCTATTACTTTGTACTATAAAAACGCCATATTTTTTATAAACAAAAGTGTAAAACTAAACAAAACAAACAAAGAAAATGGCTTTCGGGGAATTCCCAATGTCTGGTAGATCGGTCGAACGCCGAACAGTAACACAGGGAGAGTAGATAAAAATTGATTTTGCTTCCGCTTGTTACATATGTAATTATTTTTTTATTGGAATTAAAAGTTTCAAAACTAAACTTCAAATTACAATTTTGTTTCAATGAATATCAAAATCGTGAGATTCTCTGACTGATATTTCAATAAAGGTAAAAATCGTGAGATTTTGTACTTGATTCGTGAGAAATTAAGCGAAATCGTAAGATCTCACGAAAAATCGTGAACTCTGGCATCACTGCACGGGCCGCTGCGAGTACGTGGAGCACACAAGCAAACTCGACCCCCAATCCCGCGCCCAGGGCGCGGCAGCGTCAATAGCACAGCATTCACTTTGAACACTATTATCAATAACATTGGATAACTTTTTTAGTACAACTAATATATTTTGATAAACCATAACCCTTCTTCTTCCTTTGGTGTAAATTTCAAATCGTAATATTAATAATTAAAAGCGCAGGAATTTTTTGAAAAAAAAATTAGATCTCCGTTAATAAAGGACTTAGGGACTGTCCGATGAAGATGAACTTTGTCATAAAAGCTGTACGAGAATACCAGTGAACCGAAGCATCAAGTCCAACGAAGGATCCGATAGGTCATGCCTGAGATATTGTTAAATGTTTATAAAAAAAAACAGGCCAATTTTTGAGGTTTTGTTTTCGCCACAGTAACAATAACATAAAACCGATTAGCCCATTACACCACAGGACAATATATGTATCAAAGAATTGTTTGCGCCCAAGCTGGGGTCTGTAGCATTGCTCAAAAAGTCGGAAAATAATTTTAAATATTGCTCCTCTGTAGGCTAATCCGAATAAACAAACAGAATATCGAATAGGGCACATTAATCTATAAAAAGCCATCTCTTGGTGTACTTTCAGAAGCCCAAAAGTTACTTACAGTTAAAAAGAATGGTCATTTTTAATGGTTTTTTGCAATTATCTCGTTAACTATTAAACGGATTTGGACGATCAACTCAAATGAAAGGCGTTTTCAATACCTACAATTTTCCTGTTGACCACTTTTACCTACAGTGCAAAGGAAAAGAGCTACGGACGAAAAACTAGTTTGAGCATATTCAAAAAATAATTAAAAATCATAGCAGCAATTTTAGCTGTTACTAGGATAGCAAATATCCTCAGACATGCCCCTAGAACAACCTAGAACAGTCAATATCCTTCAAAAAAATTTTTCTCGAAATCGACCTGTTTGGAACAGCCAACCTGGGCAATATAGACTATTTAATTTTACTATTTGGCGCCCCTTGCCACCGCACCGGCGCGGCGCCCCTAGGCAAGAACCCACTCCGCCAACACCTAGCTACAGGACTGCTGGACAATGAAAGTAGGTATACTTTGTTCTGTAAAATTTTTAAGGGAAATATGCGTATCTTTTTACATTGACAAGTATATGTCATTGCCAGGCAATTTTATATTGCTGGGGGGTATGGCTGCCGTCAACCAACTCTAAATATTTGCATGTGGCGGCGTAAATGTCTTGATATGACAATAATCAAAATCGACTTGTGTTTTGCCTGTCAGACAGCATGGGGTATAAATGCACTGTATACTAGCACTGAGATGTCGGGTAGTATAGTATTCTATGTATTTGTAAAAACAAAGACATATTTTTGTACCATGTTGTGTTCAGTAACACAATAATAACTAAACTAGTGACAGATAGGCAGAGGTAACACAATAGAATCGTTTCCATTATATATATATATATATATATATATATATATATATATATATATATATATATATATATGTATATATATATATATATATATATATATATATATATATATATATATATATATATATATATATATATATATATATATATATATTAATAATAAATAATTAATAATAAATATATTACACAAAATCTTACTCCTAATTTTTTTTTATCTGTTTAATTTCTATTTGCTTAAACAACCCATTTTTATTTTAATTACATATTAAATATATACCTTTCTACAAATGATTATTTTTCAATGGCCATAGTTGGATAATAAAATTGCTTCATTAGAAATTATAATTCAATGGTACTTAGGTTGTGAGTCTTTACTGTACGTCATATCACCAAAATGTTTAAAGGTCGTTCACCGTTCTTTAAAAAAAGTAGCGAAAAATTAAGCAAATAGGACTTGTTAGATTAATATTCATCTGTCTAATAGAAATCAGCTTGATGTACAATTAAGTATTTTTATTTTATTCTTTATTTATATTCAGTTCTGAAATAAATTATGATAGACCTGCGCTAAGTTTTTATTTTATGGCCTGCAAATTTTAATTGAATCATTAAACATATGGTATCTGTTTTGACCTTATAAATTCTTTTTGTTACAGGAATATTTATAGTATCTAATGTAAATGTTAGTAGGTATACATATTTAATAAAATTTTAAAATTATCATAATCATAAAAAAATAATGTCAACATTCAAGTTCTACACATATTAATTAAACACTTACATATATAAATCTTATATAAAAATAAATTGCTGCAATTTTAAATTTATATGATTTATAATGGTAAAAATCAAATTATCTGCCATTTCGCAATTAGTTGATTGACATATTGTTAAAATTTAATGTAAATTGGTTTTTATTAAGTTTATTAAGACAATGTTAACTCATCTTGTATCAAAGGATTAATTAAATTAAAACAGGTCATTCTCGTTTTTGGTTATAATACTAAAGTCAATGCATATGTTTTTTAAAAAAAAATTATCAGGAAAATCTACAGGCAAATTTTATAGAAACAAAAACCATTAGTTTCAAGACGACTCACAGTGGATCATTTGGCTACATTAGACGCAAAAAAGTCAAGTTAATATTTTACCAATTCTTCTATTTCCGACTGATAACAAATAACCATTGACCCCAAAAATACATTTACTAATCGCCTACCTCATATGTAGGTACATTTGTTAATACCTTCGCATTTGGTCAAGTGCACAGCGCCGCGCGCCGGGCGCATCAGGTTTATTTCTTTAAAATATTACAACGTAATTACAAAAATGGCTAAAGAAGAAGGTATATACTAAGTAAATATATTATATCGTAAGATGTAACGTTAATATTTCGTTCACAACAAAAAAATAGAATTAGCTTTTGAAATGTATGAATGAAAGTCTACTTGTCAGGGGTACATATAAATATGCAAAAATTGAGAATAAATTCTCTAACCACCTGAAAATTCCTTATACAATAAGGATTTCAACAAATAATGGTAAAACAGCTATTCTCCGGGCTATATGCCCCTCCGAGCGCTGAATTACATACCAAAATTTGCCGTATTTCCTTCTAACACAGTTAGATAATAAAATACTTGTTTTGAATGCAAGAAACTACTAGGAAGAAGGAAGCTTTTTCTTTAGTTAGGATGTCGTCACCTGCAGACCGGTTTCGAACTCGTTGGTTCTCATCAGTACAGGATAGAAGAACATACCAACCTTCCGAAAAAGTAATCCCTTAAAGCTACAACTGTCGTACTGCATAAGCAGTGAGACACAGGCAGCGCCATCCATTAGCAGTTTCGAGCATTCAGAGTAGAGTTTACCGTAAGGTAAAATTTTCAAATGTATGAATGAAAGTCTACTTGTCAGGGGTACATATAAATATGCAAAAATTGAGAATAAATTCTCTAACCACCTGAAAATTCCTTATACAATAAGGATTTCAACAAATAATGGTAAAACAGCTATAAAAAGCTTCCTTCTTCCTAGTAGTTTCTTGCATTCAAAACAAGTATTTTATTATCTAACTGTGTTAGAAGAAAATACGGCAAATTTTGGTATGTAATTCAGCGCTCGGAAGGGGCATATAGCCCGGAGAATAGCTGTTTTACCATTATTTGTTGAAATCCTTATTGTATAAGGAATTTTCAGGTGGTTAGAGAATTTATTCTCAATTTTTGCATAATTAGCTTTTGCTTTTTTGTTTTAATTTTAAATTGTGAAAATACTTAAGACAATCTAAACATGAGTGTATCTTTTTTTCTCAATCATTTATAGCCTAATAAATAAGTTGAGGTATCTACTTCTAGAAACCAAAGTTGGTTGATTTCGCACGACTTTGCATAATATTTTTTTTGTCATTTTAGGGAACAGGTATTTATTGGTATTTATGGGTATTTATAGGTATTTATCAAACCATTGAGTTCAGACACATAGCGTTTATTATAATACATACTAAGAATTATGGACAAAATTCAAAAATACTTTAATATACAGAGTGTTCCATTTAAAAAAAAGCAAAAAGGGGTCCGGACTCCATCTTGACTTTGACAACGATGCAATTTTCATCAAAAAAGATAGTAATTATACAACCCTTGAGGTATACCGAGTTTTAATTATTTATCTTGAATGGTTCAAATTATAACAGGTTAGGGGGAGGTTATATTTTAGACGCGCACTGTATAGTTGCTATAATTATCACAATTGTGTTCTTTACGTAAACTTATTCCGTTATTCTTACCTACAGATGTGCCATGAGAATATTCTCAAGCGAATATTTCTGGAGAACGATAAATTACCGAGAATATTTCCCACCATAAATTCTCGAGAATTTGTGATTTTAGAAAAAAATTTAAATACTGAAAACCACTGAAAATATTTTCGAGAACGAGAAAGTTCTCTCGGGAAAATTCTTCTGGAGAATATTCTCCTAGAATTTACGGACATTTATTTTAATTCCGCTATTGTATCGTAGATGGAGCTTATTGAAGCATCTTTATCTGTGTTTCTTTTCTGTGTTTTTTTAAATAACTTGTTTAAAATTATTGTAGAAACTACTTTTGGCAAAATATATATTTTTTTCAATTTATGCAGTCAAAACATAAAATTCTCCAATATATAAAATAAACTCTCCAACATTTCCGATACATTCTCATTTTTCTCGGAGAGTATTTCCGAAAAATAAATTCTCGAGGTTTTATCTCTATTCTTACCCACAAATGACTGTCGGTCTTCTCTCCAAAAATGCCATTGTTACACAATGTCTAACCCCTAACATAATGTCCATTACGCATTATGCAAGTAACTATGGATACGTCTGATGACGTCGGAGCAAAAATATTATGTTTTAAGTGCACATTACCCTAAATCAGTGGCGGTTCGTGAAATTTCAAAGTTGTGTATCTCTGTTCATACTTACAGGACCCGTACCAAATTTAGGAGTTTTAATAATGAGCCCACTGGGAATGTTTTGGTAAAGAAAAAAAACATTTTGTAATTTGCGAAAAAAAGTTAAATTTTTGGTGCGGCCCACCCAATAAAAAAATGAACACGTCTAGGTATTTGCTTTCTTTTTTTTCTAAACAAATTTTACATCATTTTGTCGACAGGTTTTAAATTTTGAGAGAAAAAAATGTGTTAGGAGAAAGTTATAGTCATTTGAATTTTTTGTAAAATTATATTTTAGGCTGCAAAAAATTGAAATGACCATAACTTTCTACTAACACATTTTTTTCTCTCAAAATTTAAAACCTGTCGACAAAATGATGTAAAATTTGTTTAGAAAAAAAAGAAATCACATACCTAGACGTGTTCATTTTTTTCTTGGGTGGGCCGCACCAAAAATTTAACTTTTTTTCGCAAATTACAAAATGTTTTTTTTCTTTACCAAAACATTCCCAGTGGGCTCACTATTAAAACCCCTAAGTTTGGTACAGGTCCTGTAAGTATGAACAGAGATAAACAACTTTGAAATTTCACCAACCGCCACTGCCCTAAATATACCTAATTAGACCATAATTATGCGTAATTTAATTGATTTGAATAGTTGTACAAAATTTCATAATTATTTGCGTCTAGATTGATCAAATGGTCCACTGTGCGACTGTGGCCAAAGTATCAGCAATAATTTAACTGTATAAGCCAATCGCCTGCGATTTTTCGTGTTACTTAGGGGGATGATTTTGACTTGCACACTTTTGACTGCTTTTTGACTTGCACACTTTTTCTAAAAATGATGCATAAAGCGTAGCTATTCTGGTATGGCAATGTGTAAATGACAATGGTACTTCCCGATTACGTTATTTTTAATTGCACTTTCTGAAGTTGCACTGCCATTTATCGACTCATAAAAAGTTTTTATCGATCAGAAATATAATAAAATGTTTCGGAGTACGAAAAGTGTACCAATAAGATATCACAATAACATTTAAACCAGAGGTTCCCAACCTTTTCTGGACCACCACCCCTTTACAAGAAAAAAAATTTCAACGCCCCCTCTCCCATAATAGTTATACCAAATATTAAAATATTGTTACACATTATCTATATTTTATCTATCTATCTATCTAGTAAGAATCACAAAGTAGAAAGTTAAAAGAACATCAAAAGTAGATATTTGTTTGTTAAAAATTTAAAAATCAACAGAAAAATAGTAATAAAAAAATTAATGAGATGGTTGAGTCTGGTGGAGTTTTATCAGTTTGTTAATGTCGGGTTCCAATTTTGTTAATATAAGTCGCAAATCGTCACGGCCAGTGATCTGCAGTATGTTTCTTTTCTTAGAAAGTAAATTTGCTACTGCACTGAAACCCCGCTCAGCCAAAAACGACGACGGAAATGCAACTAAAAATTTCTGAACTATTTCCCACATTCCAGGGTAGAGTGCTGATATTGATTTTTGAAGCCAGAACTCTTGGTATCCATTTCTGAATTTTATTTTTAGTTATTCGTTAGTTGTACTATGAGTTCTTCTTCTAAATTTGATGATTCTGCTGTATCTGCATTTGCGAAAGGATCTAAAACCCAACTCGATATATCTATGTATAAAATATCCTGGAATCGTTCCTTAAAATCAGCAAGAAGAACGTCCAAGTGTTGACAGTAAGTATGGAAGTAAATCTTCCTGTTTTGCAGAAACTGCTGATATAGTGGGAAAGTGGCTGTATTCACCTCTACCTTAATTTCGTTTGAACAGAAGTTTCCCCACAAAACGAGCTGGGATGTTTTTTGTTTTAATTAAATTCAACTCATCACCTAGCAATTGTAAATTTACTTCGTTGAATATTTTAAACAGGTCTGTCAAATAAGTGATATCATTTTTGGATGTAATCCATGTAATGGATGGATGTGGATTGGATAAATGGATGTAAATCTAGTACTGAGTCAAACAGATTGTAAAAACGAATCAGACAAGTACCTTTTGAGAGCCAATGAACTTCTGTGTGCAGCAGCAAGAGCTAATATTCTTCATCATTTTCACTACAAAGTTGGCCAAATAGTCTGTCAGTCAATGAAATGCTTCTAATCTTATTGGCTCTAATAACGTAATCAAGCGACGTATGCAGGCGTTCATGCAGATTTTTTGCAACCAAATGCTGACGATGAATAATACAATGTACAGCGAGTACATTTAGTACTGCTTGTTTCACATGCGCTATGAAACCATTATGACGCCCCGTCATTGCTGAATCACCACCAGTGGCAGCTGATAAAATATTACGAAAAGGAATTTCTTCCTCTTTCTCTTGAAAAACGTGTTCATGGTATTAAATATCGATTCTCCCTGTGTATCGATTTAAAAATTTTTAGCCATTAATAACTCTTGACAAATGCTTTATTCTTTTATATATCGTACCTACGTATGATAAGAGTAGTGCTTGGTTATGTGGTAGAGTTGATTCATTGAGTTGAATGGAAAATTTGCAAGTCTTCAAGTAATCGCATAATGATATTTAGCCATTTCATCTATTCTTCTTTGCACTGAATTATTACTCAGAGGTATTTTCCTGATGATATCTGATTATGTCTTATGATGAAGAACAGTTTTTATTACTTCTTTGACTGCCGGCAAGATTAAATCCTCGGCAATTGTGTGTAGTTTTCCCGCTTTTGAGATTAACAATGAAATATTATATGAAGCTGGTAGTCCATCATCTTCTTGTTTAAAAGACGGCGCAAAAAGGTTTGACATATAGTTGGCAGTTTTAAATATTTCTTTCCAGTCCTTGAAAATAGGATAATTCTTTGTCCTTTTTATTAACATACATTTTATTCAAATGCTCTTGTGGCCTAGAAGGCTTCATGGCTTCATTTGAAAAAACTTTTTGGCAAATTAAACACTTAGGTAGTGATTGGTTGGTAGGATAGTGCGTAAATCCATATTTCAAATACTAAATACTATACTGCCGGCATTTCGTCTTAGTAGATTCAGACATATTGAAAGGCAAAATTTGCCACGATTTCAATAAATTAACTTTTCAACAGATTTATAGATAGATATAGTAAATAATGGCTAATGACATCTATCAATTATTACTCACAAGTAAGGATTATTGGCAAAGCACACAAAAATAATGAGACATTCCTAGCTATCCTTGCCTTGTATAGATTTGATGTCGTACACGCATCAACTCCTTCACTTGTGTGCGATGCCGGTGCACTTGCTCTGTAAACAAGTACCGCCTCCGTTGGGAACCTCTGATTTAAACAATAAAGTTATTAAGATAATATGTGTATTTACCAAACATTTTTTAAAATGTCTTCGCCTTAGTGTTAAACACTTTGTGTGTTAATTGTAATAATTTTGTATTTTATATTACCGACGTTTTGTAAAAATAAATAAAAGTTTATTCTTTACTTTTGAATTTTACGAAGGCGAGAAGGGATGTGTAATAAGCCGATATAAATCTAAAAAACTTTCAAAGGCGTCGAGTTGGGTTTTGCTAGCAAGCAATTAAAGCTTATTGTAGCACGAATTCAACAATATATATGATGTATTTTTTTATGCATTTTTTTAAATATTTTTCGGGAAAAACGCTTAAAAATTGCTCTCCCCCACCCTCATTACCAAAAGAGTCAGAGGGGAGCAATCGAAATTTCTGGGTTAATAGAGGAATCGTTCAACTAGTTTCGGTAAAAAATTCAGTTATACAGGATGTATCGTTTCGGAGCTATTCAACGTCAAATGTGAAATTTCCGCGATTTCCCTTGAAATCGGGTACAGGTCGCAAAAGTGAATTAAATAGATGTAAATTTTCGGAGGTTGTAGAGGACCCGGGGCTTCAGAACTCTATTGAAACTGGTGAGGATCAGAAAATGGCAAGTAATTCTTCTTAATTTTTTTAGGTCGAAAAATGCCATTTGCAGACCCCTCTTTGTTTCCTAATAACTCGAAAACCAACGGGATCACGTTTTACAAGTTTCGACATTCGCGGGAAAATTCATTTTTTTTTTGTTAATAGTGAGCAAAATAAATGAATAACAGCAACCGTCATAACCATTTAATTTTTATAGAGAATATAAAAAAATATTTATTTGGGTTATGCATATTCTAGTGTTGTAAATATCCGTATTCTTTATATATCCGGATAATACGGAATCGGAATCACCTCATATCCATATCCATCAACCGAATACATATCCATTTTTTGAGCCGCGCGAAAGCGGCTCCGAAACAAGTATATGCGGAATTATTTCGGATACGGGTAGATAGGTGGATGCGGTATCATATGATTCAAAATCGAAGGTTAGGGATAGTAATGCACCGTCGTTCGTTCTCGTTTTAATTCGGTTCGGGTGAGGCGGGCCAAGTTTAACCAATGGGTCTCATCCCATATGATACCCGTTACCCCGATAAGAATGCTATCTTTTTTTAGGAAATGTCATTCGAAAGAGAAAGCATAAGATCAAATATGACAAATCGCAGACCGTATTGTTCGCTTACACTCGATCCCGATTCCGTTTTCTCTTTGCACTTTGGATTAGTAACCACCCGATGCGTATTTATTTTGATTCCGAATCCGTATTCAAGTTCTCGGCCAGTTACGGATAATACGGATTCTTTTAATATTCGTATCCTACGGATTTTTGAATACGTATCGTTACATCACTAGCATATTCCCTATTCTTAATAGGTAACATGACAGTTATATTCTGATTCGTGTTGTACCAATCCTGTGACCCTTACCTTTTTGTTCCTGATTAGTACTTCTTCGTTTTTCTTTCTTTTTCTATTACAGTTACTCTCTCGTTTAGTTCGCCAACTTAGCTGGGTCATCTTAAGGTTGTCGCTCATTTATCAACTCGGCATCACCTCGCCTCTATTACCCCGGTAACGCCTGTACATCGGATGATACGACCCATTGACGATGCGTTGCTTTTAGATAAGCGCACTTTTTAGAAACTCCATCAAACCAATCAATCGAAACCACGTGTGCTGAGTCATTGCGAAGTTGATAAATGGGTGACAAACTTATCTGCAACTCATAGGATATTATTAAGGTTATTATTATTATTTTGGTAAAAATCAGGCAAACGTTTTTGTTCTACATTCTCAGAATTTAGTTTCTAATACGCTATTGCAGCGCATCATAGCGTGGTACAAATGTAAACACTAATTTCTATAGCCTTTAGGAGAGGGCTATTATTTAATTTAACTAAGTTAGCAACATTATAACTTATTTTATCCGCTTCGACATTTGACCCGACTTTTCCCTCTTCCACACACTCGGTATGAAAACAGGTTTTTAATTAATGTAGCTTAAGATTCAAAATAAAACTTACAAAGTAACATTAAACAGAAAATACTTTCAAAAAATAATACGTTCTTATGTCTTACAGTCACGTATGCCAAGTACATACATGCTTCAATAATCAACTGTTAACAATACGTTACAAATTAAGCTTAGGGAGGTGTCATCGGAATTATCAGAGCTAATCTCTTCGCTTATCCCAAATTTGTGTTAATTTGTAAGGACAGCGCAGATAACAGATTCCAATAGACCTCTGTAACGGTCGTGCAAAGGGCTTGCTCTAAGGGTTTCTACAAGTTTGGTGGTTGGTATTATAAGGGACAGGGGCGTGTACAGCAGATTGATAGAAGT
Organism: Philopedon plagiatum; assembly: GCA_963971165.1. NCBI lineage: Eukaryota > Metazoa > Arthropoda > Insecta > Coleoptera > Curculionidae > Philopedon > Philopedon plagiatum. The sequence continues at coordinate 53,862,194 of OZ020189.1, read as the reverse complement.
TTAATTGACAAAGTAGGTATACAAGTAATGTTTGGTTAATTATTAGCTGCACGCATGCAATATAGGGACTGTGTTGAAATAATCATCTGCTGTATTAGAGAACTGTTAGAATAAACGAGATTTTGTTTTTTGTTTAGTGGAGAGCAAGGAAAAGTATAGAAAACACACAACATAGTTGGTATCCTGAATTTTAAGATCTTGTGTAATATTGTATGAATATACATAGGTACGTATATTTTATAATAAAATAATTTCATAGTTCTGGTTTGGAAGGTCTCTGACTCTGAGATTATAAATTTGGTGGTGTAACTCTTGGAACACACGTTCCTATACGTATTAAGGTATACATATACGGCCAGATTCTCCAACGCTAGACCGGTCTTGTTTGACAACTTAAAGTTTTAAACAGTCAGTTGTAAGAATAAGACAAGTTTCATGCCATGAATTTGTTTCTCAGTTTTTTCGTAAATTTACAAAGAAAATTTCACACGTCACTTTTTTAGCCAATCAGAAGTTGATTTCGTTACCATAGCAACCTAAAGTTTTTATCCTCTAGGGTACCCTGGGCGAAATTAATAACTGGAAATTTTTCTGTCAAATTAATGATCATATTTGACATTTTGCTTTTATGTAAAAATGAAATTTTATTTTTCATATTAAACGAGATAATTATAAAAAAAATCATTGGGCTTGTGAAACAACATTTTATTTTATATTTAATTATAATCATTAAATAAATATTTCAAATCTTTTGAAAACTGCTCGCGTTTCAATGGTGAATACATCGGTGAAGAATGTATATTACTTAAATGTCTGTACTTGACTACATACATATAATATTTTGGAACAATTTTACTTAACTTATCTTTTCTATTTCGCCAAAACTTTGTTGAAACTTCCAGTAGCTTTCTTTGTACTAGACTGAATAACTTCTTATTTTGGATTTTCTCCATATTACACTTCTCAATCAGGCATGATAATTATTTCAATTTTGGGTGACTTTTTTACCTTCACAAAGTTCTTCGCAATATGCGCCTAATGTATATTTCTGTTCTTTTTCCATTCTCTACAGGGTGTCTAAAATAGGTGATACCACTATTGCTATCTCCGAAATGGTAAAAGATACGAGGTCGGTTAAATTAGAGGAAATGTGCCATTTATAGTCCCTATTCATATTCCGTTCACGGAGTTGCCAAATTCTCTATAGTTTCTTATCTACAGGGGATTTTTTAAAAATAGTCAAAAATTTAATTCTTAAATATCTCGAAAACTATTATAGTTAGAAAAAAGTTGTTTTTACAAAAATTACACCATTTTGTACCTTCCCTAAAGTAACGTTATTGTTTTGTTTATAACATTTGTTTTTACTGAGTTACTGATACTAACTTGTTTTTTTCAAATACGGACCTGGATTTTCTGCTGCATTTTTTGAAAGAATACTTCATACCCTTTACAACTGTGTATCACTTTATTATGTTTTTCGACGTTTTGATGAAGAATAGTATCATCATCAGGATATTCTACCAGTACGGACCTGGCATTTTTCAAGTTAATGCGTCATTTTACGGCCTATTATGGAGACAATTAGGTCAGAATCAGTAACTATGGATTAAATTGTTTTAACTGGTAAAGTTTAATTATAATCATGATTACTAACCACGACCCTCAAGTTTGTAAAATTGGTTCAACGCCTGAAAAAAGCATAAGCTTAATTTTAATTATAACAAATCCTAGTAATTAATTCTTAGAGGCGTGATTGGCTTCGTGTGGTCAGTCCTATCGCGTCCATCAACCTGTTCGTCCGCCCGTCCATATGTTATAATTCAACGCAACGTCAAAAAATAAAGCAGAAAACGGATTTTAGATTCGAATTCCTTATAATCCGAAACCAGTAAATATGACAATGGTTTTATGCTAGAATATAGTTAAAGGTCCTTAATTTGAGATAATATGGTTTGTTTTCAAAGTCAGTAAATAGTAATTCAAACATTCAAAACATAATACCAGCCGAATGAGTTGCAGCAGAAATGAAACCATTAGGTAAAATAGTATTATTTATTCTTATCTTTTGAACTGAAAGGTGATTTTTGAATACGAAAATATTAAAAACGTAAATAATGAAGACGTATCATCAAGGGTACCTTTTACAATATGTAGTAAACTTAACCACTAGTTAGGTGCTATTAATAAAGGCCGCTAATTATATCTGATCTGAGTCTGTTAAACTTTTGCTTTCAATAACTCATTGGCTTAAGTGCAATTTGACAAACTTTAATGACCAAAGGGTTCTGGTTAGTAATCATGAACATAGTTTAAAATTAATCAGTTGAATAATTTAAACCACAGCGATAGGTTGTGAAATTGTGCCTTAACATGGAAAATTCCAGGTCCGTATCGATAGGAAATCCTGATGATGTTATTCCTGATCAAAACGTCGAAAACCATAATCAAGTGATACATAGCTGTAAAGGGTATGAAGTATTCTTTCAAAAAATGCAGTAAAAAATCCAGGTCCGTATTTGAAAAAAACAAGTTAGTATCAGTAACTCAGTAAAAACAAATGGTATAAACAAAACAATAACGTTACTTTAGGGAAGGTAAAAAATCGTGTGATTTTTGTAAAAACAACTTTTTTCTAACTATAATAGTTTTCGAGATATTTCAGAATTAAATTTTTGACTATTTTTAAAAAATCCCCTGTAGATAAGAAACTATAGAGAATTTTGCAACTCCGTAAACGGAATAAGAATAGGGACTAGAAATTTCACATTTTCTCTAATTTAACCGACCTCGTATCTTTTACCATTTCGGAGATAGCAATAGTGGTATCACCTATTTTAGACACCCTGTATACTCTTATTCTTTAAAAACCTGGAAAACAACTTTAACAATGGAAATATCGAGCTTAAACTGTTTAAACTGTCAATTAAATAATGATAAATAACTAATGACGTTTTGTTTTAAAGTCATCTCTGTTAAGCTATAATGTGAGGAAACTTAGCTATATACCATGTGTATAAAAAATTAAAATATATTAAAAAAAAACAACGTTCCACCTATTTTAGGAAACACAACTTATTTCATAATACACAAATAGAGTTGTCTTAAACAATTTTTAGTAATTTTGTGAAACAAAAAAGGATGGAAAGGATATTATTTATCTATTGTACGTATGTATAATGTATATAGGTATTACGGTTCACCCAAACTGTTGTAACATTTGAAAATATAAGAAAAACAGGATTCCGCTCATTTTAGTGAATAAAACATAATATAAAGTATTACAGTAGATATATATTAACCCCTGATGAGTAGTTTTTTGCCACTAAAATGGGTGGAAAGATTTTAACATTGATGTAGATATCCTGCAACTATATAGGTACGACGTGTGAAATTTTCACTTATAATCTCCCTAGAGCTTGAATTATTTCCGAAAATTTTTTCGAGGTGCGAATTTTTTGAAAATTTCCCGAGGCGTCAGCCTAGGGAAATTTTCTTATAAAAATTCGCAACAGAGAAAAATTTTTCGGAGATTAATTCAAGCTTGCGGGAGATTCGGTACGAAAATTTTATACCAAAAATTATTTCAAAAAAAAATACAAATTTTGACAATTTGGTAAGCGTTTATTTTGCTTTGAGGTTTGGTGTTTTAATATAAGGTGGCTATTTAATTACTTTTTGACACTTTGACGTTTCAAAGGCGTGCCTAGTAAAATTTTGTTTCTGATTGAGTTGAGTACAAAAATAAAATGTCGCGTTTCGGAAAAGACAGTCAAGAAGTGATAAGAACTGAGGTAGATAACTTAACTCCCTCCAATACCTACCTATTTATTATTGAATTGAAAATAAATATTTGTAAAACTTAATCTACGCTTCTGTTGTTATTCTGACATCTGCACGTGACAGCTGTCAAGCCAGGGAAATTATCACTTATTAATTTTTGAGCTAGGTCACGTGACCGAAAAAATTTCCGAAAAATTCGGGTTGTTGCCATAGCAACCTGTCAAAAACAAAGCATCTGATTGGCTTAAAACAACTGGTATAAAATTTTCTTACCTAATCCCCCGCGTGCTTGAATTAATTGCCGGAAATTTCTCGAGTAAATGAATTTATTGAAAATCATCCCGAGTCGCGCTGCGACGAGGGTAATTACCCTCGTCGCTGCGCGACTCGGGATAATTTTCAATAAATTCATATACTCGAGAAATTTCCGGCAATAATTCAAGCACTTGGGAAATTATATGTGAAAATTGCAATTTTAAAACGCATTTTCCACAATAATAGAACTAAACCCATTCTAGGAACACGTTCCAAGATGAGAATTATTTGGAAACCAAGCAAACCGCTGAAATATTAGAATGACTTCTAAGTTTTTAAAAGTGATAATTTTTATGTAGGGTTGAGTAAAATGGATCATGTAGTAGTGGCGGTAGAGAGTGAGCAGTTACTCATATTGAATTTGATGGATTAATTCTTATTAAGGTACTTTATTGCTTTCATCCTAGTCTTCTTGGTTATTTGAACAAGTTGTAGATAAATTTGTTTTAATTCGAGAAATAATTGCAAGACAATTTATTTTATTGTTGGTAAAAATATAGTGGTAGAAACAAAACTGAACTGTTATTATTAAATGGATTAAAGTGAAACATAAAAACAAAAATTCTTCCTATTCTACCTGAACTTTCTGGTCTAAAATTTAACCTGCTATCTACTGTATTATAATATGTATATCTTTAGCCATCTGATATAACGTGCTCTTTTGATAAGTGAGTATTATTGGTTTAAACTTTTTAACGTTCATTATAAGTCATACTTTTTTCCATCCAGTGTCTAAACTTTGAGGTACAATAGCGGAACATTTCTCGTTCTTTCTGCTTCTTCATACATAGAATGTTCAGGAAAATTTTGTGCTAGTATTTATGTTATGTAGCTTTAAAGTCTACATCTACTCTCCCAGATTAAGAAAGAATGTACAGGACCAAATACTGATCTTAAGAGATACATATTAAATTATATACTGACTTAAAATAATCCGTTGTTTTTTCAGTAGACCAACTTTAAATTTATGGCGGCCATATTGGAAAAGTAATGTTATAGATAAGTATAAATAATTAGTATCTCAACTTTCAACTGTCTATCTACACAGAAGATTTTTAAGGTAGATTTACGAAGGACGCCTATGCACGTATTTCACTCCCACATAGTATTGTGATTTCGACTTGCACTGTCGTTGTTAGACCGGTTCCTTTTACTTTAAGAGAAAATACTCCTGAATAAACCACGATACCCTTTCTACTTCATAAACTCTTATTAATATAGGTCAGAGCGTACATTTTTATATGTTGCATCAAATGTAAAAAATCCAGTAAAAATTAAGAATTACTGGAAATTATTCATACTTACCACGTAATTTGGTACATGTGATAAAAATAATACCCTGTTAAATACACTCACCCGTGAAATTATTAAGAAGTCCCAGTGGGGTCTGGTAAATTTAATAAAGAAATATTAAATATATTAGGTATTTATTTTAAATTAACTAAAATTAAAAAAAAACAATTAAACAAATTTTTCTAATAAGAGAAAATAAACCATTAAATAAGCAGAATAAAAAAATGTTCCTACCTAACCAAAATTTCCATGTTGTGCGCCATGCTTTTAGATATATTTGAGCGTAGGCTACCTCTCGCATGATAGAGTTTAATTTATGATAAAACTCAACGTTTCGATATTTCACAATCACAGATGACATCACCAGCTGATATTGTGACTTGGCCACCATACTGCGAGATCTAAGAAAAAGTTTACTACATGCGTGATGTGTGCCATTTTACAGATTCTCCACGGATATATTATTATGGGGCATACAGATTATCGCCGGATCCGAATCGCACTATTTAAAAGGCAGTACTAAGCATAATATGCGTGATGGTTTATCTTGGTATTCTAGGAAAGCTTTTATTTACTTTAAAAGATTTATTAAATGTAGATTTTACAATATACCATTTATGTCTCATATCTACAATATAAAGTTTTATATATGTATAATACAATAATAAAAGTTCGCAAGGAAGTAAAAACCACGCGCCCACCTTGGGCACGTGGCCAGGTAATGGCCGCGGCGAGTGTTAGCCCAGGGCAGAAATGCAAACATTTCAATTGATAAAAATGGCCTTTTTCCGTAGGAGCTTGCAAACACCATCAGGAAAATCAACATTGCTCAAAACATAGAAGATTTAATGGAGGTTAATTAGTATTGGCTATAACCAAAAAAACACCAAAGTCAATAATTATTAATACTAGTTTTTCCACGAACCGGAACGGACTAATACAATTTTTGGTGAACCGGAATGGCGTTACGGTGTGTTCCGGTCCATTTCGAGCCCTGGCTCCTGCACAGTAGCCTAACCCACTGACCACTGCGCTACGGTTGACACTAACTAACCAAGCTAACCTTTTCAGTTTTCATAAAATTTATTACTCGCGAGTTTTGAGTAAGATGAGATTAACAATACTTTAAATAAAAGCCGTATAAACATTCGTCGCCGAAGAATATCTTAAAAAGTACTAAATTGATGGAGTTAATTCGTGGTACAACTATTACCTATATTCCTGAGTTCCTGAACCTGATAAAAATCATGAACAGAGAGTGTTAGTTAATAATTCTTCCAAACTCATCCCCAAATCACAATTAGAATCTGGTATAGGTACTTACCGGTTTCAAATTTATTTTGAAAAATTATTTATTATTTTCAGCGTGGAGGTTTGATGTCCGGAACTAAAATTGTATTTTGTTAAATTTGCAAATTAGTTAAACAATGTTTCACGGCAAACTGGTTTCTCCTCCAACCATGTTACATCGTATCTTAATTTTAAGAAAAGAAAAAGAAAAAATATATTTACGTACGCTTGCAGATTATACAAATCATTGCAAAATTTTTACATAAACAAATTCATTCACAAGATTTGATAACTTTGCTCCTATTTTAGATTTAATTAATCTTATCACTGTGTAATTTTTCACTACATACTACTATTTCCTTTCTAGATAAGATACAGCATATCAAGACGCAGACGTTCTAAATGTAAACAGATTGTGTTTATAGAACCATATTGGATAATTTTTGTATGTTCGTTGCTTCTTATACTAATATTAAAGATAAACATTATTTAGTAGGTATATGTAGAACATTAATAGCGAGTTACAAAAAGACAATTTTATCATTGATTAGCTAACAATTTGAGCAGTTTATTTAACAAAATATGCAACGTATTGCTAAAATTTTAATGATCTCGCGTTTTTAACACTGATTACCATTTAGGGCTTGATTAAGAGTTTTTTACAATCGGCTGTAAATGGTATATTTTATTCTAAGGGACTAAAGTATCTTATAACTCCGAGGGTGTGTGTATTTGTGCAGGTTTATAGACATACATAGGTATATTGACGTACCTATTTTGCTAAGTATTATGCTATGCTATGTATTAATTTAAGTAACTCTAAAATTAAAGAATATTAAATTCAGGCGCGGTCCGTAAGGTTTTTTACAGGTGGGTCAAAATTTTGTGGGCAACTAGTGATATCAACGCAACAACCAAAATACACTTCTTTAATCAAGAAAGGTTTCTTAATAACGTGCCTAGTTTTGCCAAGAAATTATTTACCTACAAATAAACACCGCAAAAAGCATAAAATAGGTACTGTAGTTACTACAGTACCTATGAAACGGCGAGACACGCGCGAGTCGCGTGCGAGTCGCGCCTGAGTCGCGCTTTTAAACAAACGAGCCTGCGTCGCGCCTCCTGCGAGTTGTATCTGATCCGCATGGCAAGTTGAGCGTGCCGCGAGTTTCCCACGAAATTTTTAGTTGGTACATGGTGAGCGGAAAAAAACCAGACTTACTCCATGTCTGACGACGAAGAACAAACGACAGCTTTGTTAGTTTTGTGCAGTGGTTATTACTGCTTACTTCTTGCTGGCCTCTGCAGATTTCCCGACGGCTAACGCAATTTCATTCCACGCGTCAACTTTCTTTTCTTTTTAGTGTTCCGTGAAACGGAATACTTATAGAATCACTTCGGTGTCCGTCCGTGTGTAAGTCACAGGCGTTTTTTTCTACAACGTGAAGTATAGAAAGTTGAATTTTAATTCTGTGGATTAATTTCAGGGGGTAAATTGGGAAAAGGAAAAACATATTTTCAAGGGCATCGTCTAGGATGTCAAATGAAAGCTTGTTCAAGCACGAATTCAACAATGTATATAATTTTTGTTATTGATTTTTTTAGAGGAAAACGCTTAAAAATTGCTGTCCCCTACCCTTATCATCAAAAGGAACGCTCAGAATTTTTTTTCAAAAATCGTGAACATTGAAAATTAGCTGTAGATTAAGCGAAAATTATCAGGATTGAAAAATTTTAGCGCGGTTAATTGTTATAACACTTTAATTGTTTATTTCCTTATAACTGCTAAAACATTGGTTTTAGAGAAAAAGTTCTCACGATGTAAGGAACAACTTTTGTCCTTACACGTTTTTCAAAATTTTTAATTTGGTCCACTCAGCTCCGCGCATACGCAATGTGATACGGCCTTGGTGCTGTCGGTGGCGGGAAGCGCGGCAGATGGACGGAGATTGGGTGGCTATTGTTCTGTTCTGTTCTGTTCGACAATTTCCATGGCCTCTTGCCTGATCGGCATCCAGCCAATTATTTTCTAATACCCGATCTGGCGCTTATTTGCTATCTCGGGCGACCCTCCGAGGCAAATTACACGTCCTCCAGTTTGGGTGTCGTAACAGAGCCTCCGGATAGTCGGGCCTAAACCCCCGAAGACTCCCAATTTTCTTTTAATTTTATCTTCCACTAGCATTCTACTAGGTTAGGTACCGCACGGCTGTCAACTGGACCAGGATATAATCTTTTTCTGTCAGAAACTTGACAAACCCAACCGGAAGTCCCCCTCCTTGGCCGCCATAGACCATGCAGTCCGCAGGTGGATCTAGTCAAGTTTTAGGAATCACTCCCGCCCAATCTTCCCCGTTTTTACCACGATCCCCAACCAGGACTTTTCCTTCTTCCCCGGGGAACAAAAAACCACGATTTCCCGCGTTTTCGCGCACTTCCCGTGAGAAAGATTGGCCACCAAAACCAACCTCCCCGGATCACATGTTGCTCGACCGGCGGACGAACGAAAAGTCCGGCGGCTATTGTTCACACACTAATTGTGCAAATATAGCTTGCACTTGACCTTGGTTTTCTTAAAGTAATCTTTGTCTTTGGGATCCCACAAATGTTTGAATAATTTGTAAGTCTCCACTAAATTTAGCATACTTTCTTCGGACCACTCCATATTCATCAAAAACAACTATCACTGCAAACTAAATTTCTGCACAAGCCTGCCACAAACCCGTCCCACTAGACGCGCAAATCCCTTTAAAGTCGCGTTGAAATCCGACAAAAAATGGATCGCCGCGAGCCTCGGTCCTCCGGTAGACTCGCGAGCCCCGTATAAATATCACGAACTAGGCTAGTTGCTGGCGCGGCTCGCGCGCGGCTCACCATATCTATACGCACCTTTAAATTTTAATCCGGAATCGGATGATTAATCCGAATATTACTTTCATCCGATTCCGTATGTTCCGAATATCAAAATCATCCGAATATTTACGTCACTACTACAAACCCTACTTATTGGGTAATTTAATTAAACATATATGTATTTTGAACTACACACGCACTTTTTTAACACCGAAAAGGTGAGCCCTTGAAAGGTATCAGTTCCTTTATTCAACAAAATCAGTTTTAAAAATAAACAACAGTCCTCCCTCCCATACCGTCTGCTTTTGAGATTGTTTTGTGATTTTTCTAACCCCATTATAGAGTTATTTTTTCACAATTAACACCATTTTAACAAAAAGCCTGTTGTACGCCCACGCATATAATTAATAAATATAAATTTTTTCACCACGAGGAATCAGACTCTAAAAAGGTCCAATTCCTGGATCCAACTAAGTACATTTTAAGAAGTAAAAAGCTAAAAACAAAAATAGTCTCAAGTAAGTTTAAAAAAAAAGATGTAGTCTGGCCAATTCACTAAAAAGTTCTATAAAAAAACTGACTCATTTGGAAGTTGCGAATTTCAAATATCAAGTGTACCAAAAAAAAATATTGCATTAAAATATTCCATTCTACCTCGTAGTAGTATGAATTTCACCCCATAATAATTTCGCCTATCGGTAAATCTGTTAGAGATTTTAAACGAAAATATTTTTCGGTCATTAATTAATTTAAATGTGATTATATATTTTAGAGTTGCTTAAGACCTAATGTAGCCTAACTATAAGTACTTTCTACAGAATCTGATCCTAGCTTATATTGAAATATTAAAGTAGAAATGTGTATATACATAGTATGTACGTTAGGGTAGATAGATTTTTAAAAGTTTTAGAATTTCGATTTGAAATACTTAGAAGAAGTTTCCTTTTATAATAATAAGAAAAAGTTTATATAAATAATTTTAATTAACTTACATCTTCCACCCTCTTCATGTAACTAAAGCTTGTTGTCGATTGAATTTTACATTTTTTTGAAAATTTCGAAATTTTATTTTGGAATAGCGATAAATAAATTTCTCTTTTACTCATATACAAAAACTTGTAATTACATTCAACAAAAAAATTATTTCTTCCACCCTCTACCAGCCTTTAAACATTAGAGCTATACCGCCCCTGGCATGCCGTGTTGTTGGCTCCCCGTCGGGTGTTTTCGGTTTTTTGTTTATGTTTAATATTAGTATTACCTTTAGGCTCTCATTGCAATCTCAGTGTAAATAACAGGGACATGAGTTTTTCAAAGACATTTTATACAAGGCATGACCTTAAATGCCCTTTGGTAGGTTCTTCTGCTGATTTTAAAGATAATATCCTTCCAAGTAAAAAGGACATTTTAAAATGTTACTTGTGGATTAGATTTAGTTTTGGAAATATCGAACATACTAGCAGCAGATACAATTTTGGATTTATTGAAAAAATCAGGAATTCCTACACAAACACGTGTTCTAAAATTGATCAAGGTGCATCATGAAAAATATGTAAAGCTTCCAAGTATCCAAGTGCTAAAAAAATTAAACCTTTAATTTAAAAGTACAATAATTTAAAGTTGAAATTAAAAACCTATTTGACATTAGTGCCCGTAAGGTAAGAACTTTGAACGAAGTTCTTTTAGTAAAGAACAAAAAGTTCCAATAAAACAAAACTTTATGTTCTTTACTACAAAAACATCGTTCAAAGTTCTTACATTTGCAGGCCAAATTGTTTCTTAATATCAACTTTACATTCTTGAACTTTTAAATTAACGGTTTATTTTTTTTTAGCACTTTGATACCTCACAAGCTTTAAATATTTTTCATGATGCGCCTTGATCAACTGCCAAATATGTTTTTGTGTCACTGGAAATTCCTGTTTTTTTCCATGAATCCAAAATTTTATCTGCTGGTATGTTCGATATTTCTAAATTAAATTTAATCCACAAGTAACATTTTTAAAAGTCCTCTTTTCTTGAAAGGATATTGTCTTTAAAATCAGCAGGAGAACCTAACAAAGAGTATTCAAGGTCTCGCTTATTGCCATCTTAATCCTAAACATAAATTTTAACGCTGAATTTACAACATTTTATAACATTAAGATTCAAGAAAAGCACATTATACAGGGACATTTTTCGGCTTATATTGCAAAAATGGAAAGATTAATTTCTTCACTAGTGCAATACAAGACTATCAAATAAGCAGAGAAAAGGGACTATTATTTTTAATTCTGTTCCAGGCGCTTCTAAGACCTTACCCTTCATCAGACTGTTATACATACATACATTCAGGGGGCAGGTGAGTTCTGGATGGGTGACCACACGAAAACTCTAATATGTTTTAGCCCACATAATATGAGTCGCTGGATTTCAAATCCCACTAATTTTTTTTGTAGTTTTCAAAAAAGGCGAAAAACTGTTTGGTTATGATAAAAGCATGGAAGAATGCTACACGAAATACATATTTTTCTATTTATGTAGTTACGAAATCTTCAAAAATAAAAGCATAATGATTGAGGTACATAAAAAGAAGAGATATTTTTCTACCAAACGATGGATTTAGTATGATTTGCATGCGTGTTTGATGGGGAAGCATTCTCCTATAAGATGGGGTGACTAACACATTTTAACCCAAAAATGGATTTAGTATGTTTTGAAGCCAGATGGCTCATGTAATATACAACATCTTATCAACGACCGCTTGGATAAGAAGAAGCTAATCAAAATCGATTTCTTTCTAAAATTAAGATCTAATATTTAAAGAAGGCATGATGTACAAGTGACAAACATTTAGGCTCGTGTCAAATTTTTGAAATTAAATTAGGTTATTTTAGTTTATTAAACAACTAATGGTAGGTACCTATAAAGAGCTTATTAATTACACCATCACGGGTGTCCTAGAACTAAATATATAAACAGTCGGCAATAAATGACACTTACAACAAGGAGGTAGTAGATAAACAAAACTCCAAAATTGAGGCCCAAGAACCGCTTAGTTTTCTCACTTATTGAGTTCAACAAAAAAGTAAAAATGAAACGGTCTGTTGCCCAAGAAGTAATTTGCTGGTATTTCATAATACCCTGTCTTTATTTTTCATTAGCATTATATTTAAAAAGCGCCCCTAAAGCATTACAGAACTTAACAGAAACTTCATAATTTTAGTAATTAAGTAGGAAATTAAAAAAGGCTAAATTATCCGAACTATCTAAGTTATTTAATTTTCCTTACCCTTTTACGGATTTATTAAAAACGGCGGCTATAAAAAAGACGACATAATCTTCTTCGTGTCGGGAAAAGGGCTATAATACTAATTAAAAACTAAATTAGTTTTAAAGCAACATAAAATTGGTAAAACCTTATTTGCTTTGTGTATACGAAATTTAATTAACAATAACAATTTTAAATAATCCGTCGGCGAGTTATTCTTCGGGAATATTTTCGTTAATTTTTCTATTTTCATATGTATAAATTAGGAAAAATGTTTCGTGGCTCTTTTACACGTTTTTCTAGCTATGTATAGTAGATATCTTTGCGCTTTAGTTTTTGAAACTGTCTATAAGGATGACAGACGAGGAAGAAAAAATATAGGTTATGACGCGAAAGGTTCCGTTCTTAAAAGCAGTTTAAGAGCAACAAGAAAATGTTCCAGTCTCAATGTTATAGCTGGTACCTAACTTGTCACCTAGATGTTAGAGGACGAATATCAGATCACGCCATTCGCAGTAGAAATCTTGTCATGCATTAAGACAGTTTCAAAATACTTGAGCGTACCCTGAAGTATATATACCTTCTTCACGTCCCATTATACAGCAGAAAAACTTAGAATTTTCTTTAAAGTAATTGCCGATAATAATTATTAATAGCATATCTACATTTTTGGCGAATCAGTTTTTCTTCTCTCGCTCTGCCCGATAAGTTTAGTTTAGTTTAGTTTAGTTTTATTTATTTGTCCATAGGCTATTTACAATAAATAGATTGAACACGTCAAAAGTTTACAAAGAATATTTTAAAATATTCATGCTTATACTATCACACACAGTAAATGAAATAAAATAAAATAAGATAAGACAAAACAGAACATTTTAAAAAGGTAAAATGTTTGGACCACACTATATACTACACTATATACTATTCTGTTCAAGGCAACCGTTAATACGGCATATAGCGAAAAGAAAGGGATGTAGAAGATCACCTAGCATTGTCAGCCAGATAAGTTTCAAACTCTGCCACAGAGTAAAAACAGTTTTGTGTTAATATATTTTTAATGTTATTTTTAAATTGGTTTACACTTGTGGCCTCCCTCAAAGCCCGAGGCAGCGCTTTGAACAACCTGCTACCAAAATATAAAGGTGACTTTTCATAGAAAGCATGATGGTGTTTTTTTAAATAAATATCTTGTCTGCCTCTAGTGTTGTGATAGTGATGATCTCCGCTAGAAGCAAGATTCCCTATGTTTTTGAATGTATAAATTAAAGATTTTAATAAAAATATAGATGGAACAGTAAGTATTTTGTTGTCCCTGAAAGTATTCCTGCAAGACTGATTATAAGGTAAGTCAAATATTAATCTTACTATCCGTTTTTGGCAACCAAAAACCCTGTTTGAATCTATTGAATGACCCCAGACAACAATATTAGATGAGATAACAGAGTATACTAGGGAATAATATATGTTGAGAATAATCTTCACGCCAAGACAATCTTTAAGAGAATTCAGCACGTAAAAAGCCCCACTCAATTTCTTGCAAACACAGTCAATAGTGTCGCACCAGGACATGTGACAGTCTAAGACAATACCCAGATACTTTACAGACTGTGAAATCTTTATCCTAGCAGAATCAATGTAAAGATTCACATTGCTAGGATTTCTATGCTTGTTAAAAAACTCTATCAAAACGGTCTTCCCATGATTAATAACCAGTCTGTTGTGAAAGCACCAATGTTGAAAGCTTTCTAGGACAGTTTCTAATTTTCGCTGTACCTCAATAGTGTTAATGTCGCTAACAATAAGAAAAATATCGTCCGCGTACAGAAAAATCTTCACATAGTTAATATATTCCGTAACATCATTTATAAATAAAAGAAATATCAAGGGACCAATCACGCTGCCCTGGGGCGCGCCCATGCTTAACTTAAAACTGTCAGAAACGACATCGTCGACCCTGACCAACATTTTACGATCACGCAGAAAAGATGTGACCCAGTCGTTGAGATGCCCACGAATACCGAGCGCCTCTATTTTTTTCGAAACAAAGTCAACACTTAGAGTGTCGAAAGCTCTTGTAAGGTCAAATGACAGCCCGAAAACTAAGGCGTTTTCATCCATTTTGTCAAGAATATATTGGGTCATTTCGGTAACTGCTGTCTCGGTGGAGCAGCCCGTCCTAAAACCGTGCTGGCTTGCAGTTAATGATTTTGCTTGTGCTACAAAACTGTAGATCTGGCTAGAAACAACCTTTTCCACCATCTTGGAGAAGCAGCTTATTAAAGCAATAGGTCTGTAGTTTTCCATGTGTTGGTGGTTACCAGTTTTTGGAATTGGAACAACAATAGCCGTTTTTAAACAATCAGGAAAAACCCCACTAGTAACTGACAGATTGACCAATTTAGTAAAGAATCGAGCCATTTGCCATGAGATCTGTTTCAGTAATGCAATGGGTATGTCATCCACCCCAGTCGCTTTGGTACTTTTTAATCCCTCTATAACATTGACAATATCTTTTTCGGATATTCTAGAGAAGTACATAGATTGATCAATCAATGAATTAAGAGTGCAACTGTCGGATAAAGAACCCTTGAAATGCTCAGTTACTTTCTCCGAAGCTATAGTTGATAGGTACTTGCCAAACGTGTTGCTGATTTCCATCGGGTTTGAGATCAGTTTATCTTCATATTTGATTTCCGAAATTTTTCTAGCTGTATTATTCTTACCTCTAATTTCATTAGCCAGTCCCCATATGGTCTTCTGTGGATTACTGGAATTGTTAATTTTATTTTTGTAGTGTTCCTGTTTTTCCAGTTTAATTCTTTTGTTTACCTCTTTCTTTAAATCTTTGTAATTCCTAAGACTAATCGTTCTTCAAGTGCTTTATATGTGACTTTCCATACTCTTAGTCAGACATTCACAACGATCCTCACTCGTTACTGCACCTATGTTATATATCATAGAGTTCCTTCTTTTAACTAATTCTCCAATACATTCCTGATAATAAAAACCTTAAAGAAATTAGATAAAAAAATTAATCCTTAACGCAGACAGCCACTCTGGGCCTAAAAGTCTGCAACTGATTTTTTTATATTATGATACAAGGGATATCAGATATCGAGACACACCACCTATTTCTGGACAACTATCCAAAGCTGGC
This sequence comes from Philopedon plagiatum, assembly GCA_963971165.1. Taxonomy (NCBI): domain Eukaryota; kingdom Metazoa; phylum Arthropoda; class Insecta; order Coleoptera; family Curculionidae; genus Philopedon; species Philopedon plagiatum. Next base: position 53,846,253 of record OZ020189.1, on the reverse strand, counting down.
ACCATCTTGTTCTGTCAATACCCTTGCAGTGGTCCACGAAAGAGATATGCAGCAAGGTATTAAATACTCTTGCTTTTTCTGATTTGGTGGATATTCCAAACTTGCTTATGCGTATCTCTTCATTGAACAAATTCTGCTTGTTTCGGTTTTTATATAGCCAGTTTTAGAAGCAAAAACATACTTTACTTTCTTTAACCTGTAACTGGTGTTGGTACCAGCCTTTTTCCTCTTTAGAAATCCAAAAACGAAAAATTGAATTACCCTGGATATGTATTGCTATGTTCAAAAAGCAAGGTTAAGTAAAATTGTTATTTGGATTCACTTTTTTATCTTCTTTAAGACTGAGACCAAACCCAAAGGAGGAACTGACATCGGGACATTCCTCCACCCAGAGAACGCTGAAAAGGGCTCCGAACAGGAGCTTCAAGTAGGTACAAAATAAAACTTTTAAAAATGGAAAATGCTTCCAAAAAATGAAGGTTTTAATGCTTTTGTACAGAAGCTCAAAATCTTTCACATCTACTGACAGGACAAACAAATACTAATGATTTAATTTTATTTAGCTAAGGATATAGCAGTTAAAGTAGCTAATTTTTAGAAAGATATCGTGTGATCCGGACACGTACAATAATACATTTGCGTCAAGGGTTTTTAAAATCCTATGCATATAGATATCCCTAAGGGTCTCTTAGTGCACACGCAAGAATGAATCTTCCAATAGAAAACACTGTTTTTAAATATATTAAATTTCTATTAAGAATAATAATATGTATCTTAAACCCAAATTTTGTTAAATGTTCTTAAATGAAAATTAAGACATTCTTGTGAGTATCTGCGATAGTATTTTCAATTTGAATAATATTTTTTTGTATATAGAACACTTAGGGTACAGACATACCGAAGATGCCTAGATGATCGTGGTGGAGGTCGCCGTCGCGGTCCATGTTTACATCGATACTAGGGCGAAGATACCGAAGAGACTTTCCTTTCACTCCTTTCAGTGCCATTTCCTTATTCTTATTGGAAAGACGTGCTTTGAGAAAATTTGCAAATTTATAAAGTATTAGTACAGTGAATCTAGTCATTCCTTACAACATAGTGAATTATGTATAGAAGCCACAGCAGCGAAGATAGTGATTGTATGGCATTGGCAAGCGAACAGTTGTGGATTATTTCTACCTTTTCAAATCGCCAATTCAATGCTCATCCCATAATCCAAAAAAGACAATATTTAGGTGAATATCATCACCTGTTAAAAAAGCTAAAATGTCATCCAGACAGATTTCATGCATATTATATAAGAATATCTGTTGATACATTCGACATAACGACAAAAATTCGAACCGGTAAATCACACAACGTGTCACGACGACTTGATACGTGCACTTCTGGTCGAGTTAATGTCACATGATAAAGAGAATCACTAAACCAGCAAGTTACCTCGGGGCCAGCAGATCTACCGCGAGGGAAAAACAAACAATTTTGTTTTGACATCGACATCGCTGTAGACCGCATGGTAAGCGGCGAGGGTGAATAGATGAAAGCATCTCTGGCATGTACCGTCTCATAAGAAAATACGTAATGTTTTACAAAGAGGCGACATCGATGTAGAAAACCGCGACCTCCACCGCGATCATCGAGGCATCTTCGGTATGTCCGTACCCTTACGCACCTTTGTTCCGCTTTTTTTTTATCTTCTGACAGCCCACGAAGACCGAGGTATAAGTACTATGTACCGTGGGCGTACTGGGGAATCGACTCACGCATCCAGAGCTGGAAACATCCGTTGGGATTTCACCAGCCCTTTTTTTAAGAGGATGTGTGGGGTGGTACCACCTCGGTCGAGGAAGAAGTCCTCTACCACCTTCCGTGATGTTTCGATAATGTTTATTACATGACTCATAAGGAATTTGGTAGACGCAAAGTTTTACCAATAACAAATTGACAGGCGCAACTTTGTATAACAAACGTACTTACAGTCAAGGCATGACAATACATTTTCGTAGAATAACCCTTTAAAAACAACACCGCTGTAGGCAGATAATGCCCCGAGAGAGCTTGTTGTATATCGATTCATAAATATAATTAAGCGTCAAATGCAATTTTGTTCATTTGACAGCTAATTAAAAATCAGATGCAAAGAAGAATTATTGCCCTTGTACACAACGTTTACTTAATAAGATTAATTAGATTTTGTGTGGCCCGACAAATATAGGCCAATTAAGATTTTGCGCATATACTCATATGAGATGGGAATTTTTGAAGATGGAGTTTTAATTAACAAACTTTAATTAGTTTTTGTTAACGGGCAGAATTGAGGGTTTAAAATGTTTAAAACAGGAAAAGAACAAACTTTAATTTGTAAAAGTAAATGTTGTTCATGAGATATGAGCATGGAAGGACAAAATACTTTTGTATAGAAGAGATGCAATATCGCTGACAGATATATTCACAACACAAAAATACTACGCATACAAACCGAGGAAATCAGCATTAAAATACGTGGGGTGTCACTATCAGAGTAAATAGTTCGTAGAGAAGTTAATAAAATTATTTTTGAATCATTTCATTTAGGTAGGTTTATTGTTTTTGATTTTGGATAATTTTTTGTCGTTTATTTTTTACAGCCGTGAAGCTATGTAGCTCTAGAGTGTCAGCTGTCAACTACACTAACCTCTCGGTTTGCACTCCTCAGAGGCAACCAACTTTTGGTTTTGCGCAACTTTAGTCTACGACCGGAGAAAGTGTGGAAGCCTCCAAAATCATAGGAAATATCTAACGTGAATAGAATGATTTTAATAATTTAATTGATCATTTTACACTCTTTTCTTCACATTATTCATACTGACGAATACAAAATATTCCTGACAGGTGGTGGTCGAACCAGCGGTTCATAAACTAGCTCTTTAACCCAGCAAGCTAACTGTACCACCAGGAACTCTCTTAATAACAAATTATTTTAAAATCCTTTAAAATTGTCGCAAAGCTAAAGGAACGCAAGACTGGTCTGCACCCTCGAATATAGGACAACCACCACAATAAACCAAATAATTGAAACGCTGTCCTTGGTTGTCGAGCTGGTATCGATTAATCGACATGTAGTTTGTGTCGATATATTTGGCTAATATACATATGCATATCTGTAGATTTATATTTAATTTCTATACCAATTAAAAACAAGATGAATAAAATTGTTAGGTTCTGATGCTAAATGATAAACGGGAACGGAGTTTGACCAATATATATATATATATATATATATATATATATATATATATATATATATATATATATATATATATATATATATATATATATATATAATAAATGTAAATGCGAAGATTCACTTCTTCGCTAGTGCAGCGAAAAGGCCGTGAATGAAAAATAAAAAGCAGCCAAATATTTTTGGAGCAACACTGGGTGAACTAGTTGGCGCGAGCCACTACATCTTACCCATCCTTTCCGAACATTTTGGATATAAGGACTCTCTTTGATTCTGGTCAAATCGTGGTCTGTTCTTCAGCCACCCAGCCACCCTGGGTGTAAGCCTGCCCGCTGATGGGTAAGGGCCCAGAAATCGATAGCAGGAGGTCACCCAGACCAGAATCAAAGATAGTCCTCATGATTTTTATTTTTCATTCACGGCCTTTTCGCTGCACTAGCGAAGAAGTAAATCTTCGCATTTACATTTATTATATTACCTATAGGCCAAGAAATCTTCCATTTTTCTACTATTGTTGTACAATGGTGCATTTGTACCATCGACGTCGAGAAAATCGACATTCGACATACTTTCGAGTATTATTGTGTTAGCAGCCAAACATTTTTGGAGCAACACTGGGTGAACTAGTTGGCGCGAGCCACTACATCTTACCCATCCTTTCCGAACATTTTGGATATAAGGACTCTCTTTGATTCTGGTCAAATCGTGGTCTGTTCTTCAGCCACCCTGGGTTAAGCCTGCCCGCTGATGGGTAAGGGCCCAGAAATCGATAGCAGGAGGTCACCCAGACCAGAATCAAAGATAGTCCTCATTATTTTTATTTTTCATTCACGGCCTTTTCGCTGCACTAGCGAAGAAGTAAATCTTCGCATTTACATTTATTATATTACCTATAGGCCAAGAAATCTCCCATTTTTCTATATATATATATATATATATATATATATATATATATATATATATATATATATATATATATGTATAGACCAGGGGCTCGCGCCCCCCTAAAAATAGAGGTCTGGAACCGCCTATGGGAAAATGTATTTTTCAAAAATATCCCAACTGTTTCAATATTTCATAGTTTGGGGGGTGGACGGGTCTTAATTAAAACCAGTACTAAATTTTAAACCATTTTAAAGAATCTCGGTGAAAAAGTCTACAAAGAGGGTGTAAGTTTTACCAGGTGAACATCCAGCTTTCGTGACGTTGTTAAGGAGACTTATTCAGATACTTTTTAGTCGTAAATTTCTGTGGAATCCTAATACAGTTATGCCTGTTTTTCACTTGAACAGTCCTTAAGTTTAAATGATACAAACACATAATACTTGTTTTTCATGCCTTGTTTGCCTTTTCAATAAAGCATAAATGATTTTTGGTAGCACTTACTGCAAGAAGGTCATGCTACAGGATCGAGTCATTAATAACGTTGATCGATCATAAATTTTCGCAAGTCATTCGAAATTTTTTAATTCAATAATTAAATTTCAATTATTTATCGGCTGCATGTTATACACGACACACGTGCGAATTTAAGTTATGTCGATTGCCAGATTACGCAGCCTTATAGTTTTTGTTGTGTTCCAGGCACGTACAAATTGTCTTTAATAATATATGATAAATATGATAAAAAATTCTAAATGCAAGTTTCTTGCCTAACAGCAGTTTGAGTTCATTTTTATGGTAATTTTTCTGAATAAATAATAATAAAAATAAGCGAAAGGCGTCGTTTTCTAAAGCAACCAGCTTGAATGCTGAATTTTCTGATCATTTCCGTTGCACGAAACGAATTTTATAGAACGCCTCTAAAACAATTTTTTAAATTTTGTTTGCTGTCAGGGTTAATCGTTCAACAATAAATTAAACTTTATTTGTTAACAAAGTTAGTGAGAATTGAACTTTCAAGTCGACGTCCAATGTGCGCAAATATCGGCAGGAGCGGAATCCAACAAACGGTTCTAAGGGCAGTCATCCTAGAATATTTGAAGTTATGCTTGCATTCTGCAAAAAGCTCTTCTAGTTTAAATTTTTACAGATGTCGGCCAAAATATCAAATAATTTTCAACACAACGCAAACGAACATAACCTGTCTTGTTAATCATACAAGGGCTTCTTTTACTGTTTATCATGCCATTATACAAAATTTAAGCAAAAAAAAAAATAAAATCGGCAGCGAACAACCAACAATCAATAGCTTTTATTTAGGTTTACGGATATTCCACCAAAAAAGTGCAGAATACATGAGGTAGCGTAAGATCAAAAAAAAGTCCTTTAAGTATGCCCTGGAACACGATACACTTACAACGGTATGACGTCACTTCGAGGGAAAATCTTAAATTGACAAGGTGCTTGCTGCGCCTGAGCAAATGAAATATGACAATAATATTTTAATAAACGTCAACTCAACACACTACCTGACAATAAACTGATCTGTACTTATATACAAGGAGCGCAAGCACCTAGTCAATTTAAGATTTTCCCTCGAAGTGACGGCATAGCGTATCCTACGGGTGTAACTCTATCGTGCCCTGGTGCTGGATCACGATGCATTGAATTCTACGGGATTTTGACACTAATGACAGTGGCCATGTGATGGATCGTTTGTTTTGTTTGAGTAGTCATGTGACTGACACATAGAATAGAATCCTATGTGGCGTGATCCGAAGTCTGGAATCAATCACGCATGTCTTCAACTATTACTCTTGAAAGGTAACATAGGTACAAAGTATAGGTGAATGAAAAATAGAACTGTCAAATTCTGAAGTTTTTATTTTTAAAAAAATTAAATATGGTAATCACGGCAGAACAAAAAGCTTTTATGATCGAAAGTTACTTTATAAATGGTAGAAGGGTGGATGGCCAGTAAATTTATTCAACACACACAGGAGCCTACATTAAGCTGTACGTCCAGAGGCGAAGGATCTTAGACCATACTAGTGGATGTGTGGATTGATATCCCTTGTTAAAAGTCCTACTATACTTTTTTTATAAAATTGTCTATGCCAAAACTATAAAACACTGTCTATACCACACTTGTGTATTTATTTTCACTTATAATATCCCTAGTGCTTTAATTATTACCGCAAATTTTTCAGAGGTCGCAGATACTTTGAAAGTATCCCGAGCCGCATGCGAGGGACAATTTTCTTAAAATACGAGGAAAAATTGCCGCTAATTAATTTAAACTCGTGGGATATTCGGTAAGGAAATAGCGCACCTAGCAAAATTTTAGAAAGATTTTCAGATTTTCAGACATTCGGGATTTTCAAACAGAATTTCAACACATAGTCATGGATTTCAATCAGTTTCGCCAAGTTTTGACTACATCTGTGACTTTGTTTATAAAGGCAGGAAGTGGAATAGAAAGGAAGACAGTGGGAGACACAAAGTTCGCACTGCACAAACAGTAGAAGAATTGAGGCAAATTTATAATGAACACCCACAAACCCCTATTCGGCGTTTAAGCCATCAAGTAAATGTATCCTACGCAACCTGCAATACAATCCTGAAATGTGGCCTGCATATGCACGCTTATCGTCTAAGATCAGTCCAAGAATTGGTACCAAACGACAAGCCGCAGCGAATGCAATTTTCAGAGTAACTTATTTCTTTTATCTAAGACATCCCACATAGACGTCAAGCCTAAGTACTAACGTATCGTGGGTGTCTGAAGAGAAGGGAAATGTAGTCTATTGACACGGTATTTAAAGGACTGGAGGTTGGGAAGGGAATTGAAAACATCTGCAGACAATTTGTTCCATAATCTGGAGACTCTAGGTATGAATGAGCAAGAGAAGTGGTCTGTTCCAGGATTTTGTAGCCGGAACCGGCATACGTAACGCGCCTCTTGTTGTTCTGTTAGGAACAGTCAAGGGGGAAATAATCATCTGTTTTTTTTTTTGAAGAGGTGGATAGTCAGAAGAGAGTAGGATTAGAAGTGACTGGGAAAGAAGAGGCAAGAGAAAGAATGACAGTCTGAAGAGAAAAGGATAAGAAAAAAAAGCCGACTGGCGCACCTAGGCCCGGAAACATCCGCTAAGAGGAAAAGCTCCTCTACCACCTGCCAATGGGTAATTTCCATAATATTTTGCATAATAATGAAAACGCATTTGAAAAAAACGTTTTTTACTGACGAGGCATGGTTTTACCTTTCTGGTTATGTAAATTCTCAACAAATAAGAATGCGGCGTTCTGAAAGTCCACATTTCTTTATAGAGAAGCCGCTGCATCCACAAAAAGCTAGCTTGTGGGCGGCCATATCGTAAAGAAGGTTAATTGGACCGATTTTTTTAAGGAATTCTCAATTCGGCGCGACCGAAATGAAATTTTAAAAAATTTTGTAAACGCATTAGACGATGAAGAAATGCGCCAAGGCTACTACTTCCAGCAGAAAGGCGCACAAATTCACGCAACTCTTGATAATTTAATTTTTTTGGAATCATTTTTCGAAGACCGAATCATTAGTCGTAATATGCCAGTTAGGTGGCCACCACGCTCCTGCGATCTCATGCCGTGCAACTTTTTTTTATGGCCAAACTCGGTTCTCAAAACTCCTTGTGAAAATTTAGAAGACCTACGACCTACGGGCTTGACTTACAAATAAATTTCAGGAGATTAAAAACTCCCTCCAAAACTGCTCACCAATGTTTTTGATGGTGTAAAAAGAAGAATGAAAATATGTTTGGAAGTAGAAGGTAGACACGTCTCTCATTTAGTTTAAATTTAAAATTTTTAGTTCCTTTGTTGTATATGTTTTTTTCAATTCTGTATTATGCAATAATAATGACAATAATGTAATTTTCTTAAAAACAGAAACTCCAGAACTTGACAGTTTTATTTTTCATTCACCTATACCTTTTTTTACCTATGTTACCTTTCAACAGTAATAATTTAAGACATGCGACATTGATTCTCCGGCATACTTTGAGGACGTTTTTTTTTTTGATCTTAGGATATGTTTAGATTATAATATGTACCTACAAGAACACTGATTTAATATAAATTAAAGTGTTTTTCTATTTAGTAAAAATCTAGACGTGGTCATGTTCGTTGTAGGAAAATACTGACTTGGTCAAAAGCAATATTTACTGAAAATAGAAAATGATTGTTCTGTAGACACTACAAATTATTCTAATTCAAACTCAGATTAAGAGGTTTCTAAAGCTTTTTGTTTCATTTTTTTCGACGGGAAGTCAAGATAATCACTGTTTGTTGAAAACGTCATCAATTAAATTGACTCGGTTACTTTTAGCAATGTTAAACTAAACTAAAAATATCTTGAAACTGACTTGGTCAGTTTGTCCAGCGAGATGTCCGATTCCTTGAAGTCACTTGACACCAATAACAATAGATCAGCAAAAACAGACGGCCACTTTTTCCAGTATATCCACAGTGCATTGCTTTTGATGATTTATGATGGCTCACCAACTAAACTATGTGAACTATTCATAATATATAAATCCATAGTGCTTAATTAGTACAACTTCAACATACAGATCTACACTAAATTTCTTTCTTTAATTTGCCAGAAGGTGGTAGAGGTCGGCCGAGGTGGTACCACCCCACACATCCTCTTAAAGGGCCGGTGAAATCCCTACGGATGCTTCCAGCTCTGGATGCGTGAGTCGAAATTTCCCAGTACACCCACGTTACAGAGTATTTATTTAGACTTCGGTCTTCGAGAGCTGTCAGAAGGTCAAAAAAAATCATTATATCTCCGTTTTTCTATCTCCATCCCGCCCCTACCTCAAACAACGCTGGCAGCGCCATCACGAGAAATCTTCATATTCATGTTAGCAGTGTGATTCAAGACAATAAACTGTAAACTTTTGTATCGTTTGTAAATGTCGAACGAAAAATACTAACAAATATTTTATTAAAACGAAGACAATATTGCACAAAGAAGGATTAATTTATTGGTTTTTAACTGATGTCAAAAAATTATTTTTAAATTCAAAGCAACAAAAACCTTTAAGCAGTAAAGTGTTGTATCTTAAAGACCTGTTACGTACACCAGACTAGATTTTGAATAAAGCAACTTTTTGTCTCCGTAATCAGTCGTGCGACGTTAAGCTCTTTGTGATTCTCATCATTCATTGATGGAATAATCACTAGGCCGTAATGGAATCATTCACGGTTCTGCTTTTCATGATCAAAGAAATGCACGGTTCATCTAAAGCAGATGGTTCGAAGAATTTATTATCTTGTAAAGAACTACCGACGTGCAGCTTTGTTTTTGAGTGTGTTGACTTACGGTAAAGTGCTGATATATGAATACCGTATTATATTTTGCGAAACGGTAATAAGTCAAACTGCTGGAAAAAATATTTCGTACATTTAAATATTGTTTGAAATTTTTCGAATGGATTCATCGCCGAATCGATTTGACGAAGAATGGTTTGACCATAACCACCTGAGTATGAACGCTGAGAAAACTCAAAGGATTGTTATGACAAGTAGTAATCCCAGGAGAAATTCAGGCGAGTTGGCTAATGCTGGTTTTAGAGACTACTGTGGGCCCCTATTTAAACGTTTTAATTTGTTGACACTACCTAGTACATATTTTCAGTTTGTTTAAATTACACAAAGATAAAAGTTATTTTAAAACAAATTCAAATTTTCCCGGATAAGATAATAGGATTGCTAATCACCTGCGCCCACGGAGGCTAAAATTACAGAGAAGTATAAATAACTCACTTCCCCTAAATATGTACAACAAACTTAAAGGTAAAGTTAAAAACCTGAGCATAAGGACTTCCGGCGGTTAATCAAAGGTATGCTTCTGAAACATGTCTTTTATAGTGTGAAAGAATTAGGGATGTTCCGATACGCCGAAAGTATCGATACTCTGTATCGATCCGGATCGTATCATAAAGTATCGATACAATAAAGTATCGGTTTCAAAAATATCGATACTCTCAATATTTAATAATATCGATACTTTTTCGATTCGAATTGTTATTTTTTATTTTAAGATTTTTAACTTTGCTTTCTAAAACAAAGTGTGAGTGGTTATTTTATTTTTCTTCAGGTAAGTACTAGTAAATATTTTAAATAAAATCTCAAATTAAAAAAATAATCTTTTAAGTACATCGCCTATGCCTATAAATTCCAAGAGTCCAAGCGTAACGAATGTAAAAATAATAATTTTGATAACCAATGCCCACCTAATCTATTTCGGCATTGAGTAATAATATTTTCTGTTTCAGAAAATAATCTTTCCGATGGAACTGATCTCCCAATAACAGACAAATATTTGTTTGCAAGCTCTCTTAACATAGGTGAGCAACCGTGGCTGCTCCAGTTTAGAAAAGAGTCTGAGTTAAGGGGTATCGTGGGACTATTTACATACATTTTGCAGTGAGTGCACCACGAACCACGAGTGTATTTGCATTCTTTTTTAACATGAGAAAAGGAAGACAATAGAGACACACTTGTGCTTAACTAATTTTACCAATCGAAAGCGCTATTATATTTTATATTATAAACTGTCTCCAAGGTCGGGCCGGCCTTTCCGCTCCAGTTTCGCAAACCGCATAAAATAAATAAAATTATGGGATCTGGGATTTTTTTCCAATAAAATGTATCGATACTCATTATATATCGAATGAAAAATATCGATACAAAATATCGACACTCAAAAATATCGTATCGTATCGCGCATCCCTAGAAAGAATATAGGGCTTCACCCTGACAAGATAAAAATTGAATTTTTTAATTTTGATTTTTGTCATGTATTGTCTTATTTCATTAGGAATGTAGCTTCTAATTATTTCTAATTGTTTGTACCACTTTTAAATTCTCTATTATTTAGATTTAGCTATTATTTGTACTGACGTGTGTAAAACTATACTTAGTTAAAAAACGTTCAGATTCACTAAGAAAGTTTAAGTAGTACTGGTTTAAATTAAGATCTTATAGTTGGTCAGTTATGTTTTGACAGATTTTTGTGCTGTCATTGTTAATAAGTCGTCATTAAACACTTACAAATTATTTTGATATTTCGACGATTTACTTGGTTTCAAGATGATTTTCATCTTGGAACGAGTTGCTGTAATGAATTTAGTATTGTTGTTGAAAGTACGTACTAAAATTGTCTTTTTCTTGATAAATCTGAAATAAGTTTATAGTATAAAACTTAGTTGTCTTATTCTTACACTTGTCAGTTCAAAACTTTTGGTTGTCAAATTTGACCGGACTAGAATTGGAGAATCTGGCTGTAAGGTTTATTCTATTCTATAGGTTTGTTTTGGAAAATAACTTCAGAGTTAAAAAATATGCAATAATCCAAATTAGAATTAAGCTAATAAAGAGCGCGAATATCCTAAGAACATTTTAGTGCGTGTTAAAGTAACTAATGTAGAAGAATTATCTATATCCTAGCTAACTACTAACCGGAGAAAATCTAGTGATATTATTGGCATTGAAACTTAGTGCGTCTGAGAAGCTGAACTTTATTTTTTCGGTTTTGCAATAATTTGCCAATACCTTGTTATCGAGCATATATCTAATAATTCAGGAATTGAAAAACTAGAGAGAAATACATAAAAATTCAGAATGCACCATTTCTTATTGTAGGTACATTTGAGGCGGCCCAGAACACCGGTGGATGACCTTGATGGTCGTTATTTGCAGGAGCCCATTCATTGCTATTCGTCTGGATTTAAGCTTGATTTTGCTGGGGAATGGTATGACTTTTCGTTAAGCCTGACCTCTTGAGTAGCCATCTGTATCACGAGATCTATTATTAAATTTTATTTCTATTGGATCACCCAATAAGGTTTGTTAAGTTGCTCATAAAATCCAACTTAGTGTATTTGGAGTAACTTCGATCAATGATATTTCGTCAATGTTATAAACTTAATATAAATAAAACATTTCTTTCATCGATAGAGCATAGGGGTTCTTCTTCGCAAACGTAAGGATTTGAAAAATGCGAGATGTCAAAAATGGTTCGCAATGTTTTAATAAAAATTTTGCAAGATAATATGGAGGAAGGGAGATATGTTTTAAAATGTGTTTGGCATTACTTAATCCCCTCCACCACATTTTGATGGGCGGGTGGCAAATTTGAAATGTCAAACGGAAAGGAACATTTTTTCGAATATCCGATTTTCTGCTGGAATCTAAGCGTGTACTGTACGCAGAAAATTGTTGCATTTACTCTGCTGGTTACATAGTTATGAATTTTTGAATAAATAAAAAAGAAAAATAACAAATATAATAACACACATTAAATTTACCTACGGTAGTGCTTTAAAAGGTGTTCGAAATAACCTATATCTACTTCTAAAAATTTTTAAATTCTTTGACAGGGGTTGCGCACACACGATTTAACATTTCGGGAGTTTTTATGCTTGCTGAATCCTATCCTTTATGTTTTCTAGTGTCGAATGATGTTGTAGCCATAACTTTTTCTTTTCTAGATCCCCACAATAATAAATCTAAGTGAGTAAGATCAGGAAATGTTGCAGGCTAGATTACACGCCCACCAGGACCAATCCATCTATCTTCAAATATGCTATTTAGGGTGTCTCAGACTTATCTCGCAATTTGTGACGGGGCGCCATTCTTCTGAAACCACACCTGTTTTTGCGAATTTTCATCATAATTTAAAAATTGATATGTCATCCCTTAAAACAAAACCATTGTACATTTCCCCATTTAGCAAACCTTCAAACAAATGTAGCCCAATAACTGTCCCTGACTATAGCACACTAGGTATTAACTGTCTAAGGATGCAGACTGGTCACAATTCTAGTCAATTATCGATTTTTCCCAACAGCGCATATTGTCTAGTTCACCTTTGCTTAAGAAATCTCGGTCAAGTGCAAGCTACACTTGCACAATTAGTATTCCGTGCCATCAACCTTAACCTGAGCAAACTTCGGCCGCCCGATCTCAGCCTATCTACCGTGCTACCCGCCGACCGACGGCACCAACGGCGTATCACATCTGATTGAACTGTTTCGACTAAGCAAAATTAAAAGTTTTTAAAAACGTGTGGGGACAAAAGTTGTTCTCTTCATCGTGAGAAATATATTTGTCAAAAATCTTTTCTCTAAAACCAATGGTTCAGCAGTTATAAGAAAATAAACAATTAAACTGTTTATATCAATTGACCGCGCTAGGATTTTTCGGTTTTTGATTAATCTACACCTAATTCTTAATGTTCATGATTTTTTTCAGATTTTTCTGAGATCCTTCTGGTGGGGGATAGCAATTTTAAAGCGTTTTTCCAAAAAATCTTTAAAAAATGCATAAAAAAATACATCATATATATTGTTGAATTCGTGCTTCAATAGGCTTTCATTTAATACCCTACACAATGCCATTGAAATTTTTTTCCATGTCCCACTTTACCCCCTGAAATTAACCCCCAGAATCAGAATTCAACTTTTTTACTTCACGTCTATAATTGGGCCACCACACTCTATCTCTGTGCTAAATTTCAAAATGTTTACGTCGAATGGTTTCAGAGAAAATCGCCTGTGACAGACGGACACATAAGTGTTCCGTTTCACGAGACACTAAAAAGGGCAAAATGGGCTGCGAAACGCAGTACAGAATACTAAATAAACTAATCCGAGTAGAATACAATAAACAATTACCTCACCACAATTATTAAACGTTGCCTTATCAAAAAAAAAAAAAACAGTCGTTCTTATAAAAGCAATTGAATTTTGTCTTATCAGTTGCAAAATGTTACCCGATTTTGAAAATCTTAGCCGTACCATTCCTGGTAAAGAGTGAAGTGATAAGGGTGAAAATTGTATGAACGTAAAATAGCAGTACCGATTTTTGATACATTCCCGAGTCATTAGCAAATTGTCTGGAACCAAGTAATTCCACCCAAAATTTCCACGGCTTTGTTCGGTTTTTGTTCGTCTTCAAACTCACTTTTTGACACGAAGGTTTCTGGTATTGCGCCCTCAATTTTCTGATCGCTTCAATGTCATATGAGACTTAGAAATGTCACGAAACCTAGTAGCCCACAATTGCGCAGCTTCTCAAGTAATTCTCTCAACATTTTCCCAGAATCAATAACGTATAATTTGGTTCCATAGTTCTAATGATTCAAGACTTGAAATAGGATTACCCCTATCACAAGTTCACAACAATATTAAGTAACTATCCACAGAACCAGCTATTTTTACTCCAATTCTTAAGGTTACCCTTACCATTTAAATAGCTTGGATATAAACCCATTATTTAAGAATTCATAACTATGAAACCACTAAATTCAACAATTTTCTGCGCACATACATACGTAGTTTTTGAGAGGGAACCGAATCGATTTTCCGAAAAAAATATACGCTTTGAGATGTGGAGGAGGGATAAATGTCAAACACATTTTAAAATATGTTTCCCTACCTCCTTATTATCTTGCAAAATTTCAATCAAAATATAAAAAATTCTTTTTCAAATATCGCATTGTAGCAGTTTAAAATCCTCATCTTGTACCTATATCAGAGAAAGACGCAAGTATCCAAAAAACACGCCACACGGCGCACCGATTGCATAAGGGTTTGCTCAGGTCAAACATTCAGTCGGTGTTAGGGTTATCATCTGACCGGCTAAATCCGGTCTTGCCGGATTTTAAAGGCGTTGACCGGATTCCGCCCGGATTTCATTAGACTGGATTTTCTGCACCATCAGATCGATTCATGAATCATACGATCCGGTAAATTATCAATCAAAGAAATGTTTCATTTCAGTTGACAACACTAGCGAATTGTTAAGGAGCGAACGCATTAGGCGTTCGCGGTCTCGACGCACCGCGGAACATTCTGTGCAGAGCTGGTCCGGTCTCTAGAAAAACATATAATGTTCAGGCAAGAACGCGATGCGATCGAGCTCATTTCGAGACCGTTTGGTGGGAACGCGTTCGCTCCTTTAATGTTCAAAATTAGGCTGAATAGAGTACCTATACCTACTAGTATTTTGTACCACTGAAATTATTTAAGTTTTTAAAGAAATTTCCAATAATGTATCACGAGTCTGGAAGTCAAAGTATATAAGGGTCAGTTGATCCATTATCTTAATTCCTCGTCCATAGTAGAAAATCTGAATTGAGGAATGTTTCATATTGTTGCTCTTAGCTCACCCGTCTTAAGCCCGACAATTTTATAATTTTTCGCCATTCTACGAGCTTTCGTTAAACTAAAAGTAGTTGCCTCCATAATTAAATTATTTTTCAAAACACTATAACATTTCTGCATCTATAATAACAAGTCAACTAATTGAATTAAAATTCTCTGTTCACTTGCCTACCGCATTTGCAAAATACAAACATATTTTCAATCTATGCGCACTTCACAGCACGTTATGTCGTATATTCAGCCAGTTTTTAAATCCATCTGTATAATTTTATTCAGCCATTTAGGCCATGTTTTATCGGTTTAAGCATGCGGATGACAGTACACAGCAGTTATGTCCGCCTGATGGGTTTTGCCATGGACATTTCAATATTATAGTAAAGCTATTCACGTTGGCGCTAAAAAAGACCAAAACCTCACTCGATTGTTCCGCGAGTGCGGATTTCGAGAATCAGGAGAAAAATTATTATCGTTTAACGTAGTATTTCAATTTGATAACATTTATGGAATAAAAGAGAGCTATTAAGCAATTTTCCGACTATTTTAAAAAGTTTCGACTATTTTAAATTTTCCACTTTAGTCTTATTAGTACTTAGTAGGTACGTATAACTCAAGTTGACGCGTTGCAAAACAATAAATGTTGTTGATCTGTACTAATACACATCAGCCTCATTAGAAGGCTAGATCTATTGGAAGAATTCTAAATAGGAATGAGCCTCAACTGGCCGCAAATGAAATACCTAAAATATACCACTTAGAATAAATCTAACCTTATAGTCCAGGAGTTAGAGGCGTTCAACCTGTACCGGGAAGCTAGCGACATGAGGCCTTTTTGTATTGACTCCTAGCATTTGGATTAACAGGGAATGACATGCCTGCCGGCCTGTTTTTTGCCCGGAATGTTAATAAAAATAGACACTTCCGGATATTTTTTTTAAACAAAATTTCTGTTTGAGCCAGCGACGTGAAAATTTGCATGTAGGTAGGGAGCAATATATGGTAAAAGAAAAAACGTTTCCGCCGATCTTAGTCCGCGCGAAAGTGGTGGCAGAAGCGGATTAACTTACTCCATTTTTCGACAATCACTATCCCCATAACCAAACTTCTCGAAATTTTTCACGCAAGTAAATTAACACTTACCCTTTCAGAAATTTTTTGCCTGCCAGCAGTCTTCCGCCCCGAAGGCACTTTTGCCGGTCACTCTTATTGACGACAATCTCAATTTTTCTCTCCGAGATGGTTGCAAGTGAAACGTTTAAATTTTCTGGTTTAATAGAGGAATAGTGTGACTAGTTTTGGTAAAAAATTCAGTTATACAGGGTGTTTCGTTTCGGAGTTATTAAACGCCAAAGTCGAGATTTCCGCGAATTCGTATGGGATCGATTACAGGTCGCAAAAGTGAATTAAATCGATTTAAGATTTAGGAGGTTGTAGAGAACCGGAAGCTTCAGAACTCTCTTGAAACTGGTGATGTTCGGAAAATGGGAAGTAAATCTTTTGAATTTTTTAGGCCACTTGACATTTGCAGACCCATCTTCGGTAGGACCTACTTAATAACTCGAAAACGTCGCATCGAAAAACGGTTTGACACGTCAAACTTTAGAACCTAAAATATTTTCTTTTTGCAATATAATATCTTCCTATAGATACCGAAAATCACTGAAAATTGGGAAAATGTAGGAAAAACTGGAAATTACAATTTTTGAGTCATTTTTTCGGGGTCAAAATGAATCCAAATCAAAGTTCCACAAACCTTATCGGAAAAAGTTCGTCGAAATACGTGAAATTAATATTTTTTAGTTTTTTCATTCTTTATAGGAAGGAAGCGATGGACGATTAAATTTCGATTTTTTCACATTTTTTTCGATGACATCTATACATTCAAATCACTCTGTACCTTTTCCTATCTAATGTCTTCCAACTTTTTCAACGCTATCTTTTAGAATCAGGTTTTAAAATGAATCCCGAATAGGCCATCCACGAGCGTATTTAGGGAGTAAACACTTATTTTTTACCATCAAAACTCATTTTTAACCGGCATCATTTTAAATTATTTCTGTTATTTACGAGTTCTTCTTTCTTTACGTTACTTTCTTGCCTCATCATCTAAGAACACTTCGCACTAATTAAAATTGCATAGTTGATCGGTAAAGTTATATAAATAACTAGTTTTTTTTGCAGCGGGGAAGAAAAATTTAAAAAAAATGGAAATTTAAGACGACCGCTATGAAAAAACAAAATAAGCGGATTTGCTATATATCGAAACTAAATATGATGTGTCAAAATTTCGCAAAAATGCCGGTTTTTATTGCAAGATTTCCTGGACATATTTCGGCTTGGAATATACATGGAAACGATACAATGGACGATTTATTTTGGATTTCGGTACATTTAGTTGGACGAGTTACGCATTAAATACCATTTTTATTGATTTTTCGATGACCCTACAATGCATTATAGCATATACCGAAATCAGTTTCTACGTATACGTAGAAATGCATTAAAATACGAAATGTCAAAATTTGACAAAAATGGAGTAAGTTAATCCACTTCTGTCACCACTTCCGGGCGGATTACGGTCGGCAGAAGCGTCTTTTCCTTTACCACCTATCGCTCCCTACCTGCAGGCAAATTTTCACGTCGCTGGATCAAAGGTAAAGTCTGTTTAAAGAAAATAGCCGGAAGTGTCTATGTTTATTAACATTCCGGGCAAAACAGGCCGGCAGACATGTCCATTCCCTGTTAACCCAAATGCTAGGAGTCAATACAAAAAGGCCTCATGTCACTAGCTTCCCGGTACAGGGTGGACGCCTCTAACTCCCCTAACTACTTATCAAAACTGAACTAGAAGAGACGATTAATCTGGTAAAAAAATTATTAAGTATTAGTATATTATTTACCGAAGGTGCAATGTCGGCAATTACTCACGAATGTGAAGTTTGTTCAGCGACATGAACCGAAGGCGAGTGGAGTAATTTGTCATAGAAACCCGAGTAAATATGAGTAAAAGCCATTTTATGCGAGTTAACTGCTATGTTATTTACACCTTTTTGTTTTTAATAATCTAGATTTTTTTTAATTGCATGGGTAGCAACTCTCCATATCTACATATTATTGTTAGCCATTTTTAATAATCATGCAAGAGATGCAAAGCGAAATAAAGTTACAATTTTACTCAATTTGTGATTGTCTCAATATATTGCAAAAATTAAAATAACATATTATTTATTTCGAAGTTAACGACATAAATTAGATGTTGGTGTGCTGCTCCCAGAAGCATTTTTGTATCTATTATTCTGGTGACAGATTCCTAGTTCATTTTTGCTGCTTCAACATTTTTAGGGAGTGTGTAATTTGATTTTTTTCCATTGTTTAAATCCACTTTTAAATATAAAAGTTTATCATTAAGGCCACCAAATAAAACACTCAAATTAAACATTGCGTATAGTGGTATTCATAATTTTTTAATGGTTTTAATTGATAGTTATATCACATCTTTTGAAGTTTTTGTAGCATGCTGCGCTTTGATGTGGACCGTAACGCAGTGGTCAGTGTCAGATATTTAATGGAAGAGGTACCCTACGCTCAAATATATAATATGACTCTTGAAGTAGTAGTATGCTGGACCATTTTCTTATTCAAATTTTGTGTTCTGATTGGCTCAAACTTTTTATGTACTAGGCTGATTGATTACTCTACGGTACGAAGTAATAAAAATAATTACTTATTAAAAAACAAGTTACTAAGAATCCCCTTATTAAACATTTGTAGATAAAATAAATTACGATACTCTTAGACCGTGACAAATCTATTTTATTGAAGGTGGAACTACGTGTTTCCATGCAAAATCTCCTTAATACATTAATAACATCATCCCGAAGAATAGAGCAAAAACGGATATTATTTAATATGAGTGTGAACGTTGTTGACTGGCCATGCAGTTTATAAAGGATGGGTGATTGACTGTGGTAATATGCCATATAACTGATTAAAATTTATTATCGGTAGAAAAACATGTTTTTTCGAAGCATTTCAAAGAATATAGAGTGATGTGATTACGAAGTACCTAACACGTTAAAACTTTTAGTTATTTCTACTTTAAAAAGAACACCCATCACTAGTGTTATTAAATTAATAAAAAATCAGGGGCGGATTTAGAATGTCGTCGGGGGGGGGGGGGGGGTGGCGCAAAGTTACCTCGAGCTACACAAAAGCATAGATCGAAAACAAACGGGCAAGTTCGAGTGCGTCACCATTTTTTTTTTATTGTTTAGGGTTCTAAGAAATGAACGCTGTTTCGCAGTGGACGAAAAACCTGTTCTTGCGAAAACCGAACGGTTGGTCGTCTTAACTTACAAATATTCTTGCATTTTTGTATTTATACATTTTGTCCATTTCGACAGATATACAAAATTTTTTCGAAAACACATTTTTAAAAAGCACCTTTTTTAAAAATATGTTTTCTCGAAAACAGAACTTTTTCGATAATAGATACAGTTATTCGAAAACTGGAAGCGTTTTAGAATTTTTTTTTGGAAACCAACTTTTCGATTTTTTTTTAATTACTTTTCGAAACGATTTTTTTTAAGAAAACATGTTTTTTAAAAGTACTATTTCTCATTGTTTCGAAAAAAAATTGAATATCAAAGAAAACGCTGTTTTGAAAAAGTAATTTACTACAGATTAATGTACAAGACACGAAACTAAACTGACCGAGCACAAAAACGGTTTGTTGATGTTAGTTAAGGATTTCTCTGTCTTTTTTTTATTGACATTTTCAACGCTAGTAGAGTTCATAGTTTAATTTTTGAAAAACTATATTTTCGGAAAATGTAATTTTAAAAGATTCGTTTAAAAAACATATTTTCGAAAAAATTTTGTAGATTCGTTTCCGAATAAGCATCTTTCGATAAAGCTGTTTTTCGACAAAATTTACTTAATTTAACATCGGAAAATGATTTAAAAAGACAATACACGCGATAGAACCAATTGTTTGATTAATGTGAAAGTGTAAATATTCTAGGATTTTTTTATTTATGCCTTCTGCTTATTTAGAGGGATATACATATCTAAGTTAAATTTTTCTAAAACCAATTTTTCCAATTTTTTTTAGCACTTTTCAAAAATAATTTTTTTTTGAGAACATCTTTTTGGAATTAAATTTTTTCGTAAAACACTTTTCGAATATTAATTTTTTTAAGCTTTTGGAAAAAGTAATTTACGAGAAAGTAACATACCAAACCTAAGAAAACCTGATCAAACTCAAAAAAGGTTCATTTAGGTTTGTTCAGGATCGTTTTTCGTATTTTTTTATTTAACATTTTCCAAGCTAGTAGGGTTCATAGCCTAATACTGTTTTAGAAAAAATACATTTTCGGAAATTGTATACCTATTTTTGAGAAATTATTTTTAGGCCTTTATAGCAGTGGTTCTCAACCTTTTCTGGACCAGGGAGCACTATGACTTTTATTGTTCCTAGCAGGGACCATAAGGTTCAAGAATAATAAACTGTGTTAATCTTAAGGTGGCATTTTCCAATCGGGTCCATGGTGGCCAATTCAATTTCCTTTTTGACATGGGGTTTCAGCTTTAAAATTTTTAACAATAACATTACGCGTATATTAAGTATAGATTCATATCCTGCAAGCAATTTTCAGTCAATTATTTAAACTTTCGATGTGAATAATGATTTCACTCGGAAGATTAATATTTTAAGAGATCTATTGTGTAACTTTTTTTTGTCATTAGGGCCTCAATATCCTCAATATTCCTAAAATAAATCATAAACTATCTTGAAACTTTTATTAATAAGTTAAGAAATACCCATAGAATATGAATATATGGTTAATATTGTGAAAATATTCATACAAATGAAAAATAAAGCAACTTTAAACAAAACTTTCAACAGATTCGTTAAACCTAATAGCAACATGCACAGAGTGTACTATTATTTATAATTAAAATATAAAAGACCATTTTTAATAGGAAATTAAGTTCGGAAAATCGCAAATCACCAATACATGTGATTTTTGAGCTTGCATCTCATTTACAAGCTGTTTAATCCTGGAGCTAATATTATTGCACAAAGCTACATGGCATATTATCACTTGCTTTCAATCGATTCCGGAACTTAATTACAAGCAAAGCTGAAAATCCTTGTTCATATAAATAAGTCGTGGTCGATAAGATAACGTAAGGCAATTTTCCGAATTTCAGTATATGAAATTGCCTTTTTTACACCAAAACTTCTCAACGGAAACAGATTCAAACATGTCCTCACAGTTTCTATCATTTTGTAATTCAACTATCATTTTGTTTGATTGGGTTTTGGGTTTGGTTGGATTTTGTAATTCAATAAGCTCTTCCTGGACTTCCTCAGCAACCTCTCCAACTTTAATACCAAAAGGGTTACTAATAAACTTTTGGATACCTTTCGATTGATAAACGATTGAATCTTCAGTAAAATGGATAAGTGTTTCGCGGACCATGTTTTAGTTCCCGCCTGTGGTCCGCGGGCCACGGGTTAAGAACCACTTTTACTTTATAGGTTACTGGTCAATATTTTAATCAGCTTAACAAAATGTTTCCTATACAGGCACTGGTTCCATAATTCGCCTGATGCCTCATGTGTATGTCTTTAGTCGGTTAGTGGGCGAATCTCTTACCACCGAATATATAATACACTTTACCCCTTATTGCTACGCCGCGAATCGAACCTTAACAGGTTGAAATTTCAACCAGTGTTCGTTACAAGGAATTCATGCCTACATACGTGTTAAGCGTTTGTTGTGGTAAAAGTGTTTTCTATGTAAAAACGTTTTAGAATTTTTTTGAAAATATATAATTAAGTACAATAAAACATCAACGCAACCTACACAAAACTTCAGTTGACCATGCTTTATTCCAGATACATTAGCGCCATATATTATTAAATGTGTGTTTTTCTACAAAATCCAAATAGGGCTATTAAAATTTGGTCACATGTGATGCAAAGTTTATTTGTTTTTGACCCTGTATAAGGTAACTTAATAAAACAACTATTTTTGAAAACGTAGTTTGTGTCTAAAAGTACATTATAATTAAGACAAACAAGTACACAGAGTCATCAGTAACGTCTGCATTAAGTGGAAAATAAATTTTCGTTTAACTTTACGTAAACTTTATCTACTTTCAACGATTTAATATAAAACCCCTTTATTAAAATTTGATATGAAGCCATGTTATAAAAAAAGCAAAAATAGTCTTTTATTATTTAAGTGCAGTTTCCAAAAAATTTATTAGTATTGTACCTTACGATGATGCAAGGTTGAATTTTAAATGCGTTTAATTTTCATATTATGATTTTTTTATTAGAAAATTTGACTCTTTTCAATTAAACTATTTTCCTAATATTAAGATTATTACTTTTAGACACAAACTATGTTTTCAAAAATAGTTATTTTATGAAGTTACCTTATACAGGGTCAAAAACAAATAAACTTTGCATCACATGTGACCAAATTTTAATAGCCCTATTTGGATTTTGTACAAAAACACACATTTAATATGTGGCTACTTTAAACAAAATGTGTCTGGAATAAAGCATTGTCAAAACTAAGAAGTTTTATGTAGGTTGCGCTGAGTCTTATTTTGCAACAGTGGTGCAATTTAAAAAAAATTGGCAAAAATCAAAATGATCTTATGCAGCTGAAATTTTGCAAATGAGCTAAAAATTGCATTTCGAAAAACTGTTTCTAATAACTTTTTTCGATATTTTGAGAAATAACCCCACTTTTGAATTTTTTTTTGGAAAAAATTAAAATTTGGCGGATAATACGAATCACGTGACTACTATTTTTTGGTTAATTTTCATCTCGATCGAAGCAGAAATTGATGCCAAAGTCAAATTTCGAATAAAGCTATTAATAAAAAAAATCCCATATGATGCGGACTTTACTGGTCACACTGTATATGATTTACATTTTTACTACTTAACTAAAATTCAAAGCAGATGTCCAATTAAACAAAAGTTTTTAACTCAGCTTCACCTTATAAATGGCAATATTCTTAAAAATGTGAACCTAATTAAAACTCGAAATACGAAAACCTCCTTCAACATCATTAAAATAAGAAGCATACATCATTATACGTTTTTTAAGGAAAGCTAAGAGTTCAAATTATGCCGGCGAAAATCTCGACACACACTGAATAGTCCCTTATTAAATCGGGACAGTGAAGAAGCTGCATGTGGCCAATTAGGAAAATAAATAAATTCAATGGGTCTGTCAGTTTGTTTTTTGACGAGCCTGAGAACATAAAGACGACGCATCGCCCGGTATGCCACGGACATTGTATGGGGTGGTACTCAGGGTTGGATTAGAAAAGTTGGTATGTTATGTAATGGTAACCAGTCTCGGATTAATATTAGGCCTTCAATAGTTACATCAGCCGCTAGTTGTTTCGACTTTGACACTTTTAGCAAACAATCAAATTCAACTTTTAAATAACAACAACTTTCATCATTTTCAAACTTCCAAAAAAAAAAAAAAAACGTGCATCCTTCTTACTTTTTACAACTTGCTTACGTTGTTAACAACTAACTAAACATAAGGACTACAATACGGTGGGTAATGAATAGAGTTGATTCCTTTTTAGCCCATCCTGTGGCGTTACCAACGTCTGCCGCATCACATAGACAAAATAAAGTACAAAGAAAATACTTACCTAATCTTTATTGTATTTTTACCTACCTGCGCGCAAGTAAAGGTAGACGTATGTTTTTCGCGCATATCTATGTAATACAGACATGTATTCGCGAGATGTATATAAGGGTGTATGTACAATAATGTGTATATATTATTTGGGATGGACGGACCAATTTCACAAAATGAGTAGTTGGTAAATTATGTTCATCCCAAGAGTGACATAGGATAGGTGAAGTGTAAGAAAAACAAATAAAGCGGCCGACAGCAGCAATTGTGTTGTACAGAAAATGAAAAGTTTTTCCTTACATTGCACTATGGATATCTCCCAAAGTAAAGGTTGTGATGAAGGCATTGTATTTTTTTATCTTCTGACAGCCCACGAAGACCGAAGTCTAAGTACTATGTACCGTGGGTGTACTGGGGAATCGGCTCACACATCCCGAGCTGGAAACATCCGCAGGGATTTCACCAGCCCTTTAAGAGGATGTTTGGGGTGGTACCACCTCGGACGAGGAAGAATTACTCTACCACCTTCCAGATTCCTCTACCACCTTCTTGTAAATTTTAAAGATATTTATACGTTTTCTCGAAAAAAGCAAACATGGCGGCCATGTGTTAAGTGGTACCTAAAACCAAATTTCCAAACATTTCACTGGGGATACCACATTAAAGGTCTGGGTGAAAGATATATACTCTGTATAAACAATAGCAAACATGGCGGTCGCCAGCGACCATTTTGTTATATACGCAACAATTATCACAACCAGTGCAATACGAACATTAAAGTAACGAAGGTGATACCACGGTTTTAAAGATTAGATATACTACCTATTTCACAAAAAATACACATGTCGTACTTATACGTAAAAAAATTATGCGCCAAATAAAAACACGTAATGAAGGGCTGCAGCACATGGGAAACAGTAAATACAAAAATAGGTATAGGTATACCTATTCTGGTGTAGTTTAATCGTTACTGATAACTGGCTGATGCGTTGTTTCGGCGTACATTTGCATCATCAATAAACATTCTATGGTATCGGCAGATAATCTTCGTCATTTTGCAGTAAACAATGAGGTGTATTTTGAAAACGAACGTTCCGCATTCGTCCTCAATTTCTTTTAATTGCAAATCCAATAATAATAATTTTTTGTTTTCGCACACATTTTTAACTTAGAAAATGACATCAGATCACTCGCGACTAACTTCATAGGAAATGGGTATACTGGCGTCAGACGCTGTGCGGCAACCGCGTGCTTCAGCCGCCCCATAGGAAACGCACTTTTAGGATGTTATATTGGCATATGCGTATTGTTGCTCATAAGCACTTGCTCGTCCGTCACACAAACACTCACTAACGGCACGTAACTGTGTATAATACGTCATAATTTTTTTTATCATTTTCAGATTTAGAGGGAAATTTTACTAAAGATAGGTGGGTTGGGGAAAATTGAGGGTATATGGGGGGTAATCCATACGTCAGAAATTTCTTTTTATCATTTTCGTATTCAGCGGAGAATTTTACTAAAGATAGGTGGGTTGGATGGCCAGTTTGTTTTTTTTTTTAATTTATGGGGGGAATTGAGAGTGTATGGGGGGTAATCCATATGCCTGAATTTTTTTTTATCATTTTCGGATTCAGCGGAAAATTCTACTAAAGATAGGTAGGTTGGATGGCCAGTTTGGATTTTTTGGATTTTTGGGGGGAATTGAGGGTGTATGGGGGTAATCCACACGTCAGAATTTTTTTTTTCATTTTCGGATTCAGCGGAAAATTTTACTAAAGGTAGGTAGTGTCACGTTTCTAAAACACAAACTTTTTTTTGTCGGCCTATGAATTTAATTTAAAAGACAATAATTACTATATATTTAAACCTAATATCTAGTTGGACCTCCGTTAATCTTGATAATTCATGTAATTTTTTTGACATGCTTGCAATCAGCTTTCTTGTAATTTCCGCGGGCATGGTCTCCCATTCTCGTATTGTTTTGTTTTTAACTCTTCTTTATTGGAAACATTGTGTTTGCGATCGCGCGGAGGGGTACTAAGCTATTGACGCACACTATGTACTATCCATTCACGTACCATGTTTGCAGTATGTTTAGGATCATTGTCCTGTTGAGAAATATACCTGCCTTCTAGTCCTACTTTCTGGAAATTTTTTCTCAAATTACTTCTTAAAATATTAAGATTAACATGTTGATCCATTGTACCATCAATAAAGTTTCAATTTCCTACCCTTCTAGCGGACATGTATCCCCAAAGCAGAACACTACCGCCACTTTGCCTAACCGTAGAACAAATATTATTAATTTTCAGAGTTCTGTTCTTCTTTCTCCAAACTTTAGTTTTCCCATCAGACCCGAAAAGATGCATTTTAGTGTCCTCACTAAAAACTACGGCTTCCCAAAAACTCAGGAGGCATGGAGATATACTCTCCAGCAAAGTCCAACCGATTTTTGCAACTATTTTCCGAAATAAACAGTTTTTGTCTGGCTACGCGTGCGTTGTACCCAGCCCTATGTTAACAATTTCTTACGGTTTGTGGATTTTTCGATTTTCGAGATTTTTCGAAAATTCTTCCTTAATTTCTTCTGTAACTTTTGGTGCACTTATCTAACCGTTAGTGATTTTTCTAACAAAACTAGCCTCCTCACGCGGAGTTAATTTCTTAGAGCAGCCGGAGCGGGGTCAAATCGTAAGGAACCAGTTGATTTGTATTGGTTTACAATGTACTGAAACCTAGCGTGTGACTTTTCAATATTTTTCTAAATGGAATGGACGACCCATGATGTGCGTCAACAGCTTCATACACCTCCGCAATCGCCTGTTCGCAAACAAAATGTTTCGAATAAAGAAGAGTTAAAAATAAAGTAACAATGGGAGACCATGCCCGCAGACATTATAAGAAAGCTGGTTGCAAGTATGTCAAAAAGATTACATGAAGGGTGAAGGGAAAGAATGTCACATTTTTTAATAAATCGAGATAATAACGTCATCTAGTAGACATATATGAACTAAATATTTATAGCCGGGGTGGTAGTTAAAACCTAGAATAGTCCGAGAACTACGCGTACTTAAAATATTAGCGCGAAGGTTAAAAACAAGAAATGTCCATGCGCCAACCGATAAAAAGAAGGAAGGTCCAGTGTAGCATCGCAAACAGGCAATAACTACTTGAATACAAGGACACAATGCTTATGACTTAACGTTATGTGACGTCATCACCCGAAGTCATTACATATACGGATATCTATGCAACAACTCCTAATCTATGGCCATACGCAAAAACTCCTTTCAGGTCCAGCCGCCCGACCCGAATTCGATTGACAAAAATTTGGACCGATCCGGATCACTTTCCGACACATTTCATCTCTTTCTACTACCCTTCCTGATTCAATTACGTATTCCTCTAACTTAATGTTTGTAACCTGATCCGGATCGATTAGATTTTGTCAATCGAATACGCTTTACGTCCAGCATAGTCAGCTGTGCGTCCAGACATGTGCTTGAAACAATATTGTCAGATTATCTATAATTCTTAATTAGGATAAGCTTAGAAATAACTTTTCTTTGTGTAATGTGTTTATAACTACGTTAACTTAGTTATTAACACAGGCCTAATATAATTTTACAGCAGTATTTTATTGGGAGTATTTTGAAGTTAAATAAAAAAATAACAATAATAATAAGTTTTAGTAAACGTGCAGTCAGCAGACAAAACGCTACCGTCGATCTGGCAACGTTGTACCATATGACATGCAGTTTTCCTTTTCGTGTTAACAATCTACAAGTGTTTTGTGTATTTAGTGAAAAAACAAAGTGTATTACCGGTTTCAATAGTGTTTTAAATAATTATTAAAATGCCTTATAGATGTTGTGTGGTCGGTTGTAAGGGTAATTACCCAAACGGACCAACAGTACGAGTATTTCGTTTTCCTAAGAGTGTGGAAGGGCAAGTGAAATGGCAGAAGGCCGTACATCGTGAAAATTTTATTCCAAATGCTAGTAGCCGAGTATGTGAGCTTCATTTTACAGAAGATGATTTTATCAGGCAGTATAGTCAGCAAGACACGAGAACCGGTGAGGTCGTTTCTGTAAAGTTAAATATACCAAGATTAAAAGAGCACAGCGTACCTAGTAAATTTCCCAATTGTCCAAAATACTTATCAAAAACTTTAACGCATCGAAAAAGCAGAGAAGAAAAACTTAAAGAACTAGACGAATTACGATTTCAAAAAGGTATTGAAGAAAGCAAGCGTGAAATTTTAATACATAAAGAACTTACAAATTATAAAACTTTTGAAGAATTTAATAATTTGTTTAAAACATTTAGTTTAAATGAAGGGTGGTTTATTATTAATGAAAAAACTTCAAAGACTCTCTTTAAGATTAAGCATATTCCGGGGCCTTCAATTACGTGGGCTGCTAAAATAAATAATAATTTAGAAATAAGTACATACTTGTACGGACAACCAGTAAGTATACAAATTGATAAACTAAAAACGCCCTTTTTGTCAAGTAGTTTGGATGAATTGCGAAATTTACTTGATACCATTGATTGTTCGATGAATATTCTTCCTTTAGATTCCGAACAAGACAATAATAACTCTGAAAATAACTCGAATCCTGACCGCGATCCCGAATATGACTACAGAAAAAATAACATGGATATGTCAAAAATTAATGAAATTTTGAACTTTGTTTCAGATTTGCTAAAAAACTTAAAAGTAGACAATGATATTTTAGCACAAGCTTTGCAATTTATCTCCGAACAAATAAAATTAAGAACTTTGCCAAAAGAACGATACAGATATTCCACTACAACTATGGTATTTTGTTCAATTGTATATACAATCAGTCCTCATGCGTACAGATATTTAAGAAATCACTGGCCAATAATTTTACCCCATCCTGAAACTATCAAAGGCGTCTGTAATAATTTTTTAACTGATCCCCATATTGATGAGAAAAAAATTTTTTTGACTTACGCACAAAATATTTTTAAATATTTAAATGATCAAGACAAAAATGTTTGTCTGCTAATGGATGAAATTCATATTAACCCTTATTTAGACTATAAAGGGGGAAACCTGGTGGGGGCATCAGTAAATAATAACGAATTGTTAGCAACATCTGCATATACTTTCATGATTACAAGTATTTGTTCAGATTTGGAAGAAGTTGTTCACATTGCCCCTATATCTAAAATTAACCATGAATTGCTTTTTCATTTTATCAAAACAATAATAACTCATTTAGAGGCTATCGGTTATATAGTTTTTTGTGTACTCAGTGACAACAATGCCATTAATGGAAAAGCTATGTCAAATTTTTCACCAAAAAAAGAACTTAATATAGTGTTCCCACACCCTGTCGATGCTAAAAGACCTTTATTTTACTTGTTTGATTCTGTCCATCTCTTAAAATGTATATTCAATGCCTGGCTAAACTCAAAACCTGATCAGACATTTACATATCCCGACTTTTTTACTGGCGAAGAAAAAGTTGCATGTTTTGCATCTCTTAAAAAATTGCATGACTTGGAACACAACATGTTACTAAAATTTGGCTTCTCTTTAAATTTAAAAGCTCTGTATCCGTCTAGCATGGAAAGACAAAATGTAAAACTGGCATTAAAAGTTTTTAATCCTTTTGTAATTGAGGGCTTACAAAATTTTGACAAAGATATCCCCAATGCTCAGGACACAGCCGAGTTTTTGAAAATAATAGTAAAGTGGTGGAATATAATAAACGTCAAAACACCATTAAAAGGAAAGCGTTTGCGTGATA
Organism: Philopedon plagiatum; assembly: GCA_963971165.1. Taxonomy (NCBI): domain Eukaryota; kingdom Metazoa; phylum Arthropoda; class Insecta; order Coleoptera; family Curculionidae; genus Philopedon; species Philopedon plagiatum. Next base: position 53,816,456 of record OZ020189.1, on the reverse strand, counting down.
TTTTCCAGGAACCTATTGTAAAAGGTAAAATAGTAAACGACCCAAAACTTGACTTTTTGAAACAAATGTTGATTTGGTTAGATAACTGGAAATCAGAAATTTTTTTAAAAAAATTAACACGCCAAACTCACACAGCTTTGTCCCATACAATTTATGGTGTGCTGGAAATTGTGAAATATTGTTTTGAGGAATTAAATTTAAATTATATTTTGTTAGGAAAATTGCAAACTGATCCCTTAGAAAATCGCTTTGGAAAGTATAGACAGTTAGCGGGTGGACATTATCACATCTCAATTCGACAACTTTATGAATCTGAAAAACGACTACGAATTCAATCAATATTGACACTAAAATCCCATAATTTTGGAGAGTTAAGGATTGAAAAATTCTACGAATCACCTGATTGTGACGAACAGGACAGTGCTGAAGACTGTTCTAAAGAAATTGACGAAATTCTTAAAAATATTATTATTCAAAAATCTGATATGGACAACTTTAAACCAGAAATGCCTGTGATTACGTATCTGGGGGGATATTGCAGCCATATTGCTTTAAAGAAGCTGAAATGCAATTATTGCAAAAATTCTTTGATATGCAATAAAGAACTTATTGTTGAAGATAATTTTAATCTCATAACTAACTTAAGCAGAGGTGCCCTGCAATATCCTAGAGATCATGTAATTGAAATAGTTATTGTTTCATATATTTTATTCCAGAAAATACTTAGTGACCATGAGAATACATTCTTAAACATTTTTTCTCAAAAATCATTTCTGACTAATCTCGTATTTAAATATATCCTTAAACAAGAATTTTTAATATACTTTGATGGCTGCAATACACACTCAGCAAAAACAATTATTGATATTTTACTTAGCAGTATTACCAACACTCTGCTCAAAAATTACTGTGCCAAGAAAAATAACCGATTAGGTAAAGGTCATAAAAGGAAATTAAATACATATACAAAATAATTGGACATACATTAACTTTAACTTTAAAGTGGCTAGGTAATCCAATGATGATTTTCAGTAAATTTTTCTCAGTACTTAGTTACTCGTAAATCCTCGAGTACCTAAATTTTTGGAAAATTTTGCTATCTGAGGATACACAATATCTGAGGCAAAATCTTTAGGATCTCTTAGTTTAATAGAAGATATTATTTTTTATAATTGGTATTAATACTCACCTTAAAATATGTACCTAAAAAAACTACAGTAAAACATTTTACACAAAGTAGTTCTTTTTAAAATCATTATAGTTTTTATCACTTATACATATTTTAGATCTTATTAACGCATAATTTGCCCAAATGCAAGTTTAAATATTTAAATAATGATGGTCTAAAGTGCAAATTTATAAGTCACACAAAAACATAAATCCAAAAAAAGCATATAATATAATATTGTATTCATTTATTCATATGACCACGGCTGATGACGTCACAGATAAGCATTGTGTCCTTGTATTCAAGTAGTTATTGAAACAGGACGCAAAAAAATCGTTATTAATCCTTTGACTTGGTTGGCGTTACACGTGTTTTGCTTAAGTTTTAACAAGCTATATCTTTTTTACTTCATGACGAATAAGTTTAGCTATATAGTAGTTGTAATTACTGCGAACGATGTCTTCTCATGATACAAATAAAGGAAGATATGATACCGCGCAGGTAGGCGTGGCCATTTACGTCACGCCGTGACCAACTCCGCGATATTTTGTAAACGAAACACGTCTTTTTTAAGATCGCGTTGTGTTTTCAACTATTTTTCGGTGTTTTTATATTACATTTAGGAGTTTAAAAGTAAAAATGAGATGTGCTGTGTATGGTTGTGATGTGGACAATCAATCGATCAATGTAATCAATGTATGTGTTTATCCCTTTATTTATATGAATATTTTAAATCATGTACTATAAAATTTGTATTATAAGCAGGAGGCAAAGTATATTGCCAATAGAGTTTATATAAAATCGCCTATAACCAACGTAACCTCTATATTGCTCGTTATAAATTTCAAAAATAGGACACAGCGTGACGTCATGCGCGAACCCGGACGAATTTGACACGGTTTGGTATCATACCGTCTTTTATTTGTATCATGATGTCTTCTGATAGTGACCCCTGCAACGCAAATGATAATAAAACGAGAAGGAGAAAGAAAACTGGAAGAGTGGTTGATGTAATGAAAAGAATGCGTTTACAATCCCATGAAGAAGGGCCGCCATGCAACTGCAAAAGATTAAAATGCTTTGAAAGTATTACTGCTACTGAAAGAAAAGAAGTAGCTATTAAAACATTTTAATAGTTTGGGCTCCAACGACGAGCAAAATTGTTCTGTAGTCAGAATACTCTAGCTTATTATGCGATCTACCCTACCAGTAGTTTTGAACCCTAATGTTACGAACGTGAAGGTAAACATATTTGCTTAAATTAGTTGATGATTATTAACAGCAATCTTGTTTTCAGAGTTCTTGCCAGTTCTTGCAGCCAGCTATAATGTGACATTCCTTGTTTTTTACGATATTTACTTGTACTTACGTTAGAATTTTTTTGCTTTTGTTTCTGTTTTTAACATTTGATCTTAATTTTCGTTTGTAATTAGTAGATCATTATATAGTGTTGCCAAATAAGAAGATGTTTTACTTTCTTGGAGCCTAGGTTTGAAGTAATTAGATCGTAAATACTAAAATTTCAATTATCTCAAAACAAAAATACTGTGGACATTCCTTGTTCTTTCCCTTCACCCTTCACATGAGGTTATCAAGGCCAACGGAGGTCCAACTACTTATTAGGTTTAGAGATATTGTAATTTTCTCTTAAATTAATATTAATTATTAAGTGTATGAAGACTTTTTGACATAATTATTGTTTTTTTTTTAATTTTGATGTAACTTTTCAATAAAATATTTCGTCATTTTTTATTTTATTTTTTATTGGTAACTGCTAGTGCATGGAGACTTTTTTGACTGACTGTAAGTACAATAATGTTAAAATTCGCACACATTTAGTATATCTAAATAAGTAGTAGGATGAAAATAACATTTTAAGTTTCCCAGATATCCCAACTCTACGAATAAGCAACTTAAAAAATGTTTTTAGATATCTTCTAGAGAAAATACTATTATATACAAACACCTATATTATTATCAATTTTAGCAAAAATGTTTAATCAGCGTGCAAAATTTTCATATTCGAATTTATATATTTACAACTCAAATGTTGCGTTGATCGGTTTAAAAGTTTTAAGGCAGCAAGCCCTAACAAAGATTCATTGTCAACATAAATTAAATGTTTTATTTTGTGTCTAAAAAATAACTTGATACTTCTCTTGGCAGTACATTAAATTAATCATGAAACATTGCAACTACGAGTACATAAACAGAAATATATGGCATACTAACATTTGCTCGTCCAGGACTTTTTCGCTCAGATTCACTAAAAAGGTTTAAGATTTAGCATTGGCTTAAATTAAGATCTTCTGCTTGATCAGTTAGGTTTTGAGAAGTTTGTCCTGTCATTGTTAATTAGTCGTCAGTAAAAACATATGAGTTATTCTAATATTTCAGCGATTTGTTTGGTTTACAAACGATTTTCATGTTGAAACTTGTTGCTAAAATAAATTGAATTATATTATTGCAGAAAATGCGTATTAGAATTGCCCTTTTCTTTATAAACTTCCAAAAAAACTCACAAACAAATTCATAGTATAAAACTAGGTGTTTTATACTTACACTTGTCAGTTGAAAACTTTTGAGCGGCAAACTAGACTGGTCTATCTTTGGAGAATCTGGCAGATTGTTTAAATTACATTTCTAATCGTCAATGACTACAACTAGTGGATAGAAATCAAATATTTTAGAAAATACTCTGATTAAAATTTGCAGCGAAATTATGAAAAAATTTCGTCATAGAGATAAACTTCTTCATAAGGATTTGTTTACAAAATGCTACATGTTAATTGTTTTTTCTATTATTCTTAGAAGTTTTTCTTGCGTTTATAAATTATTAAATAATTTATTAACAAAGAAACACAATGTTTCATAAACAGAAAGCAAAATATATACAATATATTATATATATATATAATATATTGTCTGTACATAGCATTAAAAGTCGTAAAAGTCCGGTACTGTGTGGTCCCGTTTATCATAAGTGAGGGTGGAAGAGCCAAAAGAGCCAGAAAGACCTTAAAAACCATCCAACAGACAATAAAGCATTACCTGGACTGTGAAAGAATTCAATGGGAATTCAATACCGGCATTTTAATGAATAGAGAGCCATTATTAGAGCGATTCACAGTCCACATTACCTATACAATACTGAAAATTATTGATGGATTTACTTGTGTTATGTGCATTTTCATTTTTAGGGAATATTTACCTAAATCGTCTAATTGGCAAGACTGTGGAGTGTCAGAAAATATTATTGTTTAGTGAATGGAAATGGTAAGGAAGTTGATTAACAAAGTTTAAATTTCAGCTAACTATTGCACCAAGGTCTAGAAAAACGATTGATTTAGTTACTGTTAATTGAATGATTTATCTGGTTTGAAGTTTGTGTCATAAAAATATTTGGAAAAAAAAACGGAATGCACCATATCGCGATTTAAGAAAAATCCTTATATTATATTGAACGTATATACATGGTGTTACGAAATTCACTGCATATATTGAAAGCAGGAAATCCTGTGAATTTAGATTGAAAAAAAAACATAGAAGTAGTGTTTCTATCACATGATTTACAAAAGAACTAAGAAAAGCACAACTCTTTGCGGGTGCGTCAAGGTTTTTAATTAAGACTATTCTCACTATTATTAAAAATAATAGTGAGATCTTGCAACTAGAAATTGCAGACACGCTAACCCATAAACGGTGAAATTTAAAGTGGTGTTTCTATAACATGATTTATAAAACAACTAAAAATCTTTAAAAAAATCCAAGTCTTCCACATCTCTGGTAGGCGTATAAATTCATTTAGCATTTAGCAAAAAAAAACAAATTTTATTTGTTATGGGTTAGCGTGTCTGCAATTTTTTGCAAACCATCCCTATATAATTTTCATCATTTTGCTCGGAATTTTTGAGAGGTACATCACCTATTGTTGTAAGCGATTCGATGGATCAGGTGCCCGTCAAATAACTCCAGCAAAACAACAAGAAATAAGAGAGGGATAGGGAAGCAAGAGCGAGATAAGATATATTTTTTAGTTTTCACAGACGCATACGGGAGAGAACACAGTAATAAAATTTAGTGTTATAGCAGTGACAAAACCATTTTTCTGCTAATAATAATACCGAAAGCAGAAGCCTACCAAAAAATAAGTAACTAATGAGTGTCTGGTGCTTTTACTGTTTTTATGTGATGCGGTGAAAGCAGAACTTTTACGAACTTTATGTTTTGAACTCGGTTCTGGATTTAGTTTTCTCAAACATATTAATAAGAGGTCTAGGAAATTAAAACAGAAATCCATACAGAAATTATGTTAGTAGTAAAGGTTGATGCTCCCCGAGTCTCCGCATGCGCAGTAGGGTCGACCTTGAACGCCCAGGTGTGCTATTGTTATTTGGCCTTGATATGCGCAGGTGTTATTCCAAGGTCAAGGTCAAGAACTTGGCCTTGAACGCGATCAGATGTTTCTTTGTTTGGTGATGACCAGGTGTACGATGCTTATTTCAAGGTTACATTTGCGATGCATATTTTCAATGAATGCGAGCAGCTGTTTCTTTGTTTGGTGATGACCAGGTGTACGACGCTTATTTCAAGGTTACATTTGCTTGGCCTTGAACGCGAGCAGATGTTTCTTTGTTTGGTGATGACCAGGTGGACGACGCTTATTTCAAGGTTACATTTGCGGTGCACATTTTCAATGAATGCGAGCAGATGTTTCTTTGTTTGGTGATGACCAGGTGGATGACGCTTATTTCAAGGTTACATTTGTGATGTTAGTTTACCTTGAGTTATTACTGGGGTGTAACATGTTTTGGTATGAAGATCGAGTGGGGGGTCTAAATGTGGATCGGTATAAATGAGGGTAGGGGGGGTTAAATTTTAGTATAGAACATTGTGTTGAGTAAAACGGTTCAAGCAAGTTAATTTGAAAGTCATGGCGTACGTGTGTGAAAATTGTGGTAAATCATTTACTCGGAGTTATAATATGTTACGACATAAACGAGAATCGTGCGTAGCACGATTTGAAAATATGCATGGTGGAAAACAGCGAAAAGTTGACGATGGGGCATCAACATCCGAGGTGCGTACTTGCACTTGCTGCAATATAACCATACCAGCAAATCGAATGGCAGCTCATCAAAGAACAATACACCATAAAAGTAATGCATGTTCACCAATATCAGCTGGTGTTGAGCTAGTGTCCAGTGCTTTTAGAAATAGGATTGCCACATACCGTATATCAAGTGATAATGAACATACTGACTATTCATTATTTTTTGATGAAATTAAAGCAAAAGTGTTAGAGGTAGTAAGTGACCTAGTAAGAGTGCGTTGTGCTTTGAAAGTTAATATGGTGGTTGTTGGTCGGTATCTGTTACCAACACAAGATAATATGTACAGTGACAAGTCATTTAATACACGCAATGAAATTGTTACTTCAGGAAGCGATTTGGAAGAAATATATCAATCATTAGTGGAAGCCATGAAGACTCAATCGACTGAGTTTCAGGAAAAAGATTCAGGTATGTTATAAATTAACGACTAAAAATAAAATAAATACTTATGTCAATCTTTTTGTGTTTTCGTAGGTTGGGCTCTGGAAAAAATTCTATACCTGGAAGCAAATGTCAATGAATATAAACCTTTTGGTGGATCTTCATATATAAAGCTACCCCGTTTCATCGAATTGAAAAAAGCCATCATCAATGTGATTAATCAAGATGAGTGTTGTTTTGCGTGGTCAATCGTGTCTGCTTTGTGCCCCACCACTAGAATGGCATCACAGATTCGATCTTATCCACACTATTCAAGAGTGCTGAATTTTACAGGTATAGACTTTCCAGTAAAGTTGCGTGATATATCAAAATTTGAAGAAATGAATAATATTTCAGTTAACGTTTATGGTTTGCAAAAAATTTTCGAAAATAATATGTTAAAGTACGAAGTTGTCGGTCCATTAAGGTATTCGGGTAGAAAACTTAACAGACATGTCAACTTGTTGTTAATAACAAAGGATTGTAGTATTAAAGATGATGATGAACATATTTGTGATACGCGTTGTTCTAAAAGTCATTATTGTTGGATAAAAGACTTATCGAAATTTAATGAAAATAATATGTTAAAGTACGAAGTTGTCGGTCCATTAAGGTATTCGGGTAGAAAACTTAACAGACATGTCAACTTGTTGTTAATAACAAAGGATTGTAGTATTAAAGATGATGATGAACATATTTGTGATACGCGTTGTTCTAAAAGTCATTATTGTTGGATAAAAGACTTATCGAAATTATGTTCCAGTCAAATTACATCGCGTAGAGATAAAATGTATTTTTGTGATGGTTGTTTGATATATTTTAGTTCACAATCATCTTTGATATTACACCAAAAAAATGACTGTAACCACAAATATTCATTAACACCATCACTAAATTTAAAAATAGATAAATTTGGAAGGAGTGTAAGTGAAAATATATTAAAATTTGAAAACATAGAAAAGCAAATGCGTGTACCGTTTGTTGTTTACGCGGATTTCGAATCGGTGCTTAAACCACTGGATACAGTGGAACCAAATCCCACAAATTCTTACTTAGTCAAAAGCATCAAACATGAACCGTATTCTTTTGCGTATTTAATAAAGTGCTCCTTTGACGATTCGATTTCAAAATTTGAGCTCTACCGGGGAAACGACGCAGCCCAGGTTTTCGTTTCGCGACTTGAAAGTGATTTAAGATCTCTTTACAATACATACTTAAGAGATATAAGAGCAATGGAAACTTTAACGGCTGACCAAATAGCGGAGTTCAATAATGCCACAAAATGTGGTATATGTGAACGACCTTTTGAAAATAATAATTGTAAAGTAAAGGACCACTGTCACATAACTGGGAAAAAAAGACCTGGTGCTGCTCATTCGATTTGCAATTTAAATTATAAGTTACCCAATTTTATTCCAATTATATTTCATAACTTGAGCGGGTACGATTGCCACATGTTTATTAAAGAGTTGTGTCGTCACGGAGACAAGATCGATGTTTTAGCTCAAAGCAAGGAAAAGTATATTTCGTTTACGAAAAGTATTTACGTTCACGATTATGTCGATAATAAAAGTGGGGCAATAAAGAAAAAATATGTGAAATTGCGGTTCATCGATAGTTTTAAATTTCTATCAACTTCGCTGGAAAATTTGGGTAATGGATTAGCTGTGGGTAGTTTCAGGGAAACAGGAAAATATTTTTCTGATAATGAGCAGTTTAATTTAATGCGCAAAAAAGGTGTTTTTCCCTATAGTTTTGTCGATTCAATGGAGAAAATGAACCATCCAACTTTACCCACAAAAAATCAGTTTTATGATAGTTTGTCAGAGGAGCACATTAGCGATGAAGATTATGACAGAGCTAAAAAGGTGTGGGACACATTTAATTGTAAGAATTTGGGGGACTATTCGGATTTATATTTGAAATCTGATGTTTTATTATTAACCGATGTTTTTGAACAGTTTCGCGATACTTGTTTAGAAACGTATAAACTGGATCCAGCACAGTACCATACCCTTCCAAGTTATTCGTTTGATTGTATGTTGCGTATTTCTAAGGTAGAGTTAGATCTATTGACTGATATCGACATGGTTCATTTTTTCAAAAAAGGTATTCGAGGCGGTATAAGTCAGTGTTCAGAAAGGATGCACGCTGCCAACAACATATATGTACCAAACTACGATCCTAACGAACCATCATCTTTCATTGTTTATCTTGATGCAACAAATCTGTACGGTCATAGTATGTCGCAAGCATTACCATTTGGCGGCTTTAGATGGTTATCAGAGCATGAAATTTTAAATTTAAATATTATGGATGTGGATGATAGTGGTCCAGAAGGATACGTTTTGGAAGTTGACGTTCATTATCCGGATACGCTATATGATGACCATTCCGACTTACCCTTTTTAGTTGAAAATATTGTACCACCCACGGAATCGGCAAAATTTTCAAAGTTAATTCCGAATTTAAACGATAAAAAGAAATATATCATTCATTACCGAACATTAAAACAAGCAATCAATAACGGCCTAATGGTAATGCAAACACACAGAATTTTAAAATTTAATCAATCCCCGTGGTTAAAGACATATATCGACTTAAATACAGATTTGCGCAATAGGGCAACAACAAAGTTTGGTAAAGACACTTTTAAATTAATCATTAATGCTGTTTTTGGCAAGACCATGGAAAATGTGGAGAATCGTAATGATATAAAACTAGTTACCCGATGGGAAAATGACAGGAGTAAAATTGGGGCACGAGCATTTTTTTCTCGTCCTTATTTTAAAAGTTCAACGGTTTTTAATAAAGAATTCGTTGCCATTCATATGGATCGATTAAAGGTAACTTATAATAAACCAATTTATATCGGATTTTCCATACTGGACATGTCGAAAACAGTAATTTATGATTTTTTCTACTCATTCATTAAAGCAAAATTTGGCAAAAATGCTTCTTTACTGTATACCGACACAGATTCGTTAATATTAAAAGTTTACACCGAAAATTTTTATCGTATAATTGCAGAAAATCCGGATAAATTCGATACATCCAATTATACCGAAGGAAATATTTTTAACATAAAAAAAAGTCAGTCAGTAGTAGGTAGAATGAAGGATGAATTTCCAGGTGATCCAATAATAAGTTTTTATGGTACCGGAGCCAAAGCTTATTACATAAACTCAATCAGTAGCGAAATTAAAAAAGCGAAAGGTATAAAAAACGTGTAATTGAAAAACAGCTTCACCTGGAAGATTATCGGAATATCGTAGAACGTGGTGGTCAGATATTTCGAAAAATGAAAACCTTTCGAAGTTATAAACACGACGTTTATACCGAAATAATTAATAAAGTTGCTTTATCTCACCACGACGATAAACGTTATATTATACCATCAACAACAAAAACTCTACCTTGGGGGCACCCAGACATAAAGTTTTACGAAACAAACCCTGAAGATAACCTAAATATGTTAATACAAGCTATGCAAAGTTTTTTACCCGAAAATATTAGTTATAATTAGAAAAATGTTGGAAAGCCTGTGTTTTAGAAAAATAAAAAAATATTAACTCCAATGTCACGTAGTTTTATTAACCACTATAGTAATAGCAATAGTTGAAATTGTATAACGCAGGATAGTAAAATACATAGATAATTGTTTCAATAATATGTTGTTTTATTTTACAATATAGTAATAAAGTTACAAAAATAAAAATTAATTAATGTCTGGCTTATAAACTTCTCGTAGCATCCATTGTCTTCTCAACATATCAGATCTGCTAATCGGCCCTCGTCGACACATCAGCGTTCCACAGTAATGACACTTAACAATCCTTACTCTCAACAATTCAATGTAACTGTAAGATTGCATGTGGTCAGTCCAAATATATACTTCTCTTTTACAATTATAGCAAACAGCAGAAATTATTATTTGTGCTCCTGAAAAAGTCTCAGCTGGACGACTGTTATCTTGATCTGCGGGCAACATTATAGTTTCTGATAATAGGCATCGAAGGAAAGAGAGTGTCTATAAATATGGGTTGTCTGGGTCATATAACCTTGAGAGCACAAACAATAACAGAAGTAAGGACACACGATTACCTTGAAAATATGTCCTTGAATCGCTGTTTAGCCGTAGAACGCAACCTTGTAAGTTGAATGAACTTGTTTGGCCTCCAAAGCATCAACCGTCAGATAGAGTGGGGGAGTTTATGGTGGGGTGATAAGTATAAATTTGGTTTGCTAGGCAGAGCATTTCATAGTTCGCTAGAACAGTTCGCCAAGTAAATACATTTGTCAGTTTAGTGCAGTGAGTTAGTTAGAAAAATGAATTCCGGTAGTGAGTCATTGTTAAATGCGTTTAACTTGGATGGAAGTATCCAAGCAGAGTTGATGGGGCAGGACGTTATTGACCTGCTGACCCCGGGTGTGTTTGACGAGTGGCACAATGACGACGTGCTAAACACTGCGTTTGTGGAAGAAGAGAATGTGGGTGAAGAGAATGTGGGTGAAAAAAAAGTAGCTTCGGCGGTTGATTACGTCAACAACTGGACGGAGAAGGACGGCGGGCGCATCAATATCATAAGTGATGTGGTGGTAAAGAAGGCGAGGCGGCAACCCACTACGAAGTTGGAAAAGCTGCTGAAATTGCCAAAGACAGCCGGCAGCAATAAAAGTCAATTTTATGCAGCTATGGAGGGTGAACAGAAGAAGAAGAAGAAATTCGTGTTCAAGCGACCAACAGTGCCAGTCCAATACCCCGATTTTTTGGAGACGTCACAACCACCGAAGCCTCTGTCACCGGTCGTCATAATTAATGAAGGCCCAAACTCGACAACGCCCGAGCCGCCGCAGTCCATGCCTCCGATGGTGTTGGTGGCCGACGCTGACGAAAAATCGCCGATCGCGGGTGCACCACTATCACCAACAATAGGACGTGGGAAGTGCCGCAAACCGGTCAAGATGCGATGCAAGCGATCGTACGAGGAATCGCAGCAGTCAACAACAACTGCTGAAGAGCCGGACTGGTTGAACGAGTTTTCGGCGAGCCAAAAGTGCGTCTTCTCCGCGGCGTATAGTGCTAGGGAAAAACTACTACGAGAACTAAAAAAGTGTGATAGTGATGAGGTGGACTTTGAAAGACAAATGAATGAACTGCGGGTGAAAATGGAGGAAAATAAAAGGACAAGAGAGAAGTGCGTTAAAAGACTCGAAGCAATAAATAATTTAACGTATAAGAAGTAGTTTTAGAATTTTATTGTAAATATAGAGTTAAGTTATTTTTGTAATAGTAATGTATATATATATATATATATATATAAGTAAAAGAAAATGTTTTTGTATATATGATAATAAAAAAAAGTTAAATGAAACAATATTTTTTATTTCTAAAATAAGTATACGGAAGTTACACACAAAAATAGTGTAAAAATGCAAAATAGAAAAAACGAATAGACGGAAAATGTAGGGCCGTAACTTTAGGTGTGTAATCGTTAGATGCACACAACTTAAGTATGCGATAAAGTGTTATGTCTGTGAAGAGAGGCTACCCGTTACAATGCCTAAAAACATGCATCTTATTTGTAATAAAATGTGAATTTTACTGCAAGTAAGATAATAGACCAAACTCTCGGCATTTTCGTAGAGAACTTACTAGAAATTTAGCTAGTTCTAACGTATGGTAAGAACGTACATGTCTTTACAGAGTAGCACAATATTTTCCAAAAGAAATTAATTCTTGAGAAATATCATGTTACATGAGATGTGACATGAATCAACTACAAACTACGATCAAATATTTTGTAGTCCTGAAAAGGACTGATTTTGTTGGGGTAGGTCGGGGCGGGCATGGTTCCGGGATCAGTTGGTGGAATCCGCTGGACCATCTTCATCCTGATGGTCCGTGATCCACCAAGTGGATGAATCGGCCGGACCGTCATGATCTTCCGGCGGCGGTGGTGGTACCCAATCGGTACATCTCGTCAGCCGACAACTCTGCATCGTCGTTGGGCAGTTCGACTCCCCAATCGAACTCAGGTTCTTCGAGTGGTCGCAGATCATCCTCGTCCCACTCGATAGCATCCAATATGCCCTGCTCTATGTCGTCAAAGTCATCAAAGACTTGTTCGTCGACTTCGTTCATGTCGACCGTCTCGTCGCTCCAAATCGACGAACCACGACTTAATGGACGTTCAGGATTCATATTTAGATCTGGTAACTATCAGATTTAAAAATGAAGTGATTCTGTGACTCGCTCGCAACCGCTTAAATAGAGATAATCTACCCCCTCCACCACTCCATTCCCACCTTTTCACCTCTAACAAACTAGAGTTTATTATACAAATGCCCTCCATCCAAAAATGATACTGTCGGACTTCACTGTCGAAAACTGCTTTTAGTTCTCAAAAATGGTGTAATTGTGTTCTGGAAATGTGACCGACAAAGAAACTTATACTCGATCCGTCTGGACTTACATAATTTCTATCTAATGTCACAGATGTCGTGACATTAGATAAATACAAGTAAGATCAAAATATCCTGTCATCCTGAAAAGGACGGATTTTGCAAGGAAAATTATACTCGATCCAACTGGACTTATATAATTTTCTATCTAACACCACATATACTATGGCATTAGGTAACTAAAACTACGATGAAATATTCTGTGGCCCTGAGAAGGACCGTTTTTCACGGGATATCTTATTTGTAATCAGGCTCGATTACAAATAAGGCACGCACTATGATGTTGTAGAGTACCAAGAGCTACTCCACAACCTTTGCAGTTCGGTATGTGCGCGCGACTACCGAAATCTTGGGTTACATGACCACTGAAGAATTGGTCACCAGCCGACTTGTTTTCCATGTCGGCATAGCAGCCAATACACCACTCGTCATTACCCACCTTCACCAGGTTTAAGGTCTTGCACACCCGGCGGGATCGGACGGGGAAAACTTTCCTCTGTCTTAGAGCCCAATTATCCAAATTCCTAGGAGTATCATCGCTTAAGTATCCATCATCATCTGATGATGCCATGTTGAGATGAGCGAATGTAATGAAGTAAGCAGTCGAGCCGAGCTGCTTTTAAAGAGCTCAGCTTCCCCCACCACAACCCACCCCCACCCCTACCACCCCCAGTGTAGCATAGCGGATTGATTTAAAGTATTTTTAGCATTTTTAAAATTTGAAAATAATGAAAAATAAAGATTTTTGATTTTTCACCATTTTCATCAATTTTTTAAGGCATTTCCCGACCATCTACGGCAAAAGTGGAAAGCACAAAAGATTTTGATTAATTTGAACTATTTTTTGACATTTTTTAAATTTCGAAAAAATAAGAAATAAAGATTTTCAATTTTTTTAGCATTTTCATAATTTTTTTTAAGGCATTTCCCGACATTTTATGAAAAACTTGAATAAGACTAATACGTTTCTTTTACTGCCCTTAACCCATTTCTGAGGTTATTTCTTAAAAATTCCAAAAAATTAGCGGGGTAATAGCTACTGCGCAGGCTTTGAGACTTAAAAAAAAAAACCTCCAAGTCGTGACGTTCCATAATTATTAGTTAATATTTATTATTATTAATGTCGTTTCCGCATACTCCCGCATCCTTCCGACACCCCCTTATACCTGTTTTTTCACATTGACACCCCTCTATTTTTCGATTCCTTCCCCGTACAAAGATTCTTTCCATTCAGTTCGATTCTTTGCTAAAATTCATTGGACACGTGGTTCGGCGTTTTTTTTTCCTACCGACCGTTACGAAGTTATTCGGCCTCAAAGTTCGAAAATCCTATCTTTTTCAAAACTCTTTTTTGAATTTTCGACTTTTTTCACTTTGAAAAATATTTTCTTGTGTTAAAACCCCCACTCTACTCTTTTTCCTTATAACTTTTTTGTCTACATCTTATGCTTTCCCCCCTTTTTCATGTTTTCCCCAAAAAACATACCTTCACTCTGGGTCTTTTTGAGCCACCTCTTTTTACTTTTTATAACTCGGATCCCTCAGGTCTTATTTAAAAACGATTATGCGACCCGTCTCGCCCCATGCCTTCGTCCTATTCACCTTAACTTCCCTGTACTACCCTTCTGAATTCACTATAAATCTGAAAAATCTCTTTTTCAATTCTTTCCAAATTTAATTTTAAAATGTCGTTTCCTATCACAAAAAGTTTACTCTAAAATATTTTCCTATAACTTTTTTCGATCTGAGCTACACTTCTCCCGTTATTCATGAGCAAACCTGATCAAACCCCATAATTCTTGAAATTTTGATTAGTCTGATCATTTTGATCATAAAAAGTTTTATGTCAAATGTTCTGAAATGTCCTTGAACTATCAAATAATAATAATAATAATATTAATAACAAAATTCTTATTATTTGTATTGGCTAAACAAACCCAAGCAAACCTGAGCAAACCCACAAGTTATGTGCTTGTTGTCATTGCTTTGATCCGAAATAAAAATATTTTTGTTATATAAGGGTTAATGTGGTTGCTTTTTTTGTTACAAATATACAAAAATAAAAATCTTAGTGGGTCGACAAATATCGATTTTTAGTTCCAAAAATATACGTCTCGGAAATAACTAAATGGATACAATTTTTAAGTTAGAAAAATAACAATTTTAACGGATCTTGGACCTTTAACTTAAAATACGTTTTAGACACTTCTAGGTAAATTATCGAAAAGAGTTATGCAAAAATGCCAACGTCTATTTTTAAACGTCCTGAAAATGTCATCCTTGGTCATCTTGGCATTTTTCACCGATTCAGTGTCAAACACAAAGTGACTAAGAATATCTAAACTACGATCAAATCTTTTGTGGCCCTGAAAAGGGCCGTTTTCGCGGTGGGTTGGGTTGGAGAGGGAAACCTAGAGTGGTTGTTCCCCTCTCGCGATCTGAACCGATCGCGGTGCGGCGCGCCGTCTTCGTGCCTCCAGTCGCGTGCTGCGACGGCTCCGACGGCGCTCCGTGAGCTCTTGTAAGAGAGCCTCCCTTTCTTCCGGACCCAGCAGCATCTGGGGTCCTTCCACCACTTCCACCGGCTCTGTTGGAGCCGGCTCCGGTGGTGGCGGCGGTCTTGGAATCGGCTGTACGATCGCCGTTGGCTTATTCGCGTTTTTTAAACGCCAAGCCTCCCAAAACTCACTTATTTTGGACTCCCTTGTCGTCCTTAACATCAGCCTGTCCCACTTCATGGCTGGTTGAGAAATGAAAATTGTGATGGTTGCTCCCGCTTTTAAAAGCATTTAGGATGGTGGGGGGTGAGAGTGGGGGTGAGAGTGGGGCTAAACGGTTCTAACATATCCTTTCAGAGTAACAAAATATTTCCTATAGAATAGATTTCTTGTTCGAAATATTTTGTTACACTGAAAGGATACGTCTGTTTTTGTCATACTTAAGAGCAGGTTTGCCAACGTTCTATGTGAAACGACAAAAATTCTGATGTATCTTTTTGAGCGTATCAACCCAGAGTGAATTTATTTTTTAAAATATGTTTCTTGATAGAAAGTTATGTCACTTTGAATAACTAGAGGCATATGCGTTCTTATCATACATAAAAACTACAAGCTAAATCTTGCAAATGCTCTTTCTCTCGCTATCTATGTATGATTTAAACACATAATGCATCTC
Source organism: Philopedon plagiatum (assembly GCA_963971165.1). Lineage (NCBI taxonomy): Eukaryota > Metazoa > Arthropoda > Insecta > Coleoptera > Curculionidae > Philopedon > Philopedon plagiatum. The sequence goes on along the minus strand of OZ020189.1, from coordinate 53,800,115 downwards.
TCACCCAAAGTAACACAATTTTTCCTTCGAGAAATATCTTCCTTAGGAAACATAGTGTTTAACTACAAACTACGATCAAATATTCTGTAGTCCTGAAAAGGACTGATTTTGTCAGGGGGCAGGCAGGGTTGTTATTTGAGGGTCCTTATTTGTAATAGGAATTTAAGTCCTATTGCAAATAAGGCATGAGTTCCGGTGAGTGACTGTAAACAGTCTCTCCCGACACCGACGACACCTCGAGTAGTTCTGCATACGCTCACATCGTGCCCCCACTGTGAAATGGCACGATATGAATCTAGCACCTATCTGACCCCTAAATCCTGTGTAGCAGTGCATACAATAGATGAGGTGGGGTCCAACTTTTACATAGCAGTGCCAGATGCAATACCTAGGTCTAAACCTACGCGTATTGCGTACACCCCTATGTTGCGCATTATGTGCGATTGCCTGATCGTCATCGCTGGAATAACCATTATCCGAGCTTGATGACATCTTGGCTTCGAGTGAATCTCATTTTCTAAATCACGTCTTATATACATTCTTTCCCCACCCCTCTCCTAAATTTCTCTCTATTCTTCACCTCATAACCTTATTTACCAAAGCCCCACATTTGAAGTATTAAAATAAGCCTCAAATATGTCGTATGTAGTAAAAATAAAACTCAAATGTGTCGTTTATAAGTTTATTTTAAATATGTAAAGTACATAATTTGGAGAATTACACAACTTCAAACTAATGTATTGATTTGTTAGTAACAGAACCATTAAGTATATTGTAGCTAAAAAATGCATCGTGAATAACTAACGCGTACACTTTAATGTCTTTAGGAAATTTACTTTTGCGTGTTTCGAACTCCAATTTCACGTCCACTGTGGACGTCCTAACGGCTTCTGGTTGGTGACTGCAATCGATTACGAATAACGGATTTTGCAGATAGTCGGCAAAACTCATCATAGGATCGCTCAGTTCTCGCTGGTAGTAGCTAGCTTGAAAATTCTCATAATTATAATAGGCTGCGGCATACAGTTTCTTTGAAAAATCTAAATTCCATCTTTCGTAGGGAAATACGGCAGAGTTCAGATAGAGCCTAATATCACTTATATCGGCCGTTGTAAATTGTGTGCTATCTTTTGCTCAGTTGTCGGAAGAGCTAGTTGGTTGAAAACCGATAATCAAATATCTCGGTTTTTCGAGACTCGTGCTAGTTCTTAAGGCCCATACGTCTGACGATGTTTCTCTCAAAGAAGGTAGCTCGTAAAGATCCCATTTACGGTAAGCCATTGGAACGTTTGCGTTACTGCCACCTTTATTCATGCGTGATAATATCTTTAACTTCTGTCGATCGTCTGGAATAATGTGACGAATTTTCCATTAAATTTTTTCAATTGAAATGTCTGCATCTACTTCGCCGATATAGCAATTGTTGAAAGTGCGGGCGATAATTAAAATCAACTCTTGCTTGACGTTAAAAATACCCTTTGAATAATCCTCTGCGAAACCCATGAGATATTTTAGAGGAAGCTTGCCGGAGAACACGTTACTTGTGGAATCTAGTATACCTTGATTTGCTTCGTCTAGACCCCATCCGCATGCCATGAGAGCTCTATTTTGTGCGGCACCCAATGACACCATAGTTTTCATCGTTGTAGTAATTCCGGGTTTCCGAACGACGGCAACTTGCTCCCCTCCCATTTCATAACGACATTCGTCGAATAGAAAGGCGATGGCATTATTTGATAGATAACATTTTTTACTAACATCTTTGGGTTTAAATGTTCCTTCGATGTAAATGTAACTATCCGATATATCCAAAATGATATCTTGAAAGTGTACAGGTATACGAATTTCATCGGAATTGCGGAATGTTGGAGAACCGTAAGGTTTATATGTGTGTTCTTGAAAACTAATAATGGAGTTATCAAAAATGGGTTCGGTAAAAACTTCGATTTTGTCACTGCTAGCGGCCATCATTTTCTAATTTTTCTCACTTTCAAACCGATCGATTGTAGAAATTTGCAATCTTTCGCGGAGAGCTGGCGATTGCTGTGCGGATGTGTTTTCGATCGTCCGTCTGACTTGCGAATGAACCTTGACTGTGTTGTCTGCTTACTTTTATGTCGTTTAACTGAATCTTGAATTGTTGACAGCTTATGCAGTTGACGGTTAAAGCAAAAACCCATTATACGATTTTTTTCAACTCTAGTTTAACTATTATTTTCTCACCTCGAAAATCGATCAAATCACCGCTATCGTCCAAGATGCGTAGAGTAATGTTGTCGATAAACTGACGACCATCCGGCATTATCGGCATATAAATATTATTTTGCGGTTCTTTAGAGATTTTGTAACCGGGTTCGACGTCAATATCAAATTCAAATAACGTATGACTTTCCAAAGAATTCAGGTATGCTCCGGAAATTATATTACAATCCACACGTACGATGCGCACTTTCATTATGTCCACGATGGTACTTGATTCGTGTCTTTGTCCACCTTGCAGCAACACAGAGCCAAATCCGAGCACTTTGCCGATACTGTTGCTACCTCGGAAATCGATGCTATATTTTGACTTTAGCTCACATTTTAACGTATTATTATTGGCTGTTAATGAAAATAAATCGGTACCAATTTCATTGCATGACTCTTTTAAAGCGGTGTACATGGCTTTTGCTATTTCATTAATTTCGTAAGCTCCTGGTGGAATCCTTACATTCGTTGGTATCGCTGTTTTCAAATGGCTGAATGAATTATTGCTTTCGTCGATATTAAAAATCGAATTATATGTGTAAAATCCCAGCAGTGCAACTCCATATTTGCCTGTTGTATTTAACTCGATGGGTGGGTAAAAATCCGCACTTAAGACACTTGAATGTCCTGTTAGAGTGAATGTGTAAGACATGACTGACCACGAAACTATTTGTGTAGCTATTTTATTGCTGTTTGCAACAGTTAAATGGATTTAAACTGAAGCGTTGCTTTATTCCTTTGGGCGTTTTTAAACTGTTTTCTGCCTTTATATTCACATCGTTAATTTTGCAATAACAACAAAATATTTTTTTTGGTATCGGTCCATCGCCCTCATCCGAATCTGAATTATTGCTATTATAATGTTCGAAACAGTATTGATATTTCAATATATCGACGTCACTTTTTAGGTGATTAGGTAACCTATCCCAAACTAGTGCTATTTCATTTGGAGCTAATGCGATCAACACTTCTTTGGGCGTATTTTCTAACTGTTCAGCTGTCATTTTTTGTAATCCTCCGACTTCACGATATGCTTTAAGTGATAGCAACATTTTGGTGTAGTTGTCACGTTCCATTTGGGGTGTCAAAGACATACTTTTTACGATTGTAAAAGAAACTTCAAACACAAATGTCCACACCAGACTGTTCCAAATTCTTGTTGACGGTCGTATGTATAGTAAATTTTCTTCGTCGCTTCGGAACCCATCTGCAGATATCGTACCAATTCCATAGGTGGGGGTAAATCACCGAAACTATCGTAGTATGTTACATCAGAATTGCTTTTTCTATATGCTACCCAATGAGTCCCTACACCCGACATACTATCCAAATTTATAATGGCGGCCTCATAACGTTTGGGACCGCGTAGAGGTAATGAATCTCTCATATATACGCCTCGAAAGTGTGGTATTTTCATTTTTAATGCGTACTTTTCTATATCAATATTGGATAGTGGTCTTTGAGGTAGGGATTCTATTAGTTTTTTGATTTCTTATTGTTGCCGTTGTTTATATATAATCCCAAACCTGTGCGATATGGTTTCAAATATAATCCATTTCCTCTTGAACTTAGATGTAAGCCGGTACCTATTTTCTCTGCAGTCGACTTTTTTACTGCTTTTACGGCACGCACGATGCCTGCTGCACCACCTGCTAATGAACCTAAGGCCGATAGTCCTGCAAATATTGGTATTAACGGTAATATCCCCCCAGTCTTCGGAATTGGAATGATTCTAGGCGTGCGAATTTTTCGTTTGCCACCGGCTATTCTTAGGGATTTACGTGCAGCTACTGCAGCTATTTTCGATGCTTTCATGATATTTTTCTCGATAAGTTTTTTCCCACCAGCTTTTAACAATTCTGATCGAACGGGTCGTCTAATAGATGATCCAAAAGCTACTTTGTGTAGTCGCTTATGTTTACCGACGCCATTACCTTTAGTGTGGCGGCGGCGGCGCTGGAAGCGACGTTTACCTCTAGTGGATGCTTTTCTAGATTTTGATGATGATGATACACCCATACCAAAACGTTGTTTCGCTTTCATAATGTTGGTTACCAACCAAGCTGCAGCTTTTTCACCAGCGCTAGAGTCTTTAGATTTTACTCTTTTCCACGCGCTTTGCTCGAGTTCCTGATCTGCTTGGTGGCGAGCACTTAAATTTTCACTATTACGCAAATAGGCTAAATCGTGTTTTTTGCATGCGACATCCAGAGAATTAATTCCTTGATCTCCTCTTGCCACACGTTTTACTACTTTCGTCCCGGGCCCGCAATACTGATAGCCGGGAATGTGTAACTCGAACGGTAGCCTATTAATTACTGAATTAACAATACCGCTTCCAGTCTTACTTGATAAACGAGACCGTCTACTTCGTCTGACGAGCGACATCTGAATGATAGTTTACGTGAAAGTTCAGTATAAAATATAGATTTTGTTAAGATGCGTATCGTCAATCTTAAACAAAAACTTCCCGTCGATAATCTCGATGTAAAGGTCGGATCTGGACTAGAACAAAAATTATTTAAAAGACATGGTCCTTTGCTACCGTCATCTATTCGTGGATTATTAATAGGACCTTCAAACTGTGGAAAAACAAATGTTATGATTTCGCTGCTTACTCACCCCTCGGGACTGCGTTTCGAAAATGTTTATATCTACTCAAAGTCGCTCTATCAACCAAAATATGAATATTTAAAGAAAATTTTATCACCAATCAAAGGTCTTGGCTACTACGCTTTTAGCGACGCAAATAACATTGTGGAACCGTCGGATGCTAAACCTAATTCAATATTTATTTTTGATGATGTTATGTGTGAGAAACAGGACGTTATAAGATCGTATTTTAGCATGGGACGTCACAAAAATGTGGATGCCTTTTACTTGGCGCAAACGTATTCTCGTGTTCCTAAGCAGCTCGTCCGGGATAATGCCAACTTCATTATTATGTTTAAACAAGATGAGATGAATATGAAACATATATTTTCCGATCACGTTTCACCCGACCTGACGTTTACACAATTTCAAGAGATGTGTGCTAAATGTTGGGATAATAAATATGGTTTTTTAGTTATTGACAAGGATAGTGATGTAAATTCGGGCAGATACCGCAAGGGATTCGATAGTTATATATTCCTATAATAATAACTTGGATAATCATTTCATCGTTGAACGGTGCTTTGAAAGCATCATGAATGAAGAAATCGAATTAAAACGAAAGCTACTGGAAACTACAAATGCGGTTAGAAAAAAATTTAAACAAATTAAAGCAGCTAAAGTGCAGAATGAACATGATTTGGAAAAGTTTTATGAACCAGTTTCTAAACCACTAGAATCTATATCTAAAGCCGTAAAGCAGCAGCAGCAACAGTACGCAACTAAAAAATCAAGTACTACGACTAAACCACAAAGTCGGAGTAGCAGCAGCAGCTCGGTGGGAATGGCGAAAATGTTTGAAGAACATCCAACAGAAGCGGATTTTGAAACATCTACACCGATTTCGCAAAAAACACAAATTCCTACACCAAAACGTGGAAATCGTGAGTCACTGTTCGAAACCCCTTCCCCATCAACGATAACATCATCTTACACATCACCACACACATCCAGTGGTAGCAGTTCAGCCGCAAAAACAATTCAAGATTATTTAAATGGATTAAAATTGGAGCCATCTCATTATGATACCGTGTATGGTGTACGCTTTGGTAAAAAAGAAAATAAATCAACAAAATATATTGGCAACTTGGTGGTTCGTTTTCTAACAAACGGAAAGATGGTGTTATACAAGAACAAAACAAACATTGCTGAATTCGATGGAACGGCTGAGCTTTACGATTTGATTTTTCTAAAAAATCCAGCATGCCTAGATAATGAAGACGAAATTAGTCTAGATGTACTTCGAAAATACCAAACCATTTTGAAATTGACGGATGCGGCCTACGACGGTTATGACAAGAAACGTGGTTTAAGGGAAACCCGATGGAGAAAATATTTACGAATCATAAAACCGCTAATTATGGGAACCAAACTGGGTGGTGGTGGTGTAGGAAGAAAAAAAGGCGACAACAAAATCCAACTACCAGCAAAAAAGCGCCTATCGTCGAAATCATCTCAATATGTTTATTGGAATAAACCTAAGGAGTTAGTGGATAGATTACGATTATTGTGGGGGTCAAAAGTAGCTGGACATACCGGACATGATAATGAGATTATGTCAATTATGGAAGAGCTTCGAGAAGAAGGAATAATATATTAAGTTTTGCACGTAGTTGCCATCCTCAGTGTCTGATAAGACGTGGAACCTTATAATATGGATCCTAGCCGAGAAAAAATTAAAGTCGTAAATGAATTACATAGGACAGCAAGAAAAAATTTTGTTAGAAGACGTACGGTCATAAAAGGATATCGAGATTTGTGGCAAATTGATTTGGCGGAAATGCAGCAATATGCTACTGACAATGATGGTTACCGTTACATTGTTGTATGTATAAATTATTACTCCAAATTCGTGTACACCAAAGCAGTTAAGAATAAGACCGGTGTTGAAGTTACGAATGCCATGAAAAGCATCATTGAAGAAGCATCATATGCACCAAACAATTTACAGAGTGATCAAGGAAAGGAATTTTATAATAGCACCTTTCAAGCACTCATGAAAAAATATAATATAAACCATTATTCCACATATAGCACGAAAAAAGCGGCAATTGTTGAGCGTGTTATAAGAACTTTGAAAAATAAGTTATATAAACAATTCTCGGCTAGAGGTTCATACAGATGATTACAAATATTACCAGCTATAACGAAGACCTATAATAACACTAAACACCGCACCATTGGAATGAAGCCTAACAGTGTAAAAGAGGATACCCCTATTAAAGCATATGACTATTTGAAAATTGTTCCGAAGAAAAAAAAATTCCATTTGGGTGACATTGTTCGCATTAGCAAGTACAAAGGTGTATTTGACAAAGGATATACGCCTTCGTGGTCAACGGAACTGTTTGAAATAGCAAAAGTTAATATTACAAATCCACCTACATACTTGCTGCAATCATTAGAAGGTCAACCTATTAAAGGATGTTTTTACGAAGCAGAACTGCAAAAGACAGCTAGCCCTGGTGTTTATTTAGTTGAGAAAATTCTTAGAAAACGCAAGAAAAATCAAAACGATCAATTGTTTGTAAAATGGTTAGGTTTTCCAAATCAATTTAATTCTTGGATAGACAAATCAGATATTGTATAAATATTATCAAATAGGTTTTACGTTACGTATGTATGCATTATAAATAATAATAATAAACATTGCTTTTCATAATTATGCGTTTTATTGTTAGTTTATTACATGTAACAGTATAATTATGTTTTCAAAAGAACTTCATCTAGGTTGGTTTCCATTTTGGTTTTTTTGGATCCTTTATCTTCGTTGTGGTGTGCCATGCAGCATGTGGGTGAATTTGATGAATTGATATATTTTTTCCTTAAGGTACGTAATTTTGTCCTCATTATCTTCAAACATTTTTTGAAAAACTGGTACTAGCACATTACTAAATATGGTATTTATCTGCGAACCAAGTTGATGAACTTCCATAAGGACATATTCTTTGGTAGCAGCATCATTCTCATTTATCGGTTGGGCAACATTCCTTAATATCTTTCCCTCTATATCAAAATGTCCATCTGAAGTAAGTTTAAATCCGATTCCGGGCAACCCTCGCGATACGTTGTTACAAACAAGAGTTTTCTGTCGACCAAATTTATCAATTGTGTTGTTAACACGACCCATTTTAAAGTAAAACTAATTCACTCTCTTTATGTTCGGCCTATATATAAATAACATAACTAATAAAAATTCATTTTACAATAAACCATGAAGCAAGTAAGATTTGACGAAGAAAGAAATATTATCCACCGTATGTCTGTTTGGTGTTTCGCATATAGACAAGCCCGACAAAGTAATTTTCAGCAACTAATACTTGATAGATATCGTTTTCAAAGGAGAATTGGAAAAATGGATGCAATGCTAGCAAGGTTTTTAGAACGGAACCACAGAAATAATATATATCAAGAGCGATTTGTTAATTTAAATGTATGGTGAATAATAAACATATTTAGTACAAGAAGATTTTTATTATTTCATAAACAAACTAAAAAATATATAAAATTAAATTTATGGGCTATATCCAAATTGTATAAGTTCGCTTCTCCTTAAACATATAGCTCGAAAACCTTGTTCTGCATCATATTCATCTTCATTATCGCCACTTATTTCACGCATATACTCTTCATCAGAAGAGTCGAATGGGGCATCCGGTAGCGACGTTCTACCTGGTGACCACTCTGACGGTAATGACGACGACGATGGCGATGATGAACCATCTCCGTTGACTTCTTCTTCTTCTGTAAAAGAGTTGAAATTTTGCTGTCGCTGCTGCTCTAACAAATCTCCTCCCCCGCTTAAAGTGATTGGGGTTTGAGTGGGTTGGGTGATATGCGATGATGATAATTGTTCTTCTTGCTGTTTTCTGTGCTCATTTTGACACCATTCACAGAAACTCATTTGTCCCACTAGCAATTCCCAATGTTCGCAATTGGCACACATCTGATGACCATTAATGGAAAATGGCGAAACCATTGCAGTTGGACGTTCTTCTTTCGACTGCATTTTAAAAAATATATTGTAGTAAACTCAAGACCAAATAATACAACTGAACTGAATTTTAAAATTTTCGAGAGAAGTTCTTATACCCAAGAGTCGACCTTCACACACCGACATAACCTTGGCATCCCCACCCCTATCTTAACTTCGTTTTAGGTTTGCCTTGGCTTTTTTTTTTTGACCTTCCAAATTGCTAATTCGTTTGTCAAGGCCCCATAGAAAGCTGTGGCTTATATCTCCAAGGCTGGTGATCTTCTCATTAAGTGAATATACCTCCGTATTAATTTTAGATAATATTTGTGTATGAATTTTATGAAGTTCATTCAGGACGTACTCACTGGTTGCCGCATCATGACTTTTTATCGGATTTGCAACATTGGACAAAGATTTGCCTTCAATGTCATATTGTCCATCATGGGTTAGTTTGAAACCAACTCCAAGTGGACCACGTAATAACTGAACTTGTACATTGGTCCCATGACGACCAAATTTATCAATTGTGTTGTTAACACGACCCATTTTGAACTTAAACTGAAGTAATTTTGCAAGTTTACCAATTTATAAGAAATATTAAGACTAGTTAAAGCAAAAATAAAACAATAAATTAGGTACATAATGATTTATTTAACATCGCATATTACATTATACAATGAATAGAAATTTAGAAATTTTCTTCATCTTTTTGAACACACTCATCGCTAACAATAGCACACGCTTCCCCATCATCTTCATCGGTGTTGACTGCTTCACTCCCAAGGCCATCAACAAGGGTGTTATCATTTGTGGGAGCCAAACCATATTTTCTAGCTAATTCATCGGGTAAATAAGGCACTTCGAATAGGTAGCTTCCCAATTCTTCATTTATCATTCCAGCGCAAAATTCGTCCAGATCAATGGTTCCATATAGGTATTTCTCGCACGTATGTGCTCCAGCCGTGAAATTTACAGCGTCTTTCATATACTTCCTATACTGACTTTCACTAAAACCCACATCGGATTTACCATAATTTGCAAAGTGTAGTATTTCTTCAGCCAGCTCTCTTAATTTACATGATAACCAATTAATGTACATATCTCGATTTTCAATGACAGTAGGGCAGTCACACATCTTAAATAGAAAATAATGGACATGTGATTGTGTGTGAGTGTGTGTTTTTCGATATATACTTAACAAGAACTATTTTATTACATTTTAAATCAACATTAAAATAGCCTAATCAACAATATATTACAAACAACCAAAATTTAACAACGCTCTAGTATTACCTCCAGAGAATACATGTGAGCTTTGCCCCAAATAAGTTAAGGTGTACTGATCACCGGAGTTATTCATCATTTCAATAGTATCCTCTGTCAGAATTTCAGCTACGCGTGATGGTAAAAATGTTTCAAATGTTGCTTGACGTGTTGGATCAAACAATGTGACGATAATGGCTTTTCCAAAACGTGAAGTCAAAGAATTAATTTGTTTTATCATATAAATTTTGCCCACCGTTAATGTAGAGAATTTTCTACGTTCCAGAAATTGAATATCTTGGTTTATCATATTATTAATTTCGGCTATGGTCTGCTTTGAAATGCTCATGATTTAAAATACAATAAAAACAATTACTGTCAAGTACCTTGAATAAACACTTGTAGAACACACCACAAACACAATACTTTATATGCCAAAGCAACAGTTAACGCATACGATGTATGAGTGACAATGAAAGCTATTTTCGAAATGAGCCATATTTATTAGGAAGTAATCCAAGGTCAAGTATTTATTTATGGTGGGAGGAATACATCCGACGACCTCGAAAAATACAAAACAAATGTAACCTTGAAATAAGCGTCGTCCACCTGGTCATCACCAAACAAAGAAACATCTGCTCGCGTTCAAGGCCAAGCAAATGTAACCTTGAAATAAGCGTCGTACACCTGGTCATCACCAAACAAAGAAACAGCTGCTCGCATTCATTGAAAATATGCATCGCAAATGTAACCTTGAAATAAGCATCGTACACCTGGTCATCACCAAACAAAGAAACATCTGATCGCGTTCAAGGCCAAGTTCTTGACCTTGACCTTGGAATAACACCTGCGCATATCAAGGCCAAATAACAATAGCACACCTGGGCGTTCAAGGTCGACCCTACTGCGCATGCGGAGACTCGGGGAGCATCAACCTTTACTACTTATGTTTCTTTGCAAAAATACATCCGTAGGGCAGTAATATCGTATTTTTTAAAAGTATATTGTGTTTTTGGCAATTATAAATTATTAATAGGCTCTTGTTGGACCGTTGTAGCTTAATTTATTTATTTTTGGATAGTAAAACTTAGGGATGCTCATCGTAAGACAAACATCGATGTTAGATATCGGCAAATATTACACCGGCACACAAAAAAAAAGTGGTCTGTACATTTGACCAGACCCATCTATCTATATGTATTTTGATGCGCTGAATCCAAATCCGAAGTCCGTTTGGCCGGTACACCCTCAAATTTTGAGTAAATTGCAAAAAACGCTGAAAATGGCTAAAAATTGCGAAAAAGTGCAGTTATGAAAAAGAAGAAAATTTTATTGAACTAGATCAAGTATGTTCTTTATGTATTTTGATGCGCTAAATCCAAATCCGACGTCCGTTTGGCCCGTACACCCTCAAAATTTTGAGTAAATTGCGAAAAAACGCTGAATATGGCTACAAATTGCGAAAAATTGCAGTTATGAAAATGAAGAAAATTTTATTGAACTAGGTCAAGTATGTATGTATGTGAAGTCCGTTTGGTCGGTACACCCTCAAATTTTGAGTAAATTGCAAAAAACGCTGAAAATGGCTAAAAATTGCGAAAAAGTGCAGTTATGAAAAAGAAGAAAATTTTATTGAACTAGATCAAGTATGTTCTTTATATATTTTGATGCGCTAAATCCAAATCCGACGTCCGTTTGGCCCGTACACCCTCAAAATTTTGAGTAAATTGCGAAAAAACGCTGAATATGGCTACAAATTGCGAAAAATTGCAGTTATGAAAATGAAGAAAATTTTATTGAACTAGGTCAAGTATGTATGTATGTGAAGTTCGTTTGGTCCGTACACCCTCAAAATTTTGAGTAAATTGCGAAAAAACCCTGAAAATGGCTAAAACTTGCAGTTATGAAAATGAAGAAAATTTAATTGAACTAGATCAAGTATGTTTCGTATGTATTTTGATGCGCTGAATCCAAATCCGAAGTTCGTGTGGCCCGTACACCCTCAAAATTTTGAGTAAATTGCGAAAAAACGCTGAAAATGGCTAAAAATTGCAGATATGAAAATGAAGAAAATTTTATTGAACAAGATCAAGTATGTTTCGTATGTATTTTGATGCGCTGAATCCAAATTCAGATTTATCATTCATATATTTATCAAAAATCGTATAAAAGCAAAAAATAGTATTGTTCTTACGCACCAATGAGGACTTTTATTACATATGTGGGAGTGATTTCTTGTAACATTATACTCTACAGAAGCTAAGATACCCACTACTGCAGAGCTGCAGTCGCTTGATGACGACGCCTGCGGGCCTGCTTTGTCACCCTGACCAGACGCCGATATTGGGGTTCCGAATCCCTGCATCGTAAACTTATCGCTTGTGTCTGCCATGACGGCATACACGCCGTTAACCCAGGGACTCTGCCAGATGGTTCTGTTGCCCACCGTCACCACGTGGAGGTGCCCTGGTGACAGGAACAAGCAATCAGTCCTCCGAAGTTGAATTGCAAGTTCTAGCTATTTTTCGAAGTTTTTTGCAATGTACTCAAAATTTTGAGGGTATACGGGCCAAACGGACTTCGGATTCAAAATACATACGAAACATACTTGATCTAGTTCAATAAAATTTTCTTCATTTTCATAACTGCAATTTGTAGCAATTTTCAGCGTTTGTTCGCATTTTACTCAAAATTTTGAGGGTGTACGGGCCAAACGAACTTCACATGCATACATACTTGACCTAGTTCAATAAAATTTTCTTCATTTTCATAACTGCAATTTTTCGCAATTTGTAGCCATATTCAGCGTTTTTTCGCAATTTACTCAAAATTTTGAGGGTGTACGGGCCAAACGGACGTCGGATTTGGATTTAGCGCATCAAAATACATAAGGAACATACTTGATCTAGTTCAATAAAATTTTCTTCTTTTTCATAACTGCACTTTTTCGCAATTTTTAGCCATTTTCAGCGTTTTTTGCAATTTACTCAAAATTTGAGGGTGTACGGGCCAAACGGCCTTCGGATTTGGATTCAGCGCATCAAAATACATATAGATAGATGGGTCTGGTCAAAAGTACAGACCACTTTTTTTTTTGTGTGCCGGTGTTATCGATGTCACAAAAGCATCGAAATCAAAACATCGATGTTTATAATTTTTTTTGCGAAAATCGATGTTTTGCTTGGGTTTTATGCTATGAGAAATATTATATTGTTTTTTTAGTTATATTTAGGAAAGAAACAAATATTAAACAACTTCATATATTTCTAAAAAATGTCCGCAGGTTTTGAAATATTCGGGGAAAAATAGAACACATTTTAATTTTAAGCACACTGCGAAAAAAAATCCCTGCAAAGCCGGTAAAGTTCTCTTCTTTTCTTGCTCGTGTATACTCTTGCAGCTATTATTTCGCTTACTAATAGTTGGTGCTAGTAACACTGTTGGGTTTTTGGCATTGTCTAGTCTAGGGTTCCTATCTCCATAGTCAATTTTTTACCGGTATGTATGAACAGAATTTAATTTACGTGTTGGAAAAAAATCAACTTACCAAAAACATCGAAATATCTACCTCGAGCTCAAAACATGAATTTTTTTAAAACATCGCTGTATCGACAACATCGATGTTCGAGGCGCATCCCTAGTACAAATTTAAAACATAATATTGGCCACAAAAATAAAATTTTGGCAAAGTCGCAGGGAACGAGACCTGCGTAATTAGTGCGTATGGTTTGTTTTCGGGTGTTAGGGAAAATTTTACAGTTGTTATTAAAATAAAATGGATTTTTCGGACTTCTTTTGAGGTTACATGGTTCTATTTCGTGAAAAATGCTTATTCGTCGATTTTTGAGACTAAACAAATTTTGTTCAGTGTTCTAAATGAAATGTTAGTGTTATATATATATATCCAAAATATTTTGACCCTTACTAAATTTGAAAAAAAAAAATTACTGAAAAACGCGTTTTTCGTCCGTTTTTAGGACATTAAAAGGGACATGATAGGGCATAATGAACTGACTTATCTGGAAGCGTGCGCAGGTGCAATTACCTTTGACACGTGTAGAGTTTAATACTTCTAGATACAAACTATCGTAGGCTATAAGTCCTAGAACAAATAAAAAACAAGCGAAAACACTGATGCATGGTCTATTATATTTTTTATGTCTACATCCATAATTCTCGTGAAGCTGTTTCAGTATCGTGTAAATAAAAAAAAAATACGTGTCTACCTATAATACATCCAAAGATCCGGCTATGGGATATTTCCTGGCGCTCGCGCTTGTCCGGTCGCTCCGTGATCAGCACGCAGTGGATTAATAAAATTTTAATTTTCGATAATGATTCAATAAGGACTAATTTTTAATGTTTTTTGTATGTCCCTTGTATTTTTCTTGAAGATTTATTTATATTCTTCTTGATGTCGAGTGTTAATGTATTCGATAATACAAATATAGCTGTGTCAATTATGGATGATCGTTAGATTTTGTTTTGTTTATGTCAGCAATACGTGTGATTGCGCGACCTCGCGCAAGGACATTTTTTACGGCTGGCTTGTCCGGCTTGAAATATCATAAGCGTGGACCCGGGCTTATTAATTTTAATATTTAATAATCCCGGGCCCACGCTTATGGTATTTAAAAAATGCCCAAATGCTAGCCTTATTAATCATTGTTTACCTAAACAAAACAAAATATAGCGATCATCCATAATTGACAGCTATATTTGTATTATCGAATACATTAACACTCGAAATCAAGAAGAATATAAATAAATCTTCAAGCAAAATACAAGAAAAATACAGAAAAACATTAAAAATTAGTCGTTATTGAATCATTATCGAGAATTAAAGTCTTTGTCATCCACTGCGTGCTGAGCCCGGAAATCCAATTTGCCATAGCCGTATCTTTGGATATATTATAGATAGATACGTATTATTTTTTAATTTACACTATACTGAAGAAGCTTTACGAGAATTATAGATGTAGACACATAAAAAATATAATAGACACATATATACCATGCGTTAGTATTTTCGCTTGTTTTTTAATTGTTCTAGGACTTATAGCCTACGATAATTTGTATCTAGAAGTATTAAACTGTACTCGTTTCAAAGGTAATTGCGTACGCTTCAAGATAAGTCAGTTCATTATGCCCTACCATGTCCCTTTAAAAAGATATGTCCTAAGAACGTACGAAAAACGCCTGTTTAGTCACTTTTTCAAATTTGGTAAGGGTTTAAATATTTTGGACATACCTATATAACACTAAAATATCATTTCGAGCACCGAACAAAATTTGTTTAGTTCGAAAAAATCGACGAATAACCATTTTCCATGAAATAAAAGCATGTAACTCCAAAAAAATTTCGAAAAATCCATTTTATTTTAATAATCCTCCAACGATTATTTTCATTTTGATACCAAATTACTTGGAGCTCGTCACAGAAACGATATCTGAAGAAAACTCCGAAGTAGTACCAAGGGTGGATTTACGGGAGGGGTAAAGGGGGTACCCCTCCCATGAATTTCAAAATTATAAAAAAATGCTCTCGAAATAAATATTTCAGTTTCTCTTACTGTGTACTTAATGCATTATAATTTATTTTTCAAAATTGTAGAGCTTAGAAATACCTGGATACCTACAAAACAAACAATATAAATAATATACAGGGTGTCAAAAAAGTATATTGCAAATATTTCAAAAACCACTGACAATATATTTTTGAAAATTGGCACGTCTATATAGTTAAAAACGGCACACCTTAGAAGGATAAAACAGTTTCTGTCGCTAGACAGGGTTAGTCCGAGATAATACAATTTTTTTATTATTTTAAATGAAAGGTCCGGTATATTTTTGAAGATTCAAATAGTTCCTTAAAAGACAAATTTCATGATATAGGGTTTAATTGATTTATTTGTCAAAATACTAAAATTTATGTAAAAAATTATATTATTCATTAATTTTGTAAAAAATATAAAGGTGAGAACACACCTTTGGAATCAGCTAGGTATTGTCAGATGACAAACAGAAAGTTATCAAATCTTCATTCGTAAGCGGTCAAAAACTAGAAACTAGGATGGTGGCTTTAACTGAAGAAGAATAAATTGAGATTTTAATGATGGTTAGATATGGTGATGGCAGGAGAATACACCAGGAAGTATGCGAATTATTCATGCAGACCTATCCTAATCAGCTTGCAATAACCCAGTCATGTGTAAGCAAACTGGTGAAGAAATTCAAAAAAACGGGAAGTGTGAAAGACAAACACAGGTCAGGCAGATTAAAAATGGCTACTTGTGGTGATAAGGCTCTGGATATTTTAATTGGCATACAAGATAATCCAAGGCGATCACTTCGATAGTTTGGCTTAGACCACAATGTGTGTCACCAGTCAGATGAAAATTTATTTGAAAAGGAAAAGATTTGCCCTTACAAGATCCACCCATTTTGGTTTAGAAGTGGGCAAGTTTTTACACCAAATGTTTCCAAATCAGTGGATAGGAAGGAGAGGCGAAATTGAGTGGCCTGTCAGATCCGCAGACCTTACCGCTTTGGACTTTTATTTGTGGGATGATTTAAAGAATAAGGTTTGCAAAAATAGGCTGGTAAATATCAAAGATTTAAAGATTCGTATTAGAAATCAAATACATGAAATTCGATGGGATACTTTTCGCAACGTCTTACGGGAATTTAGAGGCCTGGTAGGCACTGTTGCTTAGCTAACAGTAGCAGACATTTTGAACATCTCATAAAGTAGTTTTTGTTAAATTTTTAGGTATTTCGTATTTTCATTGTGTTCTTCTTTATTTATTTAAAATTCGTGTTCATATGTCATTTTGAGAAATAAATCAGCTGAAACCTATATCACTGAATATGTCTTTAAAGGGACTATTTGAATCTTTAAAAATATACAGGACGGTCTATTTAAAATAACAAATTACTGTTCTTTCTGACTAACCCTGTATAGTGACAGAAACGGTTTATTAAGGTGTGTCGTTTCTAACTATATAGACGATAGACGTGCCAATTTTCAAAAATATATATTCAGTAGTTTTTGAAATATTTGCAATATTCCAGATTTTTGTGACGCAGTATATCTCTTACTTCACGATTTAATGAAAATACGCTTGATAAAAAAACAGACGTAGTTACTATAAAACAATAATTATTAACTGCTTCATAATTTTAATACTGCATAGATTCAAAAATCTAATTCATCCTAGAATTTACCCCTCCCACCAGGCGCGGCCCGTGAAATTTTAAAGTTGTATATCTTTGCTGCTACTTATGGAACCCATGCCAATTTCAGATTTCTTAATAGTGAGCCTACTAGGAATGTTTTGGTAAAGAAAAAAGTTATTTTGCAATTTGAGAAAAAAAGTTGAGTCCTAGTAGGCTCACTATTAAAACCCCTGAATTTGGCATGGGTCCCATAAGTAGCAACAAAGATATACATCTTTAAAATTTCACGGGCCGCGCCTGCCTCCCACGATAGAAAGCTAAATCCGCCCTTGAGTAATACCACCTTTGGGTTAAACTTAATCCAAGTTCACCGTGATATATTGTATTGGCGACTCAAATTAAGGAAGCCTTTAACGGGGAAAAAGGGTACACTAGACGGCAAAATTGACAAAGATGCCAAATAACAACGATAATGAAGACAAAGACGAAACAAGAATATTCCCCATTATAGCAGTTAGCAAATCGCCTGAGGAGGTCTCTACATTCTTAATTTGAGTGACCAATAGCCGGCGATTGAATGAATCACCTATACAGGGTGGTCTGTAATGAATGCGCCAAAAAGCAATCCTAGATTAATCTCGTGAAAATAATGATATTGAGCCAAATATGCCTTAATAAAATGTCGCTCATTAATGAGATACAGGGTGTTAAAGTTCAGTTCTCAGAATTGTTATTTCTTTATAGCTCAAGTCGTTTTTGAGATATCGATATGAAAACTGGGAATCGGGGGTTTTCATGGATGGGGAATACGATGGTATTCCATTTATTGACATAAAATGTAGAGGGCGCTATTTACACCTTATACACTCATTATTTCATGCCATAACTTTCTTATTAGTACCGTTCTTTTATTTTTTATTGAAAATTTTGAAAAAATGACGTTTTTTAAGAAAAAAAGATATACTACATTTATTTCGATTAAATAAGCCGTTTTCGAAATATTTGCATTTATTCATTCTATTGCATAGTCAAAAAATATTAAATATTAAAACTGAAATAACAGACTTGACTAACGAATAACGAATTGATCATGAACAAATAACAAAAAATCACTTCAACAAATGCGAAAAATGTCCACCATTCACTTCTATGCATATTCCTAATCCCTTCACCAAATAGCGTCGTAGTTGGAATAAAGTTCCTTGCTTATTCCTGATAACATTGGTGGAACCATGAATTTTTTGCAAAAGTTGCTCACGGGTACGGATTTCTTCTGTGTACACTAAGGATTTGATAAAACCCCAAAGGGAGAAATCCAAAGGATTAAGATCCGGGCCATGCGGCGGCCATGGAATTTCACTGCCACGACCAAACCATCTATGAGGGAGCCATTCATCTAGATAGTTGCGAGCTGCAACTGGTTAATGGTAACCAGTACTTGCAGTCTCTTCAAAATCTTTTGCGGGATCTACTCGATGATATTCCCTTAAATTTACGACAAAACATGTGATTTATGCACGATGGTGCTCCACCACATTATCCAGTTGCAGTCGCGCAATATCTAGATGAATGGCTGCCTCATAGATGGTTTGGTCGTGGCAGTGACATGCGTAGCCCGGATCTTAATCCTTTGGATTTCTTCCTTTGGGGTTTTATCAAATCTTTAGTGTACACAGAAGAAATCCGTACCCGTGAGCAACTTTTGCAAAAAATTCATGGTTCCACCAATGTTATCAGGAATAAGCCAGGAACTCTATTCCAAGTACGACGCTATTTGGTAAAGGGATTAAGAAAATGCATAGAAGTGAATGGTGGACATTTTTCACATTTGTTGAAGTGATTTTTTGTTATTTGTGCATGATCAATTCATTATTCGTTGGTCAAGTCTATTATCTCAGTTTTAATGTTTAATATTTTTTGACTATGCAATAGAACGAATAAATGCAAATATTTCGAAAACGGCTTATTTAATCGAAATAAATGTAGTATAACTTTTTTCTTAAAAAACGCCACTCTTTCAAAATTTTCAATAAAAAATAAAAGAACGGTACTAATAAGAAAGTCATTGCATGAAATAATGAGTGTATAAGGTGTAAATAGCGACCTCTACATATTATGTCAATAAATGGAATACCATCGTATTCCCCATCCCTGAAAACCCCCGATTCCCAGTTTTCATGTCGATATCTCAACAATGATCTGAGCTATAAAGAAATAGCAATTCTGAGAACTGAACTTTAACACCCTGTATCTCATTAATGAGCGACATTTTATTAAGGCATATTTGGCTCAATATCATTATTTTCACGAGATTAATCTAGGATTGCTTTTTGGCGCATTCATTACAGACCACCCTGTATAATAGCAGAGAATTAAATGCACTAGACCTTATGATAACCTGCAAAAAGCGAATAATAAAATACACCTACTACTGTAGAAATAGCTCAGTGATCCATTTAAACAAGCTGAAAACATACGAGTGTTAGAAAATAAATGTAAATGTTAAAAGTAACATTATGTTAATCCGATAACTTAAAGTGTATAGATAGATTAACTGGATTTATATTTGGTTTTTAATTCCGAACATAATATTTATTTAGGTGATTCCTAATTAACCGATGATGTAAAACAAGTCTACAATCTTACAATAATTATAAAGTTATCAGCTATCATTTTTCTTTCAACAGCAATGAAATTTAAACAATACAATAAATCATGCTCGGAAGCCGACATTCATATCTAACGATTCAATTGTTTCGGCAGCTACTGTGATCCCTTTGTTCACAGTGAGTAATGATGGTGGGCCATGGCGACCGGCATTTGTTTATGAAGGTAACTGAACCTACCATTAAGTAAACAGGTAAGTTTGGCAACGGCGCGTCACAAATGCAGGTAGAAAAAAGGAAAGCGTGGCGGCTTCGCGCCATTCCAATTCCAGCAACAGGCTACGTCGTCTTTTTAATTTAAGTTTTTGTGTCGTACTTCTTTATACGTTTGGCATGTTAAAGTTCGGAAAAATATTTAATAATGCGTTGTTTATTGACACGTTTCTTGATACGTGACCCCCGTGATTGAGAGGAAGGTTGATATTTAAAAAAAAGCATGAATTACAACGGAAGCAGCGATTTTGAAATATGTGTCCATTCTCGAATTTTAATGAATGCAAAATTAAACCCCACATAACAATTATTTTTCATCGTGTTTTAGTTGTTTCGTTACTTGCTCATTATTAACTCTCAAACTTCTTATAACTTTCTTACTCTCTAGGTATAGGTATCACCAGTTCTATATTTATTCTAATGAAGAAAGTTCAGTTCGTTTAAATTCAGTATCGCTATATTTATAATAATGAATACTGCTCACCCCTATCATAGCTTTTAAACAGTATAAAGATGTGATTTTTAATACTTACCAAAATTGCCCAAATTCAATAATAACAAAATCCGAAAAAGAAGAAAAGTAATTTAATGTAAAATAATATTATGAACCGAAAGAAGTAATAAAATTGTATATACTGTCCATACGTAGAAGTTACAAACTACTAACAAGGCGTGTAGCCATTGCCATTAACTCCTTTTACTAATAGCGGGTTGCAGAAAGGAAATTTAATCACGAATTAAACTAACAACGTGTTAAATTTAATATGTTGTTAAATTGGATTCTAATGTTAACCGGCCCACTGCGATTTAAATTTGGGCCTGATTCGGATCTAATCGTATCACATCGGAAAAACTGGAAGTGATGAAACGTGAGATTTTAATGTCAACAGAGCGTATTTCTTCTAAATCGAAGTTATGTTGTATGTTAAAATGGGAAAATATAAGTCAATAGGCAAGGCGAATAGAAAAATTACACAAACACAGAAGACAATAAACTTCCAAACATACATGTCTTAAGATACAAGTAGTATGAAACCCTTGAACCAGAAAATAGTGCATAGCTGGCGAAAATTTTTTTATTAATTTTTCTATTAATTTTTAAAATCTGGGTTAAAAATGCTTTGCTGCTTTTCAGCTTCCTTAACCACTATCTTCTTGTAATCATTATCCATTTATGTAAATCTTGATTTAGTTACATTGAAATATGATTGTATTATTTCTAAAGAATATGAATTCCTAACACTAAAGATCAGACTTTTGTTGAAAGATAATAAGTTATTTGAGAGATTATCCTAGCCACACTATTCAGTAAAATACCTTACTGCCAGGGGAAAAATTTGGAAACGAAACCTGTGTTGGTATTTTCTTGATTAGCTAAAATATTGTCATCAGTATTCAATCATTACTTATGTTACAAAATTCTTGAGTACAATTTTGTTTCTTATTTTTACCTCAAGTTCTATGTTTATACCCGTAATAGCTAATATGCATACATAACAAAACATTCTTGTCTGGGTAAGTATCGTGGTCAATTCATAAACCTAACTGCTGGTAGTACAGAATCACAAATATTAAGTATAATTTTTGTAAGCATGTGTTGTGCTCAAACAGTAGGGTGTTCATTTAATCCACCACAAATTCGTTCAAAACTAAGTTAGAAGTAAAATACTGCTGTTTCTCATTTAATAAACTTTTTGCTCAGGTTGGGTGGGTGATTCAGATTCAGAGATTGGAACTTTTTGTGACACATTTACTTAACTACCATTTTAACCATACTTATAAGAATCACACTGTCACCGTTAAGAATAAAATATCTATGAACAAGTTATTTACCTGGGTTGTAGAGCATAATGCCTTTATTAAGATTAATATGTAATCATATAGTTTTACATATTATTATCTGTTCCATTTTCTTTTGTTACAGGTTGTAGATAAGTCACAGAAAATATATTATCATAGATCAGCTTTGCCCGATTTTACTTTTCTTCTCTGTTTTTGAAGATACAGGGTGATTTCTAATTTGTCGTCAATATTTTGAATATGTGAGTGTCAATTAACATCTGATGGCTAATTTACAAGTTTTTTTGATACTAAACGACTTAGCTTAGATCAAAAAACATAGGACGTTACGCACTTGATATTTAAGATATACAGGGTGTCTTCAATCGACCATTTAGATTTAAATTTCCAAAGGTAATGTTAATTTTTTATTTTCTGCTTTCGAACAGGCTGTATTGGATGATAAAACATCTATCCGTGATTTATGTGTACTAGTACAATCATTATCATTATATACTGAAGGGGTTCTTTTAATTTTCTGATTCCTGAAAGTTTGTAGACGCTACAGGGTGATACATATGTTAGGATTGTTTATGAGTTCTAATGACCAATAATAAGTGATGTATTCTTTTACTTTTTGGATTTGTATAATTTATTTAGGAAAATTCAGGTTCGTACTACATTTTGTACAGGGTAATTCAAATTTGGTGGTCTTGCATTCACTAAAATGAAGTCAGGCCCACAATTTTCGGAAAACAACAAATTTAAATTATTTAGATGTTCAAGTAACAAGCGAGGGCATTTAGCTCTACGTCTTCCTCTAAAAGAAGGGTTGTGTTAAAATAAGTTGAATAAATTAAATTCGTCACAAATTTATCATAGGTTGTACAGTCCTGTACAATGTGAGTCGTCATTACACGCGTAACTTAATTATTACATTGTTTTACCTAAACCTGTCAGTTACTATGGTAATTCAACAAAGGTTTCCAATATTGTCATAAGAGATAAAACGTTTGGCAAGTATTAGATTTATTGAAGAGAATGTGGCTCCGTAGGAACCATGTTGGGGTGGAGGTATAACAGCATGGGCGGGAGTGATTTTTAATGGAAGATCTGAACTGTTTTTTCTAATCGAACAGTCAACGCAACCGTTTATAGGGACGACATTTTAAATAACATTGTTTTGCCGTTTGCAGAGAATTTTGGGCCTGACTTCATTTTAGTGGACGATAATGCAAAACCACACAGAGTCCGTATTGTCCTGGATTTTTGGAGGCAAACAATGTTAACCAGTTAAAATTGCCTCCAAAATCCCCTGACTTGAATATTATTGAGCATGTGTGGTCTGCATTAAAGTTACAAGTGTGCTCAAGAATAAACGCTCCTGAGACATTAGAGGAACTCGCTGTAGTAATACAGGATGAGTGGGAAAATATCCCCCAGGATTTAATTCAGAGATTAGTGAGAAGTATGCCACGGTGATGTCAGGCCGTTATCAACGCACGGGGAGGTCCCACTAGATATTAGGCTGAAATTTGAATTACCCTGTACAAAATGTAGTACAAATTTTAATTTTCCTAAATAAATTATACACATCCAAAAAGTAAAAGAATATATCACTTATTATTGGTCATTAAAACCCATAAACAATACTAAAATATGTATCACCCTGTAGCGTCTACAACCTTTCAGGAATCAGAAAATTAAAAAAAAAATCTTTCAGTATGTAATCCTAATGATTGTACCAGTAGGTATACATAAATCACGGATAGATGTTTTATCATCCAATACAGTCAGTTCGAAAGCGGAAAATAAAAATTTAACATTACCTTTGGAAATTTAAATCTAAATGGCCGATGGAAGACACCCTGTATATCTTAAATATCAAGTGCGCAACGTCCTATGTTTTTTGATCTAAACTAAGTCGTTTAGTATCAAAAAACTTGTAAATTAATCATCAGATGTTAATTGACACTCACATATTCAAAATATTGACGACAAATTAGAAATCACCCTGTATCTTCAAAAACAGAGAAGAAAAGTAAAATCGGGCAAAGCTGTTTTTGACGTTTAAAATAAGGATTCGTATGGTCAGTAAATTTGAGAAAAATATCAGCTGAATAAAATTCGCGCTAAGAATGAAAATAAGCAAAATTTTGAATCTGTTATTATCCACCCTGTATAAGTTGTTTATGAAGTGTCAAAATTTCCCGTGACTTCGACAGAATCACTAAGGGATAAGACTACAAAGTACTGAAAACCGCATTTCAAAATATTGTGGAGTTTTTGCGAAATCTTCTATCAAAAAATGCAAGAAAAATCGATCGGTGCGTTTCGAGTGTCCAGCAGTTTATTTCAATGTCATGTTGACAAGTACTTTTCAACATGTGTATTGTAAAGTACTTTTCAACACGCGTGTGATATAAGGCACTTTCTCGCCAAGTTAACCGTGCTTTTTTTCTCACTTTCATAGGTGGTCGTAGGAAAAAAACTTAACGCTCTGTTAAGCTGGCAATCTTTTGTTTTTACCAATAAATAAGGATTAAACGCTTGATTAAAAGTTTTCTGGAACCGGCTGTAAGAGTTAGAATTGTCATCAAAAACGTGGTTTTGAGGATGAGGACTGCGTCTACAGAAAATAAAATAAATTATGGTGGAGATGGTAACGTGTATCTCCCAATAAATTTTAAAAAAAGGGAAGACTAAGTAAGACACCGAAATTTTAATTTTCGCGCAATAGAGCGATTCACATTTGCCAACAACAGAATTTAATATTGGGTCAAGGTTTTTAAGGAAACCTGTAGGTACATTAGTCGCGATTTTGATAATCCTATAGTGCGCTCTATGGGACATACTCGTGACAGTTTTTTATCTAAAATTAAACAAATGTATTCCCTTATAAATGAATAAATTCAGTGGGCAAAAACTTTTCTTTTTACTCCCTTTAGGGGCAGGGCGAGATGTGCTTGTTCACACTCTCCGATTGGTAGACTGCCCTGTAAAGGTTAATAGCCCTTGAGGAGTACAAACCAGAAGAAAGAGATAATGAAATCAATAAATAACGATCCACCAATTTTTTGCATAGATAAACTAGAATTATTTAAAAGTACAAATGACTAATGTCTACCAAAAAAGATTTTCTTTATTCCCTATGCGGTCTGAAATATATTTACTTAAAAGTAAATTTCAAAAGTAATTTGTTAAGGCGTGGACGTCTGTAAAACGTTTATGATCCGTGTCGCAGTGAGCAAACTGAGAGAGCAAGAGGTCAAGCAATTTATTCGGAAACTAGTTTTAAACTTTGGGCAACTCAAACAGGTAAACTGGACACAATAAATTTAAACTTCTCCATCCGCGAATAATAAAATATTTAACCACAAAGCATAACCCTTACGACGATGCGGCGGTATGCAATAAAGATCTTAAATTGTATGGGAAAATCATAAGGCTTGTGTTAAGAATGGGGATAAATAAAATGATCACCAAAATAGGTATTTGTCACCAAATGAAATCCTCTAAATAACTAACTAAATACAAGAAATTATTCTTTATCTCACGTTTACTAAACCGCATCCAAACATAATATATCTCCAAATTTCAAACAATCTTTATCCAAATTACATAACTGAGCGCCTTCTTTCGTACTTAAAATCAATTATGTGCAACACCTAATTAGAACCTGGTCAAACCCAAAAAAGGCGAACTAGTTTATAGGCTTGCTCAGGATTTTTTTTTCTGTCTTTAATTGACATTTTTTAAACTACTATAACGGCCAGATTCACTATCGCCAGATCGGTCTTTCAAAATCAAAAGCTTTAAACTAACAAATATAAGAATGAAACTGAGTTCTGTACTATGAATTTACTTCTGAGTCTCTGCACAATTTATAGAGAACAGGGCATTTTAAATATGCATTTTCCACAGTAATAGGACTAAATTCATGTTCATCAGCAACACATTCTAGGTTAAAAATCATTTAAAAACCAAGCAAATTACTGAAATACTAGAATAACTAAGTTTTGATGTTATTAACAGTGACAAGACAAAAACTAACTAGAAGATCTTAATTTAAGTCAGTGATAAATCTTAAACCTTTTTTAATAAATCCCAGTGCAAGAGTTTTAAATTGAAATGGTGGTAACGTTTACCTTTGGTGGTCGGACTATTCTCCGCTCCTGACCACTGAGGCCTCCCATTGGTCACCCAAATATATATATATATATATATATATATATATATATATATATATATATATATATATATATATATATATATATATATATATATATATATATATATATATGTATATAGCGAATAATTACACTAGAATTCAAAAAGGACGTCCAGACATGCAACAGAATATCGTAACGTAACTGTGTCATGCACAGTATGGAGGGCTCACTGCAACACCGTAACATCGCAACACCACAACAGTTATCGCTTAAAAATGGAGTGGACGCAGGGAATTACTCTCGCTCTCATTAAGTGTTATAAAAAAAACAAATTATCTCTTTGTATATAATCGTGTTTGCCACGCTTTGCATCGCTTTATTCTTTTCTTTCTTAGTAAATCATCGATCACTATGTACGTTGTTACCAGCGACGTCCATCTCGACTGTTTCAACAAAAATCTGAACGGCAAAATGTTCGCGGCATTGTTGTACTATTCTTCATATTACAGCATCGTCGCGTAACAACAATTTGTTACGTGGCGATGTTGTCTCACGATGTTCTATTGCATGTCTGGATGCACTTAAGTTAATAAAAATATTTTTTGTGTAATACACTAAATACTATAAGCTGTTACGCTACGTATTAATTACTAATCGCCTTTATTAGCAACAATGGCCTGGCTTGGAACGTTGTCCACTAGATTCTTAGCATACTGCCTTGATAAGCTGCGCCATATTTGTATTATTTTTTGAGCCTGACAGTTAGGGAATGTATTTTCAGGTAACTTGCTCTTCATGAGTGCCCAAACATCTTCAAATGGATGTGCATCCGGTAATTGTGACGGCCACTTCATTACTAAAATGTCAGTTTCTTTTTCTCAAACAGAACAGATCCGTGTTCAGTGTTTGGAATCAATAACTTCGTGCTGCGTCCATTCTCTGTTATTCTGCCCAAACCACTTGCTAGCAGAAGGTAGCAGCCCAGTAGCATGCAGCTGTTTTATTTTTACTGCATGAAACTTTTTTGTAAAAAGGTATCGTTCAGAAACCCTGTCTACAGAAGCACCCCACGATATATATATATATATATATATATATATATATATATATATATATATATATATATATATATATATATATATATATATATATATCTATATATATATATATATATATATATATATATATATATATATATATATATATATATATATAAAATAAGGGATATGTAATAATTGGAAAATAAATGTCTTTGAAAGTATTCTCCGCTCGATTACCGAGGTTAAACGACACCCGGCATGGTTGGTACATGGTTGGGTGACCGCTTGGGAACGCCGCGTGTCGCCGGTCTAAACATGGAAGGTGGTAGAGGAATTCTTCCTCCGTGGCATCACCCCACACATCCACTTAAAAGGGCTGGTGAAACCCTATGGATGTTTGCAGCTCTAAGATGTGTGAGTCGGACTTCCCCAGTACACCCACGGTACATGGTACGTTGTCTGCGGCCTTCGTGGGTTGTCAGAAGATAAAAAAATACTTGTTGATAAAATAAAATTTTGTAATGATTAAAGTGCACAAACAAGATACTCGTATTAAAATAGTTTGGCATTTGGTAACACATCTGTTATTCTAGAAACAAATTTGCTTATTTAGTAATAATTATATGTCTTGGTGACTACCTACACATAAATAAACAGATCAGATAATTTTGTATTGAGATAGCTTGGCGATCACTGATCAGTGATCACAATTTGGTAACACATCTGTTATTCCTGAAACAAATTTGATTATTTAGTAACTAAAAATGGACTAAGGTGATTAATTTATATTTCTTTAGAACTAGGTCGAAAAGTTTCTACGGAGACACTCGGCATACGCGGCGTAATCGATGCTAGAACAAGCCTCAGCAGATAGTGAGGGATAAGACAATCTTTTTAGTAAATTTTGGAACGAATGTTGTTTATGAAATGTCTTCTCGACACATATTGCAGAAAAACTTGTTTGGCGCTAACGAAACACCTTCTAATAATTGAAAGTTTTGGCTTACAGAGCTCTTGTTGGTAGTCCAGAAATTAGTAAAAACTAACTCTTTATTTATTGTGGATAGTTGTACAGTATTTCAACGAAACGGGCACCATTGATTATACCCTTTTATTGTAGGTAGATTACCCGAAACGGCGTAATCAATAAACAACATTCCATTTTCTATTGCGCCAGGTACATTACCTTTCAGTTACTGTCTGGTAGTACAAGAAAAGGCTTGTCGTTAGTCACGAGTAGTAAGTATTTGAAACGATTTGGGGACAGTGTTTCTCTGTGACCATCCAAGATGGCCCCAAATCACTGCTGCAAACAGGTTCTTTGTCATAAAAGGGTAAAAAATATTATGAGACTAGACACGTCTATGACCTTCCAGAGAGAGGAGAACAGAGAAAGACATTGAAACGAGTGAACAAGACTTTTAATATTAGTCTCTTTGAAGCTGCCCTGCTAAATATAAGCACACCGAATGCTACATAAAAAGCACATAGACGCCAGCATTGAGACCACTCGACAACGTTTAATTTGAGGCCGGCGTGCAGACGCGGTCAACAAACCCAAAAACTGTGTTGACAAATCAACATCGTGGGGTGCTTCTGTAGACAGGGTTTCTGAACGATACCTTTTTACAAAAAAGTTTCATGCAGTAAAAATAAAACAGCTGCATGCTACTGGTCTGTTACCTTCTGCTAGCAAGTGGTTTGGGCAGAATAACAGAGAATGGACGCAGCACGAAGTTATTGATTCCAAACACTGAACACGGATCTGTTCTGTTTGAGAAAAAGAAACTGACATTTTAGTAATGAAGTGGCCGTCACAATTACCGGATTCACATCCATTTGAAGATGTTTGGGCACTCATGAAGAGCAAGTTACCTGAAAATACATTCCCTAACTGTGAGGCTCAAAAAATAATACAAATATGGCGCAGCTTATCAAGGCAGTATGCTAAGAATCTAGTGGACAACGTTCCAAGCCAGGCCATTGTTGCTAATAAAGGCGATTAGTAATTAATACGTAGCGTAACAGCTTATAGTATTTAGTGTATTACACAAAAAATATTTTTATTAACTTAAGTGCATCCAGACATGCAATAGAACATCGTGAGACAACATCGCCACGTAACAAATTGTTGTTACGCGACGATGCTGTAATATGAAGAATAGTACAACAATGCCCCGAACATTTTGCCGTTCAGATTTTTGTTCAAACAGTCGAGATGGACGTCGCTGGTAACAACGTACATAGTGATCGATGATTTACTAAGAAAGAAAAGAATAAAGCGATGCAAAGCGTGGCAAACACGATTATATACAAAGAGATAATTTGTTTTTTTTATAACACTTAATGAGAGCGAGAGTAATTCCCTGCGTCCACTCCATTTTTACGCGATAACTGTTGTGGTGTTGCGATGTTACGGTGTTGCAGTGAGCCCTCCATACTGTGCATGACACAGTTACGTTACGATATTCTGTTGCATGTCTGGACGTCCTTTTTGAATTCTAGTGTACTTATTCGCTGATAAGCTCTTTCTTAAAATATTGTAAATTCATCAAAAATTTTCACATCACATATATTGCTTAATTTTTTAAACTTAAGTTTAATCAAAGAAGTTATGGCATGTGCTATCAGGAAATTGAAGACTAGTTTTAAGTACAGTATAAGTAGATATCTAAGGATCAATTGTGTTTAAATCATAGGTGTCGTGTCCAGGCGTACACTAATAAGAACATTTCCTTTTTAATTTGTCAGAAAACTCTCAGACCAAAGATGATTTCATGCTCCGCCATAGGCTGCTACGCTATATCCTACAACATTATTTTCTGTTACGTATTGCATTCATGTAACGTGATTGTAAAAAAGCGCTTAGTCTACACGACTACACACGGAGCAGCTGTTTTTAATTCTGAAAATTCTGCATTGCTTGATTTGCATACGAATTAAGAAATTGCAAACTCTTCTTGTGGTTGATACTGATAAATTTCCAGAACTTGGCAACATTGATTACCTTTGACACGTACGTATTAATTGAGCTGTACTATTTCAATATATCCATATAAATAGAAGCAATTCAGGCACACAATGTGACTAAATTGAATATTACATAATGTAAACGAAAACTGAATAATAAAATAGGGAGCGGAGTGGGGGTCAGGTGGCAAATCTAACCCCCTAATTTCATTTGAGGGACGGGGCCATTGTAAAGAACCCTAATTTATACATTTAATATATTTGGCATTTAAAACCAATTACGTTGTATATTTTAGACTATTGAGAATAGAAATGTATGAAGAGAAATTCTCGTCTAGACTATATTAATTTCGAAAAGTAATTTTCAGTTTAGTACTTTACTGCATTGCATATGTATACTTTAAAATATAAATTTGTAATTTAAAGTTAAAGGAGACTTCTAATAGAGACATTTATCAATTACAACACAATATTTTTCACTTCACCATCAATTTTATACAAGGTTTTTCAAAAGAATGGAGCATTGCTAATGTCTCCTCAATAACTAAATTTTCGAAGAAACGCTCGAACACGGTAATTTAAGTTTTTTAGCATGTTTTGACAGTGTGCTATGACTTGATAAATCCGCTTTTTGAGAGGCAGCGCCATCTGGATATGGTTTTTAAATAGTATTCAAACGGACAAGAAAACCTTTATTCGATGGACGTGTTACAAATGATATGTAACATTATACCAGGAGTAATAAAACTAATGAATTTATTTTCAATGACATTGCCATTTCCCCCATCAATAATAAAAATATTAGATTAAACTATATGTCACCTCATCTAATTTCTCCACTCTAATGCGTTCCTTCAAAACAGTAATACTTTTTGGTCGATTTCGATGAATCTATTCCTTTGATTAGTTCCATAAAGAAGTCTAATGGGGTCAGATCCGGGGGCCCAGCAGGCCACTCTATTAGGTCCACCTAGCTGAGAAAATAATATTCAAAAACCAGAAGCACAAACATCAACAAATGTGCATTGTCATGAAAACCATAATTCACAACGCATCCGGTAGTGGTAAATTTTAAACATTCGTAATAGTAGTTTTTTTTCAGATATTTTTAAACTGAGTGTGATATTTTTTACGAATTAGGAAACATCGTAAGTAAGCATGTATGTAAGTATATATGTAAGTATGTATATATTGCAGATCTAGTCCACTAAGCTGACTTTAAAAGCATTGGAAAATAGTCGTAAATATGTCAAAAAATATTTCGTCGTTCTAGGATAGAATGTTAGAAAATATAGTTAGATTATGAGAATCGAGAGTATTTTTCGAGAGATCGGAAGTTCTAATTCGAGAAACGACTTTCCCATCCCTTTTAAATTGGATACACGCAGTTTAATAACAATGCTCTTTGAAAATATGGCTGTAGTAATATATCAAAGAAAAAGATTTCCGATTAAGAGTTTTGAATGTCTGATGATTAAAGTTTCTTTGGCCAATATTGGACTGGCGGCTTATTTATGGAAGCTAATAATGCAGAAAATTTAATTGGATTTCAGATTTTCGCATTAGGGTTTTTAATTGAACTGCTTAATAAAAAACTTATTGGGCTTCGGAAATAAATATTTCCAATCATTTTCTCGTTGCTGTTTAATTTTCTTTAGAAAAAGATTACTATAAATAATGATTTATAAAAGTAACCTTGGTTGTGATTGTAAACGTGGCCGCTTGAAGAAGGTATTTACGAGTACTATATACTGTAGTCTAGCACGTCACTTTTGTTGGGACAAAAAAAAATTGTGGGGAGGCTTTCCCAAGCTCTCTATAATAATTATCTATTACCCATTCTTGACGTTTAAAACTTTGTTGCCACGATTTTCTAATTTGTTCGTTTACGTCTAACGATATAAACAACAATAATCAATACAAAAAAATGTAGTTATTTACGTAAATCGTTCAAAGTGTCCTCCTTTCACCGCCAAGCAGTACCTTAAACAATCATAAAAATGTCTTAACCGGCGTACTGTGATGCTGCGCGATACCTCGATATTACATTTTTCAGTTCTTCATTAATATGCCTCTTTCTAATATTATCCAAACGTTTTGATGACAGATATCCCCAATAAAAGTAATCTAGATACCTGGAGCGCGGGCCATTTAAAAGGGCGATAACGTGTAATTCAGCTTTTCTTAAAAATTCGACCACAACTGCTGCCCTGTAACCTAGAGTTCCATCCTGTTCTCCCTTTACTGCTAAGTTTGTCATCGCAAAAAATATTTCCATTTACAAAAATTCAAAATATCTCTTTACTGTTAGTGTATCTCTATGAAATAATTCTATTCCCCAGAATTCCCGTCAAACACTTTTTCACGCATCTAGGCATGTGTTTGGTGACGTAGTAGGGATTGTCCCTAACCCATATGCTTGTATTTTGTTTATTAACTATACCTTGTACTTCGTACTGTCATCGATAAATGAAATACGATTTATAATATGGGATCATTATTAATTCTATTCATCCATTATCCACGAAATTTCATCCTTTAGAAATAATAATAATACTACTACTACTACTACTAATAATAATAATAATAATAATAATAATAATAATAATAATAATAATTATAATAATAATAATAATAATAATAATAATAATAATAATAATAATAATAATAATAATACTAATAATCTTTATTTCAAAGTTACAAAGTTTTACATATACGTAAAGTGAATAAGTCAAAAGAAATCTGTAAGAAAAGGTATAGTCAATTAGCAATTTACTATTTTTCTAAAGAATTCGTCAAGACAATACAGTTCAATATCTACCAACATTCTAAAAAGAAAAAGTACTTTTTTATGTTTTTTTGACACTATTTAATTGTTTCATGTTAATAGGCAAAGTACTGCAGAATCGAATAATAAGCTCCACCCTCATACACTGTTAACCTATGCTTCGGATAAGCATAATTTAATGTCCTTGTAGGGTATGCAGCTTGAGACGCACTACCACTAAATAGTTCCCTATTTTTACAGAAAAAAAATATACATTCCTGTACGTAGACAGCGGCTACCGTCTATTTGCCCTAAATTTACCTGTGCAGGTTTCTATTAAATTAAGACCTAGCAGAGTTCTCAGAGCTCTTTTTTCACACACAAGGACATTACCACTGGCTTCATACATAATAATACCATATCTTACGACATGTGATTCAAAATTTGCGTGGTAAATATTTTTCGTCTCAATATCAATATATTTGGATAATACTCGAATAATATAACTTTTCCAGTTAACTTCTAGACAACATATTCAATATGTTTTTTCCAACTCAAATTGCAATCCAATACCATTCCCAGAAACCTAACAGATTGTTCTACTTTTATGTCCACATCGTTAATTTTTATAAAAACAGGATCTTGTGATGTTCGTCTTGAATAATATTACACTTGTTTTAGTACTGTTTAAAATCAGTTAATTTTTTGTAAAACACTTTGATGCTTCCATCATTAGCAACTGAGATTTATCAATAAGGATAGGTAAATTTGGAGCTATTACCAGAAGGAAAGTGTCATCTACATAGTTTATGATTATATAGTTTGAATTAGAAGAAATAATTCTGTTATATTTATTAATATATATGTATGATAAACAAGAGAGGCCCTAAGGTACCTCTTTGTGGTATGCCCAATTTTATTTCTGACACGTTTGATGCAACTCTCGGAATCTTTGCCTATAACTACTTTCTGGTATCGACCAGAAAGATATGAAGCGATCCATCTTAGAGCTATCTTCCTTATTCCTATAATTCTAATTTTTGAAGCAAGATATTATAATTTAAAGTAGGTATCATGTCATATGCCTTCGGTAGATCAAGGAACAGGCCCAGATGGATCACTCCACGCTCAAGGGCTCTTAGTATTTTTTCGGTAAATTGAAATGATGCTGTTTGTGTCAACCGACCCCTTACATAAGCATGCTGAAATCCATTAAGGATACTGTGCGATAGCAAAAATTGAGTTAAATGATCACATATTACCCTTTCGAGGATCTTTGAAAAAGATGGCAGAGGCTAATTGGTCGGTAGTTTTTAAGTTTTGATTCGTCGCTTTTTTAAAAAACTGTACAGTTAAAGCCATCTTGATCTTACCAGAAAATATACCAAGATG
This sequence comes from Philopedon plagiatum, assembly GCA_963971165.1. NCBI lineage: Eukaryota > Metazoa > Arthropoda > Insecta > Coleoptera > Curculionidae > Philopedon > Philopedon plagiatum. The sequence goes on along the minus strand of OZ020189.1, from coordinate 53,765,799 downwards.
GGAACAATTGGCTGAGCAATCACAGTTATGACTTGCTTGATGATAAAGGTTGAAATCTCATCACTACCGCTACTTAATCTTTGATATCTGATGATCTAAGACGGTTAACAAAATTACTTTTTTTCTTATTTATAAGGAGGTTATCATATACCTTCTTTTTTTCACTATACATTTCCTTGTATCTAGTGTCTACATTTTTTATGACGTTTATGACATACCTAACTGTCTTTTGCACTCACACTTTGGAAAATAGCCATGCGGTAAGAACTCTTGAGCGTTCAGACTGTATGAAATTTGTAGTTTTCTTGCTTGGGTTTGCTTTAACAGCTGCTTAGAGATCCTGTGGAATTTTCAGTAAGCGACTAAGACTAACACATAGACTCTCCCCAACTGTTAAGCATAGGTTCATTTTAAAATCTTCGGTCATTACAGTGAAATTTCTTCTTCGACATGTCAACTGACGACACAACCCGTACCCGTAGTCGTAAATTTTTGTGCGATTCGTAGCAGTAGTCGTCTTGCTGCGTACTGGACAATCTGCAGCCGAACTCTATAACAAAAAAAGCGACGATGATCGCTTTCCACCAAAGAAAATAAAACGGTATGAGAAAAGACGGAACAGTGTATTTCCGTTGCAACACTGTTTATTGACAAAACAGCTAACCTCTTTACCGACTGAGAAGACTTGGCGCGGGAAACCCATTCATAAATTTTTAAAAATTTCTGAATGCGTCCATGCGTCCCGCGCCAAGTTTTCTCAATCGGTAAAGAGGTTAGCTGTTTTGTCAATAAACAGTGTTGCAACGGAAATACACTGTTCCGTCTTTTCTCATATCGTTTTATTGTCTTTGGTGGAAAGCGATCATCGTCGCTTTTTTTGGTATAGAGTTCGGCTGCTCGATAAGCTGCTGAAACCATTTCAGTTCGTTCATTAATAGTGTAAATGGATATTTTTGAAAATAAAATTGTGACAATAAAGTATTAAGCGTCAGGAAATAATTACGATAATTACACGAGGGGTTTGACAAAGTAATGTTTAAAAAAACTGAATTTTAAAGGTATTTTTTGAAGGTTTTTTGGGATATTGGTCAAATAATCATAAACTTAAGGGTATTTGATTCGTCTTCATTCGATAATATTTGTTTCCGCACGAAACCCCTAACGAAGCCGATCTTTCTATTCTCTCTCCCCCATTTATACTCGTTAGTGAAAATAAGATGTTTGAAACAAAGACTTTGGGATAACTTTGTAACAGGTGAAGATAATTTTTTTTATTTCTTCCATTCGTTTTATAACACAGAGTCGAATGGCGCTAACTTGTTAAAAATAGCATAGTAAGAACAAATTCTTAAAAAATTGCAAAAATCAAATATAAACTGAAAAAATACCAAATACTATTTAAATTGTTATTTAAATTTTCATTAAGCGCCGTTCATATTTGTATTACCAACACAATAGCGAAAACCAAAATAAATATTTTTTAGTTTTTTTTATAGGAATTTAACTAGTATTTTGTGTCATCTTTGTATAAACTCTCTGTTATACATCAGACAGAAAACCTTATAGCTCTTTCTCCCTTCCTAATGCGATAAATTTTGCATCGACGACTCCCCGCTAAAAGCCGCCCGATAGATTCATTTTAAAACTATGTATTTCTTAATAATATTTACAACACCACACTTATTACTAATCTTAACTAATATACACATAAATACATACATATATATTACAACGGCACGCGTTACGACCCCTAGTCGAGGAAGTCCAACGTGGCAACGCCGCCGGAGTGCGGCCGGGACTGGTGGAAACCCTAGGTAATCCAGTGGCGCGGCGAGGCGGGCGACTCTTCCCGATAGGCTTACAGATTCAGGGGGGGGGGGGTAATTTACACGGGGTTTGAAGAAGTTTAAATATATACAAAATTACTAATAACAAAAGTGAATTTAAAATCGCTGGAAAACTCCACAGAAAAAACCAGCTTCAGGCCCGATAGATTATGTGGCAGTTAATGTATATAACTCTATACCTAGACATATTCAGGCCAAGTCAATATATACATTTAAAAGAATATATAACAAGTTCCTTTTCCTTCAACAATGTAGTTAGCTACATGTATTTATCAAGAACATGTGTCTATATTGATATCACTGTTGTGTCTTTGGTGAATTCAAGTTATTGTTTTTGTACGGCTATTATGAATTGTTCTTAATTTTAATTATGAAATGTTTTTTTGCTATATGTATTTCTATGTAAATTTCTTCGTTAACAATTTTTTTTTGTATACTCGGTTGAGTGGAGCAGTATAATTCTGGACTTCGCCGAGTATAAAATAAAGACATTATTTATTTATTTATTTTATTTATTATTTCCAATCTTTATTAGAATTAACGAGTTGGCTAGTTTTATAACTTGGAGAATAGATCGGACCAGTTATTTACTGTGCGTGGCTGCGCGATGCCATAGTAAATACTATAGCTTGACTACTGTACGAATAGATTCACTCTTTCTTGACTGTAAATCTTTCACGTGCAGTAAAATATTTTTTAAATAGCGCATCCAATCCCCTTAAAACTAAAATATTCATATCTATGCCAAACTTTATCTCTATACTTTTAACGGACAGCCAATTGGGCTATAGGGGGGGGGGGGGGGGGCAACACGACACTGGGTATATTGGATCTCATATCACGGGTCCAGGAGGCCTTGGAGGAGCGCTGTTACTTGTCGAGTACATTTTGTGACCTGAGCAAGGCCTTCGATTGTGTCTCACACGAGCTACTTCTTAAAAAGTTTGAAAAATATAACTTTAGCAATGACAGCAAAATGATTTCTAGTTACCTTTCCAACAGGACTCAGAGTGGTGTATGGGGTAGAGTCCGCAGAGAGAGTAGTGAGAGTGGGAATACCACAGAGCTCGATACTTTGGCCCTCTTTTGTTTATAATCTATATTAACGATCTACCACAAATTGATCCAACTAGCTCCTACACCATCTTTGCGGACGATACCATGATCGCTTGCGCAGACCGAGATCCAACAGAAGCCATGACAGGCATCAAGGAACGCACAAGAGAGAGCAGGAAACTAGTTCACAGCCAATAGGTTTTTTTTGCATCACATTGAGAAGACTCAAAACATGGTATTCTCGACAAGGCAGTTTCCTCCTGGGAGGGAGAATAGTAGTGTGAGGTGCCTGGGGGATCATCTGGATGCCGGGCTGCAGTGGGGCCCCCATACAAGCTTGTTAATGGGTAAGTTGGGGTCCTCTACCTTTCTTCTGCGAAGGCTCTCTGAATGTGTCTCTCAGTCCACCTTAAGGCAGGCATACTTTGCACCCTGTCAATCCCACATCAGCTATGCAGTTGTGATCTGGGGCCATAGTGCTGGTGCTAGGGGGTCTTTCGAGTCCAGAGGAGGATGGTGAGGGTAGTTGCTGGCTTGTCCTATCGGGCGGACTGTCGGCATGCCTTTGTATCCCTCGGTATATAGACTTTGCCTTCCCTGTTCGTCTTGGAGAGCCTTCTTTTTGTTAAACGGCATCTCAACCCAACCCAACCCAACCTGAACACCGAAGACGTGAAGAAGTTCCCCATCATGACACCCGCAACAAGCAAGGGCTTGTGCCTGTATTTAGAGATCCAGAAATGTCGAGATGGCCCTAAGTCTCTGGGAGTAACTTTTTTTAATAGCTACCTGTCATGATACGCGACCTGCCCTTATTCACATTTAAAAGGAAGGTCAAGGATATTCTCATCCGTCTGGCATTCTATAGTATTGACGAGTACTTGAATTTTAGGGACTTTGAATTGTGGCCTTGACTCTGTTTGTAATAAATGTATGTTTGACTATGTTATGTTGCCGGCCAAATGTCATTCTAATTGGTCCTTATTGTTACTTAAGTGTGTTAACTATCTAGTGTTTGTATCTTATAGATAGAGAAAGGAGTGTAATGTTAAATTTTATTTTATTTTATGACTTGTGTATATGACCAATTTATTATTATTATTATTTTTATTATCATTATTATAATAGAACACGGCCTAACATGGGGCTTTTTATCATGTAAATCATTGCGCACCGCTTAAAAAAAATCACTGGGTACTATTTGCTTATTTCTCGAATATAATAATATGTATGTGGGTTCTCGACAGAAGAAAAGGCTACGATCAGTATCAGCAAGAGAAATGTTTTTATTTATATTCAGTTGAGAACACTGACAGAATGTCAGTGTTGTCAAGTTGTGCTACAAGTATAAATTGAATCAGAACAAAAGCACAAAAGAGAAAAACAGGTTCATTTCCTTTTAGTAGTTAGAACAGTCAACTGCACTAGAATCTAACATTATGCTTACACTGGAAAAAAGATTTACTGAAATTACAGTAAAAATCATTGGTTATGGACTGTCAGAACAATTTGGCAATTAAATATTGTGTGTCAATTTCATTGTTATTCAAGAAAATAACGCCAACTTTCACCTTCATTCTGTAAATTCATGTTGGTAAAATATGCTTCATTTATAATATTTATATAACTAAATAGTTTTAGGTTAACCGAGTAAAATATTCTTCTCAGTACAATGATTTTTATAATTTCATTAAACTGTGAAATTTCGTTTCGATACCAGACTTGTATAATGTGTGCTTAAGCAGTTTTTAAAATGCTTTATAAGTAGTTTGCAAAATTTACATTTGATTTTGGTACTTCAATATTACTAAATTTTACAAGCATGCGCAGTCATTGATAAGTCAAACTTTCAGATATGCATTGTCTGCTTTGAATTTTCATTTAGACCTGAAAGTTTTAATTGTCCATGGTTGTACAGGGTGTCCAATTTTCGACACTTTTGCAGGATACCTCGGTTATTTTTAAAGATAGAGAGCTGCGGTTTTCGTAATACTATGCTACTCTTTCGTGAAACGTATGATACTATAAACTATATACTATAAATTTTCATAGCCCCCTTCGTTTCGGAAATAGAGGGCGATTTTGAAAATGTGTTATTCTCAAGCACCCCTCGTATCTTCTTGGTGCCTTTCAACTTATCAGTAAGGAACGTGCAGTAAGGTAAAAACTGAATATTATAAAGATTTTACGTAGAATCCAGTGGCGTAGTCAATTTCTTTCTAGAAGGAACGAATTTGAAGATAAGAACCAAAGTTGCATTTTTTCAAATGGGATACACTATATATTTTAAAAATATGAATGAAGTCTACTTGTCAGGAGTACATCTAAATACGCAAAAATTGAGAATCAATTCTCTAACCACCTGAAAATTCCTTATACAATAAGGAGTTCAACAAATAATGGCAAAACAGCTATTCTCCGGGCTATATGCCCCTCCGAGCGCTGAATTACATACCACAATTTGCCGTATTTTCTTCTAACACAGTTAGATAAGAAAATACTAATGTTTCGAATGCAAGAAACTACCAGGAAGAAGGAAGCATTTTCTTTAGTTAGAATGTCGTCACCTGCAGACCGGTTTCGAACTCGTTGGTTCTCATCAGTACAGGATAGACGAACAAACCAACCTTCCGAAAAAGTAATTCCTTAAAGCTGCAATGTCGTACTGCATAAGCAGTCAGACACAGGCAGCGCCATCCCTTAGCAGATTCAAGCAGTCGGAGTAGAGTTTACCGTAAGGTAAAACTTTTAAAAATATGAATGAAGTCTACTTGTCAGGGGTACATATAAATACGCAAAAATTGAGAATCAATTCTCTAACCACCTGAGAGGCATAAGTATAGCCCGGAGAATAGCTGTTTTACCATTGTTGAACTCCTTATTGTATAAGGAATTTTCAGGTGGTTAGAGAATTGATTCTCAATTTTTGCATAACTATATACATATTTTGTTTTCATTCGATTGCTTTTTTCATAAGCTTTTTAAAAATATGTAATTGTCGGTATATATCTTTTGGAATAACTTCCAAATTTTACAATTAAAAAAAGTGGTATAATATTTCATAGCAGGTCGTGATATAATGATTTGAAACAAATACATAGAGACATTTAACTAGCATTGAGGTTTATTTTTAAAATTTTAAATCCCAATAACATAACTGAATCAAACTTAAATAAAAAATTCACTGTTCCAAACAATTTAGATAAAACAGGAAACAGATCTTTTTTAGTAAATTTACAATGTAAATGTAAAAAACATTTCTTTATATTTTGTCAATCACAAAAGTTGCTCAAAATTGTTACCGTTTTCTTTAACACAAAACTCGCACATTTTACATATTCATCGTATAACATTTAAAAGTATCATCGATCGTCCCTAGAAATTTTGAAATTCGAGTGTAGTGGCTTCACGCAGTTCTTCTATAGTGCGATGCCGAGACTTGTAAACTTTATTTTGTAAGTAACTCCACAAAAACGTCAAGGACGGAAAAATCGAGTGATCGTAGTGGCTACTTTACACTACTTTCAAAGACATTCATTTATTTGTTACTAATATGTTTACAATTCATCAGGCTACAATAGCTTATAAGTACATAATACTTTAATCTATTTATATATAACATATATATATATATATATATATATATATATATATATATATATATATATATATATATATATATATATATATATATATATATATATATATATTTATATATATATATATATATATATATATATATATATATATATATATATATATATATATATATATTTATATATATATATATATATATATATATATATATATATATATATAGGGTGTTACGAAATTTACTGCATGTATTGAAACCGGTAAATCCTGGAATGAATTCAGATTGAATAAAAATATTCACAAATGGCGCTTCACGATAAAAAAAAAGGTCGTTATCGTCGCTCAAATTAAAATAGTGAGCTTGGATAGTTCATTATCATTCTACACAAAATATATCTGGCTTAAAGACGGGAATTCTTAAAAGACAAAAATCTTAACACTGGCCGTGAAAACGAAATTTTTGAGTTTTTAAAATTCTCGCTAATGGTTAGCAATACTCTTTATTTTATTCGCTAAAGCGTGCAAATGAAAACATGTATTAAAATTTGCAAGAAGTTTAAATATAGACAAAAACTGGGCAGAGTAAAAATAAATTGTAATAAAATAACACTTTAAAAAAATGTAACGTAATGAGTAATACGCAGTTATCAAAATTGCTTTTTATCACAAATAGCACCACCATACTGCATACATTTGAGAAGCCAGCCGCCAAAGGTAGAGTTATCATCAGTTTCATCAGAAACCTTAGGTGTTCTTTTTATGTTTACCTAGATAAATCGATGTTTAACATATGAGTGATATTTGCTTGCTTTTTAATATTTTAGAAAGGTTATACTTTAATTATATTCTTTTTATTTCACCTGCATGTTTAATTTCATCTAAAAACCGACAAGCAGCATAGTGCACAAGAACACAACCGCAATAAACCAAATTTAGCAAGAACGTAAATTAACAATTTTAAAACAATTACTCTATAAATCATTTATCTCGTATTATTATTAAAACTGCAGGGGCTCCCGGCTGATCGCGATTCTGGACGTAGCGCCGACGTCACTATCTATGTAAGTATAGCTGAATTTAAATTAACCGAACATATCGCAGAAACTGAAGCACGTCCACACAGCTGGCCTAGACGGAATCACAGCATTTTCTGCCCTTTGCAAGCATAAAGGAAATTTCAGTATAAGTATAACTATTTACTAGATGATAGATATAAATCGAACAGATTGATGTTTTTCGTACCACGGAACTTCACGAAAGAAATTAAGTACTGATACTGAAAGTTAATATAGAGGAAACAATATAAAGCAACATAATCTCATAAAACGTAAGTAATTGGTACTAAATTCATTAACAGGAGATCTAAGTTTTACCTACCATATTATACAGACTTTTAAACCAAAGGATCATATTAAAAAATGTTATTTTATTTATTAACCAAAAACAAACCTGATCTTGACTCAGTTTTACGTAATTTTTTCAGGAAGTTCTGAAAACGATGACCACGTCTCTATAAGTATGAAAAACCCCAGCCTTAACATAATTTACAGAATCAAGGAAAGAACGTTTCCTCTATACACTGGAAAAATAAATGGAATTAAACTTGACGTGAGGTGCCTTTTCTATCAATTTTATCAGTAAATCTATCACAAGACCTCAATTCAGAAACAATCAAACATAAATAAAAAGCTAATAATTGGCATTCTGGAAAAGAAAATCTCGAGTAATCACCGATTGGCTCGTCTCATCAATACTCGATAAGAACTGCTACACTGATTGTGCTGAATTTGAAACAAGCTATAAGAAATATCCGTGGAGGGCTGATGATGGCTATACAAATAAAAATAAACGGGCCAGTGAATTTATTAAAAATCAATTTTATGAATTGATTAACTTGTTAAAGATGAATATCAAATTCAAACGCCAGAGGTAGGGTCTTTCCCTGATTTCAGTTCCTGGTGTAAAAAATCTGTGGTCAAGCGAAATAAAAATAAAAGTAAATACAACAGTGAAAAATCACATAATTTGAATGTACAAGCATTTACTTTTACTTTTTCTTGCCAAATCTTGTGAAACCGCTTTATTTTCCTCAAGTGTTCTACTTTATTATTTCTAAATGATTAAGAATTTTATCGTTGCCTCAAAACAAACAGTTGCCGAGAAGCTACAAAAAGCTTGTATCTAGGGGGTAGCGTCCCACCTGTTAGAGAAAATTGCCCTCCCCAGAAAGCTTAGCTGGTTTAGCTCTTTAAATAACCATACCATTGGTGACAAAAGTAAAATTAAATAATTAAACGCAATTATCCGACTCCATTTAAATTTTATTTGCCCCTCTAAAATTCTAATCTGTTATATAGGCCTGGGCTGGAGAGGAACCTAATATAATAAAGATATATTGTCATATTTTTCGTATTTTTTCCAAATCCCCATACATCATATTATTTATTTTATATTTCGGAAACCACTCTACGTGCTAAAATTGCATATCGTTGGCCTCGCAATTGTTTTATGAACCCTGAACAGTTTATGCTGTTTGAATAAACTGTTCTTGAGAGATTTATATACAGGGTGTTATGAAATTTACTGCATACATTGAAATTGGTAAATTCTGATTTGAATTAAGATTGAGGAAAAATAGTCATAAATGGGGCTTCGCGATAATAAGCTCGGTATCGCCCCTCAAAAAAAAATTAATCACTGCACACTACTGAAAATAAAACACATGGCCATATAAAGAACAAAAGAACAGTGAGCTAGGTTGTTGTGTTGCCAGGTATCTTAATAATATTTCTATGTAACAGGTTTGAAGAAATAATATTTTTAATACATTATCTTTAAAGAAAAAAATCCTACCAACTCTTCCAAAATTATCAATTTCAAAATGTTAAGATACTGCCTATAACACAAATTTAATAAAACTCTCTAGAGAAAAGCTGTTATAATGAAAATAAATACCTCAACTTCAACTAAACACCCAGAACTAATTTAAAATGTACATCATTAAGCGACGATACGATATGTTGATATTATTAAACGGCTTTAACTTTTGTTAATATTTAACGGCTTTATCTTTTTCTTTCACAAATTAAGAAATAAATATCAAAAATAATGTAAACGGTATTATTAAACTGGTCAATATGGATGCATACACGCACTAATTGGGCCAATCGGAATCACTCTAGCGGACTAAATTAGGATAGCAGAATGAGGTCAACAGCCCTTTAGATTCGCTTCGGCTACATCAAGATTTAGCACCTACTTTACTTCTTAGGCAACTATACAAACACGCGTGCATATTATCAATATTTTTTCCTAAAGCAGTCCCTACACGATCATTATTACTGTCAGTATTTCACACAACAGTAATAGTACGGTTAGTGTAGGGTAAACCAGGGATAGATGACGATAAAAATTTTAAATGCCTATAAATGTTTAACCTGAATTTATTTAACTTTGTAAAAAAACACATATATTTGTGTAAACATAAACGAGTTGTGGCTAGGTGGTCAAAGCGACAAATTTTTTAAATATAATAAAGAAAATTCTACTAAAAAAATTGTGTCATCACCATTTCACCCTACTAGATATGGGTGAGATGGTGATAGGAGTAGGGGTCAGTTGGTGATACAGAGTTACGAGGTAAATCCATTTTTTCTTATCAGTGAAACGGCCACAGTGCTGGCAAATATTTAAGAAGTTGGAGCAGTCCTTATGTAACCAATACAATGGCATAATACATTGTATCCAGTCCACAGATTTATGGGTTAATAGGTAAGGCTCCTCACAACCAACACAAACTTCGTAATCTTCGTCGCTGACCTAAAAATATTCTTGGAAATTATGCATTTTCTGATAATTTATAAACAGCTTTATAAAATTACCTCTTCTTCATCTTCCCAGTGCATGAAGTCTTCATTATCTTCTTCTGAACTATCAGATATTTTCCTTTTGCGTTTTAGGTTTCTGCGAGCCTGCTACTTTTTCAATTCTTTGGAACTCCCCTTTATTTTCTTGTTGTGTCCATTTTTTTTTTAAATTTTAAGGCCTGGATAGTAAATTGGTGTTTAAGATTGTTGCTAGGTTTCTTTATATTTTTGTTATTTTTTTAAAATTTTGTAATGTCTGGAATGGGAAAGATTTGGACAAGAAGTTTTCCTGTAGTTATTTTCGGATTGCTTTCCTCGTCAATTTTCTGGCAAAACTGATGGCGGTTGGTTGTTGAGGAAGAACTTCACTTTTCGAGGAAATTTTATGAAAATCCCATTTTGAAGACCCTGGCATCGGACACTCGCTTTGTGGAGGTATCGAACTAGGTAATTGCTGTGGATCAGCTTTAAGCTTAGCATCATCTCGTTGTGGAGTTACTAAAACAATATTTTCGATGTATTTTCCCCCCGCTTTTCGATGATGAAATTTGTTTTTCAAAATTCCTGTCTGGAAAATAGCTTTTGCGACGTAAAAAATCCTGATCTTTCGATCTAGCGTAGTAAAAAAAGATAAAAATGGCGTTTTTCGAGATGCAGCACGTTTGGTGTTTTTTTGAGGTTAAGGAAGCGGACATTTGAAAAACAAATTACCTACACCATCGAAAAGTTGAGGAAAACATATCTACATCGAAAACTGTTTCAATTATTTTTTTAGTGGCGTTTTCATTGCAAAATCATGAGTTTAAAATGACATGTATTCAGGTTCCTTGGTCATCTGAGACGAGTCACCCCATATATGCTATAATTCGTATAACTACGCAATTTCTGCGTTCTGTCGGCAACAGTCGAAGAGTTAATCGTATGATCCGATGACTATCGATAATTCACATAATTCGCGAGTAAAAGTTGAATTTAGCGCACCCGTATCAAAATTATTATTTTTAGATTTTATTTTCCAAATTTTCCCAAATGGGGGGGGGGGGCTTGGGGCGCCGCAGAGCAATGGGCGGGGGAGGGGGGCGTCGCCCCCCTGGCCCCCTATACGACACACCACTGTAACCTTCATATACCCTCATCTACTCCCTCACCCCTCGTGCAGTCTCTTTTCAATACGTTAGCTAAATGCTTCTACTTTTAAAATGACGTATCTCATAATAAAAAAAATTGTTTTGTTTTTAACAGGTTCCTTTATTTTATGATACTATGTTGTTTCAAAAATAATAAACTAAACAGGCTCCAAAATTACTATTAAAACCAAATATAATATAAGGTTTCTTGTTATTGAAGTTTTTAGTTTCATTATTTTAAAAGTTGATAAGTGAGAGCCTGTAAAGCGAGTAAAGAGTTTTCATTATAGGGTTACAATTTTCTCTAAAACATAGAATAACCTGCGTGATGAGTAAACCTTTTATGATAATCTTTCTGAACAACACATAGGTTTCCTGAGTTACCGAATAAGTATAAATTATAAAATATAAGTGACTGCTGGGAGCTATAAAATTTACTACATTGTTTAGATGCATAAATGTTAAATGCTGGTATTAAGAGCTACGCCTCTGCCGCAGCATCCAACAGAATGGCAGTTTATCCTGGCAGAAGCGACCGCTAACAACTCGCTAAATAACGAATAAACCAAAACAAAAGGAGCAATCAGACCATATTTTAAAATTTAAATATCTCAATTAAAGCAACACATTACGTATTTCCATGTTGATTACGGACTCCACCTGCCTCGTGTTCACGTAATCTTAATAGCAATCGATGAAATATTATTATTTCTCGCGGGGGCAATGAATAAACATTTTATATTTGCATTCGCTTGCGATGGTATTTTTAGGGTTTGTTTTAACAGTGATTTTAAGTTATCGCCTGGCTAGGAAGAAATTTTATACTTATTTAAATGGGGCATATATTACAAATTTATTGCTCACGCATGAATTTCATCTTAGATTTACCGTGTAGTTACCGTTTCCTACTAGCCTAATATACCATTATCAGTTAATCAATATTTAGCTTATAATGGGTTTGCTTGTTACGATGATGTGTAGCGGAGTGTAATATTAGTGTAAAGAAGTGTAGAAGTATGTAGTTAAGAGCAGTAGTCAGGACTCTTTACTACTATGTTTCCATTGTAACGATATATAATTCGTTCAAGAAATTAAAACCTTATTTTGTACTTTTTTTACAACTGCTTGCCGCAAAAATTCGACAGATGTATGGAATTTTTGTCGGGCCGCTGTTAAAGGAAAAATATTTAAAATGGTAAACATGTATTTAATATATTATGTGCAGGCCTGGAGATTTTTGCGTTTTCAAAATCACGCTAATCGTTAGCAAAAGAAGGATAACATGCTAACCATAGAAGTAGGTTCATCGTCGATAAATTCTGAACCACACAATCTTTAATCTAGGCAACACACACTTCTTGATCAGAGTCGGATTAGCAGCCAAATTTAGTTCCAGGTCTACTTCGTACGGGTGGCGTCGTTCGTGAAAAAGTGTGATTTGACCAGTTTCCACGTTACGTTACCAATTTCCACGTTACGTAAAAGTAACCTTGGGTAACTAATATTTTATTAAAATTAAACGGAGTTTTTAGTTCATTTTACAGTTTGTTCATAAAACTATAAACAATAGGCTAATCAAAAATATTATTTTCCCCTAAAAATATCCATATTTCTTATAAAACTACTTACTGCATCATTTTTGTTAACATATTTTATTACTTATTTCTTTTATGAATCCAAGCTAAATTATATGTTCTGTTCTTATATACCTGTGGTCACTATTTGGTGAATGTGGTGGTCACTAATTAGCTTAAAGGTATTTTTTACTGGTCAGCAATTGATACAACACTGCTTTCCTCACGCTAATAATTTTTATTAAATTTAAACATAGTTTCTAGTTCATTTCAATGATTATTTATAAAATTATAAACAATTAGTTATTCAAAAATATCTTTTGTTCAAATAACAAGTGTTGGCAGGAAGCATGAGGAGCTTTTCTCCGTATGCTCTTACCCGGTCACTTATAGGGCAATTTACCTTATGTGATTTATTTTTCTCTAGTTGAATATGTGCCTAAGTACAATAATAAAAAAAACGAAATACTTCGAATTTTCTCCATTTTTTTCAAATAAGAGGCTGAACATAACTTTTAATTTCAAACAAATTTTCTTTATACCATGCCATACTCTTATTTTTGGGTATAAGGATACTTTACTTTACTTTTGGCCTACCCTGTATATTGTTTGAGTTTAAGCGACTCCAAGTGCAGCTAATATGTTTTTTAGTCATGCACCAACTCTCGGTGGTATTTATATTTAGGTAATGTCACTAATAAAAACATAGCCATCTGTTGTACACTTAGTGGACCACACTGTATATGGGAGGAACATATTGCGTTGTTGCCGATTTTTACAGAGTTTAATTTTACGTCATTAAATTTACTTTACTTTCAATTATTAATAAAAGTAATTTAAATAAAGTAATTTTTTTTAACATAAATATTATTTTATCATTACATATTTAAGTAGGTAAGTATGTTATAAAATCCATAAAATTGAAAAAATTCGCCTTTCAGACAATCGAGCAGGTAAAGTGGCAACAACCCGAATGTTCGATTAATACACAAATTTTATTTATTCAGTAAAGCTAACCTTGTTTAATACCTTGTTAACTATCCTAGTTAAATTTTTTCTTTCTCTTTTTAAATTACTCGGAATCGATGTTTTCAGTTATAATCTGAATTTCGATTGTCGGGATCGGATGATACTAATTATATAAAAAATCGAATTATGGATTATTCTTTATTCAAATTATCCCATCGTTAATTACAAGTAAAATAAAAAAAATCTTTTGCAGAGCATATCATTTCGTTTATAGAGATAAATGATTTTTTAATCTCCCCATAGAATATAAATTAGTATTACTAAAACACATTTTCCAATGATTATCTAAGATTATAATTTATTCTCCTTATTTTAATGAGCATTCTATCACGCACAGCTTTGATATAATGACCATTAAATTGCTTCAGTATTAATATCATTTAGCTACAGGGCTAATTTTAAATTTTATTTAGGCCATACCAACGTTTAGAAAAACCGAAAATATAAAGATGTTTCTTTCCAGATCTGACCTTTTGTCACCCTCGGAATCATTTATCTACCGCACAGAGGAATTTGGGGTCTCGCTATCTTAAATACAAAAAGTACCCATAATTTATTGTTAGAGGGGCATAATAACGCTTTAACATCGCGATTTAGCCGGAACTTTAAACCGTTTATGTTGAATAATTAATTATATACGAGCATGAGTTTGACGTTTAATTTATTAGCGCTATAAATTAATAATTTACCAGCATTAAAGTTCTATGTTCCTTTTTTCGTTTCGTGTGCCTGTTATAAAAGAGTGTAACATGCATTCCAGAAATGTTTTTAGTCTGGTCACGTCTCTCCATCATATAGTTATAATAATGATACCTTTCCCATGGCATGTTGTTCTTTAAATCAAAATAATACGTATATATTTATTTGGCTTTTGTTTTTGATGAATGGATTTTAGTATTTACATCTTGAGCACGTACTACTGATGTGGGAAAACAATAAGATATTTTGTGTTTATGTAATTGGCAAGAAATTGGGTTGGAGTTGAAGCAGGCCGCGTACACATATCAATTTCTTGATTTCTTAAATCATAACAACGGGACGCAGTGGGGTTTGAGCTCCAGGGAGCTTTTCAAATAACGGCGTACGACCATAGACAAAAAAGTCGACAATTTAGTTCGGGGAGAATTTGCAAAAAAAAGGTCGACAGCAGGCTTATTTCCGGGAAGCGGAAAGAATAATTATGTTAAGTAAGAAAGAAGAGCATTCATACAGAAATAAACTACATTCCCACTCCCACTTATACCTATTTGTAGGTACGTCTTCAAAAAGTAAACATTCGTCTTGCATTTCGCTGTCGGTTTACCATTTTGCCCTTAATTCATGACCATAGACTGACTTAGATTTGGAGTGATTCTTTCCCAACACATTTTTTCCTTTACTCCACTTTCCCCTAAACATAGTGCTCTCCCTGTACCTACTAGCGGTTGGGGTCGCTTCTCATTTTTGAGCCCCCCGCGTTGGGAAACCTTCATACGCCATTCATCATATGATTTTATATTATTTGTTGTCAGGTATGACCAATAAAACCCAATACTTTTAAAATACAAATATATTCAAAGATTATATATGTTACATAAAAGAGCTTTCATACAGAACTAAACTTCAATTCCACTTGAACCTATAGGTCCCCAAAAGTAAACATTCGTCTCGCACTTGGCTGACAGGTCACCACTATGCCGTCAACTTATGACCATAAGCATCTGATGTAGAGCTGGAGCAATTATTTCCTAACATTCGGCCATCCTGCCATTGTTTCGCGCTCGAAACACCATGCTTTTGTCTTCGGCACAGGCCAAGTGTTTTACCTGTGAAAAACAACAATGTAAGAAATTTGAAGGGTTCCTAAATGCCCCCTGACCGCCAAGTTCCCAAACGTTTAAAACACGCTATATCCCTTTCTTCAGGTTTTGTACAAACCATTAGATTAGTTTGATCACTTCCGACAGTGCCTTCAGTCCACATACGAGCAGAATACAGTCGTGTATGCCTTTTTACACCCTTAACCTGTACATAATCAGCATCTTGTTACATGTTGCCTTGACAAATTAAGCTTTTATTTATATAATATTATTTACTGATGCCTTGTACAAAGTAAATATAGTATATAAAATGAGGCAACTACAGTCATAATATCAAAATATAAATCACTTACGACCAAAATCGAAACAAAAGTTGCCATTCATAGTGTTACTTTACTTTCACCCGAACAGAATGTCATGTATTGCCATTGAGACTTGGCCCTACAAGTACCCTTTAGATTTCAATGCCTTCCTTGATGTGATCGATGCGATGCTATCCTTGACGCTTTTAGTGTAGATGTGGTGCTATGTGAATATCCTTGACGTTTTTAGTGTCGATGTGATTATATCCTTGACGCTACGATATCCTTGACGCTTGTATGTCGATGTGCAAATCGTCGAATGCAAATATTTCAGCAGATGCTAAAAAACTGATGGCGCAAGCATTAAACTGTGAGGAGCCTCTCGAATTATTTTCGCCTGCTGACATTAAGAGAACTGCAATGCTACCAAAGGATGTAAAACGATACATAAAAAAGGGACTGGAACAATTCATTCGACCAAGTTTTAAACATGATTTTACGAGATTTAACATTAACACAGATTTTTTGGATATGGACCCTTCAACACGGAATAATGATGAAAGATATTATAATGCTGCACTGGATATCGTTAAAAGTTTGAAAGTTGTTAACGATTCCGCAGAAAGAGGAATCAAGTTAATGGAAGACTTCAATGATAAATTAACAAAAAATGAAACCCAAAAGCAATTTGTGTTACAAGTATTGCAGACTATCGACAAAAATATTCCGATTTCAGAAGAACAACTGACGCGAAAAGCTATTAAAAATATGTGAATAGTTTATAAGGAAATAATGTATTATTAAAAAAATATTTTACCTAAATTGATTTATTTTTAATTAACCAGTTAAGTTTTTCTCAAAAACTACTAGCTGTACAAGAAATAATTCTTTACAAAATTCGTTGGTTTAGACCAGTGGTTCTTAGCCGGTGGTCCGCGAGAACTAAAATATGGTTCGCGAAACATTTATTCATTTTACTGGCGATTCAATCGTTTATCAATCGAAAGGTATCCAAAAGCTGATTCGTAACCCTTTGAGTATTAATATTGGAGAGGTTGCTGAAGACGTCCAAAAAGAGCTTATTGGATTACACAATGATAGAAGCTGTGAAGTCGCGTTTGAATCTGTTTACCTTGAGGAGTTTTGGTGTAAAAAAGCAATTTCATATACTGAAATTCGGAAAATGGCCTTGGGCTGTCTTATGCTCTTCTCCACGACTTATTTATGTGAGTAAGGATTTTCTGCTTTGCTTCTAATTAAAAATAAGTCCCGGAATCAATTAAAAGTAGCAAGTGCAATATTAGCCCCAGGATTATACAGCTTGTAAAGGAGATGTAAGCTCAAAAATCACTGATGATTTGCCAAACTTAATTTTCTAGTACAAATGTTCTTTTCTATATGACAATTACAAATAATAGTACACTCTGTACATGTTACTATTAAGTTTAATGAGTATGTTGAAAGTTTTAATTAAAGGTTATTTTAAGATTAACACAGTTTATTATTCTTGAACCTTGTGGT
Source organism: Philopedon plagiatum (assembly GCA_963971165.1). Taxonomy (NCBI): domain Eukaryota; kingdom Metazoa; phylum Arthropoda; class Insecta; order Coleoptera; family Curculionidae; genus Philopedon; species Philopedon plagiatum. The sequence goes on along the minus strand of OZ020189.1, from coordinate 53,748,084 downwards.
CCCTGCTAAGAACAAAAAAAAATCATTGTGGTCCCTGGTCCAAAAAAAGGTTGAGAACCACTGGTTTGGACAGTGCCTACAATTTTTATGTTATATATTTTTTATAAGATCAAAATATCTAGTCATAATAATGTGATATCAGTTTTTTGATCAATATCAGTATTTAACTGAATTTTTAAACGCTTGGCGCCACCATTTCCCTTTACCCAAATGAGCTGAAACTTTACAGGATTTTTTCTTATATCAAATGGTATCAATCTAGGGGGTGTCACAAAAAAATACCAAAAATAGAATTTTTCCATATAAATAAGGACCACCCTAATATATAATATACATATATATATATATATATATATATATATATATATATATATATATATATATATATATATATATATATATATATATATATATATGTATATATATATATATATATATATATATATATATATATATATATATATATATATATATATATATATATATATATATGTATATATATATATATATATATATATATATATATATATATATATATATATATATATATATATATAATATATATATATGTATATATATATATATATATATATATATATATATATATATATATATATATATGTATATATATATATATATATATATATATATATATATATATATATATATATATATATATATATATATATATATATATATATATATATATATATATAAACCTGAAAAAATATTTTTGGTTTTGGCAATACCACAGCGCTCGGTCACGCTCGGTCGCGGTTACTTCTGTGGGATTTGTTGGAAGAGGACACAGCGCGCCAACGGTAGCGTATTAGAAAAGATTGGGTTGATGTTAAATTACAAAAGCGTTGAGCGTCAACTGCCTGTAACTATAAGAAAATTGAATTTCTATATTATTTGTGGGATTTTCTGGTGAAGTGGCATCTCACTAACTTCACCTGAATAGCCGCCACTGGTTGATAGCGAAGATTAGCTGTAGCATACAAAACAGATCAAAACACCACGTAGATTCAAATTAATTGATCCGGTTTAAGTTCTTACTCTTTATCAACATTATGGTAATCTTCAGTAATATTAATGTAATAGTATATTTCATTACCAGTCCGGAAAAAAGGATTTTTCTGTGCGCGCTTGACAAATTCTCGTGTGGGGCGCAGCCGAACACGGGAAGTCAAGCAAGCACGGAAAATCCATTTCTGGACGTGTAATGAACGATATTTTTTATTATACTTCTTTGAAAACGATAACATAAAACAAAATATAACATAAAAAAATACATACATACAAAATAAACTTGGAATATTTTTATTTTCACAACTGTTATCGGAATTAAAAAAAAAAACTACTAGAGTAATTAAAAATTAACTATTAATAATGAAAGATGCCACTTTTTCAGGTTGAGAGAACATTTTATTAGAATGAATTTAATTGACAGAAAATTAACAACGCTGACAATATGGTCTTTGGCAGGTATGATGCGTTTTCATGGTAACTTTCAAATCATTTAAAAGGTGATTTAAATTTGTCTATGTCAGATAAGATTGACAAAACGTCAAAAAATATTTCAGAAATTCATCTAAATATTCAAATATTTACGAAATAAAATACAAAATAGGTACATATTAAATATCAGATAGCATATAGACTTTCTTGAGTTTAGTTTATTTTCCTATACCTATATTTCTATTTTAAAGCCAAAAAATAGTCGGTATCTTCATTCAGCACACTGAAAGAGCTGGAGACCAGGAAAATTTTTTCCGTGCGCTCTTTCCGTGCGCTAGCCCGAAAAAGCCCATCTTACATTATTACTAAAACAGATGAAAATAAGGTGTTTTCAAAGAAGTATAATAAAAAAGCTTTTTAAGGTGTTGCTGGTAAACATAAATGATAAAATAAATAGTATATTAGTAACACAAATTTATCATTCTATTCCAAAACTTGTTAGATAACCTGTCAACCGTTAATTGCAAAAATGATAGATTTTTGAGCTTTATCACAAATATCAATTAATGAGATTTTTTATTGGTAAATATACTTATATTGTCAAGATATTAAACGTAATTAATTAAAACTGGTTTAGTTGCAGTTTTAAAATACAGGGCTGTTGATTGTTAGATGGAAACATGGAAACGGTTGATTACTTCGTAAACCGTAAGCGGTAGCGAAAAATGTTAAGGGAGAAATTTGTAGGGTTCTTTACAATCTGTAAAGAGCAAATTTCGATTATAATTTTTAAAATAAATATTAATTTTATCATAATTACCATTGATTATTTAAATCTTAAAATTTTAATAACCTTATTGATGATGTTTTTTTTTATCTTCTGACAGCCCACGAAGACCGACGTCTAAGTACCGTGGGTGTACTGGGGGATCGACTCACACATCCAGAGTTGGAAACATCCGTAGGCCAGTGACTTTAAGTCGTAGATTGGACCATGTTTTTTTTAACCACAGTTTGTAGCTCACCAATGTACAGTACGGTCACATGTTAAATGGGTAGGTGGTTTTTGACAGTCATATGTCTCGTCAAAATGCATGTCTGATTCTGAGCTGTCCCACCTATTAAAGTTCTTAGTTTTTATATTCATTCTTTCCTAATCCATCGTCTTATATGAACTCGCATCGAGCACCTTGGCACTCTTACAGTGGATTACAGTAAGAAAATTTAATTCGGGATTAGCTCACACAGTATTAAATTTTAATACAGTGTGAAATTTTTGTCAAGTTGTCCATGATTTAACTAAAACTGATCACGGCCTGCGACAGGTTAGCTTTTGAAGTGTAATTGTGTGATTTTGGACGAATGATAATTAAATAATTGTGGAAAATAAATATCTGGACAGATCCTGCAATTATACTGAACAGGAAAAAGACCTATTGCTAAAAATAGTGGAAAGGAATTTTATTTAAACCAGTACCTATACATACTTTATTCAAGCTCTATATGGTTCCTTAGTCTCAACCAATATTTTCCTGATGTTCCACACAAATATTCCGTTAAATCCGTAATTAAAGTCTGGCTTGATTTTCCAATATTAAACTCTTTTGATTCCCCTGTCTCTTAATTTCATTTTTCCATACCAACTGTATAATTATAATTGAAGACACCGGTGCAAAAACGAGGTAGCTCCATTTTTTTATGATTTTTAGTTTTACAGCTTAACACAGTAACAAAAGGATGCTCCATCGTTTGGTGCAATAACGAGGTAGATTCTTTCATTTGTACCAGGGTTATATGGAATATTCCTATACCTCCTACTTTAATTCGGTGCAAAAAGGAGGCAGCTCCGGAGCTACCTCATTTTTGCACCGAGTTAGATCATATTTCTGCCACTTCGATGCGGCACTTGTAGTATTAACGCATGTTGGATTTGCAAACAATAAGGAAGTAGGGCCGTCATTATTGTGTTAGGCTGTTGGCATATTTTGAGCATTCTTTACTATCAGTTGTGGACCGTTTTTTACTATCAGTTGAGCAAAAGTAAATTCCAATAATCTTCCTCTTTCTTTTTATAAATCAGTAAAATGTCTCGCAGTAGGTCATGTGAACAGTTTGATGATTCGGACAACGATCCTGATTTTTGTCCCGACCTAGTGGTGGGCGATTTTCTGTTTAATTCGTGAGTCGGGCTTCCCCAGTACACCCCGGTACATGGTACTTAGGCTTCGGTCTTCGTGGGTTGTCAGAAGACAAAAGTGCTGAGATTTCTACCCTAACCGAGAATGACTGACAGTGATGAAAGAATAAAAGTAAAAAAGTTAGCAAAAAATGAGTTAGAGATGAAAGGTCGTGGAAAAAAAAGTGGCGAAAAAAACGGAAGCTGAAGGAAATTCTTATGTTGTGGTTAAAATCGAGAGTAACTGTGTGAAAGAAGAAAGAAAAACTGGAAAGAAGAAAAAAGAAAAAAAAGCGAGAAAGAATAGTGTTACCAGAAGAATGGGTACCCCTGGAAAAGAATACGTGTCGCAACTTTGAAGGAGTTCCGGATATTCAAGATAAACTTTTAAGTGACCATTTTAGTGGACTTTTTAAGGAAACTGTTTTCATCCAAAAAAAAACGAAAGTTTGCTGTCTCTTCTTACCATGTAATGGAATACACATAAAAAAAGTTGCATACAGTAGCTCCAGTGCCATTTTTAAAATGAATTTATTATTCAACAACCTAGAATGAACCTGACTTTACCGAATCCTGATTTACATCTTTACTCCCGGTCCTTTAGCACTAAAGCGCCACAAATACATATCTTCATGTAAACGGGCACTAAATACGTATCCGCTGGTTGTATGTAGTTAGTTTTAGGGGCTGACAGATTTTATGTCGCTGTCCGGTGCAAAAAGGAGGCAGCTCCTTGATATATTTTTTTTAAATTACGCTTAAACTAAAATATTTAGAAAACGTAAAACTTTAAGACATTACGCATCTTCCATCAAACTGTAAAATAGCGTTTATAAAAAGTACGTTAGAATTTGTCTTTTTAAGAAAATAAGTTTTTTCTGTCTCGTGAAAATTTTATAAAAATGGAGCTACCCCCTTTTTGCACCGGTGTCTTCAATTTTACAAAATAGCCAAAAATTGTATTTATAAAATTGTGGAAGACAATGTCATATATTATTCTAACAGTCAATATTCTCAAATGACCGTCATAAAATGGCTTTATTTTTCCTACATTTTCTATTATAGTGCGCATACTCCGATACAAAATTAGGTAGGTACCTACTTAGTTAATAACAATAAATTAAATACCCATCCGCAGTACAGAAGTGCATAATTTTAATTTGACATATTCATAAAATGATTTTTCCTTCAATTTTTGTATGGGAATGCAAAATGTCGCCAAATTTACTAATATTTTATCAATGATTTTAGCAAAGACATACATTTAAGTAGTCCTCTCTGTGTTGAAAACAAATAAGAAGACACATCCCCAAGGGTTTTGTAGTGGCAATTGTTTGTTTAATCATTGAAGAGATAACATTTTGAGCAGTTTCTGTATGCGCAGCTGTGTGGTAAAATGACTCATTTGTTTTTAACACTGAATTAGGACTTAACACTGGATTAAAAGTTTTAGGCCTGGGTTACCCAACTTCGTAATTTTTAGTCCTTAATTCTTAATTCTTAAGCATTTCGTAAAATTTGAGTGAGTTATTAGATCAGGTTTATCCAGTTTCTTTATTCTTAATTTTTATCTCTTCTTTTTCCAATTCTTCTTTTTTCAGCTCTTGACAGTTGGACAATACATGTCAAAATTGACATAGGAAATATAAACACAACTTGTTTATTTGTGTTATAAATAGTTAAATTCAATATTAAAATTAAATACAAAAATCATGAAGACTGTCGTCCATCACCAAACGTCAAATTAACCCGGATAACAATGTCATTTGTCAAGATCTGTCTAAAACAGCTGAACAAGCCGCATGCGCATTTAATATTTCCTTAATTCTTTATTCGTAATTCGTAAAAGTTAAAAATTGGCAACTTTCAAGGTCGTTCTTAAAAATTAAGGATAAAGAATAAAGAATTAAGAAACTGGGTAATCAGTGTCACTTAATAGTACATTGTGAACTTGCTTATGAGTTAGGAATTAAGAATTAAGAAGTTGGATAAACCCGGCCTTATGCATCAGGCTGTTAGAGGCGCTAAGTTAGGACCAGCCGGTTCAAGGGCAAAGTTCTTTCGAACTTTCGATCCTTCCTTGCAATTTCTTGGTTTTTCGGTTCTTATAACACTAGCCGGAAAAACAATTTTTTTTAGTGTAACATAAAGCTGGATAGCATAGTTAGTAGAATGAACCTATCTCAATAAGCAAATGGCAAAAAAAAGTTGTAACACGTAAGGTTTTCGTGTTACATTAAACAAACTACATGTAGAACGGTACCGTTTAATATTTAGTGAAAAGAGGATTTTACAAGTTTTTTAACCCTATATAGGTATCGACTATATTTATAATTTATATTAACATCTTAGAAAAAAAGCAAACATCAAAAATATGTATTTCAAACTTATTAATCAATTACTAAGCAATAAAATAAAACTACTAAAAGGAAACTCGGTAAATGGTTTAAAAAATAATACATAATTAAAAAAGAATAATTTAAATCCCAGAGATTGCCCTCCGTTCTTGGCGCACAAATGGCAACGCAATAATTAATTAAGAAAACTCGTTATGGAGATTACTATCGATCTTCTTTTACGAGAGAGCACTGCCTTTCATTTGTTTAATTAGATATATGTATATGTAACCTAAATTGGACTTGAAACGAAGGCGGGAAAGCTGCCTAAGACATGTCGAAACACTCATTTGAACTGTAACAAAGCAAATATTATTACGTAAATTATAGTTGATGATCTTAGAATTGGGAATTACTCAGTTATTAATTTTCGGTACCTATAAAATTAAAGTTAAATGAATTTATTATTAATAATAAAATATTGTTGATTTATCCAGCATTCAGTGTTTCTAACTTCGAGTTATATAGGGCAGAATAAAATAACATAAATAATGCCACGCCAACTACAGTGCAAACGAAATTAAACTAATAATTTCTAAAATGTCCTTTATTCTTTTCAGAAATTCCAGAATGTTCTGCCCTCGGGAGGTGCTCTTCTTTTTTTTCTTATTCCACATGAAAAGAGCACACTGAATTAGAATGGAGCTAAGACCGAATTCATATAATACATAGAATACCCAATAGGTAATAATATAATCCAAATAAGTCGGAAATATTTTTTTATATTCTCTACATAATATTAGATATTTATGGCAGTTGTTTTTGTCCACTTAGTTTGGTTTTTAGTAACAAATACAAGGATTTTCTATTTTAAAATTTTCATTCAAAATTCGGCTGGTGTGCCTATTGTTGTTAATTCCAGTATTAATGAATTTCCTCGGTTGTGTTAGGCATTCCACCCACTGCAAACCTACAAGATTGCAAAGTCAACCCAGTGTGTGTGGAGTATTGCCGACTAAGCATAACAAAAACCTATATTGAAGTACTTCGTTTTGGTGAAATGGAGATGAGATCATTCTTTTCTTTGTTAAGCTCTCAGATTGACATTACTCTATGATTATACTAATTATTATTGCACGGGCGTTTCATTTAAGTTAGTGCCTAACGTCTTAAGCCAGTCCCTAACATAAGAAGTGGAGGATTTAACGTGTTTCTTTGTGTGTGTGGTGTGTTGTGTAAAAAGGAACAATTTTGAACTTTAATTAAGTATGCCGCGACGCAACAGAAAGCATTCATCCACGTCCAGCTCGTCGGATTCTGACTCAGCATCTACTCGTTCCACTTGTTCTTCGTCCTTCAGTGACCAGAGCCGTAAGCGTAAGTCGAAGAAACGTAAAAATACAAAGAATAAGACACGAAAACGTTCAAAGAGTACAGATGTAGCAGGGGTAAGTGAGACAAATTCTTTAAGTTCGCACCCTGTGGTAGCACAGCAATTCAATATTTCGGCAATAATACCAGAGTTTAATCCATTACATGAAGATGTTTTACGCTGGATTGAAATTATAGAACATAATGCACGAATTTACGGATGGTCAGATGATCACGTTGTCTTTCAAGCTACCTAAGCTAAAGGGTACTGCACTAATTTGGTACCGCAGTTTAATGTCAAATGATATGAATTGGGGACAATATTTATGGAAAGACTGGCGTGAAAAATTAATAGACACTTTTCACTGTAGACGAGATATTTTTTCTCTATTTCAAGATTTAATGAATCATAAACCGTTTAATAGACAGTCCCTTTATGAATTTTTGTTCTTACATTTAGCTAAGATAGAAAATCTACGATTAAACATTTCGGAATATGATAAAATTTCCTTAATTTTGGGTGCCATAGGATAGGGGATACGTACATTAAAACTGCAGTAGAAGCGGCTCAGGTTAAAAACATTAACAGCCAGATTCACTAACATCCAGCAGGTCTAAATTTTAAACCTATAGATTTAAGCCATTCTTAAACCACGGGCAGGTTTAAGAGTTAGTCCCTATTCACTAACATTTTGGTTTAAATTGACAAATGAGCATCAACAGCACACTGATTATTTGAAAAATGTCGGAGAATTGACAGTTCGAAGCAAATTTTGAAAATAAAAAAGGATATTTTGTACAAAATAAAGTACTTTCCGACAAAATTTCTACACCAATATCCATTTTACCTTCGCTACTATGATAATATCCCTAAAAAAATTGGATTTATTGCAAAAAAGTTTTAAACCCATCGCCTAACTTTTAAACCGTATTCACAAAGATATTTAGACCTATGTGGTGGACTAAATTTAAAACTCCACTAAACCCGGTATTAAGCTCCTTAAACCTATGCATGGTTTAATTTCCTATTCACTAACAAAAAAACAAATGAATTTAAACCTACAAGCACGGTAGAATTATTAGACGGTAGCGACACTCGCCACTTATTCCTGTTTTTGCCGACTCTTCGCTAAACTAGTTTTATCCGGTTGCTGGCAACTCCTGGCGTCTTTACGGAGACAGTCGGAAAATTAGTCTGATTGAATACAGTCGAGATCGCGATGGTGTGTTATTGCCACGTAGAAAATTGTATGAATAAAGAAGGCGAGGGAATTTGTTGAATATATCCCATACTGCTTTTCGCTTAAGATTTATATTTTTTACATTATCGGTTCGGAGCTGGCCCTCTTTATACAACTTAAATAATTTTCTTTTTATCTACTTCTTTGATATTAAAATTTGTCTACCTTTGTTTCCAAACCAGCTGCATTTTTTACTTCTCTCAAACACCAAACTAAATGAACCGAGAAGAATACTTTACAGTGTGTAAACCAAATCAATATCATATCACAATTGTGAATTATATCTGTTTTTTTTAATTTGTTTATATATTTTTGTCTATTACTGTAATTAATTATTATAAATAATTTTTTTATTTTGTGGAATAATTTAACAGATTTTAGCAACTTTGAGGTCAGGAAGTTTAAAATAGACTTATATATGAAGGATTTTATGCATAGAGGCCCTCAGTACTATCCTAGTTCGTATTTTAATACAGTAAAATCATGCCGTCATAAGTCAGAACCTCGTATCTACAAATTTGTTATTTTTGAGAAAAATAATTTTATCGATTTCGCTGTATTTTTTTATTAAACTCTCGAAATTGATATCCTTTATATAGAAATCAAACCTACAGTAATTTGTACGTACAAATAACAAACATTTTAGAAAAAAACGTTACTTTATTAGACAGGCGAATACGCTTGTATGATAATGCTTTGGAATTGTAGGACGGGGTTTTATTTTTTTTTATATTTCAAAAAATAACTAAAAAAATGTTGTTTTCACCAGGTATTGGGTTGCTATAAATAAATTGCATTCAATTTTTTTCAGTAACTCAGTTTCTGAAAAAAGCTGCATTTTTTTCACAAACTGAGTTCGGGGTCCTAACGTAGGCCGGCAGAATTGTCGCTTATAAATCACGAAAGTGAAATCATCAAAATGTTACTTAAGGACTCTTTGTACATGCTCACATATTTTATGTATTTGTTCTTTCTCTTTTATATATTAGTTATTATCATATATTTTTTTGTATTATCTTTATTAAGGGCGATGGACCGCTGCATTGCCGATGCATTGCTGTTAGTAGCTCACTCGGGTCCATTTAAAGAAGTATAGCGTCTATATTTCAAAAATAGACCCAGGAGTAATGCAGATGAAATGAAGCCTGATAGCTCTGGAAACTTCCTGTGAAAAAAAAATATACCATGATTCGTAAGCAAGTTATGACGAGGTTGGTTAGAAAAATACGGTTAAAAAATCATGCGTTTGCGCGATATTTGCTGGAAGAAATCCCGACTTCCAAAGTGAATATTTTTAAAATTTCTGTTAAAAATGTATGAATTTCTGTTAAAAATGTATGAAGGGAAGAATAACCTAAATTTTATTTGACACTAAAATTTACTACGAACCATAAAAATCCGTTAAAATTCGGATAAAAATTTTAACGGCTTTTTTGTGGCTGTAGTAAATTTTAGTTTTAAATAAAATTTGGATCTTTTACTGCAATTCACACATTTTTAAAACAAATTTTAAAAATGTTCCCTTTTGAAGTCAAGATATCTTCCAGCAAATTAGCCCAAAACGCGTCATTTTACAACCAGGGAAATTCTTGTTAACCCTGTCTTAACTCGCTCACGAAACAAGATATCATATTTTTTCTTTCACAGAAAATTGCCGAATTTAATATGCTACATTTTCTGTTGACTACTGTTAGACTAATCTTTTAAAATAAAGAAGCTAGAGCCCTTTAAAGGCACTGCGACTCGCCGGAGCATGCTAAAAAGGTGGTGTAGCGTACGATTGCCCTTAAACCCAAAATTTAAACAACTGTCAAAAATATATTTTTAGCTCACACTCTTGTGCTCAAACCACTTAAACAGATGCGAAGTAAATATGTTTCATTCAGACTGTTATGTGCTTTATTTAGCATGTTTAGGAAACAACGCAAGGCTTCGTTAGTTGTCTAGAAAAATATCTCTTATTATTTATTATAACTTTATAAGGCAGTTTCATGCCCAGGGAGCAAACCACTGATCCTTCAAGAATACAGAGGTCTCCAAGATATCGTCAAGACTTCCTACTAATAACCTGAAGTATCCATGAGATGTCCTTGGGAAGTGTATGAACGAGCATATCCATGGATATCTCGCAGTGGTTTAGTCCTCGTTTCATGCCCTCGGAATAAGTGTCTAATAAAGCCATTAATACTAATGAATCGAAATACTAAAGAGTTACGTACCGCCTTTTAAATTTGTATGTATCAAATATCCGACCAAATATTTTTTCGACTATATAATACTTATCGAACGTCCCCGTAATACGCTGCCCAGAGAACGCAGTGTGCATCGGCGTTTTGCTTTGATGCAGAAACTCCCCCATTTCTCTACTCTGCTACAAGTGTCAAATTAGACCAAAATTTTCGTCCTGTCCATTCTGCGGGTTTAAAGGCCGATTTATAAACTTGACGTTTGCGGTTTGCGTTTGACGTTCAAAGTTAAATGCACTGAAATCCCTAACGCCATTTATATTTGCCGTTGACGCTGCCGCGTGCCGTTTGCGTTGACGTTCGGTGCCGTTCGAGTTAACTCAACTTTATCTTTTTCCGCTGGCGGTTCGTAGCAAAACCGTAGCAAATTGGCAACAACCAATCAAAAGCTTCGTACCTGGTGGCGTGATATTTGTTTCGTTTTCAGCGTCAGTCACAGACGCGTGTGCTTCTTGCTGTTTTGAGTTTGGTAGTTTTTTTCTGATTTTTTGGACTTATTTCGATTTTTTAGTAGAGTGTGCTTGTGAATTGTTTGATGGGTTGTCGCTGTGTTGTTTGGACTTTTTCAGTTGTTTGATTCTCTGTGTTTTTTGGGGACTATGGACTCCGGTCTAGAAAATACTCAGGAGACATTGGATGTTGTACTTGGTAAGAAAATGTTTGCTTTTTTAGCATTTCAGTTGTTTTTTAACCGATGTTGCAGTAAATTTTTTGTAATGATATAAATTCTATTGTTTTTTAGAAGAAATTGAGATGCGGGAAGGTCTGGTGGATTATGGACTACTTATAGAAATGATCCAACAGTACGAGTTCTTGTATGACCTGTCGAACAAGGCATACAAAGATGCAAAAAAGAAAGAGCAGGCCTGGCAGGAAATTGGCCAGATATTACATTGTAGCGGTAAGCAAATATTCTCAATTGATAAGTACTAAATAACTATAGTTCAGATTTATTTTAACACAGAAAGTTTTGAAAACTGGTAAAATATGCATACAACAGAAAGTATTCTTTGTTTTAGTGGAGGATGCCATGAAAGCGTGGAAAAATTTGAGAGACCGATTTCACAAAGAGAGAAAAAAATCGCAGTCTGGCTCCGAGGCTCCGGAGACAACGTGGCAATGCGATTTTATAACAAGTATTCGAAACCCAGAAGGTGAAGTAGATCCAAGATTTTAAAGAAAGTATATCTATACAGTTTAAGTATAAATAAAAATTTTATGCTTAGTTTATAGTGTAATATAATGTATATTTAGTTATCAAAAAAACCGTACCTAATATTTTGCAAAGTAAGTTGTAGTCCCTAAGTGTGCAACGTACCTCTGAAGTATTGACAGTTTTAAATCACTGCCACCCTTTGGTTTTATGATAAAATACCTAGCACCTGAAATTTTTGAACCTACATATTTTGTGATCTGTTTGTTATATGAATCTTATTTCTCATGATCAACTTTTCAATAACATATTTTTTCTTTATACAGAACCTATACTACAACAAAAACAAAACAAATAAATGAAGACGGTAGCAGACCAAGTTCGTCGTCATCGGTGTGGTCATCATGCACCATTGACAGTATGATGTCACCTGGGCGTGCTGTGCCTTCAGATGAGGAAGCACCAAAGGCACCAAAAGCCATGGCAGGCACAGCCAGTACTTCAGGTGGTGAGGTGAAGTAGATTTGAGTTGGATTAAATTAGTCATGTTTTTCTTTTTTTTTTAGCCTCAAAAAAGCGAAAACAAGCAGAAGAGGCAGCTGATATCACTCAGGTGCTTAATGTTGCCAAAACAATTTGTGCAACAATTGAGAAACGCCCTTCGCAAGGCAACACAAATAGGGCTTTTGTCGAATACCTATATGAAGAATTAGAAAAACTGCCTGAAGATATGGCAAAAGAAAAAAGAAAACAGGTGCTAAGCATCTTATTCGATGATTAGCTTATAAACGTTTTATAGGGGTTGATAGGTTCATAATAAAAAAAAATAAAAACAGTTGTTTTATTTAGTATTGGCACTAGTTTTAAAATAGTAATGAATCAAGACTTTTGACTTAAGAGGCCTGTAAAGTAAAACTTACCGACATTTCACATTTTTGTACATATTATTTGGTGCATTTTTCAGAACTAAAAGTAAAGGACTTTCGGCCTCAAACAATACAAAGAGAAACATTTTATATGATATGAATTTTTTGTAATACTTGTTTCAGGAAATGCCCCCGCGAATTACAGGGTTCTATAATCACGCGGGGAATTTCCGGGAAAAAACGATTAAAAAACATTAGCATTTCTGTTATGGAATGATTCCTTCAAGGCGGAAGGTCCTTTACTTTTAGTTTACAAGAATGTAGCAAAAAATATGGGTAAAAATTAGAGATGTCGGTAATCAGGACGTAAGTCTCTTCAAATATATTTTAATATAATTTTAAACAAATATACAGAAAGAACAAAAATACATACTAAAACTAATTTGTGCAATGACACAATTGTCTAGTTTTTCACAAACACTATATTTAAATAGCCAATAACCTAAATATCTTAAACTAATTATGTTACTATTAACCTATTATGATAACAACTATGCACCATTATACAAGATATTTTAATAACACCAACAAAACCTGTGATATAACAATATATTACCGAAGTAACAAATTTTCATTAATTTTCTTATTTTGCCAAGGAACTGTACCTTGCTCCGATACAAAATAATTGGCTAAAGCATCTCTTAAAGAATAAAGATATCTCTTTGTTATATTAGCACCTAATCGGCCAACAGACTGTAATGGGGTTTGTTCAGCTCTCCAACCACCATTCTCTTCACCATCAGTATCAATATAGTTTGGTGGACAATAAATGTTGGCACCTATGGAATCGGAAAGTTCAGTCCGACAGTAATTGTGTAAGACTACAACAGCTTTAACAATGTTATCCACATTCTCTACTTTAGCATTTATTGTGGTTTTTAAAATTCTCCACCTTGCCACTAAAATTCCAAAGGTATTTTCGATAACTTGCCTGGCTCTCGATAACCGATAATTAAAAATTCTTTCTTTATCTGACAAATTTTTACCTGGATAAGGCCGCATAATAAATTTCTTTAAGGGGAAGGCTTCATCAGCCACAAGAAAGTAGGGCATTAGTGTACTGGTACCTGGTAAGGGTCTTTCTGAAGGTATATTTATATCATCTTCTTCCATTCGTTGCCCAAACACACTGTTGCGAAATACTCCACCATCACTCTGTGATCCGTATGCTCCAACGTCTACTGATGTAAATCTATATCTGTGATCACAAGAAGCCAATAACACTATGCTAAAATTTTTTTTGTAGTTAAAAAATAAGGAGCCACTTTTGGATGGAGCCTGAATATTAATGTGTTTCCCATCAAGACTACCTAAACAGTGAGGAAAATTCCATCTTTCATAAAATCCTTGACTTATATCCAGCCACTCTTTTTCTGATTCTGGAGTTTTAAGATACCCGGGGCTTAACATATCCCACAATGCCAGACATGTTGAGTGGATGATTTTATGTACTGTAGTAAGTCCTACATTAAATTTCCATGCCAGGGCCTGCATACTCGTGCCTTGTGATAGATACCTAAAACAAAGAGAGACTTTTTATATATTGTTTTTCACTTATTTCCAGTTTCAGTTAAATATTTAAATTATTAGCACTCCCCATTTTTATACTTTGATTAGAAAATTATCTTACTGTAAAGTTATAATAATTCGTTCTTCGGGTGTTATTCCATCTGATCTATACTGTTTACAGATTCTTGTTTTTATTTTACTTAACAACTTTTCAAAAACTGGAAGTGACATTCTTGTATACTTGAAAAATTGCTCTGAATCCCAACTTTTCATTTTTCTATAATATAATACTGGTAATTGCCTGAAGTCCTTCGAAACCTGCTAATTGGTCTAACTTTAAATCGACGTTGTCGTTTCATTTTTTTTAACTTAAGAGCTGCATATACACACAAAATGATTCCAAGGGATGCTAGTAGACTTTCTGTATCCCTATCCATTTTACAAAACAACACTCCTCACAAAAATAAATAAATAAATAAGCAAGAATAGGTTACAATATGCTGTCAGCTGTCATTTCAACGGTGACCAACGTTCAACTTCAAGTTTATAAATACCATAATTCGATTTCTACGAACGTCAACGGCAAACCTCAGATCCAACGTCAAACGCAAACCGCAAACGTCAAGTTTATAAATCGGCCTTAAGAGATTTTAAAATCAATTTACTATTTTGAGAAACACGATAATTTAAATTATTAACCAATATGTTTAATCCGGGTGTAACTTTTAAGTTAGCCGCCTATTTACTCGCCCGATTTCCGTTTCCCGCTAAAAAGTTCCCAGCCTCGACAATATTCACAATATAACCTAGCATTTTGCTTTTATTCTTGTGCGAACGAGAAGACCTTTGCCTTTTTAAACGATTTTTGCTTTATACCTATTTGTTTTTGACTGTCTGTGCGTTCTATAATGGCACACTTGTCAATGTTTCTTTACGATGAAGAAGAAGCAAACCATCAGGAAGAAAAAATCGTGAAGAACTGGAAGGGGCCCCCAAAATATCGAAACAGGAAGACGACGAATTCCAAG
Source organism: Philopedon plagiatum (assembly GCA_963971165.1). Lineage (NCBI taxonomy): Eukaryota > Metazoa > Arthropoda > Insecta > Coleoptera > Curculionidae > Philopedon > Philopedon plagiatum. Next base: position 53,732,637 of record OZ020189.1, on the reverse strand, counting down.
ACAGTTCCGAGATCCCATTGACCCATTGTTAATACCTGACGATCAGCTGATAAGGTAAGTTTAATAATACTTGGCTGCTTTGTTAGTAATTATTGTCCATTTTATTATATTAGATACTGATACTACCGGTTTCCCCGCAATTAAATGTTGGAATTATGCGATTTAGTACGTCCCGCATTGAACAGGGTAACCCGAAGATACGCTTTACCCGTTATAGTTCAAGTGCTCGCGTGTCTGAAGTTTTTAGATAGTGGAACTTTCCAAAATGTTTTGGGGAATACTGTAAGGATTAGCCAAGCAAGTTGCAGCAGATCTATTTGTGCATTTTGCAGAAGGATTGTGGAAGTTGCAGACAGATTCATTACAAGCATTCATATCAAACCCAACCAATACCAAAAAAGGTAAATAAAAGTTCAAACATTGCTCAAAAAAGTAGATAATGTTAGCTATAAAAACAACATAGGTACCTACATTGCTTGGCACACATACATACCTATCAGTGTTGAATCCAGACATTTTTTTCCGGGGGGAGAAACATTCTTATTGGGGGAGGGGAAACAAAATTAACAATAATTAAATTAACTGTTCATGTGTAGTTTTGGTTTATAAGTGATTGAGTTAGTAAAACAATGTAGGTGAACTATGCTTTAAGCAAATCAATTTCTATGTTTTACAAACATTGCCCAGGGGGATTTCTCTTGCCCCGGGGGGGATCCCCCCGGGCTACTCCCTGAATTCAACACTGATACCTATAGTTTTATTTTTTAACCACGTGATGTCTGGAAACGTGGAATCATAATTGAAAAAATAAGAGCGAGAACTTATAAAGTAAAAATGAGCAATGGTTTTGTGTTAATAAGAAACCGTAAATTTATTAAAAGTACAGGTAACAATAGCAACCATAGCTCAATTCAAAATTCAAGGGTTGGTGGTGAGCAAAAATATAATCCAAACTTGCATAAGAATTCACAAACAAAAATGTTTATAGAGTGTGCGGGTGAAAGAAGTGGTGTAGGTGAAAAGGACGAAAATATTGTATGCTGTGAACGAGAGGAGGATAACGGAAATAGTTCTGAGAAAAGTTATAGAAAAACGAATGTAGTAGATGATAGAGAAGCACCGAGTGAAAGTAATTTGCAACGTAGTGTTGTTCAAAAGAATGGGGGGTCAAATGACAGTTTTATAAGAACCACTTGTTCAGGTCTTCTTGTCAAAATGCCAAACAGATTAAACCTTTAATTCAAAAAGAGAGATGTAGGTATAGTTGGTGTTATTGTTTATACCTTATATTGTAATTTAGTTTAACGTTCGTTACAACTGGTGGATAATAAACAACTTGTCAACTTGTCTATAAAGTCATTTTATTTTGTAATATAAAATAAGAGATATCTTATTTTACATGCACAACCTAACATCAAGGAAGATCTAGTCAACGAGTTACATAAACCTGCTAGAAAAAATTTTAGACGACGACGGGTTATTATTAAAAATTTAAACGATTTATGGCAAGCTGATTTCGTGGAAATGATACCTTATGCAAAACTAAATAAAGGATATAGATATATTTTAGTTGTTATAAACACATTTTCCAAATATGTTTGAGTTCAACCTGTTAAAAGAAAAACTGCTGAGGAAGTAACTTTACCTATGGAAAAAATTTTAAAGCTTGCGAAAACTCCTCCAAGTAACATACATACAGATAAAGGAAGAGAATTTTTCAACAAAAACTTTAATAAACTAATGGAAAAATATAACATTAATCACTACAGTACATATTCCACTATCAAAGCGGGGATTGTTGAAAGGGTCAACAGAACATTAAAAACTCTCATGTGGAAACAGTTTAGCTTGCAAGGCAATTATAAATGGTTGGATATCCTAAATAATATTGTTTTTAAGTATAATACAACTAAACATAGAACAACAGGATTAAATCCTATAGATATAAATGAAGAAAATGAAAAAGATGTTGTAAAATCAACTTATAATAATATAAAAACAATTGACCCCAGAAAATCAAAATTTAAACAAGGGGATTATGTTAGGGTTAGTAAATACAGGGAGGCTTTTCAAAAGGGATATACACCAAACTGGTCAAATGAAATTTTTCAAATTAAAGAAATTAAATTAACCAATCCAAGAACATATCTGCTGACAGATGACAAAAATGAAATAATTTCAGGTAGTTTTTATGAACCGGAGTTGCAGAAAGTCAAACATTCAAACGTGTATCTCGTGGAAAAGGTGCTAAGAAGAAAGGGAAATAAAGTCTATGTTAAATGGCTGGGAATGGACAAATCACACAATTCTTGGATATTAAAAAAAGATGTAATATAATAATAAAATAAAAAAGCTTTATATTTAACAACATGGTTTTATTTACTTCTGATATATCTATAATAAATTCATGTCACTTATGTACAACAATATCACTAGAGCTTGATCAGCACTGTCATTTTTCTTCACAAGAATCCTTTCCTTAGTCTCTTTTAAAACAAGTCAGAAATAGAATCTTCTGCAAAGAGGACAATGTGCGTTTGTTTTCGTCCACTCTGTTAAACACTTTATACAAAATTTGTGGGTGCACGAATTGGGTGTGCAAATTTCTTCTCTTCTCATTGAATATAAGCCAACAGGGCATCTGCTTCTGTCTTCTTGTTTAAGCTTTTTCACCGATTTTCTGCAACCAACCAGCTTTCATTTTTGAATCATATTTATGTATTATTTCTAGCAAATAATGTTTCAGAAACCGTGTGCGTATAAATTTATAGATATTCCCCCACTCAGTACTGCAAGTCAAGTCCACATGGGTGAGGTGGGAGGATATGAGCTTGAATTGGTTGTAATAAAACAAAAATTATTTAAAACGTTCATTGTATATTTTACTTCTGTAATTTTCATCCAAAACATCCTTTAGGAGGTTCTCAGCATATTGAAGTCTATTTTGAAAGCGGTAGCGATCCAACACATACTGTTCATAACCATTCTGTCGTGCTGCTTTGTAAGCAAACTTCCATGCAAACAATACATGGATTTTATTCATATTTTCGTTAAATGTAACCTTCTTCATAGTGCTTCTCTAAAATCACAAGCTTTATTCCCTCCTTTTATATATTAAAAGCCAAGGTCATGTTATGAGTGGGGAGGGTAGGGGTAAATCAGTTCCACATACTACCACTTCTACTATTAAAAGTTACTCAAGATATCCATGGCACGCTTATAAATGGGTGGTCACATGTATGTGTTTACCACGTTGTTGTTCTGTTTCTAATAAAAGTAACACTCGTGATCTAACAGCTTTGCTTATTGGTGATCTGGTTATTCACAAAGAGGTTAATAAAATAACACATAAATACAAAGAATACAAACTTTTTATTTAATACATCTAGATACATTTGTATGGATAATTTTTCTAAGAGTTTTAAGTTTATCTGGAGCGTTGGAAAAGTAAAGACGTGTTGTGTTTGTTCTCTGGAACTGATTAAAAATATCCAACATTACTGCTGTCTCCATATCTGTGCTTATACTAGGATCTTCTTTGTATACAAACTTCGTAAGGTCCACGGTTGGCATCATATGTTTTATAACTTTGACGGTGGGATCGTAAATTTCTCCTTTAAACACGTTCCAAAAATGAATGTTGCCTCCTATTTCATCATAGAAAATCATTCCACATTTTGGTTCTACATGTACATTTTATTTTTTAGCAAGTTCCCAAACCATTAAAGTTGCAGGTAAACAGGACCCATAATACTGGTTCCGACTGAATACTTCTTCAATGTTGTCAATAATAATTTTTAATATGTCCGACATGTTAATTGCCTGTCGGTCAACAGTATACTAACCATTTCTAATAAGCTATTCTATTTAGATTATAAATTTCAGCTACACCACTACCTTCGTCCTCGTAGATTACAGTATATAATAAGATTTACGAATCAAATATAATTTGGATTGTAAGTTTCACAGGGTTCTGCGTCCCAGGAGAGATCAATAGGGACTGCTACAGACATGATCTGAATTGTGTTAAATACTGTAAATATTGAGAATTTATAGCAATAAAAGTGGTGTGGGGAAAAGCTGGTAGGAGGAATGGTTTTGAAAGCTCCTTTGGAGCTGGATTTGATATAAGAGTGGTAGGATTTGGTAGTGTGAAGAGTGGGGGGAAGTGGTGGGGTGAAGAGTGGGGGGATTTGGTGGGGTGATTGGTGATAGGTGGATTAATGAATAATACTTCTAATTATTTGTTTGACATTTATAAAAAATTCATTTATTAAAATTGTGACAATTTAATTTCGGCCCCAGTATCAGAGTTTGTTTTAAGGGTTAGTTTTGTTCACGAAGGCCTGTTTAGTTTTATTTTATAGTTTACCTTAATGAAATAGTTGTGTCCCCACACGTACACGTTGGACCTGCCATGTTCTCAGGCTAGTTTCTAGATTTTCTGGTCTGGCTAATTGTTTTTTTTTTGTCCAAATCAGCTTGACATCAGCTGTCCTTCGAAGCTTGTAGTCTGCTTTAACATCTTTCTCTCTTGTTTGGGCCCTGAATTTTTTGCCTTGCTTAAAGTCCACCCTGTGTACAGACAATCGCTCTTAGTCTTTTATATTAACATGTTTTAGATAATATATTATGAGGGGATACCTACATATTTTCATATTCCAGCTGTTAGCATTTCTCGCTCTCGAGATTGGATCTGACTTAATTCTGGTATCTTCCCACATGCACTGCCCTGGTTTGCGCCGTTCTCTTTAACATTCAGCCTTCGTGTTCACAAATCTCGTTAGAATTTAATCTTCTTGGTATTTCTATTTTCGAATGTTAAAAGTTTTGGAGGTTGAAAGGCTGTGTGTACGTTTTCGCCTGGCGGAGCTGTAAGCGGGGCAATATCAAGTTTAAGAACAACAATATCTAAGTTCGGGCCGCGAGGTCGATTCATGCAGCGCGTTCGGGAGCCGTCGATTTAGGAACGCGGCTGCTGCAGTGGCATTTTCGAGTGTGGGGAGGTTGGAATTTTGTAGCACTACGTCATCGTTTTCCTTTCTATAGTTTCGACATTCGGGGTTTCAGCTGTTAGTATTTGGATGCATCGTACTGAAATTGTGCGTCTCGATCAGTACCGGCGTAGGTGCCTATAACGGTCTGTATTTCCGTGACTTTATTGTTTCACGCCAGGGGCCTCTGTACGATTGTAGTGTCTTTGTTTGGTGGCGTGGCGACGACTGGAGTTCTAAGTTTCGGTGTTTTTTGCGTTTGTTTCTCGGTATGGGGTCCAAGATTTGTGCGATAATGCAATCGGGGTCATTCGAGGGAGCAGCTTCTAGTCCATGCTTAGAATTGGTAGAAATTTAGTAATTCTTGTCGATGTGCCGTGGCGCCATCTTGAGACTCTATTAATTACTGTCATGAGTTTCCACTCAAGGTCACCGCTTTTTCTTCCCCGGGTAATTGGATGTTCCGTGCAGCCTTTTGGGCTTGCGCAGATATCAACCCTTTTGGTTCAGTGGCAAAGAACGGAGAACGTCTGGCATTTTTCCATCTTGATTTGCGACGAGATTGTTACGGTCTTGGGGGTCGGCCATTTTGGGGGCCCAAGTGTGTGGATTAAAATTTCTGAGACCGCTGTTAAATCCTTTTTGCTGGATTGGTGGCTGCTAGAGCAGGGTTTTGATGACAATTTCGATCGATATAATCAGCCACGAACATCGGCAACAGTTTGGAGGTCCAAACCCTGTGGTAACCTTTGCTGTGTGGTGCCCTTTTGCTGCCTGTAGAATTTGGAACTTCAAGCCCTCTTTATCTTTGAAGAGGGTCTTCCGTGGGGGCTACGAAGTACCCCTAGTCCTATTGTCTTCCGCAGGGGCTAAGAAACACCCCTATTACTTTGCCTTCGATAAGGGCTACGAAGCATCCCCATTACTGTGCTTCTGAGGACCGACTTCCTCAGGGAGTTTTTACGTTTAGTTTATTTCCTTTGCGAGGGCAAAATCGCCCAACCATATGTGTTTTTTTTTGTAAACAACACTTGTGACAATTTCCTTTTTTTTTTGTACAAATAAATGTATATAGGGTAAACTTATTACGTTGTTTTTATCCAGCTCACTGCGCCCTATGTTTAATTTCCAGTTACGAATATCAGGTTTGTTGTGTGTTGAAGCAAGTTCCTAAACAATCTAGGCGACTTCCAGTTTATGTCGGTGTAATAAACTAGTGGCGTCCAATCGAACCAATCCGGCTAACTGAGCTGAGGGCAAATTTGCACGCGATCTAGCACAACTTGCTTCCCTCAGAACACCCTGTTGTTTCTGTTTTTCTTTAGAGTATCCTTCGGAGTTATTTTCAAGTCTTTTTAAGTTGTAAGCGGTAAGTACTTGGTCAAGGGGACTCATCATAGTGTCCTTGACGTTTTCTAACTAAACACTTTTTCTTGAACAAAGTGCGTCGCAAAATACAGGTTTATTTTTGAAAAAAATTACAATAAGTTTATCTACATTAGTTTACTTGATGTTTCTATTGCACATGAAACATGCTTCCTGGGATACAGGGGGGCCATCGAAGTGTGTGCTCCAGTCAGGACGATTGTAATGTATAAAACATGGTAATTTAATTTGTAGATTAAAACTTGATATATAAGACATTGGTAATTTTCCTCATGCATCCAAGAGCTCCACAGGATCTGCATAACTAATTAGATATTCCAATGGTAACATTGTTAGTTCATCTGTAGTAAAATCTTGCAAGGTTTTCTTTCCGCTTACATGACTAAACATTACATTTGCTGTTGGGCAAGACATAGTTTTTCTTTCTTTTCAGTCTTTTCCTTTTCTGTTTCCAATTCTTGAACTTTCTTTATCTGTTCAGTTCGAAACTTTTTTTTAGCACTCTTAGATAGGTTGGGAGGTGGATTTATTATTATTAAATTGTTTTCTATGTAGTCTTGTGGATTATAGCTTTCGCAATGTTCTTCGTCCCAGGAGAGATCAATAGGGACTGCTACAGGAATGATCTGAATTGTGTTAAATACTGTAAATATTGAGAATTTATAGCAATAAAAGTGGTGTGGGGAAAAGCTGGTAGGAGGAATGGTTTTGAAAGCTCATTTGGAAGCTCCTGAAAGGAGAGGGGAGAGGAGAGGAGAGGGGAGAGGGGAGAGGGGAGAGGAGAGGAGAGGGGAGAGGAGAGGGGAGAGGAGAGGAGAGGAGAGGGGTGAAGAGTGGGGGGATTTGGTGGGGTGAAGAGTGGGGGGATTTGGTGGGGTGAAGAGTGGGGGGATTTGGTGGGGTGAAGAGTGGGGGGATTTGGTAGGGTGAAGAGTGGGAGGATTTGGATTTGGATTGGTCTAGAAACTGTGAAAGATAACTACTCCTATTCTATCTTCTTCTGCATTTATGACGACTGCTAATTTTTCTAAAAACCCTCAGTTTACCTACCTACACAAATTAAAGAAGTAAAAGCTTGAAGGTATTAGTTTAAGATATACCTACTAACTGTTATGTACTAATAAGCTTTAAATAAGTTGTTGTTGGCTCAAGATTAGGTTTGTTAGTTTTCGTGAATAGGAAACATTACATTTGATTAAAAAGACTGTTCAACAAAGATAATTTGCATAACAAACCTATTCTATCTTCTTCTGCATTTATGACGACTGCTAATTTTTCTAAAAACCCTCAGTTTACCTACCTACACAAATTAAAGATGAAAAAGCTTGAAGGTATTAGTTTAAGATATACCTACTAACTGTTATGTACTAATAAGCTTTAAATAAGTTGTTGTTGGCTCAAAATTAGGTTTGTTAGTTTTCGTGAATTGGAAACATTACATTTGATTAAAAAGACTGTTCAACAAAGATAATTTGTATAACAAACCTATTCTATCTTCTTCTGCATTTATGACGACTGCTAATTTTTCTAAAACCCCTCACTTTACCTACCTACATAAATTAAAGAAGTAAAAGCTTGAAGGTATTAGTTTAAAATATACTATCTGTTGTATACTAATAAGCTTTAAATAAGTTGTTGTTGGCTAAAGATTAGGTTTGTTAGATTTCATGAATAGGAAACATTACATTTGATTAAAAAGACTGTTCAACAAAGATAATTTGCATAACAAACCTATTCTATCTTCTTCTGCATTTATAACGACTGCTAATTTTTCTAAACCCTCACTTTACCTACCTACACAAGTTAAAGAAGTAAATGATTGAAGGTATTAGTTTAAGATATACTGTTATGTACTATAAGCTTTAAATAAGTTGTTGTTGGCTAAAGATTAGGTTTGTTAGAGTTCGTGAATAGGAAATAATTAGGTGATAATTAGGAAGTTTCCATTTTTTTCATTTTCTCTTAATAAATAGTCCTAAAAATGTAAAAAAACATATGTATTTTTTGTTTTTGATTATCTGTAGAAATAAAAAAGTTATTGTCCTTCAAAGTCTGAGATGCTACGCTCACGTTGGCTGAGGCTCGATGACGTCAAAATACACAACGCCGTCAACAGCGGAATAGGCGCCCGTTTAATCTTTAGTGTTATTCTTACCGGACAGGATCCAATGCATTAAAGTAAACACGCGAAAGCAGCAGCGGGCAGCTAGCCGGGCGACTATGGGGCGACAGAGTTCTGTATTTTGACGTCACGGCCGATAAAAGCCGCGCGCGAAGTTATTAAATAAGAAATTGAATAGGTTCGTCAATTTTGAAGATATCGAGATAATTTGTTTTTGTTTGACAAGTTAAGTGAAAGACTATTAAATGATGTTGAAGTTACTCTATATTTCTGACATAGGACACTTCCTAATTGTTTATCTAACAAACCTATTCTACTTTCTTAGTAACTCTATGTTCGTAACCGACAGTTGATGCATTTATGATGACTGCTAATTTTTCTAAAAATCCTCATTTTACCCACCTACACAAATTAAAGCAGTAAAAGCTTGAAGGTATTTGTTTAAGATATATTAACTGTTAGGTACTAATAAGCTTCAAATAAATTGTTGTTGTTGATTTCTGAAGATTAGGTTTGTTAGATTTCGTGAATAGGAAACATTACATTTGATTAAAAAGACAGTTCAATAATGATAATTTACCTAACAAACCTATAAGAAGCTTAAAGATTTTTGTTTAAGACATATTCGGTGTTCTGTAGTAGGTACTAAGCTTCAAATAAGATTTTTTTATTTATCTTAAGCAACACTTTGACAGTGGTGCTACTTTTTCTGATTTCGGCTGTTATTGGCATATGAAAATACAGTTTTGTCGAAGCATTTGCAGTGGTATATTTGCATATTGGCACAATACAATACTTATAGGGTACTTTTAAAAACAATTAATTATTTAATGAAAAGAGCGAATGACACACCAATTACACTATAATCAAAAAAAACTCTACACAAACAGCAACAGTACTGCGATGAATGTAGGCAACTCAATATGCACTCGACGTTAAGTTCTTAAATTAAACTTTCTGCTCCTGACTTTTAACAGCCAAGTGTTATAAACAAGCCAACTGTTATAAACAATACAATTGATCACGTGCCTATCAAAAATTCCGAACAAAAAGCTGAAAATGTTTGAATTTAAGAAGTTAGCACGATGCAGCGATACGTGGCGTAGATATCACCTGACGTAACTTGACAGCGCATGAAAATGGCGGCTTTTTTAATTGTAATAAATAAGTTAACGAAAAGCAAACTTTTTTTAGTTTAATTATTCTAGTAGTTTTCTTTAAAAAATAGTTTTTCTTTAACTTCAGCTTGCATCAGAAAAAAACAGAGGCCATTTTTCTGACCTCTAAATGGACGATAGCGCCGATTGTCTTTACCCTTAAAGACACTGTAATCATACCTGGTAGAGCTCTAAAATATCTGGGAGTGTGACTTGACACAAAACTTACCTTCTCCGAACATATGAATAAAGTGGCTGGTAAAGTTGAAAGAACGGTAAAAACATTATCTAATAGTCTGCCAAATACAGGGGGTTCATAGCATAAAAAACGCAATAGCGAGAGTAGTCCACTCGCAAATCCTTTACGGACCACCTGTGTGTTACACCGTAACACAGATTTTAAGAACAGATTACTATATTACTATAAGAGTAAGTAGCGCCTATAGAACAACCTAGACCAGAGGTTCCCAACCTTTTCTGGACCACCACCCCCTTTACAAGAAAAAAAATTCCAACGCCCCCTTTCCCATAATAGTTATACCATATATTAAAATATTGTTACACATTTTCTATATTTTATATATCTGTATTAAGAATCACAAAGTAGAAATTAAAAAGACCATCAAAAGTGGAAAATTATTTATTAAAAATTAACACAAAAATAGTAATAGAAAAGAGTAATACCAAGAGAAATTTGGAAAAACTACTTCCTGGAAACGATAGGCGCTCTGTTTGTAAATCGACTGCTGGAAGAATTCTTAAAGCAAACCATTTTTGTTCATACAAACCCACCTTTGTCCACACGTTGAAACCTGGAGGTTAATATGCGGTTTCATTTTTCGGCTTTGTATCAAGGTATGCATGAAGATGACCTGTCTTTTAAAAGAAAAACATATTTTCTGATAAATCATGTTTTACATTAAATGGAGTAGTTAGCTCCCAAAATTATCGTTGGTTCGGTATTTTAGATAACCAACTGATAGGTCCATTTTTATTTCGAGGCAATATAATGTTGGATATTTATCTTAAATTTTTGAGAAATTAGCTGTTTGGCTTCGTTAATGGCATGCCACTTAAAATTAGAAATCTATGGTATTGGCATGATGGTGTGCCATGCCATAGTTCCCGAGCTCTCAACGAGTTTCTTTAGGAAATGTTCCAGAAGCGTTGGATAAGATTTTCAGAAAATCATTGGCCGGCGAGGTCGCCGTATCTGAACCCGCTCGATTACGTTCTTTTGGGATTTGAATTTTGTAAATTTATTCTTTCTTAATAAGTAATACACATTTGTTGTATATTAAAACTCTTAATTTTTTTCATAAGTAGTTGTGTTTTCTTATTTAGAGAGAAAAAATGATTCCGCATACTTAATTCTTTAAGATAACTTTTCTTTGTACCTTCCTAAATAAGAGTAGGTAGGTACTTTATTCTTGGGTATATTTTACGTTTTTCTCGCCATCCTGTATACTGTGGGTCTTTTTAGATTTTTTCCATAGAGATTCTTAAGCGTCGTTTACACGCAACATCTTATAGTTCGATTTGATTGCGTCGACAAATCGTCGGAAACAAAATGTTGCAAACCGAGCGTATCTACACTGCAACGATTTGTTGTTAGTTTTAATTTTTCGGCGGCGTGATCCATTATGGAGGAAATACTGTTGTGGTCAATTTTTGCTGTTTGTTTAATATGAAAACGGAAAATTAAACGTTTAAAGTATTAACAACGCTTGAGATGGTCCAAAGCATGGCTACTAAAAAGATATAGTATTTCTCATATGCAGTTGCTAAAGGAACTGCGAAATGAACCTGAAAATTGGAGAAATTACTTGAGGATGGACGTTGAAGCACACAATTATTTAATGGAATTAGTTAGTCTCAGACTCAAGTTCAATCATTTACCAAACAACTAAATTTTATAAAAATATAAATGTTTGCATTTTTCTTTATTTTTCAAATCCCCCACCTTGCCCACCAGCATATTTCTACCTCCTCTGTTTCTTCCGCACCGCCGATTCTGTCGTCATCATCATCTATGGTGTTTCTTGAGTTTCTTGGAGTCTCCTGGTCGTCCAAAAAGTTAAGCAAATCAAAATACCAAAATGTTGGTTTATAATTATTAATGTCCGACATTGGCCAATTCTTTTCTATAGATAGTTCTTAGCGAATTATTTTTTTTTAATTATCATGTCTCTTGTCGCAGCAGAGTCTACCGCTTTGAATTTGCCAATTAAAATTTCGTAAGCTTGATTTTTTTTATCTCGGTCACCGTATTCTTTTGACTTTACTCGCCGCAATCACGGAAAGCTCTTGTAAATTTCAATGAACTCGGAACGAAACTCATGTGAACACTGCCAATGGTCTGACATTCCTTGATAACAATAATTGTAAACAAATAAACATCCACACAACTACTCTGCTTCTAGTTTACAATAATTATAATAATTACATCGGCAGACAAATCGAGCAAAAATGTTCACACGTTACGACTTGTCTATGCAAACTTCCTAAATCTATGCTCGAAAGCTCAGTCTTTCAAGCATGGCTTTAAAGACTGAGCTTCCCATATGGCAAGAACTCCGTGGAACACGCTGTACATATAAAATTACCTTTAATGATCACTAATTTTTTTTTGTTTTCTATATTATTAGTAAGCACTTTTAAAATGTTGCTTAATAAGGAAATAGAACAGCTGCCTAGAAAATAATAGGCAAAATTAAAAACAGGCATCATGAGCATAATGGGCCTTTTTAAGCTTTCCCGGTTGACGAAGCTCAAATTTAGGCATTTTGCCGGACGACAATACGTCTAAATGACAAGTGAAATACGCAAATGATGAAGAATTGTGAAACGTGTGAATGGGGGTCATAATGATCTCTACCGCATCGCGTGATTGTGTTCATTCTCCGGCAGAAAGTCGACCTTCGTAATGAGATATTATTGTCCAGAGAACTAGGGCCAGTTCGACGTGAACTAGTCTATATTAAGGGCATAATATATTATAAAAATTTCTGCAATCAGTGTAATTACGCAGGCTCTAGTTTTAAAAGTTATATTTTGTAGTTAGGTGTTAGGTCGCAATCGCGATGCAGTCGACAATTGCCAGTCCCCGAGTGTGCCCAAGCACTATTATAGTGCGTTTTTCACAATAATTATTCACTAATATAAGGAAAGCTACTAAAAATTAGTCATACCTATATAAAAACTGGTTGTTTAGTTATATACGTTATAAATCCTGGTCTCGAATACAGTAAAAACTACTATTTTCAGCAATATCTGCTATTTTCTACTGCTCAAAAAATAAATCTTATTAATGGCGTTTTTTAGAACTGACCGATGGAAAAGCCGGATTCATCGGCAAACGCGCTTTCCTTGTCTACATAACCTAGTTCACCGAGAGGAACCAGAGGTCCAACTCCGGGTGGTTATAGTTTTCTATAATCGACACAAAGCGATCGTATTGTTTCTATCTGCCGGTCATTCGACAGCAAACGTTAAACAGAGCGAAAAAATTTCGCTTTGTCTCTTCAAATAGAATTCTACGACCTCGGGGAGTCCCACCTCAGAAATCTTGCTTTTTGAAAGATGACACGTTACAAAGATTAGGTGATGTGGTTACTCGAAAACTTCCGCAGTTTACCTACTTGTTCCTTATGCGTATCTATTATTGTTTATGTTTATTTCATGTTTCTTTCCGCTGCTGCTGATAATCATTGTTTCTGTCTTTCCAAAATTTATTTCCATGTTATATTTATGTAGTATTATTTGTGTAGTGTTCACAAAATCATCCTTGGATATTGTAAAGAAACTTATCTCCTAAAAGAATTTCTCTCTCCAAGTATTTATATTAAATTACCAGTGGCTGCTAAGATGCAGCAGTTTACCGATATGTTTTGTTTTGATCACCATTTTGAGGAAAAAGGCAACAACAAATATATGGTAAAAAAAATGTTAAAGGTGTTGAATTTAAAAAACCTGCCAAAATACACCACCTCACGCATACTACGCAACAACTTGACATATAAATAATTTTCTCTATGTCTATGTATCTGGCAAGAGTGGCAAGCCAGTATATTTTATCGGGGAATCCCAGCTATATCGATGGTGACTCTTGTGTGACGATATTATTTAATAATTAATAATTACTTACAGTTCGCTGTGTTCGCATAGCGACCGACGCGACGGCAATAAAATTAGGAGGAAAAAGACCGCGAAAAATTACCTTATATGCCCAAAGATTGAAGAAATGGCGTAAATCGTACGAAAATTTCGTTGCGTTTCAACGATAATTTGTTGTGGGATATTTGGCAACACTGCCAATATGGCTGGCCTTACAGTTGTGTGAGCTGCATTGACATAGTGAGCTGTTGTGATGGTGTTTTTATGGTTTTGTCAACGAGATTTTTGAATAAGGGGTATTTTTGTGATTAAATATGGAAAATTGGCAGAATGTATATTGACCCACCACAACGGAGTGGAATTTTTAGTGTTTTTAACAGACTACGAGATTTCAAAGCTCGAAAATGCACAATCAATAATAAAGCAAAGAAATCACTTTTTTGAAACACGGTTTTTTGAATATGAGTTCAATCAACATCAAGGAAATATATCCTCATTTCATTTTGACCGCCAACCGTTCGACTACTCGTCGAGCAAACGGATTAATCGGCGATCACGTGATCAAAAAATCTGTTTTATTTGTCGTCTATCTAGTCTGCTCCGAGAGGAATCCGCCGAGCACACTTGCTGTTGGAACGATATCTCGCAAAAAAATCCTATTAATCTTGGACTTTGTTGATGTTATATTTATTTTGTTGTGACAAGCTGTAAAATATTTCAGATTTCTGCCAACACGTCTCAAAATTAATTAACTCGACACATACGACAATGTCACATGAATTGTCAACGGTGGTTGCGAAACCCTGTAAAAATTTGACTCTGGGCGAGTTTTAAAGCGCATTAATGGCATTTTCATTAATCCGTTTTGAAATTACCGAGTTTTTTTTATTGAAATTAATTTTAACGTTTTAAAATTTATTGTTTTCATCAGCGCTCATCGAATTCACCACACTTGAAAACCGATGTTTCCGATGGAAGCGTGGTGAGGGAAGGCACCTGTCAGCGAGTGTGGTTATTAACATAAGCAAGCTTTTACTTTTTGGTTTCAAATATGATTTATAACCGAAAAAAGATTATAATTGTGCCCTGGTCCGTTTAATAAATAAATAAATGTACAAATAATCTAGTTTTAGATAGCAATGTTTTACCTAACATCGGATTACCCATTAGTATGTTTTTAAAATCTTACTCAGTTGAAATCCACTGACTTAACCGATGACATCAATAACATAATGCGAATGAATTAAGTGACTGTTTGTGTTCCATCAATAATTTGAAAGCTATATGACCATTATAATTATTATTATTATAAATTTGGTACGTCAAAATATCAAGTATTAACTGCCAATTAAAAACCATTACTTTTGAGACTAGTGCTTATTATGCCTATCGAATCAAACACGAAAATATGAGTATCATGGGGGAAATTTAAATTTATATTTGTAAAAGTTTGACACTCTGTAGCTGTCATTATGAAGTTCAGGATAATGATTCGTTGAGACTTTTATGCTCAAAAAATAATCTCAGCAATCTCCTCAAAGTTTGTCAATGAACAGCAGGTGACAGCTTTAACAATCAGATGTGAATTGTATTTTCATTTTAGACCGGAAAGTTTGAACTGACTCTAGGTCTAGCTGGCTATAGATTTTTTTTTAAAGTAAGCAGTGACGTAGTGCAAAATTATGCGCGAAATTACGAAGTTCTTGACTAGCTTGGGACAAAAGGCGTACCCTCAAATAGGTCTTTCCAGGTCCGTTTGATCTCCTACAAACATTTGCCAAAAGAAAGCGCCATCCTCCAAAGTTTGCCAGGTTTACATTACGTCACTGGTAGGCGCATTAGTTCTAGTAGTTGCAATTCTTATGAAAAGTATGTAACATATTTTTAGGTAACTAAAAGCTTCTATGGGCATTTAAAGGGATTGTGGCAATATTGTGTATCTCATATCCTCGAATTTTTCTAATCAAATTTAAGTGTATCATGAGTAGGGTTGCCATAAATCATCGGGCTCATATCGGCACACAGGACCCTTTAATTAAAAAAAATTACCTAGCTCTAAATAGCAAAACAAAAGCTTCTATATTAGGAACGAAAATCTTTATTATAACTAATATTCCCTAACACTAAATCAAAAAATTATTTAGTATTTGCCAGTTTTATATTTCTCCGATGAGGAGATTTTCTTTAGAACATCCTGTTGATCTTGGACGTACTTATAAAATTATGCACATGATAATTTAAAATTATACTAGCATTGCAGAATGACCTCAACGGATTTACCTATTAAACGATTCTTTCTTGTGACCACTGGATGAACATTAAGGAGTGAATTTGTTCGCAATTTGCATTATGCGCAGGGATTGTCGTGTTTTCAAAGAACACCGACGCGACGCTACGCACAAATCCGTAATATAGAGGTTACTGCACCGCGCTATTGTAGTACGTTATACGCAAAAGCTTTTTACAAACTTTTCAAAATCACGTTTGTTGGTGCATGTGCCTTTTAAAATTTATTTGACAAAACCTTGATAACGTGGATCGGGACTTTTGATACATTTGTCGATATGTTAGGATATGAACTCCAAAGACGGCGACAGTCCCGACATATCGGGACGGATGGCAACCCTAATCATGAGGTGTTTTAGTTTTTTTAACGAAAGAATTTTGCGATAAAAGTTGAAAAGTAGTCCTCCGCCACTGGTATCGGCCGTAGACCTTTATTATTGTCCAAGTTGTCTACGGTTACGGTGGCTCGACCTGCCTGTGGGACTCAGCAGCCAGGAGGTGCTTGATTACCGCCCTGGAATAGCCGGTCTGATTGCGAAATCAGAATTTTTTGCGAAGAAATTTACCACATTCATGCAGTCTGCTTTCAATTCTGTAATACTGTCGCGTATTCATTAGAGAAACAATTTACAAATTTTGATTTTGATAATAAATCATTGAATGAATATTTATTGTGGTAAGAATATAATTTTTTAGAAATCTTTTATCCATAATTTTAAAGGTTTAAAATGTTATATATATATATATATATATATATATATATATATATATATATATATATATATATATATATATATATATATATATATATATATATATATATATATATATATATATATATATATATATATATATATATATATATATATATATATATATGTATATATATTCATAGACGGTATGTTGATACCTCCGAAACAGAGACTCAATAAACGTTGTCACCTCATATATAACGTCGATACCTCCGGTTTCGGAGGTATCAACGTATCGCCATATTTTCCACTGTCACCATCATCTAGAGGGCGTTTGCGACCGAAAAACGAAAATTTGTTCTGAGGTGCCAACGCTCACCGAGTCTCTGTTTCGTAACGCCGTTAGTTCAAGCGTAGATCATGGGCGCTAGTGTCGCGCGACGAAGAGACACGCCTAGTGCGTTGATACCTCTGGTATATATGTACATTATTGTAGACAAACGTCGTACGCTGTTACCTCCGAAAAGCGGCAACGTTGTACTGTTAGGCGAAGGTCATTCTTAATATGTCTTGCCTAAATTTCTTAGGCAACAGATATTAGTCATTCTGCAATATTTCCAGAAGAAATTATTGTTACCGCAATTTGTATTCGTATGTGAGAAGTAAAAAATTTAATACCGGGTTTCACCAAAGATGTTTAGGACTTAATACCGGTAATCTTCTGGTTAATCATTGTGTTTTAACAAGTTTGTAACTCCTTGTTAAAAAGAAGAGCTAGCCAGTTCAACAAAATGTTACATTTTTTTAGGAAATAAAAATTACACATACTTAGTTTCGCCATTGGTCAGCCATAAAGTTGTTCCTGTTTATTATATTTAAATTTAAATACACAAATTGAATGTTAAAATAGGTGAAAAACAATGATCACCGGGCGCAGATCAATCTTTATTTCATGGAGAGAATACAGTAATCGTAATTTTTTCACATATTTGAGGTTGGAAAATCCGAGTTCAAACATGCCATATGACGGGTTTGTGATTTCTGTGGAAACAAAACTAATACTTTCCGAAGTTTATCTGCAGCAAATTTATCAATAATTTGGGAAAAGTTAATATTATGTACGCCTAAGTTCATGCCATTCGACTTATCAATGACCCAGCCTCACGAGAAAACTCCCTTCTCTCGCTCATCGCCGCGCTGTAGGGGATTTATCCCTTTTCTACCGCTACTTCCACGGATTTTGCTCTGAAGAACTAGCCGGTATTATTCCCCCCTTGAATGTCCCTAACAGAACAACAAGAGGCGCGTTACGTATGCATCCCTTTACTGTCCAGCTACAAAAGCCTAGAACAGACCACTTCTCTCGCACATTCATACCTAGGGTCTCCAGATTATGGAACAAATTGCCTGCAGATGTTTTCCCTTCCCGTCCCAACCTCCAATCCTTCAAATCCCGTGTCAATAGACTACATTTCCCTTCTCTTCAGACACCCACGGTACGTTAGTACTTAGGCTTGAAGTCTACGTGTGATGTCTTAGATATAAAAAAAAATGCTCAATATAGGCCAGATACCAAGTGTTTTGTGATGGAAAAAACTCCGGGAAGAAATTTTATATGAAATAGCTTCTTAGGATTATACCAAAAAGTCCTTAAGTTTTCCCCCTCACGCGTTCTTCCTTCCCAGAGGTTTAAAAGGACCGCCCTTTCCCCCCTTTCTATTAACTTTACGTAAAAAATTGTGAATTAGTTTCTCTACAGAAAAGGACAAATTTAATGCACATATGTGTTTTATCAGATTAGAATTTTTCGAAATATCGATTAAAATTAATTCAAACTTAAACAAAGTTGAGTTGAGTATTCTGTTATTACCATAAATTCAGTATATATCATTGTGATACTCATATAATATTATAAATCTAATAAAAAAAAACAAAATTTTGAAGTACGCCATATATTGCGGACAATGATTTATAAGTCCAGTACCAATTTGAACTTCGCGCACCGAAAGCTGTTCTTAATAACTTAACTTCCAAGTTTACAGTAATACAAGTAATTATTTTCTAAAACTTTTAGAAATAATTATCAACAGTTGCAGCATATTTTTAATATTGTTTTATCACAATAATAGTTACACACACAATTATAACTTGCACTTGAACGAATTTATTTTCGCTACAGGTACAACAAATAAAATCATATTATTTGTAAGCCAACTAACAATAATATCTATTAAAGTAACAACATCAGAGTAACCACCCCCATTTAACCCCTTTCGGAATTGATGAAATATCAAAATTGCATACATTTTTAAAATTACAAATTAGTATCTTATTGAGAATAAAATGTAATAATTATTTTACCCCTCTTCCCCAACTAACAGATCCTTAGAAATTAAATGTCGACAAGCTCCTTCCTCAGGTGTGATTACGTTATAAAAGTAAAGCATCCCTTAAATTTAAAATTTTTGGGTCCAGAAGTTTGGGCGGATTCATTCGCGTACGGGCAAACGATTCTAAATGGAATAAACTAAGCGAACCGAAAATCCCACTATCTCTTATATTTCACCAAGTCAGTTTAATTTAATACAGCATACTTTCTTATATGCGCAGCATTTTGCTAAACCAGGCAACACTGCTAGAGGTAACAAAGTTTGAGCAGTGTCACAAAGCTATATATATCACGGAGGTAATAACAATCTAAGTTTATCCGGTCATATATGAAAATTTTAAAAATTAAAAATCTTTTCCCCTCTCTTGATATACCTGTTACGGGAGTCCCCCTAAGCATATATAGGTAATTTTCTTGTTACAAAGTCAACTGGTTATGGTGGAGGCCAGGTCGCCCAGCCTGTGCACCGGAGGTAACAACTTAACAGGCATCAATATATATATATATATATATATATATATATATATATATATATATATATATATATATATATATATATATATATATATATATATATATATATATATATATATATACATATATCTATATGTATATATATATATATATATATATATATATATATATATATATATATATATATATATTTGATTCGTTTCTAGTTGAAACTTGCAGACGTTTCGCCAAAATCTCATTTGGCATCTTTTGTGCTTACTCGCTGGTCGTAGAAAGGTTACTCTTACTTACTACATATATATATATATATATATATATATATATATATATATATATATATATATATACAGGGTATTTCACTTAAAACTCCCAACGTCTATAACTAAAAAACTAAGTGAGATAATTAATTTCTGTTAAAAGCTGTCGGTAGTAGGGGTCAGTAGCCGTTAACAAGGTTAAAAAATAAATCGACGCCTATCGCAAGTTGGGCGTCGCGACGCTGCAAAAATATAAATCGATTGCAGGAACTTTGAAAATAATAAATTCAAAAAGTACGTTAAATTCTAAGACTTTTTTGTCTCTTGCACAAATTTCATAACTCTACTGGTTTTTGCAATATAGCGGCTTAATTTATCACGAATTTAATTATTTTAATGGCCTATTTCCTACAATATCTAAAAATTATAGAAAACTGTCTCTTAGAAACCTTTTTTATTTCATTGCAATTTATAGTAAGAATACTAGTTTAAGGTTTCGGCTTCATAAATCCGTCATCAAGTTATATTTCAAATAGTATCATAATATTTTGTACCTACATTACTGGCTACAACTTCTTAGTTTTAGTTTAAGTATGGATAACTTCATGTATTTGTCAATGTTTATCTAGAAAAATATGAAATTATATTTTAGAACCCTTCCCTCATAAATATTTTTTGTTTTCTCGTCAAAAAAATACTAATTCATCATATTTCTGAAATTAATACTTGATTATAGTTCTTTTTAAGTTGTTTTATTCTTAAAAAGTAGGCTTTGAAAACAAAAAGTAAAATGTTGGTTTATTTCATAGCAGGCTCACAACATTGTTTAAGAAAATAGACATACATGTCAAAACGTTAATTTAGAAGTCAGATTTTTTGCTGTTTATACTTTGTAGCACAAACATGGTTCAATTTACCAATAACGAAAAATTAGACATGTTGCTGATTTACGGAGAAGCTCGACAAAATTGCTTAGAAGCTCAAAGAATTTACGTACATCGTTTTCCGAACAGAACAGTCCCAGATCGTAAAACTTTTATAAACCTATTTAATAATCTGAGGGAATATGGTTCGTTTGTAAAGCAAAAACGCAGAAGGAGAAAAACAGTAAGAACAAATGTAAACATTGCTCGCGTTTTACAAGAGGTAGATAATGTTCCACTTACTTCTTTACAAAAGATAAAAGAAAGTACTGGCGTTTCCAAAAGTTCGTCTTCTAGAATATTAAAAGAGAATTCTTTTCATCCTTATAAAACAAAACTAGTGCAGAAATTAGAACCAGAAGATTATGAGAGGAGAATGAATTTTCTTGCCAGGTTTGCTGATATTTACAGTCAAGACCAAGATATTTTATCGAAAATTTTATGGAGCGACGAGAGCCGATTTCAAAACAATGGTATAATTAACAGACAGAATTGCCGCTATTGGGCTCAAACCATCCCCGTTGGATTAAACAAAGAGGAAATCAGCGCGTTTTTAGCATAAATGTATGGTGCGGTATAATAAATGAACACCTCATCGGACCCTACTTTATGAAGGTACCCTAACTGCTCATCGTTATTTGGAGTTTCTCCAAAATATTCTTCCTGATCTGTTAGAAGAGGTGCCTTTAGAAATAAGGCAAAATATGTGGCTGCAACAGGATGGGGCTCCTGCCCACAATGCGGCAATTATATCAGAACATTTAAACGCACAATATCATCAACGATGGATTGGAACTAATGGACCACTGGAATGGCCAGCAAGGTCCCCTGATATTACGCCGCTGGACTACTTTCTTTGGGGCCACTTAAAAGACTTAGTTTATGAAGAACCTATTGAAGATATGGCGGATCTTATAAACAAAATTATAGCTGCATGCGCTTCAATTACAAGAAGAACTCTTTTAGAAGTTACACATAGAAAATTATTAGATAAGTTTGACAAGTGTATTCTCAAGTCGAAGGAAGAAATTTTGAACAAATGTAAATATTTCACATAATTGTAATAAAAAATAATTTATTAAAATGTATTATCGATTCTTTTTGCAACGTCAACTTCGACAAATGCATAAAGTAACGCAAGACTAAGAAGTTGTAGCCAGTAATGTAGGTACAAAATATTATGATACTATTTGAAATATAACTTGATGACGGATTTATGAGGCCGAAACCTTAAACCAGTATTCTTACTATAAATTGCAATGAAATAAAGAAGGTTTCTAAGAGACAGTTTTCTATTATTTTTAGATAATGTAGGAAATATGCCATTAAAATAATTAAATTCGTGATAAATTAAGCCGCTATATTGCAAAAACCAGTAGAGTTATGAAATTTGTGCAAGAGACAAAAAAGTCTTAGAATTTAACGTACTTTTTGAATTTATTATTTTCAAAGTTCCTGCAATCGATTTATATTTTTGCAGCGTCGCGACGCCCAACTTGCGATAGGCGTCGATTTATTTTTTAACCTTGTTAACGGCGACTGACCCCTACTACCGACAGCTTTTAACAGAAATTAATTATCTCACTTTGTTTTTTAGTTATAGACATTGGGAGTTTTAAGTGAAATACCCTGTATATATATATATATATATATATATATATATATATATATATATATATATATATATATATATATATATATATATAGGTAGAAGTTCTTGAGATTGCTCTCTGAGAAATGTCATAGGGATCCTTATCGGATCTCCCATGGTAGCTTGGATGGAATTATATGGGAGCAGAAATGCTCATGCTACTGTAAGGCCTCTGATGAGTCGATGTGGTGTCTTTTAACAACTTAGACACCGAGGAAGACGAAACAGTAGTTCTCCAGATAAGTCCAAACATACTTAACTATATATATATATATATATATATATATATATATATATATATATATATATATATATATATATATATATATATATATATATATATATATATATATATATATTTATCAACTAAATATAACATATTTGTCATCTAATATAATCATCACATATTTTTTGTTTAATTCAAAATGTATTCATTTGGATGTTTAATTTCGTTTCCAATTTATATCAGATATAAATAACAAACACTTAGTGTACTTCCGACAACAAAGGTCTCATTATACTTTCAAAAACTAATCCGGTGAAGACAAAACGTTTAAGCCAAAGGCTATTAACACAATTAAGGCCACAGGTAACCATTCGAATGGACAAATTAATACGACAAGAAACAGAAATGATTAAGCGCCTCATTTGACAGTCAATATGGAATTGCCGGCGGTTGAACAATGTCTAATAATAGTGGTACAAGTTGCCCAATGCGGATATAAGCTAGACCTCCTACACTCTCGGACAAGAAATGGTTTAACACGGTGAATGTGGAAGGCGATTTGTGAAATCCATCGTTGTAAAGGAATTGGTATGGTTGAGGCACTTTCTTTTATAAGCTCTGGTATCTTAATACGGTATAATTTAATTTTTTTTCCAGGCATGACATAAAAATCATGGGTCATTTTCTATACTTCTCATATTAAAAAAACAACAAAAACAACAAAAAACAAGAATGACTGGTTACGAATATTACGAAGCACTATTTAGGTAATCTGTATAAAAACAAAATAGTCGGAAAGAGTAAAGGTGAAATTATGCAGGCAAACTAAATTACAATTTAATTAGATTAAATTATGCAAAAAAATTAATCACAAGACAAATTAATCACTACACTATTTTTAACTGATAGATCTCAGTTGCATCTAGTTTATATTTTTTTCTGTAAAGCTATTTTCAATAAACTAATAATATAGCGTTGATCTACATAGGAAATAATATAATTTTCAACTTTGGAGAAAATACTAAAGTCGTTAGGTCATATCTGCTAAACGTATGAATGAAGAAAGGGTAATAAGAAAAATATAAAATCTTCACTGGTGGAAATCCATATTAGTTCAATGCCATGTCAGCCAAACATGCTGCGGATTCAACGTCGGTATGATTAAATTCTGTACCATAGATTTATTCGGTTGGTAGCTTGGCGGGTAGCACCGCTGAAATGCGAGGCGGGCTCACTCGACCACGGTGCCGCACCTAGTTCAATTCCAGTGCTGTACCATAAAAGAAATAAAACAAATACAGGTCTGGGTGTTTGCGATTGTCAATATGAATGAGGCGTGTGCATGGTGTATGCGTGTTGAATGAAGGAAAGTGGTAGAGGAATTCTTCCTCGACCGAGGAGGTACCACCCCACACGCCCTCTTAAAGGGCCGGTGAAATCCTTAGGGATGTTTCCAGCACTGGGTGTATGAGTCGGTTGTGCGATATATAACCCACGGTACCTTAGTTCTCAGGCATGCTGCCTTCGTGGGTTGTAAGAAGATAAAAAAATTCTTAAGTTTTGTTTCTTCAAAATAATAAAGAATAGTGCCAATTAGAACTATACTTTAACAATACGTTCCAACACCAAAATTATTTGTAAAACAAACAAATCACACCAAGAATGCAATAACTCAAATTTTTAACGACGCGATCTTAAAAATGACCAAAACTTGCCAAGAGCTAACTGAGCAATTAAAACACTGCACTTCATTTTAAACCAGCACTAAGTCTTTAACCTTCTTAGTGAATTCCGTAATTAGTCAGGTACCGTAGTGACTAAGAAATAATCATTATTTTTAATTAATTCCTTATTGCTATAGAACGCTAGACTCACAACAAGTTGCGTGCAAGAAAACTAAATATAAACTCAATCCCCGCCAGGAAAACGTATTTTACTTCCGTGTTAGACCGAAACCCTAACAGGATTACCCGTAATAGCGGATAACCATTGCTCGAAATCATTTTACCACAACTTTGTGTCGCCGAGCTAATATCGCCGGCCTTGCGGTCATCTTCTGGCTCCCTAATTGTTTATAAATTTCTAACTTTGTCCCAAAACTCTTGCTTCAAATTAAACTAGCGCTCCAAAGCGTGAAAATGTTAAACGTGATTATAATTTTATCTTCTCTCTGGCTGTGTCTGTATGTGGAATAGCTACAGGACGTTTTAGTGAAAATTAAACGCTAATTGGCAGAACGGTAAGTGAATTTAATTATTATTCTAATGTTGTTCCTATAAAGTACCTAGCCGTTGTATAATTTTTAGAATACACGTAATGTTAATCATTATCACTGTTGAGAAATAACTGTTCCTCAACCAGCTCAACGGTCCGCAACCAATCACAAAACAGAATTTTCATTACTTGGCAGTTTCCTAAACAAATTAGATCCGTCTGTAAAATTTTGCATATTGGAAATTACTTTTTTGCATAAACGAATTTTTTTACCTTCTGTTTATTTTATGCTTAATCTAGAGGTATATTTCCCATCAATAAATTAATATGACTTTAGTCACAAAAATTATAACTGTTAGTTAAAAAGTAAGTATACAGGGTGAGTTTTTAGAGGTTACAAGGCGATATCTCGAAAACGGTTTAAAATATTTCCTTGAAATTTTGATGAGTTAATAGGGAGATGAGGGGACCTATTTAAACATATGTTTGACATTTATGCTCTCTCTATTTTGAGGGGGGAAGTCACTTTGGAATTTTAAATGGAATGGTGTACTTTTCTTTATAACATTCAAATCTACCTGAAAAACTACGTGTGTGCAAAATTGATTTGCTCTTTATGTTACGGAATTATGATTTATTGGGTTATAAAAAAATTAGTTACCATTTAATTTCAACTTATTTATCGTCTGTCATGCGTGATAAGTTGCTCGAAATGTCCCCCTTCTACTTTCAAACACCTTCTTACTCTTTTTCTAAATATCGTATCCCGTGTAATATTTCAGGTGTCACTAATAAGCAGGCAAAGCGGATTCGGTCTTTCATATCATCTAAAGTTGTAGATACAGTCGTCATCACTTTGTCCTTTATAAATCCCCACAAGAAAAGTTAAGTGGGGTCAAATCCGGTGACCTATCAAGTCAGTTGACTGAATCAGCTGGTCCAATCCTCTTGTTCTCAAATATGTCATTCAAATGGTTACGGGTCTGTATGGCATAATGGGGTGAAGCTACGTCCTGTTGCAACCACATGTGAAGATTTATATTTTGGTCTAATAATTTGGTTAATTGGTTTTTTAAAAAATCTGTGTACATTTCTCCATTTAAATGCCCTTCAAAGAAATGCAGACCAATAACTTTATCTCCGATTATACCACACCATACATTAATTTAGAAGGAATGTTGATTTGGGAGAGTTCTCATCCAGTGGGGATTTTCCGACGACCAGTACTGCATATTATGTCTATTTAGACATAGAAAAAGAAAACAACAAAAAAATGTATTACATGTCTACTGATAAGGGATAACTTAAAGTCCTACCTACCTACTATAACATTCATCAGGAACTTGTTATTTTCTTGCAGTTCTCTTGCGACCCAATTCCAAAATGTAACACGATTTTCAAAGTTTTGCCCATATGGTAGAGCGTAATGTGGTATGGATGAAAATTGTACAAGGGTAATATGGTCGCAACTGATTTTTGTCTCATTCCAGCATCTCTAGCAAGCCGTCTGGTTCCTACATGCGGGTCAGCTACGGATACTGCTCCTTAAACGCCAACTGTCCTATTTTCGTCAATTTTAGTTCGCTCCCGAATTCGTGGTTTCGCTTCCAGACTTCCAGTAGCACGACTTCTGGTTTCCAGCCTTTTAAATGCCATGTGAGATGTCAGGTTATTAGAAAACCTCTCCGCCCACACTAGTGCAGCTTCTCTGTAATTTTGTCTGCACTCCCCCAAAATTAACAACATATCAACTTGCACATTAAAATCCGCTTTCATGTTTAATTGAGCAATAAATTGAAAAATAATCGTTAAAACGTCAAAATTCTCAACTGACAAGTAAAAATAACGCATTTCCATAGAAACGAATAATAATTCTGAAATAAGTGAACTTGATTTATTGGTCCAATTTATTTATTTATTAAATTCAGTCAAAATTTAGTTAACCATAATTCCGCAACCGAGACAGCAAATTAGAAAAAAAAATGTGTACACATACGTAGATTTACGTAGATTCGAATTTTATAAACAAAAATACATCATCCCATTTCATATTCCAAAGTTACCACCGCCTCTCAAAATAGAGGGGGGGGGGGGGTAAATGTCAAAAGTATGTTTAAATATGCCCCCCATCTCCCTATTAACCAAAATTTCATGAAAATATTTTAATCCGTTTTCGAGATATCGTCTTGTAACACTTTAAGAAACTTACCCAGTATACAAATCTGAACAAACCTATGCAAACCTATAACTAATAAAATAGTTTTGCTTTTTTTATAACCAGACAATTTAGGAATATTACGTATCTCTATTACACTCTATTCCACTCCCTGTGTAGATAATATACTTATGATCGGTTTCTCGAAGCATGTAATAAACTCTTAAATTGAATTGGCATTTAGATTGATCTTTAACAGTAACATTACATTGACACTGACACATTACATTGTTTTTAGAAACCGACTGTTAGTCGTAAAAGATTGTACACAGATATTCCAGAAGTTCAGCTAGCATTAATATTAGCAAACTTGTATTTGCAGAAAGCAAGAGAAATCTAGAAAATGGACAGGCACAATTAGAGGAAATACGCATTCGACAAATTAAATAAGCTGATTTGCATTACCTGCAAGCTAGTTAGGGAATCGGATTACGTTATTTGGCCAATGTGAATTGGGGGAAATCAATCCTAAATCCAATGAAATTAATCATGTTTGTTATTAGGTTGTCGTCAGGTTTCAAGAATTAAAAAGACCAGTAAATAATACCATTAATGTGCGAGATTTACCCGTACACAGTTCATCAGCTCTTTTATAAGTACTCAGTGGCGTGTAGTGGATTTGGGGGCGGAGGGGGCTGGTGCAGGCAAAGGGCGCCAAAAGTAAAAAAAAATTAAGAATTTAAAATTGTTATTAAAAAATCAGGCAAAACTTCGAAACATATAGGTACATACATAGGTACGGTTAATGTAGGGTAAACCAGGGAAATATGGCGATACAAATTTTAAATGCTTATAAATTTGTAACCTGAATTTATTTAACTTTGCTAAAAAACACGTATATTTGTGTGAACTTAAACAAGCTATGCTAGGTGGTCTAAGCGACAATTTTCTTAAATATAATCAAGAAAACCCTACTGAAAAAAATTGTGTCGTCGCCATCTCACCCTACTAGATATGAGTTAGATGGTGATAGGAGTAGGGGTCAGTTGGTGATACAGAGTTATGAGGTAAATCTATTTTTTCTTAGCAGCGAATTGGCCACAGAGCTGACAGATATTTAAGAAGTTGGTGCAGTCCTCATGTAACCACGGTTTACACAATGACATAATACATTGTATCCAGTCCACACATTTCTTGATTAATAGATAAGGCTTCTCATAACCAACACAAACGTCGTAATCTTAGTCGCTGACCTAAAAATATTTTTGGAAATTTGGCTTATTCTGATAATTTTTAAACAACTCTAAAAAATTACCTCGTCTTAATCTTCCAAATGCATAAGATCTTCATGGGTCTCCGGTGGCCGAGTTGGTACGGCGCCAGCTTGGCAACCGAGAGGCGCGGGTTCGAATCCCGCTTCGATCATGGATATTTTGTGATTGTTGTTGGAAGGTGGTAGAGGAATTCTTCCTCGAGCGAGGTGGTACCACCCCACACATCCTCTTAAAGGGCTGGTGAAATCCCTAGGGATGTTTCCAGCTCTGGATGTGTGAGTCGATTCCCCAGTACACCCACGGTACATAGTACTTAGACTTCGGTCTTCGTGGGATGCCAGAAGTTAAAAAAAAAATTATCGTCTTCTAAACATTCTAAACTCTCAGATATTTTCCTTTTGCGTTTTAGGTTTCTGCGAGCCTGCTACTTCTTCAATTCCCCTTTGTTTTCTTGTTGTGACCTTTTTTTAATTTTAAGGCAGTGTTTAAGAGTGTTGCTATAGTATGTCATCAAAATAATTTTCAGTGTCGTCAGTAATTTTGTTCATATTCACGCAAAATCCAAAGTTCAGTAAAAATCTGAAAAAATCTGTTGAAATCTGAGAAATTCAAAACATTAAAAACTCGGTTCTCAACAGACTTAACGGGCTAGAATTACAAATAAGACTTACGGGCTAGAATTACAAATAAATTTCAGGAGATTAACAACTCCCCTCAAGTGATCACAAATGTTTTTGATGCTGTAAAAAGAAGAATGAGAACATGTTTGGAAGTAGAAGGTGGACACGTCTCTCATTTAGTTTAAATTTATAATTTTTAGGTTCTTTACCGTATAATGTTTTTTTTTTTAAATTCCATATTATGCAATGACAATGACAATAATGTAATTTTATTAAAAGTAAAAACTTCAGAACTTGACAGTTTTATTTTTCATTCACCTATACCTTTTACCTATGTACCATGTAAGTTTCTGCTTTTTTATGTAGCTCTTCATATAAATTTTGAAATAAACGATATAAGGGCCTTTAAAGTGACACACAAATTTCAAAAATAACTCTATTTTTCACTTTTCCGTTTTAAACACCGTCTTTAAACATAGAATTTATCTAAATGACAGCAAGATCTATTTTAAACCTCGGCCCAGCACTGATAATGTAGCCAAGCGCTAATTCTCTCTCCCCTCTGAAGTTATCGCAATATTTTACACATTCTATTATGCTATCTTGCCGCGCACTTCCTTGGTTTTATGTTCTCTTAGGCTAGATAGAGTCTAATTCGGCTTTATGTGTTATGGGAATAAAGGATTTAGTTATGTATGTTGGTGATTTATGTAAATGGGCTTATGGTAATTATTTACGGAAATAAATTAGTTTGTACGACGAATGGAACGCAGAAAGTAGAGGGTAAGCAGAAGATATTTACTCGGTAGTAAGTCTTTTTAATGATGTTTGAGAAATAATAAAAAATAAATTACGGATAGTTGCCAGTCTTGCCGACTACTTCATTGCCTTTTTAAATAGCATTTTTTAACAAAAAACAGAAAAATAAAATATGATTGGTCAATTTACATTTTGCTTCGAGGTAAATGAGGCTCCAGCATCTAATAAATTTGATATTTGTTTTTTATTTTAATTTGTGATCAATAGGGGCACTTCTCTTGCTGCAGAAGAAAACTGTAAGGACGCCGACTTAAAATTTTTTTTAGCTTAAAGTTAAAGACAATACTTTACATCAACAGGGTTTTAATCCAAAACCAGACAAGCCTTTTTTTACAATACACACCTGCTTCAGATTTTATTACTAACGGTATAAACTTTTATTTTTAAATAACACTCCCTATTATTAAATATTTAGATAAGGCCTAAAACTTTCAGCTAGATTCTTCCAGTTTTCACTTAAAAACGTATTTTTTCTTTTTTCTTAGAGAGAGAAAACCTTGAAAATTGTGACCGGACACTTCAATGAATAATTTTATTTTATTTACAAATTTTTAATGTATATAGGATTAAAACCCCACTTTATATTTAGTTTACACTTTTAAATGTATCTATTCTTTCAATCAATAAGATACTTAAGCAGGCACCTTAGAAATATTTGAGAACTATGTGAAAAGTTGATTGTTGACAACCGACGACGCGCAGTGGCGATTACAGGGTTCAGCGATTCTTGTTTTAGCAATGTCCCTTAACTATCCATCATTAAAGATTTTCACTACTTCCTTTATCTGCATACTTTCATAGGAATGGGCTATGGACACTTATAATTGGTATTCGAATAGTCGATGTGCTAACAACTCAACACAAATCTCAATAAAAGACAGTGAAACAACAGCACTGTTAACTAACAGAGGTACTGATAGACATTGTTGACATTTAACAAGAAATACTATTCGATCGACAGGCTGACGCAGACCAGCGCAAGACAGGTGACTTAAAGGCAGCTGCTAAATAATGATCTAAAGTGCGATGCAATAGGTGATGGAGGGTTTGACTTAGGTACATAATACTAAGACTATAGATATGAAACTATAGAACTTGAAATATCACTGTACTGTCGTGTCTATAGCAGTGGCAGATTTAGGAGGGTCGCAGGCCCCCCCCCCCCAGAGCCTTGTGCAAAAATGATTTCAATAGCGAATTTATAAAAATAAATATTGTAACATAAACATTAACCGTTTCTGCATATTCTATAAAATATTATAAACAAAAACAAATATTTTGCCGTATATGTAAGTTCTTTGAATGAATTAGACCAAAAAAATATGAATAATAGATCAATACTAACAGATAATATAAAAAATGCAAGCCTTTTGGCCATTTTTGATTTACATGCTCTTATATTGTAACATTCCTTACACATCTAACTGCGATCTTTTCAAAAATTGTGCCGGATAATTTTGGCTTCTAAACGAAGCAAATAACCCAACAAGTCAATTTTTTCGAAAAATAGCTGTTTCGAAAATGTATTAACGAAATTTTCAAAAATATTTCCTCGAAAACATATTTCCAAACCCACATTTTTTCAAAGTGTCCTGACCGTTTTTCAAATATGATTTTTAGGAAACGGATTTGAAATATTTTGAAAATATTTTCTCCAAAAATCCGTACTTCGTAAGTACATTTTTCAAAAATGTCTCCAAACAAATAATTTTTAAAACAGGTATATTTTTCGAAAATGAATTTTTTGAAAACAATATTTAGAAAATTATATTATGAACTCTAGTAGATTGGAAAATGTCAGTGAAAAAAAAGGACGAAAAAAGATCCTGAACAAACCCAAACGAACCTTTTTGGGGTTTGATCAGGTTTCCTTAGGTTTGGTACGTTACTACTTTCTCGTAAATTACTTATTCAAAAAGCCGTATCTTGAAAAAATTAATAGGTACTATCCGAAAAAATTAAAATAAATTAAATAAAAAAGATGTTCTCTGAAAAAACGTTTTTTTGAAAATGCTTTAAAAAATTGAAAAATTGATTTTAGACAAATTCTACTTTCGTAAGTACTCGTATGTCCCCCAAAATGAGTAGAAGGCATAAATGAAAAAAATGCTACAATATTTACACTTCCATATTATTGAAACACTTTGTCCTGTCGCGTGTAAGCTAAGATGACCAACTCTTTTAGGGGTTTCTTTTTTCAACAAATATCTTTTTTGATGTTAAATTAAGTAAATCTTTTCGAAAAACAGCTTCTTCGAAAACACATCTTTTTAAAAAGAACATTTTAAAAATACATTTTCCGGAAATGTATTTTTTAGAAAACAGTTTTTCTAAATTTAAATTATGAATGAATGAAATGTCAATGGAAAAATGACAAAAAGGTCCTAAACTAATCTAAACGAACTTTTTTGTATTTTATCAGATTTACGTTTCCTTGTACTTGCTATGTTACTCTGTAGTAATTTACTTTCAAAAGCGTGTTATTTTTAATATGAATATTCGAAGTCTTTATCGAAACAATGTTTAAAAATGTTCTTTCTAAAAACGCGTTTTCTTGAAATACTTTAGTTTCAAAAAGTAGTTAAAAAAATTCGAAGTTGGTTTCAGAAAAAAACAATTTGAAAACATCCCTAGTTTTCGAATATCTGTGTGTTTTCGAAAAGTTTTCATAGATCAGTCCAAATGGACAGAAGGTACAAGTAATTAAAAAAATGCAAGAATATTTGTAAGTTAGGATGGCAAACCGTTCTATTTTCTCAAGTACAGGTTTAGATATTTCGTCCATTATGAAATAAGGTACACTTCTTAGAAACCTAAACAATAAAAAAGTAATGTCGTACTCGAGCTTGTCCGTTTTTTTTTGTCTGTGCGCCTCCCCCTAGACGAAATTCTAAATCCGCCCCTGCACTATAGAAGCTGAGATTTTATTATGTGTTGAGCTCTTGCACACTGTACAAAAGGTATCCCTTATTTTCTACATTTTCTTTTAATATTGATATATGTAGATACGGCACCATAATATATAGCGAAGCTTAACTTACATATTATGTTTAACTTTCTATTTTGCTGCAAAACTGTCTTTCTTTAATGACGAACAGACAGAAAGTTTAAAATGTTTTGAAATTAAAAATTTTTTATTTTTTAAATTAGATGTAGGTATTAGGTATGTTCATTTTTAAAAGCTTTAAATCTGTATACCAAATGTTATTCAGAACCTGACCATTGTTCGACATTTATATCCCATTAACGACTATTATCATCCAAGCTGGTGCTTGTAACAAATTTTTAACTATCGCGTCAGGGATTTAGTTCATGTTTCCCATTAGGAACACCGTTTTGCAATTTCAAAATCCAAATATTAGAGAGCTGAAGTTGGACGAGATGCGTGCTATTCCATGGCAGAGGGTGAGCGAGGCGGGGACGATATATTAATTTAATCAAGTTTCCACATCAGCTTGATATGGGAATCCTATTATGCTGTACATGGACATTCAATTAGTAAAACCGAGGTATTTCATTAGCGCTGTTAATGAAGTGACGTCATCGTGCTGCGGCGCGCTGACCCAGGTGATTATCAATCATCTTTGCGTGGCGGCCGAGCCGAGCGACGGGTCGCCTTCTCCTTGCGACTTTACAGAGCGAGCCGTGCTCCATGCTGTGCGATTTAAGGACAAAAGCAAGGTTGCCAAACGGGAATAATTTACATATATAGAAAATTCTAAAGAACAAATTAAAAAAAAAGCAATATGTATAAAAGCATTTTTTACCGTGAATGTAATTCATTTACTGTACTTGCAAATTGTTGTTCGTCCGATTCCAGTTCAAAGCATGGTTTCAAAATGTGAATGAATTTATGTATAACAGAATGTGAGTGAAAAAAGACCAAATACTAGTTCGAATGTCGATAGCGCTTGTAAGGTAAGATGGAAAAGAGGATCAATAAAATGGCGCAGTAGCAGAGCTGACGACTGGAAAAGTAGGCAAAAAGAATACAAACTGAAGTATTCACTATAATGTCCCTTTTTAACATTAATTTCGAAATTTTCTTAGGCCCATTAAACCGCCATTCATTATCTCTCATACTATAAAAACTCGTATACTAACCTGTCACTGAGAGTCGAATACTTAAGTACTCTTTTCTCGTTCTTTGCCAATAGAGTAGATCAATACTGAAACTATCATCTTTGGGGAGTTCGTTGCTCATAAAATTAACCGACTCAAGCATTCAAAAATCAGCAATAGGTATGAGCAAACTTTCGGGGCAATCATATTTTACATTCAGCTCTAATTTTACTCACAATCAGTTTAAGAGACACTAAAACGGATTCCCGGCTAATCCGCAATATTTGCAAGTCTAGAACTTTTCTTGACTTGTACGTAAACCTAGATATACTCCTGGACAAAAAAAAACCGCACATATAAAATTTTGTTCAAGTTTAATCCTAAATAACATTTTAAATCTTGCACGGAGTTTAATAAATTGTTTGGTATATTGCAGATGCTTTCGTCTTGATTATTATCTGCTTTTCAGTTTACAAAGAGTTCTAACGAATTTATTGTTATACAAGTATAACCAAGAGTCCTGTCCTAAATTTCTAAACATTTTGATTAGAAATTAGGTGGCGCAATGTTCTTATGTGTATTCTGTTTTTAGGCTCCATCTTTTTTAACATTTCTTTTTTCGATTTATTTCAATATCTTTATTCTAAAAGGAAACACAAATTCTAAAAGAGAGAAATTATAATCTTAACAAAAATTAAACACCTTAAATATGTACACTGGTGTTTCGTTGCGTAGTAACGTCGAGGGTATTGTTTATGTTGTTTTCATTATTTATTAAGTGTCAGTGTACTGCCATTCTCGAATTTAAAGTTTTTTCTTAATATGCGGTGAGAAGATGTTGCACGGTACATTGCAAATGTACCATGCAATGATTAGATGCTTTTGTCAGGCTGGGGAGTACACACCCCCGTCCAGGATCAGGGAGACCACGAGCCACAAACCAACGTGATAATCATTTTGTTACTTTAACTGCTTTACAGGACCGCGAAGTAACATCTGCCGTTACCGTTATTAGTCGTCGTTTGACTTAAAAATGTACATGGCACAAGAATTTCTGCACAGACGAATCGCGTTTTTGTTTGCGTTCACTGGATGGACGAGAGCGTGTCTGGAGAAGACGAGGAAAACAATTTTCTGAGTGCTGCATATCGCCAAGAACACTTTTTGGAGGCGGTAGTATCATGGTGTGGTCTGGAAGTTCAGTACATGCTCATACAGAACTAGTTCTATTATGATTCTTTAGCTGCAGATCGTTGTCTCCAGGAATGCTTAGCGGACCACGTCATTCCTTTTGCCCCATTTGTTCGTCATAATTTTTTTATTAATGCACGATAATGCCAGGGCCCAAGACGCACGAGTTGTCAATAATTATCTGGATCATATCGACATTCAACGTTTAGATTGTCTCCATATTGGCCCCCACAGAGTCCAGATCTAAATCCGATCGAGCTCAGGAAGGATTATTTCCAACCGAGAGTCACAAATTATTTCAGATCTCCGAATGGCTCTTCTAGAAGAGTGGCAAAACATTCCGCAAGAGGCAATTATTGATAATTGCATTCAGAGGTTACCACGTCACATGGCAGAAGTTATTAGAGCAGAAGGAGGCAATACACGATATTAGTGTTTGTCTTATTTATTTACTCTGCAATAATTTATTGTAAGTAGTGTTTTTCTTTAAATTTTTGCTAAGATTGTAAACTGTATCGTTCTCTTTTAGAATTTGTTTCCTTTCAGAATAAAGATATTGAAATGAATCAAAAAAAGAAATGTTAAAAAAAGATAAGGCTTAAAAACAGAATACACTGAAACAACATTGCATCGCTTAATTTCCCCACAGAGTGTTCAGAACTTTAGGACAAAAAAGGGAACTTTTGATTATACTTGTATAACAACAAATCCGTTAGAACTCTTGTAAACTGAAAAACAGATAATAATCAAG
Source organism: Philopedon plagiatum (assembly GCA_963971165.1). Taxonomy (NCBI): domain Eukaryota; kingdom Metazoa; phylum Arthropoda; class Insecta; order Coleoptera; family Curculionidae; genus Philopedon; species Philopedon plagiatum. Next base: position 53,696,878 of record OZ020189.1, on the reverse strand, counting down.
ATGAAAGCACCTGCAAAATGCCAAAAAATTCATTAAAACTGATGTAAGATTTAAAATGCTATTTAAGGTTATTCTAGAACAAAATTTTATGCGTCCAATTTTTTTTTGTCCAGGGGTGTAGTTACAATGATCGTAAAGCTGCTATTTGGAGCTTTGTATCACACCTGAGGAAACCACATTCTGGCACTGCAAATTAGCCAGGTTACAAGTCATTTCACGACCTTTCTTCGATTGACAGTGCGCTTTCATTTTGACAATCCATTAGCATAGTTATTCTCTCAAAAAACTTTTATTACGCCACCAAAAATAGCTACAAGGATCTCCCATCTCTCTGCCGCAGCGGCTATCGTTTATTCATAATATACGCTGACAGTGACGAAAAAACTGGCGGAAATTCGCGTTGGCTTGTGAGATCCTTTAATACAGTATCTGGTGATATCTTTAATGCATACTTGAAATATTTCTGGATTATCAGGTGAATACTTATTATTATCATTAATCATCGATGCCCTTTAACTGCTCGCTGACACATAACAAAGAATCCTTATGCTAGAAAAAAGCAAGTTTAGTAAGCGGTATTGCATCGGCAACACAGCCTCAGAGGTCCGTACGAGTCCCTTCCCTGACCCCTCCTGTTCCCGCACTTGATGAACGCCGGCATACTCACTTTTCTTCGACTGGGCCGTTTCTCATGACACAAACTGGATTCCAAGGCATGTCATCTTGCGAGGTGCATTCCGCATTATTTTCAGCTCATTTGGGTAACCGATATGCAATCTACGGGAATAGTAAATGGATAGTTGCAATGGAAATATTTTTTATGCAGTTGATTCGATTCCTTCATAATTTATATTATCAGGAATGCAAATAGAAGTTGTTTTGTTGTGATAGAATATACAAGGTGGTCCATCGAAAACTTTTCACCCAGGTTTATTTTCGTTTAAATAAATAAATAAATCAAAAAACGCTCGGACCCGTATACTTTAGTTTTCAGGGGGACATATTTTTTTGGTATTTTCACCCACCGTGTTTGAACCCCTAAGGCTTTCACCCTTAAAATCTTAAATGGGAAGGGGGAGGGGTCGAGTGATAGTTATTTTAAAGGGAATTGAATTGCCTTTCCAACGGGATCTTGCTAGTTGAAATCGGGTAAGTAGTTTCTGAGAAATGAGACTTTAAAATAATTAAAATTTAAAAGTATCGAAATTTCTTACCAGTTGTTTCAGTTAAGTAAATCCTGAAGGTGTCCAGCCCCCAACCTCTTTGCAATTATGAAGGCACTGTTCGAAATGTTCGCAAACATTATAAAGCATTTCGGGAGATATTTGTCCCCACTCGTACACTATTCGTTGCAGCAAGTTTTCTAAAGAATTGGGCCGGGTTGCATAAATTTTTATTTTTAAATGTACCCACAAGAAAAATTCTAGTGGCGAAATCAGGAGATCTTGTAGGCCATTCAATAGGACCTCTTTTCCCAATCCATCTTCCTGGAAAATTGCCTTACAGGAAATGCATAGTGTGGGGGTGCCCCATCTTGCTGAAAAATTAGATTTTCTGGTCGATGACGGCCATCTTCTTCAATAGCACTCGTTAAAGCGGGGTCAATAGTGATTTCCATCAACTCTAGATACATTTCACCAGATACATTGCCGGGAAGAAAATACGGCCCAATAATACGGTCCCAAAAATTCCAGCCCACATATTTGATTTTTCTGGTTGTCGAGTATATACGTCTCTAAAGATTCTAGGGTTGGAATCCGACCAATACAGGTCAATTGACAGTACCATGGAGGAAAAAAGAGCATTCATCTGAGAAACAAATGTTAAAAACAATTTGTGAATCGCGAGTGATTCTTTCACTCATTAACTCGCAAAATTTCAAACGGCGATCGGTATCGTCTTGGTTAAGTTCATGAACCAGTTTTATTTTGTAGGGATGGAATGTATGCTTTTGAACAATTCTCTGGATGGTTGTACGCAAAACACCCGCCACTTCTGACATTTTCCTCGTACTTAGTGAGGGATCAATTGCAAAGTGACCGAAAACTGCAACTTCTACAGCTTCATTTCTTACAGGATATTCAATATTTTTTTTTGCTTAGCACGTAATTTCGCCACTAATTCTCGCACGTAAGTATGAGACAGGTATCCATTTGGGTGTAATTTATTATAAGATAACGCAGCAGCTCTAGCAAAATCGTTATTTCTAAAGAAAAGTAAAATAATTTCAACTATTTCTTCAAGAGTATAGGTACCTACGTCATTTTAATGCACAATTGAACGAAACGAAGTTTAAAGCAAAAGTATCAGTTTTACTATGAATTTAACCGATATCAAAAACAAACTAATGATAGCCCGTTTTTCGACAGAACAAGTGGGATTCCAAAGATCTATTGTTATAGTATTGCGTATATAGTTTATACGTATTTAGCATTTTGTTTACTTTTAAAGCCAAATTTCTTTAACACTGGAAACTACTCACTCGATTTCAACGAACAAGGTCTCGTTGGAAAGGCAATTCAATTCCCGTTAAAATAATATATCACTCGACCCCTCCTCTCATTTAAGATTTTAAAGGTGAAGGCTCGGGGGTCCAAGAAGGGGGGGGGGGGGTGAAAATACCAAAAAAATATGTCCCCCTGAAAACTAATGTGTACGAGGCCGAGCGTTATTTGATTTATTTTTTAAAAAGAAAATACGCCTGAGCGGAAAGTTTTCGGTGGGCCACCCTTTATAGTATCTGCCCAGGATTATAGGATCAGACAAATGATGGCATCAGGAAAATCAATAGGTAATTAAAGCAGGAAAGGTTTTTTGATATCTTTGCCGTCTTTTGAATACTTAAGAACTGTCGATTCTGAATAATTACGTAATCATTCTCATAAAATATCGCTATATATCACTATTTCCTTAGACGCAGAATGTTTCAACAGTAATTTCTACAGTAAGCTTAACTTTTGTAAAACACTGTATATTCTAAAATGTAACAAAGTAATGTCGTAATCTGGATAGATAGAATGAAAATGTTTATGTATTCTTTATAAATTTATATAATATGCAAACAGAATAACAAGGGTGGAGATAAGGAAGGTTTTTAAATCTTTAGTTGTATCTTCTAGAACGAACCTCCTTTATTAGTATACCAGAAGAGTTCTAACAATAGATATAAAAATCTGTTTGAGTCAAATCAAAATTTCAGCTACATATCTCAGTAGTAGGTAGAAGCTGGTGGCAATTTCGGTAAGTATATGATTTCATCGTCGTTCATAGTAATATGTAATGTAGTTTACAACTATGTGGGTTAGAAAAAGATAGAGCTGGGCTTAGATGAATGAATGAAATGAATTTTAGAATATAAAAAAAAATAAACTCTCATAAATTATATTATCGTGCCTGTCATTGATATTAGGGGCGCTATATAACAGATAATAAATTTACGGAAGAGTAGTAAAGGTTGATGCTCCCTGAGTCTCTTTAATATAAGTTGATGCTTCCTGATTCTCCCGAGTGACTCGCAGGTGTGCTATTGGGGTAATGACCTTGAACGTGCACGTGTGCTATTGTTATTTGGCCTTGATATGCGCAGGTGTTATTCCAAAGTCTTTTGTCGAAGTGGCCGTTGACTTTTAGTTCGTAATATTGGGGTGTTTGAGAGCACATGTTTATTTGTTTGTTGATAGCCAGGTGTACGATGCTCCCTTCAGGGTCGCCTTATTGTGATGCATTTTCAATGCAAAGCAAGCAGGTGGTTAGACGCAGTTGTGCGACACGATTTGGCCTTTAAATATTTGACATAGAACAACGACCAGCTGTTGAGATACTCCCGCCCGCCCTTCCCCGGCCCTCATGTAGCACAATCCGACGTCACAATCGATACACTTGGTTTAGCTTTTTGATGCATGCATAGGACAGATGTTTATTTTTGATTTGAAAATGCAGTGCTGTTTAAGGAATTTGTGGAGGCGAGCTTTTTTAATGGGAAATCAATAGAGTCCACCTGTTGGGTAACTGCTATTTTGAAGTAAAAGTTGAAACTCAAACCTTTTCTATTTTAATGGGTTTAATTTTATAATGTACAATTTAATTAAAATTTATTTTATTATTGTCACCTGTTTTAATTTTATATTTACTTTTACTGCAGGCAATACCACATATTTTAAAGTGTTTTTTAATCAAAGTAAGCAATTAAAACGATTTTATTCGTGTTTACCACAAAAAGTTTTCTTTTGTGACGAAAAATAGCGGTTACACAACGGGCGGACTCCATTGATTTCCCATTCCCATTGATTTGCCATAGATAAAAATACCTGTTCTGCAAAATTATTTCATACCATTTTATTATTGAATACATGGTCTCAAACTTTTTGGTGGAACTACACTGCGTTTTTCTATGTCGCATTAAAAGACAGAAGGGGTCTCACATTATTAGAATGGAGTCGACCTGTTGTGTAACCACTATTTTGAAGTAAAGGTTGAAACTCAAACCATTTCCTATTTAATATGTGCAGTTAAGTTGTAGTTTAAAAGTTGCATTAAATAAAACGTATAAAAATTCCTTAATACTAGACACTTGACTGCTAATTGGTTGGAATATATTTAATTAACCCGCACATCATAGGGTTTTACAATTTAAATTTTTAGCTTCAATTCTATTAGAGGTAAAGATATAGGACTTGCGACGAAAAATAGCGGTTACACAACAGGCGGACTCTATTGATTTCCCACAAAATCTTGTAGCTAATACATTGTTTAGAAACATAACAGAAAGAGTCATGTATGTAGCCATAGATAAAAATATTTTGGAAAATTATTTCATTGTTTCAAGGTCACCTTATTGTGATGCATTTTCAATGCAAAGCAAGTTGGTGGTTAGACGCAGCTATGCGACATGATGTGTCCTTTAAATATTTGACATAGAACAACGACCAGCTGTTGAGATACTCCCGCCCGCCCTTCCCCGCTCCTCATGCACTTCATGATCGATAAACTTTGTTTAGCTTTCTATACATGCATAAGGCAGATGTTTATTTTTGATTTAAAAATGCTGTGCTGTGTAAGGAATTTGTCGAGGCGAGCTTTCATAATGGGAAATCAATAGAGAGTCCACCTGCTGTGTACGCTATTTTGAAGTAAAAGTTGACACTCGGACCTTCTCTATTTAATGGGTTTAATTTTATAATGTACAGAAACTCAAACCATTTCCATTTTAATATGTGCTGTTAAGTTATAGTTTAAAAGTTGCATTAAATAAAATATATAAAAATTACTTAGTACTAGACACTTGACTGCTAATTGGTTGGAATATATTTAATTAACCCGCACATCATAGGGTTTTACAATTTAAATTTTTAACTTCAATTCTATTAGAGGTAAAGATATAGGACTTGAGACGAAAAATAGCGGTTACACAACAAGCAGACTCTATTGATTTCCCGCAAATCTTGTATCTAATACATTGTTTAGAAACATAACAGAAAGTCATGTATGTAGCCATAGATAAAACTATTTTAGAGAATAATTTCATACCATTTTAATATTAGATACATGGTCTCAAACTTTTGGTAGAACTATGCTATGAGGTTTTCTATATCGCATTAAAAGGCAGAAAGGGTAGCACATTTATTAGAAATATTTAATACTTACACAAGTACGTAGAGTTAAGTTATGGTTTAAAAGTTGCATACAATAAAACACAAAAATACTTAATACTAAACACTTGACTGCTAATTGATTGGAATATATTTAATTAACCCGCGCATCATAGGGTTTTAACTATTCAATTTTTAACTCGAATTCTATTAGAAGTAAATATATAGGACGTGATATTTTTGTTTGAAGTATTAAAAAGATCTTGTATACAATTATGCACAGTTATTGTTATTTTTCTTCACAGCTAGGAAGTAAACTGCTACAAATATGAGCAAATCCTGCAGCTAGAACTGGAGTGTGTTGAGGTGTGTTGATATCCTGGCTGACCCATCACGGATAATGATACCTAAAAATACAAAAAAGTTACTCTTTGACCCTGTCACTCAGCGGTACGCAGTGAAATTTCAAAGTTGTATATCTCTGTTCCTACTACAGGAACCACACCAAATTTAGGGGATTTAATGGTGAGCCCACTGGGATTTCTTTTGGTAAAGAAAGAAACATTTTGTAATTTGCGAAAAATTTGAATTTTTGCTCTGACTACCCTGGGAAAAAAGAGTGCGTTTAGGTATTTTATTTGTTACTTTTTCTAAACAAATTTCACGTGTTTTTATCTCTATGTTGTACTATGTACTATGTTATTGTATCACATTTTTTGTTTGTTCCGTTTCTTCTGGGTTTGTACGCTGTTCCTTTAGGGATTATGTAATGTATGGTATCCGTTAGTGCTGCGTTATAAAAACTGTTTATATTTGAAAACGGCATTATTCATTCAGACGTCGTATGAGTAACATGTTGAAACGCGACATAAAATTTAAACTTCTTGCACTATCGGACGAAGATGTTTTCGGATTCAGAAAAACAGATGCTGGGTGGTTTATTGGCAACAAACTTATTGAATTTAATGGGGATATTTTGTTGATAGATGAAGAAAAGTATACGTTAACGGATGGGTTATTGAATTTGTTAACTCATCAGCGCCCGAAGAAATATACCAGCCATGAACTGAATCAGTATAAGGAAATTCTGTTATTATCCGACGCACACAGATGTGGTTTTCTGAGGAATAGACCTATACGATCAAGTAAAAATTGGAAATATATAAATATTATATCCAAGTTATTTCCACCCAAAAGGAAATATAAGAAACCAGACGTGAAGAGTACATATTATAATCAACTAAGATGGATGCAACGTTAATACACCATACAAAAAGAAGATTGAAATTATTAATATGTAGGAAACGTTTGTTTTAAAAAAGTGTAATTTTCAATATGTGATATTGAAATATTTGTTAATTATTATTATTAATTAAGTCTATTAAATGATATTTTTACAATGGATCTGAGTTTTTAGCCCTATGTTGACAAACAATTTAATTTTCCTCACAAATATCGTTAAATTCGTGATTCAATAAGCTTTCATTTGATACCACATAAGATGTTCTTGAATTTTTTTTCATTCCCCAATTTTTGTCCCGAAATTAACCCCCAGAATAAAATTTAAGAACTATATTAAAAATACATCATATATATTGTTAAATTCATGCTTCAGTAAGCTTTCATTTGATACCCTACACCCATCTGCCGCACTACCCGCCACCAACAACACCAACGCAGTATCGCATCGCGTATGCGCGGAGCTGAGTGGGTCTAATTAAAAATTTTGAAAAACGTATAAGGACGAAAGTTGTTCCTTACATCTGAGAAATATTTTTGTTCAAAATTTTTTCTCTAAACCAATGGTCTCCAGTTATAAGGAAACAAACAGTTAAAATTACCGCGCTAGAATTTTTTAATCCTGATAATTTTCCCACAATCTGAGCAATCCTTCTGGTAATAAGGGTGGGAGCTGTTGTATATCTCTGTTCCTACTACAGGAACCGTGAGAATTTGGGGGTTTTACTGGTGAGCCTACTGGGAATTTTTTTGGTAAAGAAAGAAACATTTTATAATTTGCGAAATAGTTGAATTTTGCTCTACCTATCCTGGGAAAAAATGAGCTCGTCTAGGTATTTTATTTATTGTCGAAAACCCTTTTCTCTAAAACCAGTGGTTCAGCAGTTTTAAGGAAACAAACTTTTTTAAAATTTTATCTCTGCTAAATTTCAAATTTTTACGTCGTATAAGATAAAATCCTGTGACAGACAGACGGACGGCCGGATTGATGGACTTACGAGAAAGGATACTCTTTGGTACTGTCAGTAATTAATTTAAAAATGTAAAACAGTGTTTAGGAATAACTTTGTACCAAGTAAAACCAAAAATTTGCCGTTTTCCAAACAATTTATGGGTCCTCCACCATATTGCCAAAAAAAATTTAAAAACTCATCCAATCATAAAAACTCTAAATAATATTATTACCTGAACCAACGCCATATTTTTCTTCACAGCTGTCAGGATGAGCAAGCAGTCAAAAAAAAACATTAGCAAATTCTGTAACTAGTTAACCTTGTGAGTGTATTCTCCTATCAAACCCATCATGGATAACCATACCTAAAAAATACAAAAAAGTTACTCATTGACACTTAAATTGTTTATACCAAATGACCGCGCTAGAATTTTTTAATCCTGGTAATATTCCCGCATTCTAAACCTAATTCCAAATGTTCATGATTTTTTCAGATTTTTCTGAGGAATCCTTCTGATAAAAAGGGTAGGAGATAGCAATTTTTAGCGTTTCTCCCGAAAAATGTTAAAAAAATACATGAAAATAAAATACATCATATTGAATTCGAGCTTCAATAAGCTTTCATTTGATACCCTACACGACGCTATTGAAAATTTTTTTTTCATTTCCCAATTTTTGCCCCGAAATTAACTCCCAGAATAAAATTAAAAAACTACATTAAAAATACATCATGTATATTGTTAAATCCATGCTTTAATATGCTTTCATTTGATACCCTACACCTATCTGCCGCACTATCCGCCACCAACAGCATCGCGTATGCGCGGAGCTGAGTGGGCCAAATTAAAAATTTTAAAAAACGTATAAGGACAAAAGTTGTTCCTTACATCGTGAGAAATATTTCTTGTTAAAAAAATTTTCTCTAAACCAATGGTTCAGCAGTTGTATGGAAATAAACAGTTAAAATGACAGCGCTAGAATTTCTTAATCCTGAAAATTTACCCGCAAGCTAAACCTAATTATCAATGTTCACGATTTTTTTTTCAGATTTTTCTGAGCAATTCTTCTGGTAATAAGGGTGGGATGGACTTACGAGAAACGTTACTCTTTGGCACTGTCAGTAATTAATTAAAAAATGTAAAACTGTGTTTAGAAATATCTTTGCACCAAGTAAAACAAAAAAATTTATCGTTTTCCAAACAATTTATGGATCCTCCACCATATTGTCAAAAAAAGTTGAAAAACTCATCCAATCATAAAAACTCTAAATAATATTATTACCTGAACCAACGCCATATTTTTCTTCACAGCTGTCAGGATGTCAACCGATACAAACTTGAGCAAATTCTGTAGCTAGGAAAACTTGTTCTCCTATCAAACCCATCATGGATAACGATAACTAAAACATAAAAAAAAAGTTACTCTTTGACAATTTTTTATGACAATTGACCGAGCTAGAATTTTTGAATCCTGGTAATTTTACCGCAATCTAAACCTAATTCCAAATGTTCATGATTTTTCAGATTTTTCTGAACAATCCTTCAGATAAAAAGGGAGGGAGATAGCAATTTTTAGAGTTTTCTCGAAAAATGTTAAAAAAACACATTAAAATAATATACATCTTATATATCGTTGAGTTCGTTCGTTCTTCAATAAGCTTTCATTTGATACCCTACACGATGTTCTTGAATTTTTTTCTTTGCCCAATTTACCCCCGAAATTACCCCCAGAATCAAATTAAAAAACTGCATTAAGAAATACATCATGTATATCGTTGAACTCGTGCTTCAATAAGCTTTCATTTGATACCCTACACGACGCTATTGAATTTTTTTCCCGAATTTTTGCCCCGAAATTAACCCCCTACAATAAAGTTTAAAAAATGCATTAAAAATACATCATATATATCGTTAACCTCGTGCTTCCATAAGCGTTCATTTGATACCCTACACAATGATCTTGAAAAAAGCAGGTATTTTTTAATTTCCCAATTTACCCCCTGCCCGGAAATTAATCCCTAGGATCAAATTAAAAAACTGCATTAAAAATAATAATAATAATAATAATAATAATAATAATAATAATAATAATAATAATAATACTCTTTATTTCAAATTTGTTACAATAACAAAATACTACATTAAAAATACATCATATAAATCGTTAAATTCATGCTTCAATAAGCTTTCATTTAATACCCTACAAGATGTCATTGAAAAAAAAAACTTTTTTTCTCCAATTTATCTCCATAAATTAACCCCAAAATCAAATTAAAAAATACATCCTATATATCATTCAATTCGTGCTTCAATAAGCTTTCATTTGATACCCTACACGATGTTGTTAAAACATTTTTTTTATTTCCCAATTTACCCCTACGAAATTAATCCCCAGAATTAAATTAAAAAACTACGTTAAAAAAATACATCACATATATCGTTGAAGTCGTGCTTCAATAAGCTTTCATTTGGTACGCTACACGACGCTATTGAATTTTGTTTTCATTTTCCAATTTATCCCACGAAATTAACACCCAAAATCAAATTTAAAAAATACATCATATACTATATCGTTGAATTCGTCATACCAAAAGCTACATTTCCATACTGGCTCGGCTCTATCTACATTTTGAAATATTCTTTAGACATAATGTGGTGTTGAAATGAAGACAATATAAAAGTCTGTCAAGTGCAAGCTATACTTGCACAATTAGTGTTCGGTGCCATTAACCCCCACATAACTTGAGCAAATCTCGGCCGCCCGATCTCCGCCCATCTACCGCGCCAGTGTTTATAAATAACTGGTAATTTTCCCGCAATCTAAACCTAATTCTCAATGTTCACGATTTTTAGACTTTTCTTCGGCGGTATGCAGTAAAATTTCAAATTTGTATATCTGTGTTCCTACTGCAGGAACCGTACCAAATTTGAGGGCTTTAATGGCGAGCCCACTGGGAATGTTTTGGTAAAGAAAAAACATAATAAGTAATTTGTGAAAAAGTTGAATTTTTGCTCTGCATAACCTGGGAAAAATGAGCGCGTTTAGGTATTTTATTCATTATTTTTTAAACAAATTTTATGTCATTTTGTCGAGACTCTTTAAGGTTGTTCAGGTAAAAATACATAATAATGGGACGACACTAAGAAGAAACGTTTAAAAAGATATTTAAAAAACCGGTCAAGTGAAAGCAATACTTACACATTTATTAGTGTTCCGTGCCATACACCCCACTTAAATTGTAATTATTAATAGTACTACACTTGCCCTTCTGTAGAGCCAAATTAGAAATTTTAAAAAACGTGTAAAGGACACAAGTTGTTCCTCACCGTCGCACACGGGTTAATTTTCTACCTAACACAGGCATAAAACTTCCCAAACTTTTAGATGTAATTAAAAGCTTAGGTACCTGGACGTACTAAAACAACCCTAGAAAGTTGGAGTAATTCAAATTGTTTAAATGGCGCTGCTAGAATTTTTGTCATGTCACTTTGAATAAATAGACGCATATGCGTTCTTATCATACATACAAACTACAAGTGCTCTTTTTCTCGCTATCTATGTACCTATGATGTAATCACATCATGAGTCTCCCTCTCCCAAAGTTATACAATTTCTCCATCAAGGATTTTTTCTTTAGGAAACATTATTTACCACACAGTGGTAAACTACAATTATTCACAGAGGAAAATGAAAACAAAATGGCGGCCCGCTAGCTAGACGCTATGGGTAACGCGTAGCTGGTGATATTTTTGGGGTTTTTCTTTTTGAACCAAGTTTATTAGTTTTAATGATTTTATTCAATTTTTAAAAACACTTGTACATATTTTAATATCAGGTTACTAATTTCGTTAATGAAGAAATTGTTTTAAATATCAATAGTATCGCCATAGACTAAATAATACATAGACAAACACTGGCGTGTAACAAAAATGGACCAAAAAGCATGAGACATTGACATTGACACATTGAGACATTTTGAGGGTTTACTGGTTTATGGCTTAGAAATTTGCTTGTCCACAATTATATATCCATGCGTTTATATGTACTATATAGATATATAATGGTGAACAAACAAATTCCTAAACCATAAGCCAGTAAATTCACATAAATGTTTCAACGGATGCCCGCTTTCGGTCCCATTTCGGTGTATTCGAGGAATTGTCTATATTCTTTATAGTCTCTGGTATCGCGATATTTTTAAAGAAGTTTTTAAGTTGATTTAACACATAAAAATAATATCTCAAACGCTGTCAAGTCAAGTGTTATGCCGCCATTTTCACATGAAGGTTTATGTATACTGTGTCCTGGCTGCATCTGTCCACGCGAAATATGTGTTTTTTGATAAATGAAACCCTAATGTTTGTCAGGTTACCTCCTTACCGTATCTAATGCATAACTGTAAGAACAAATCATTTAAAATGTAAAATATTACAAAAAAAGGTGATACATAGGTTTTATTTAAGTCCGAAATTAATGATTTCGCGGGTGCTCCACAGAGTGTTTGGAATTTTCAACGCAAAATTCTAATATTTTTAACATTTAACCTGTTACACGATTTTTATGTACCCATTTTATTAAAGAGGCTCAAAACATTAATATCAATGCATAACAAATTTTACCTTTATATGTTAAATAATGTCTAGCAATGCGCTATAACTATATATCTAATATTTAAAGGCATTTTATACACCAAAAATATTGACATGCTGAGGGTGAAGAATTTATTTTTATAACAGCACTTACCTATATATAAACTAAAAAATGCAAGCAGATTTTTGAACGCGAAGAACAGACGCACAGTAGTACTTATCGTGAAAATCTGATGTCTAAAATGAAGCACGCTGGAATTTTAAAACCACGTTGAACCTTTACAGCACATTTAGGTAGTTAGGTAGGTACCTGACAAATATTTGTATTTGTTTAACAGTGTTGCCGCAGTTACTACAGTAGAAACGAGCAAATATTATCTCTAACAATTTATCGCAAAATCTTTATTTAAAAAAAAATAAAAATATTAATTTTAATTAAAGTTCATCTTCATCGATCCGAGTGTAGCAAAACATATGTCGCGGACTGTTTTAACCTAAAATGCACGTGAATTTATTTGTTGACTAAGTTTTTTTAATTTGGTGTTTTTCCCATCGTTTGGTAACAAGTTAGAGTGGACAATGGAATTCAAGCATCCCCTCTAATACCACCGTATACAGACAAAGACAAGTAGAAGCACTCGACGTCGGGCGTTTGATGATTCGAGATCTAAAGCGATGTGCCGACGCACCGGCTGGTCGGGGTAGTGCATCGAAATACGAGATACAAAACCAGCCAACAACCTGCTAGAAGCAAGGCGGGATGCGGGCCGAACGACGGCAGGTCGGATTAGACCTTGAGCGAGAGTGATTCTACTTGTCTTTTGTCTGTATACGGTGCTAATACCTACAAAAGCTCGTAAGCGAACCAAACGAATCAAAAGCGGCAATATCCAAGTGTTTGAAGCAAAACCGGCAATTTTCTATTTTTCAGGAGACATAATTTTCTTGTAAAATTTATATTTATTCTAGCATTCAAATTTTAATATAATTACTTTACCAATATTAGAATATTTAGTGTTTTCTTATTACAAGAGTAATGTGGATTCTAAAATAAATATTCAAAACAATGGGAAAAACACAAATTAAAAAAAACTTAGTCAATAAATAAAATATCTATATTTGTGCTTCTAATCACGTCGCAAGGCTGCCGAAATGTTGTCCATGACACATGTTTTGCTACACTCGGATCGATGAAGATGAACTTTAATTAAAATTAATATTTTTATTTTTTTTTAAATAAAGATTTTGCGATAAATTGTTAGAGATAATATTTGCTCGTTTCTACTGTAGTAACTGCGGCAACACTGTTAAACAAATACAAATATTTTTCAGGTACCTACCTAACTACCTAAATGTGCTGTAAAGGTTCAACGTGGTTTTAAAATTCCAGCGTGCTTCATTTTAGAAATCAGATTTTCACGATAAGTACTACTGTGCGTCTGTTCTTCGCGTTCAAAAATCTGCTTGCATTTTTTAGTTTATACATAGGTAAGTGCTGTTATAAAAATAAATTCTTCACCCTCAGCATGTCAATATTTTTGGTGTATAAAATGCCTTTAAATATTATATAGTTATAGCGCATTGCTAGACATTATTTAACATATAAAGGTAAAATTTGTTATGCATTGATATTAATGTTTTGAGCCTCTTCTTTAATAAAATGGGTACATAAAAATCGTGTAACAGGTTAAATGTTAAAAATATTAGAATTTTGCGTTGAAAATTCCAAACACTCTGTGGAGCACCCGCGAAATCATTAATTTCGGACTTAAATAAAACCTGTGTATCACCTTTTTTTGTAACATTTTACGTTTTAAATCATTTGTTCTTACAGTTATGCATTAGATACGGTAAGGAGGTAACCTGACAAACATTAGGGTTTCATTTATCAAAAAACACATATTTCACGTGGACAGATGCAGCCAGGACACAGTATACATAAACATTCATGTGAAAATGGCGGCATAACACTTGACTTGACAGCGTTTGAGATGATATTATTTTTATGTGTTAAATCAACTTAAAAACTTCTTTAAAAATATCGCGATACCAGAGACTATAAAGAATATAGACAATTCCTCGAATACACCGAAATGGGACCGAAAGCGGGCATCCGTTGAAACATTTATGTGAATTTACTGGCTTATGGTTTAGGAATTTGTTTGTTCACCATTATATATCTATATAGTACATATAAACGCATGGATATATAATTGTGGACAAGCAAATTTCTAAGCCATAAACCAGTAAACCCTCAAAATGTCTCAATGTGTCAATGTCAATGTCTCATGCTTTTTGGTCCATTTTTGTTACACGCCAGTGTTTGTCTATGTATTATTTAGTCTATGGCGATACTATTGATATTTAAAACAATTTCTTCATTAACGAAATTAGTAACCTGATATTAAAATATGTACAAGTGTTTTTAAAAATTGAATAAAATCATTAAAACTAATAAACTTGGTTCAAAAAGAAAAACCCCAAAAATATCACCAGCTACGCGTTACCCATAGCGTCTAGCTAGCGGGCCGCCACTTTGTTTTCATTTTCCTCTGTGAATAATTGTAGTTTACCACTGTGTGGTAAATAATGTTTCCTAAAGAAAAAATCCTTGATGGAGAAATTGTATAACTTTGGGAGAGGGAGACTCATGATGTGATTACATCATAGGTACATAGATAGCGAGAAAAAGAGCACTTGTAGTTTGTATGTATGATAAGAACGCATATGCGTCTATTTATTCAAAGTGACATGACAAAAATTCTAGCAGCGCCATTTAAACAATTTGAATTACTCCAACTTTCTAGGGTTGCTTTAGTACGTCCAGGTACCTAAGCTTTTAATTACATCTAAAAGTTTGGGAAGTTTTATGCCTGTGTTAGGTAGAAAATTAACCCGTGTGCGACGGTGAGGAACAACTTGTGTCCTTTACACGTTTTTTAAAATTTCTAATTTGGCTCTTCAGAAGGGCAAGTGTAGTACTATTAATAATTACAATTTAAGTGGGGTGTATGGCACGGAACACTAATAAATGTGTAAGTATTGCTTTCACTTGACCGGTTTTTTAAATATCTTTTTAAACGTTTCTTCTTAGTGTCGTCCCATTATTATGTATTTTTACCTGAACAACCTTAAAGAGTCTCGACAAAATGACATAAAATTTGTTTAAAAAATAATGAATAAAATACCTAAACGCGCTCATTTTTCCCAGGTTATGCAGAGCAAAAATTCAACTTTTTCACAAATTACTTATTATGTTTTTTCTTTACCAAAACATTCCCAGTGGGCTCGCCATTAAAGCCCTCAAATTTGGTACGGTTCCTGCAGTAGGAACACAGATATACAAATTTGAAATTTTACTGCATACCGCCGAAGAAAAGTCTAAAAATCGTGAACATTGAGAATTAGGTTTAGATTGCGGGAAAATTACCAGTTATTTATAAACACTGGCGCGGTAGATGGGCGGAGATCGGGCGGCCGAGATTTGCTCAAGTTATGTGGGGGTTAATGGCACCGAACACTAATTGTGCAAGTATAGCTTGCACTTGACAGACTTTTATATTGTCTTCATTTCAACACCACATTATGTCTAAAGAATATTTCAAAATGTAGATAGAGCCGAGCCAGTATGGAAATGTAGCTTTTGGTATGACGAATTCAACGATATAGTATATGATGTATTTTTTAAATTTGATTTTGGGTGTTAATTTCGTGGGATAAATTGGAAAATGAAAACAAAATTCAATAGCGTCGTGTAGCGTACCAAATGAAAGCTTATTGAAGCACGACTTCAACGATATATGTGATGTATTTTTTTAACGTAGTTTTTTAATTTAATTCTGGGGATTAATTTCGTAGGGGTAAATTGGGAAATAAAAAAAATGTTTTAACAACATCGTGTAGGGTATCAAATGAAAGCTTATTGAAGCACGAATTGAATGATATATAGGATGTATTTTTTAATTTGATTTTGGGGTTAATTTATGGAGATAAATTGGAGAAAAAAAGTTTTTTTTTTCAATGACATCTTGTAGGGTATTAAATGAAAGCTTATTGAAGCATGAATTTAACGATTTATATGATGTATTTTTAATGTAGTATTTTGTTATTGTAACAAATTTGAAATAAAGAGTATTATTATTATTATTATTATTATTATTATTATTTTTAATGCAGTTTTTTAATTTGATCCTAGGGATTAATTTCCGGGCGGGGGGTAAATTGGGAAATGAAAAAATACCTGCTTTTTTCAAGATCATTGTGTAGGGTATCAAATGAACGCTTATGGAAGCACGAGGTTAACGATATATATGATGTATTTTTAATGCATTTTTTAAATTTTATTGTAGGGGGTTAATTTCGGGGCAAAAATTCGGGAAAAAAATTCAATAGCGTCGTGTAGGGTATCAAATGAAAGCTTATTGAAGCACGAGTTCAACGATATACATGATGTATTTCTTAATGCAGTTTTTTAATTTGATTCTGGGGGTAATTTCGGGGGTAAATTGGGCAAAGAAAAAAATTCAAGAACATCGTGTAGGGTATCAAATGAAAGCTTATTGAAGAACGAACGAACTCAACGATATATAAGATGTATATTATTTTAATGTGTTTTTTTAACATTTTTCGAGAAAACTCTAAAAATTGCTATCTCCCTCCCTTTTTATCTGAAGGATTGTTCAGAAAAATCTGAAAAATCATGAACATTTGGAATTAGGTTTAGATTGCGGGAAAATTACCAGGATTAAAAAATTCTAGCTCGGTCAATTGTCATAAAAAATTGTCAAAGAGTAACTTTTTTTTTATGTTTTAGTTATCGTTATCCATGATGGGTTTGATAGGAGAACAAGTTTTCCTAGCTACAGAATTTGCTCAAGTTTGTATCGGTTGACATCCTGACAGCTGTGAAGAAAAATATGGCGTTGGTTCAGGTAATAATATTATTTAGAGTTTTTATGATTGGATGAGTTTTTCAATTTTTTTTGACAATATGGTGGAGGATCCATAAATTGTTTGGAAAACGATAATTTTTTTGTTTTACTTGGTGCAAAGATATTTCTAAACACAGTTTTACATTTTTAAATTAATTACTGACAGTGCCAAAGAGTAACGTTTCTCGTAAGTCCATCCCACCCTTATTACCAGAAGAATTGCTCAGAAAAATCTGAAAAAAAAATCGTGAACATTGATAATTAGGTTTAGCTTGCGGGTAAATTTTCAGGATTAAAAAATTCTAGCGCTGTCATTTTAACTGTTTATTTCCATACAACTGCTGAACCATTGGTTTAGAGAAAATTTTTTTAACAAGAAATATTTCTCACGATGTAAGGAACAACTTTTGTCCTTATACGTTTTTTAAAATTTTTAATTTGGCCCACTCAGCTCCGCGCATACGCGATGCTGTTGGTGGCGGGTAGTGCGGCAGATAGGTGTAGGGTATCAAATGAAAGCATATTAAAGCATGGATTTAACAATATACATGATGTATTTTTAATGTAGTTTTTTAATTTTATTCTGGGAGTTAATTTCGGGGCAAAAATTGGGAAATGAAAAAAAAAATTTCAATAGCGTCGTGTAGGGTATCAAATGAAAGCTTATTGAAGCTCGAATTCAATATGATGTATTTGATTTTCATGTATTTTTTTAACATTTTTCGGGAGAAACGCTAAAAATTGCTATCTCCTACCCTTTTTATCAGAAGGATTCCTCAGAAAAATCTGAAAAAATCATGAACATTTGGAATTAGGTTTAGAATGCGGGAATATTACCAGGATTAAAAAATTCTAGCGCGGTCAATTGGTATAAACAATTTAAGTGTCAATGAGTAACTTTTTTGTATTTTTTAGGTATGGTTATCCATGATGGGTTTGATAGGAGAATACACTCACAAGGTTAACTAGTTACAGAATTTGCTAATGTTTTTTTTTGACTGCTTGCTCATCCTGACAGCTGTGAAGAAAAATATGGCGTTGGTTCAGGTAATAATATTATTTAGAGTTTTTATGATTGGATGAGTTTTTAAATTTTTTTTGGCAATATGGTGGAGGACCCATAAATTGTTTGGAAAACGGCAAATTCTTGGTTTTACTTGGTACAAAGTTATTCCTAAACACTGTTTTACATTTTTAAATTAATTACTGACAGTACCAAAGAGTATCCTTTCTCGTAAGTCCATCAATCCGGCCGTCCGTCTGTCTGTCACAGGATTTTATCTTATACGACGTAAAAATTTGAAATTTAGCAGAGATAAAATTTTAAAAAAGTTTGTTTCCTTAAAACTGCTGAACCACTGGTTTTAGAGAAAAGGGTTTTCGACAATAAATAAAATACCTAGACGAGCTCATTTTTTCCCAGGATAGGTAGAGCAAAATTCTACTATTTCGCAAATTATAAAATGTTTCTTTCTTTACCAAAAAAATTCCCAGTAGGCTCACCAGTAAAACCCCCAAATTCTCACGGTTCCTGTAGTAGGAACAGAGATATACAACAGCTCCCACCCTTATTACCAGAAGGATTGCTCAGATTGTGGGAAAATTATCAGGATTAAAAAATTCTAGCGCGGTAATTTTAACTGTTTGTTTCCTTATAACTGGAGACCATTGGTTTAGAGAAAAAATTTTGAACAAAAATATTTCTCAGATGTAAGGAACAACTTTCGTCCTTATACGTTTTTCAAAATTTTTAATTAGACCCACTCAGCTCCGCGCATACGCGATGCGATACTGCGTTGGTGTTGTTGGTGGCGGGTAGTGCGGCAGATGGGTGTAGGGTATCAAATGAAAGCTTACTGAAGCATGAATTTAACAATATATATGATGTATTTTTAATATAGTTCTTAAATTTTATTCTGGGGGTTAATTTCGGGACAAAAATTGGGGAATGAAAAAAAATTCAAGAACATCTTATGTGGTATCAAATGAAAGCTTATTGAATCACGAATTTAACGATATTTGTGAGGAAAATTAAATTGTTTGTCAACATAGGGCTAAAAACTCAGATCCATTGTAAAAATATCATTTAATAGACTTAATTAATAATAATAATTAACAAATATTTCAATATCACATATTGAAAATTACACTTTTTTAAAACAAACGTTTACTACATATTAATAATTTCAATCTTCTTTTTGTATGGTGTATTAACGTTGCATCCATCTTAGTTGATTATAATATGTACTCTTCACGTCTGGTTTATTATATTTCCTTTTGGGTGGAAATAACTTGGATATAATATTTATATGTTTCCAATTTTTACTTGATCGTATAGGTCTATTCCTCAGAAAACCACATCTGTGTGCGTCGGATAATAACAGAATTTCCTTATACTGATTCAGTTCATGGCTGGTATATTTCTTCGGGCGCTGATGAGTTAACAAATTCAATAACCCATCCGTTAACGTATACTTTTCTTCATCTATCAACAAAATATCCCCATTAAATTCAATAAGTTTGTTGCCAATAAACCACCCAGCATCTGTTTTTCTGAATCCGAAAACATCTTCGTCCGATAGTGCAAGAAGTTTAAATTTTATGTCGCGTTTCAACATGTTACTCATACGACGTCTGAATGAATAATGCCGTTTTCAAATATAAACAGTTTTTATAACGGAGCACTAACGGATACCATACATTACATAATCCCTAAAGGAACAGCGTACAAACCCAGAAGAAACGGAACAAACAAAAAATGTGATACAATAACATAGTACATAGTACAACATAGAGATAAAAACACGTGAAATTTGTTTAGAAAAAGTAACAAATAAAATACCTAAACGCACTCTTTTTTCCCAGGGTAGTCAGAGCAAAAATTCAAATTTTTCGCAAATTACAAAATGTTTCTTTCTTTACCAAAAGAAATCCCAGTGGGCTCACCATTAAATCCCCTAAATTTGGTGTGGTTCCTGTAGTAGGAACAGAGATATACAACTTTGAAATTTCACTGCGTACCGCTGAGTGACAGGGTCAAAGAGTAACTTTTTTGTATTTTTAGGTATCATTATCCGTGATGGGTCAGCCAGGATATCAACACACCTCAACACACTCCAGTTCTAGCTGTAGGATTTGCTCATATTTGTAGCAGTTTACTTCCTAGCTGTGAAGAAAAATAACAATAACTGTGCATAATTGTATACAAGATCTTTTTAATACTTCAAACAAAAATATCACGTCCTATATATTTACTTCTAATAGAATTCGAGTTAAAAATTGAATAGTTAAAACCCTATGATGCGCGGGTTAATTAAATATATTCCAATCAATTAGCAGTCAAGTGTTTAGTATTAAGTATTTTTGTGTTTTATTTTATGCAACTTTTAAACCATAACTTAACTCTACGTACTTGTGTAAGTATTAAATATTTCTAATAAATGTGCTACCCTTTCTGCCTTTTAATGCGATATAGAAAACCTCATAGCATAGTTCTACCAACAGCTGGTCGTTGTTCTATGTCAAATATTTAAAGGACACATCATGTCGCATAGCTGCGTCTAACCACCAACTTGCTTTGCATTGAAAATGCATCACAATAAGGTGACCTTGAAACAATGAAATAATTTTCCAAAATATTTTTATCTATGGCTACATACATGACTCTTTCTGTTATGTTTCTAAACAATGTATTAGCTACAAGATTTTGTGGGAAATCAATAGAGTCCGCCTGTTGTGTAACCGCTATTTTTCGTCGCAAGTCCTATATCTTTACCTCTAATAGAATTGAAGCTAAAAATTTAAATTGTAAAACCCTATGATGTGCGGGTTAATTAAATATATTCCAACCAATTAGCAGTCAAGTGTCTAGTATTAAGGAATTTTTATACGTTTTATTTAATACAACTTTTAAACTACAACTTAACTGCACATATTAAATAGGAAATGGTTTGAGTTTCAACCTTTACTTCAAAATAGTGGTTACACAACAGGTCGACTCCATTCTAATAATGTGAGACCCCTTCTGTCTTTTAATGCGACATAGAAAAACGCAGTGTAGTTCCACCAAAAAGTTTGAGACCATGTATTCAATAATAAAATGGTATGAAATAATTTTGCAGAACAGGTATTTTTATCTATGGCAAATCAATGGGAATGGGAAATCAATGGAGTCCGCCCGTTGTGTAACCGCTATTTTTCGTCACAAAAGAAAACTTTTTGTGGTAAACACGAATAAAATCGTTTTAATTGCTTACTTTGATTAAAAAACACTTTAAAATATGTGGTATTGCCTGCAGTAAAAGTAAATATAAAATTAAAACAGGTGACAATAATAAAATAAATTTTAATTAAATTGTACATTATAAAATTAAACCCATTAAAATAGAAAAGGTTTGAGTTTCAACTTTTACTTCAAAATAGCAGTTACCCAACAGGTGGACTCTATTGATTTCCCATTAAAAAAGCTCGCCTCCACAAATTCCTTAAACAGCACTGCATTTTCAAATCAAAAATAAACATCTGTCCTATGCATGCATCAAAAAGCTAAACCAAGTGTATCGATTGTGACGTCGGATTGTGCTACATGAGGGCCGGGGAAGGGCGGGCGGGAGTATCTCAACAGCTGGTCGTTGTTCTATGTCAAATATTTAAAGGCCAAATCGTGTCGCACAACTGCGTCTAACCACCTGCTTGCTTTGCATTGAAAATGCATCACAATAAGGCGACCCTGAAGGGAGCATCGTACACCTGGCTATCAACAAACAAATAAACATGTGCTCTCAAACACCCCAATATTACGAACTAAAAGTCAACGGCCACTTCGACAAAAGACTTTGGAATAACACCTGCGCATATCAAGGCCAAATAACAATAGCACACGTGCACGTTCAAGGTCATTACCCCAATAGCACACCTGCGAGTCACTCGGGAGAATCAGGAAGCATCAACTTATATTAAAGAGACTCAGGGAGCATCAACCTTTACTACTCTTCCGTAAATTTATTATCTGTTATATAGCGCCCCTAATATCAATGACAGGCACGATAATATAATTTATGAGAGTTTATTTTTTTTTATATTCTAAAATTCATTTCATTCATTCATCTAAGCCCAGCTCTATCTTTTTCTAACCCACATAGTTGTAAACTACATTACATATTACTATGAACGACGATGAAATCATATACTTACCGAAATTGCCACCAGCTTCTACCTACTACTGAGATATTTTTGACTTTAGTAGAGTCTTCACAATACTATAAAAAAGGGGGCAGATATATAGGTTTTTGATTGGGTTTGATTGTAACCTAATGCTACAATTTTAAAAACAAATATTCACATTTTCTATTTTTTGAGTTATTATTCCAACATAATATTGTATTCGAAGTATACGCAGAGTCACAAGAGCAGAGAAAATTAAAATTTTGTAAAAAAAATTTGCATAAAAAAGTCACTATCTCATTAGCTATCTGAATTCGAATATTCAGCATTAGCTATCTGAATTCGAATATTCAGTCAGCATTGAAATTGTGTGCTTGTTCTATTTTTGTTTTTTATAATTTTATTAATTAGGTTCAAAGGCAGACACGATTAAATGATTTCATAGTTTTTTTTAATTCGGTGGGGCATATGGGCGATATTCCAGTTTTCTAATGCAATGATATTTTATAAAAAGCACGAAAAGTTACTTCTGGTACCTTTAGATAGAATTGCATTAGAAAACTGGCCCACCGAAATTTAAAAAAAAAACTATGAAATCATTTAATCGTGTCTGCCCTTGAGCATAACTAATACAATTATAAAAAACATAAAAATAGAACAGGCACATAATTTCAATGCTGATTATATTATTCGAAGGCAGATAGATAATGAGATATTGACTTTTTTAGGCAACACATTTTTTTACAAAATTTATTCATCTCAGTTATTCATCAGCATTGAAATTTTGTTATTTGAAATTAAAATTGTGCTTATTCTATTTTTATATTTTTATAATTTGATTAATTAGGCTTAAAGGCAGACACGATTAAATTATTTCATAGTTGATTTTTTTAATTTCGGTAGGCCATATGGGCGATATTGCAGTTTTCTAATGCAATGCCATCTAAGTGCCAGAAGTAATATTTCGTGCTTTTTATAAAATAATTCTAAGAATTAACGCAATCTGTCTGACGATGAAATAATTTCTTTTTTATATATACATATCATAATATAATTGAAAAAAAATCAATTATTGTTAAACGCAGTAGAAAAAACGTCTGCCAGTTGCATATCTTTTATCAAGGTAATTTTATTACAACAAGAGACAGACGCGATAATATTGTTTACAGCACTTATTTTTTTACATCTTTCGCCAGCTCTCATTTGATGTCCCAACAGTAAATTAAAGGCAGAAGTTGCTCATATTACATATTTTACTTGGTTCTTTGCTTGAATCAACATCTGCCAAATGATGAAATCATTTAAAAATTACTGCCACCTGCTCCCTGACTATAGGTTTTGTTTTCGCTTAAAGATTATTGTAGAACAATGACCACGTTCGAGTTGTAGATGAAGTAAGCATCTTTAAAGACTGGGTATCTACTTTATTTGAAGTTGTTCAACATGTTTTCAGTAAAAAGAATAAGCTTATATTAAATTTTTCTAGCATTTTTAAAAGAGGACCTAGTTTAATAAAACGTAGTGGCTATATGCCCGCCGGCGCACACTGGCGAAAAATCGATAAAAGTCGGACAGAACCCTATTTTCAAAAAGTTCCTAAAATACAAAAATTAGGCTTTGGCCCTCTACCTTAATGACCAATCTATGGTACCTGTGCGCGCGACCACTGCGAGGCCCTCCGTTACTTCCCTACGTTAGTACGAAGAACGGTTTGTTGGAGAGCGTATGAGTTACGGAAGATAAAGTGCTATTTTGTTTATATGTATGTTGGTGTTTTTCGTGGATTCTTTTATTAAAACTTTTGGGATAATTTGTGTGTTTACAATGAATTTCGTTTTTTGTTTATAAAATTAATAGGAGGATAACGGTTATGGTAACTGGCCAAGTAGCACAGTTGTTTGTATTTTTATCTTATTATTAACCTTTACATGGGGATAAAGTTAACAATACCGTCAGATTCCAGTTTAAAACTTTGATTAGACGTAAGCCTGAAGTTTTGTTTTGCAAATACAACAATGATTTTATGCGACCAAGTGCGACCCTTAACAAAAATGGCGCATTTATACAGTTATGTTTGCTCTAATCTGTACTATTAATAAAGTTGTTCAAAGTGAAAAATCTGTACATAAAGCAGAAATGTAAAAAAGGGGTTTCTATCGTCTATTTAAGGTGTTCTGAACCAAAAGCGACAGTTTTTAGAATAGTTGTCTGTCTGTCTGTCTGTTTGTGTCTTTGTTCCGGCATCACTTAAAACTACTAACAATAGATCTTAATTGGACATTTTCCAAAAGATAGGTCTTATAGCCAGTTAAATATTGGGGTATATTTTATTAGGTTAGGTCAAGTATAGGTCAAGTTGAGGAATAAAATGTTTAAACCAGAATTACCTTTTTATTACAATAATTATTTTTTTTTACTACAATTAGGTAATTTTAACTTTAAAATGATTTAATAGACTAATGGTCGTTTGCACCACCAAATTTAAGGCAAGTATAGTTATAAATACGTTTATTTTGAATCAGTAATAAATTACGTAATAACATTTAAAACTATACTTAGCTTAAGTAAGCCTTAAATTTGGTTGTGCAAATGACCACAAGTCTAATTACTCGCGGAAAGTAGTAGAATGAATAATAATCAGGTACTGGCTACTTAATAAAATACTTACCTAGGTTTAAATTGTTTTGGGTCATAATGGGAACTAACATATTATTGTTTTTTCCGATAATTCTATCCTTAATAAAAGTAGAAAAATTAATTTTAACGTAGCACTAGTTTGTGATATACAGATGGAGACGCAAACATACACAATATATAACTACTAAAAACCAATAATATTTAATATCTAACAAGAAAATACAAAGAAGTAATCTAATTCTGCTTTCTAAAAAAATACTTATTTTATTGATTTTTAGAGCTACAGTTTTTAATCTTTTGGCTTCCTTGTATATTTTACATAAAATTTACCTATCAAAATTTATTTTTTCTTATACACTAACTTTTATCAAGAATCACCTTTCTGAGAAATCAATATTAGAGAAGTTTTTTCGTTGGCGCCAACTTTTTTGCACTGTTCTTGGTACATAATCCTAATAATGTCATTACCATGAGATATCGTTCAATTTAATTAGGCTTAAAATATTTTTTCTTAGTCAAATAGTGTGTAAAGTTAATATTAAAAATATTTTGTTCAACAATTAATAACGTGTAGGTTTTGTCCGACTTTTATCGATTTTTCGCCTGTGTGCGGCGGTAGGTTACAGTTAGCCTTAGAATTCCGCCGCAAGGCGGACTCATGCAAATAATAAGAACTTATCCGCCGTAAAAATTATAGTGCGGCGGAACGCAATGGTTGATAATTCATTTTCCGCCTTTCGACGGATTTTACTGCATAGTAGCTAAGATCCGCCGACAAAATTTTGGCAAACTTTATAATTTATATATCTATAAGACCTACTGGTACTTAGGTAGGTTTACAAAATTCTTAAGCAATCAATAAATAATAATGTTTGTCAGGTAGTAATAACACAGAAGGTGTACTTCCTTGCCAGGTAGTAATAACGTTCTCGGACAGGTTTGCTCAGTTTTCGGTTTCATCAGTATCTTATTTAATAAAATGTCAGTTGGATGCGGTGTTGATAAAATTTTATACCAACATGAATCATGCAGTCGCAGTAAAAAACTCAACAAAGATAGATAAAAAATTTTGAAAAAATACTGCTGAAACCTAAAACTGAGCAAACCTGTCCGAGAACGTATTTCACAACTCCTCACCTCACCTTTTAACGCTGATCTAAAAATTTGTGGGAACTTGTAAATTTCCAGTGTTATTTTTATTTAGTTTTTTTTTAATAATTTCTCTGTTTTTTTAATGCGTTTTTATATAAATTTGCACAAATATGGTTCAGAATTATAGTGTGTCATGCCTTGCAGAGATGTGTCGTTAAAATTTTAAGCTATCCATAGAAAAAGCTACCTGACAAACATTATTATTTATTGATTACTTAAAAATTTTGTAAACCTACCTAAGTACCAGTACATCTTATAGATATATAAATTATAAAGCTTGCCAAAATTTTGTCGCCGGATCTTAGCTACTATGTAGTAAAATCCGTCGAAAGGCGGAAAATGAATTATCAACCATTGCGTTCCGCCGCACTATAAATTTTACGGCGGATAAGTTCTTATTATTTGCATGAGTCCGCCTTGCGGCGGAATTCTAAGTCTAACTGTAACCTACCGCCGGCGGACATATAGCCACTACGTTAATAAAAAAGTACCCTTTCTTTCCAGCCCATCTGCCACTAGAAAAAGACAAAATAAAAGCGATTTCTTACTTAATCACGTATGTTTCTAAATACTACTGGCAAACAGACAGATGACCTGCAATTCAAAAATAAAGAGAACTTTTCGATTAAACAATAATGATCTTTAAAGTAGCAGCAAAGCTTTACACGATCTTTTTATTTGTATTAATAAAATGTTAAAAGCATCATCAATGTTCAGCACCAAATACCGTACCTTAACAGTGAACGAATTAGCTTGCTGAAAACTTCATTAAATTCTTTAAATAAAAACGCAAATACAATATCTGTATATTACCAGATAAGTTGTATTGCAAAAATGTACAAAACAGGACGAAATATATTAATTAATGCAATTAACATAAACCATATCACCAAAACTATAGTCGAATTGGAACAAGCTTTTTATCACTTTTACCTTTGAAAAGTTTCCTTTTTGGGGTTTTAAATTAATATCATATTGACAAATCTATAATTATACCTCGTATATAACTGATTGTGTTACCTATATTTAGGAATAATTTACTTTAGTTGACGTTGACCAAATAACCTAATGAAATTTCGTAACTAGTTCGCAGGTAATACAAATCAGTTCATTTAATTTGTGAAACATGTATTTACACTAATTGCCCGTTTGTCCATTTACTGGAATATACCCTATCTTTTAGTTGAAGTTTAGTAAACAAAAACATTAGTTTTTTTCTTCTGGTCATCCCTGATGTGATATGCCTATTAATATTTATGTAATATTATGCATTTTTCCGTATTCCCACACAGTCGGCTTTTTAATTAAGATTTTTAAATTACAATACAAGTTTGGGGATGTTTTTTTTCAAGAATAACGGGGCTAACTTTTTTCATTAAATGACTCTAAGGAATATAATATAACAGAAATTATTTTTTATCTTAGCTTTACTTCCCAACATTTGTCTCCAAAATAGCAATTTGTATCCAAAACAGAAATTAGGCACCTTTTTTCGTACGTAAAATTAATAATTATGTACATGAATTATTCGCTTTGTTATCATAGGAACAGAATTGTCATCAAATAAATTATTACCCACTCCTAATTACAGAAAGCAAAAAAAAGGGAAATTGCTGCAGGTTTGTTCAAGTTTTAGATTTGCTCAGGATTTTTTTCTGCTTTTTTAACGATGAGCGTGTAAATTTGAAAGTGTAAATTGTCAACCCTTTATTAAATGACCTTTCCGTGTTTCTTTTAATTCTAACGTTTCATTAATTGTTATTATAAATATACAAAATTTAAAAATTAGCATTTTCTAAACTATTAACTGCCGGTTGCAGAAAACTTTTAATCAAGCGTTAAATCCTAATTCATTGTTAAAAACAAAAGACTGTCAGTTCAACAGAGCGTTATATTTTTTTTTCTGCAACTGCCTAAATTTTTAGCTAGCCATTGATTACACTGACAATTATTGCCACTACAAAACCAAGGAGTTGGACTTAACGATGACTTAAACTAATTACACAATATGCTGTGATTAAAGTCATGTTCTTGGTAACACATTTGATAAAATATTAGTAAGTTTGGCAAAACTTTACGTTCCAGGACCAAAAATTGAAAGAAAACTCCTTCTTTCAATATTTTAAAATGAAATTATATACTTTTTATTGCAGATGGCCATCAAATTTATCATAACGCTTACTAAGTAGGTGCCTATCTTTATACACACTACTAAAAAATGTAGGAAAAATACAGTTAATTTATAATGGGGATTTTACCAAAAAATATAGGTACCCTCATCTTCAAAAACATTCCAAAATTAATTACTCTTTATGACATTATTTTGTTGTTAGACTTGTGCAAAAATAATTATTTGCACAATATTATAATTAAATCAATTTTTCTACTAGACTTCAATAAAAATATAGATAAGTATTCTGCTAAATTTTAAGTAATTCTTCCTTGCCTCTCTTCACTTATCTCATAGCCATAGCACAGACAATTTGTTTTGTATGAAAAATTAAAAATCTTTAATAATATAGCCAGAAAGTTTCTAAAAGTTGCGGGAGATATGTGTTGAACCAGGTAGGTACCTATCCTAAATACAGAATTTTCATTCAAAATCCAAGATTGCGGATTAAAGGTATTTTATGACAGAATTTACAGATAGAACATCAGCGTTTTAGGGGCCGCAGATCACGCATTTTTACAAGGAAACATGGCGAATGTAAAATGGCGGACAACAACTTGTTTTTAAAAACAGAAGCAAAAATATGAAAAATTATAAAGACAGGCTGGATATGATACCTCTAGCTAAGTATAATTCTTAATTCATTACTTTCTACTTATTAACTCTAGACTTTGTAAAGGGAGATAATATATAGGGTGAACTAATGGTATTTTCTAGACAATAGTTTTCAATTGGTCTGGCGTTTGCTCTTCGGCGCTGATCACCTTTATTTTTATAATTTCATTTTGCGAAGAAAGTTCCGTGCAAACGCTTGTGCAGTTTTTTTAATTCCGAATGTTATTACTATAGCTAATTATATTATTATTCTTAATCCTTAACTTGTACAGGGGTGACATACAGGGTAAACTAAGGTTACCTGTTAGAAAATATGTTTCAAATTGTTCTGGCTAATGCTCTTCGACATAAGTAACCTTTATGTTTTAACTTCATTTCGTGAAGTTCCCTGCAAATGCTTTAGCAGATTTTCTGAATTATAAAAAGCGATAAAAAACAAAACCCTTTTTGGCTACACGCTACGGCCTATTATTTTAAGAACTTTAAATTAAGGCATTTGAGTTGTTAAACCAATGCAAATGAAGTGCCTATCAAAGCAGCAGAACGTGAACTATAGGGTGAAGCGTTACTATTGAAACGAAGCATCACCCACTCGCTTTTTACCTCGACTTAATGCATAATGAGCCGGTCTTTACGGTGTTTAGATGGTGAATAAGACTGCATGTTATCAAATTAGTTAAAGAGTATTCTAAGTAGGGAAGAAAGGCAACAAGATTATTTATCTTGTCTAGGTCATAGCAAATTAGTTTTAGGAAATCACATTACAACTTACAGGTCATTAAAACTGAGTTCTTAAAAACAGATGTATTCCTTTATTGCGCTGGTCGGTGAATAACAAAAGTTTTTATTTTTTCTTTAACTGTATTCTTGAGCTTACTTTTTGGTATGTATGATGATACATAAAGAGTGCATTGAAACATTCCATTATGGTCCTTTCGTTTATATGTGTTATAAAACCCAAGTTATAATACCACATTTTAAATGCTTCCATTTGCAGTATTTTTTTCTAGTTATGGGTAAAGTTTAATATTCGTATTTAAGGCAACAACCCGCACATTGTCACTGCGCTGCGTCTGCCAAATTCATTATAAATTTGACTAACATTTTAAGATAGGCAAAAATCTGTTTTAATTAGGTACTTTTGAAAATGCTCAATAAAAATCAATTAAACAGTTTTTTGAGTAATAAGAATCAGATGTACTCACATTTTACAAGATTTGGAAATACAGCGTGGGCCAAAAGAATGGAACACTCCAAATAATTTCAAAACCATGTATAATATAACTTAGAAAAACGCTCGAACCCGTCAATGTCATTTTTTACAAATTTTAAGAATTTTTAGTATTATACAGGGTTGCTCAAAAAATTCAGGGCACATGTCAACTTTAGTTCTTTAAATGGAATACCCCAATTTTTATTCAATATTTGAATTATACTTAAAATTCTGAGATTTCATGTAACATACCCTATGCCGATCTTCAACTGTTTTCGAGATATCACACTCTAAGCTTTATTAATTGACAAAATTTAAGTGATCTGCCTATTTAAAACAAAATAAAACAGCCTTTTAAGTGTACAGTGGACTAGCCTGATTCTAACTGTGACATGAGTTTCTTCTTTTTTCATTTAGAACGTGTCTGCTACTAATATTTATCTTTAGGAATTATTTACTTTAAATGTGCTTGGTCCTAAGGGTTTGTAACTACTAAAAAATAAAGAAATAATAAAGGCATAAGGATATTTTTCCTTAGTTTACACATTTTTTTAAAACACTGGTGGGTGTCACAGATACCCGACAAAAATGGTAATTGTGACAGCGTTGGCGGATAATAATTGTGATAAAGATAAATAACAGTAGGTATGGCGTTACCTTGGACGAAGAAGAAAAATGTGTACATAACCTCCCTTTCACTGGCGCGAGCTATCAGAGTGCCGTTAGCTATATCTGGCGCTAGTTACATCTGACGCTAGCTACACTGAGCATTAACTACCTTAGCAATATCGGTCTTCTGAGACCTAACCCTCGGAGCCCTACGAACCAGGGCCCCACAAACCAGCGCCCCATTTTTAGGACGAGCCAATGCCTCGGGAATCTTACTATTAGATCATGGAACTTTGCTTACAGGGATATAGAGGGCGCACTGCTCGAGCCATTCGATTTAACCATATATTAAATTTTAAAATTTTTTTGAAACGAATGAGGTTTGAACTGCCAACCTTCCTACTACAACTCCAACGCCATACCCATCGAGCCACCGAAGTATATTAATATTAAACTTCAAGTCCAAGTCATTCGGTATGTTGACATCACAAACTTTATTTCATGACCGAGTGCTCAACCTGTTTGAGCTCAAAGGTGGTAATGTATAAATTACAAAATAATGGTTAGTCTTAACAGTGGGTGCCCTAGGATATGTAGATGTTCAGCTGGGGTCTTGGCCTCCCCTGCCCCCCAGGATCTAGAGAAAATAGACTTTTAATAAAGGTTGTGATGTCAACATACCGAATGACGCGCAGTTGAAAGTTTAAATTATTAATATCCTTCGGTGGCTCGATGGGTATGGCGTTGGAGTTCTAATAGGAATGTTGGCGGTTTATACATCTTTCGGTTCAAAAACTTTTTTTAAATTTGATACATGGTTAAATTGTATGACCGAGCAGTGTGCCATTTATATCCCTGTAAGCGAAGTTCCATGATCTAATACGAAGATTCCCGAGGCGTCGACTCGTCCCAAAAATGGGACGCTGGTTTGTGGGGCCCCGGTGCGTAGGGCTCCGGGGGTTAGGTCTCATAAAGCCAATGTTGCTAATGTAACTAATGTCCAGTGTAGATAGCTCCAGGTGTAGCTAGCGCCAGATGTAGCTAACGCCACTCTAATAGCTAACGCCAGTGAAAGTGAGGTTATGTACACATTCTTCTTCTTCGTTCAAGGTAACGCCATACCTACTAATAATGGATATTTAGAACGTATAGTTTAATTGTGACTAGTTTTGGCTCTGCGAGAAATAATTTTTGGGTTTTAAAAACTAGTTCTATGTGTCATAATTAGACGACACTTATAATAATTGCAACACAACAGCTGGAAAATTGACTTTAATCAAAACTAACATTTTATATACAACTAAAAAGATCTTCTTGGTATAATCATCTCAAACTACCTTTCAGTACTTCACAATTCTTAACATAATAAAATAACGATATTTTTAACTTTTTACTCAACATAGAAACGATAATAGTGACCGACACTTTTTTAGCAAGACTAACATTTTTCATTTATATAACATCTTTAACTCAGAAAACTAAACATATCTCTAATAAAAGAAAAATCGGAGACCTATTTAATTAACATTTAAATCGTCAAATTTTACGGGAAATCGAATTTCTCCTTTCCTTCCAAATGTTGGTCGTGGAAGCTGTAAAAATATATCAGTGACCAACACAGAGTCAATATCATCTATCGGAGGCCAGATAAAGTAGTCTTTGGTTTTTTTAACGAATTTCACGGCAACAGAAATATATTGGCTTACTTAAATAACCTGGCCAATAAATCACTTAATAGTCTGCTAGTACCCAGTCATCTGTGGCTATTTTCTCCATCAAATTTTCATCTTCTTGATTTTCCTTGTTTTGTTTTTCTATATCAGCAAGATCTTCTAAATCCTCCACATCCGAATATTCGCCGTGTCCTTCGTTTTCCAAATAAACATCATTGATGAGTCACTATCTGATCGGTCTTTACGTTTGGGAATCTTCTTTTTATTTTTAGTCTCCAATTTGGATATGTAATCTTCTCGAGTAAGTAAATCAGCACAATTTGAATTTTGTATTTTTCTCCGTTTATTTGAAACATTTCCTGAACGAGTAATTTTTTTCCAGTATAAACTCTGAAATGACTTTTGCTTTGGCTTTTTTTGGCCTTGGGGTGTTGTTATAAGTCCTGAGGTTGATAGAAGATTTATTATAACTCCTAAGGTCGATGGTGTTTCGTCAGTTTGAAAATTTGTTTGGCTTTCATTAAAGTTGGCGCCTTGGTGTTCATGCCTTGCAAGGTTATAAAGTTGTAACTCATCTGGATTGATGGCTGTCCTATTAATAGGATTAGAAAGTCGCTCGTTATATAAGACCGTAATTTGGAAAGCACGTCTTATTAACTGAGTTGAAAATTTGACCCATATTTGACCTACCAAAATTAAGTTCTTTGCTTTACTTAGTGCTGTGCCATAGTTTTCTCTCTGCCTTTCATCCCAAGTTGTTTTTAATACACCGAACGGTAAGAAGTCAAGTGGCTGTAATATATGCGTCGTGTGAGGCGGCAATTTTAATAAATGTACGTTTTCTTCCAATGCAATTGATATATGCGGATGACCATTGAAGAGCAAAAGAAGTGACCTTTCCTTTGGAGAGTTTTTTAGAAAGTTAATCTTAAACCAAGACAAAAAGGAAGCCGATGTCATCCAGCCGCTGGGTGTTGCAGCATATCCTCTATTTGGGTATTCATTTTGTGGCATCGATATGCCCCAAGGATGTTTAGCTTTTTGCAAAATAGAGGGTGGCAATTTTTCTCCATTTGCAGACGCAAAATAATATAGAAGTATTATTACGTCCAAGAGCCTTGTGTGTGACGAAAAACTGCCTTGTTTTTTTCTGCAACTACCTTTGTATTAAGGGGATTATTACAAAGGGAGGTCTCATCCAGATTAGATATTTGTGATGGGTTATCACGAAGATCCAATTTCTCTACAGTACTTTCGTAAAGGTCAAAAAATCAATAAACTACAGCGGGTGTGGTTTGCTCACTTCTTATACTCTGTCGCTTTACAGGTTTTTTATACGACAAATCGTGGCATTTTCAAAATCCAATGGACCAATCTTTTCCCGGACTATTATTTTTAAATCTTGTTATTAAGTTGTTTGCTGTAATGTATGCTAACACTAAATTTAAAATTTCCTTTCGGCTTAAGTCAAACCCCCACTGACTTAATATTTTTACGTTGGCAGCTAACTCACTTTCGACTTCTAATGAAAGGTCCAACTTACGTCCTGGCTTTTGTTGAATAGTAGGGGGGCGACTTTTCCAACCTGTTCTGTGGACAATCAATGTGCTTCTGGAAATGGAATAAACTCGAGAGACTCTTTTAGTTGAAAGTTTGCCATTCTCTATATCTCTTAAGGAATTTTTCAAATCCTCCTTGGTACACATTCTCTGCCTCTTTTGGCGTAATTTTGGTATTTTCACCTAAAATCAGAAAAAAAAAACATGATTACTCAACTAAGCTAAATATGACATAGTGGCACAATGTCACCACCATTAAATTCACAATTAGACCCATTTTTGAAAATAAGTGGTGCAAATGTGACATCCCCGTAAAAATTAAAAGTTATTAGTTTTTAGGTTATGTTTTACAAGAAAAGAATACTTCATATAATTCGCTATAAAATAGACCCCTGAGAGAAAATCTTAATAAATTAAACGTACTCAAAATTTGAATTATACAAATGCGTATCAGAACTAGAATTTTAGCAAAATGTATGTAAAAATTTACCGTTTGTTTTCACCTTGCATCACGTGCACACTAACTTAATACGAGAGTAACTAAAGGGCGACCTTCAAAACTAACATGGCAGGGAGACTGTAAAACGCTGCATAAATGTTTGAATTTATGCCGGGTGTCACATTTAAACGCGTGTCACAATTAGGCTAGTCTACTGTACTTGATTAAATGTTTAAATCGATGGCCATTGACAATTTGACAGTGTTACAAACGTAAAAAATTCATTTTTAACGCTCTCAATAATCTGTTCAGGAATTTGTCGAATTTCATATCGTATTCTCTCTTCTAATGTCTCTAAGTCAAATGGCCTGTTTTTGTGCACTCTTTCTTTCAAATATCCTCCACAAGAAGAAATCAAGAGGTGTTAAGTTTGGTGGGCGCGGGCCATTCTATCTCTCCCCGTCTACCTATCCACCTACGTGGGAAAACCTCGTTTAGGTATTCTCATACCGATGCGGCTTAATGGGGCGGCGCACCGTCTTTTTGCAGCCAAATGCTTCTTCCAGGAGTATCTGAATCATCGTGATTTGGATATAGGGTAACTAAAGCAGGAACAAATTCAAACTGCAAGAAGTCTAAATATCTGGCTCCATTCAACGTTTCTTCAAAACCAAAGGTCCTCATATCCCATTACCTAAAATTCCGGCCCATATGTTTAGCTTCCGTGGGTGGTGTGTATGGGCATCTCGCATCCAGTCAGGATTTCTCTGTCGACCAGCACCTGCAATTTTAACGGTTGACTGTTCCATTTAGGCAAAATGTAGCCTCATCTGAAAACAAAATATACCGCGCGAAATTTCCTTATTGTTGCAGATGGTAGACAAACAAGGCAAATTTTGTAATGATGATGTTTCTCCTGAAGAAAAACATTTTGTACAGATTTATAACTAATATTTTGAATCAGACCCACATGACGAGTGCTGTTTTGTGGAGAGTGTCTTGATAAGACAGTAAAACATTTTATCAAGTTTCATCACAAATTCTGGACCACTTTTTGGTTTATTGCGCACAGATTCACTTTCTGTACATTTAGAAACTATCATACTTACCTTGAAATCGGCGTTCGATCTGAATGACCATTATTAAAAAGTTCAGATACTTCAATCGTAGATCTCTTTCTAGTGCATTTTACTTTTAGGCATGCATCAACAATAACTGAAAAATATAAAATTTGTTGTTTGGCAGTAAATGTCACTTTTATTAAAATGACACTAGTTTAACTACAATAATGTGCTTTGTTACCAAGATAACTTTCCCTGTTTTGCTTTCTTTCAATTAATCACATGAAAATTATCATCATTAACAGCTGAAGATCGGTATAGAGTATGTTTGTTACATGAAAAATAACCAGAATTTTAAGTAGATACTTCACTAAAGGAAATAAGATCAATGTGTGGAAAAGCATTTGAACAACATGCGAAAATGTATTTTTTAAGTAAAGCCTTTTACTACTGCAAGAATATTTGACTAGCAGTCATAAATGATTGTATTTTTCTTGTTATTTTTCTTTTTTCTTTGTTTGTTACAGTATTTGTATACATATATTAAATATTGATTTGATATATGTATACATTGATTGATTGATTGATATTGATTGGTCTAGGTATTTTCAGATTTTATATATTTTGTAATTGCGTCCTTGTTTTATTTATATCTGATATATTGTATATATTTCACGTTTTATATTTATTTTATATACATATTTTAGATAAATATCTATCTAGAATTAAAAT
The DNA here is from genome assembly GCA_963971165.1 of Philopedon plagiatum. Classification (NCBI taxonomy): domain Eukaryota; kingdom Metazoa; phylum Arthropoda; class Insecta; order Coleoptera; family Curculionidae; genus Philopedon; species Philopedon plagiatum. Next base: position 53,660,556 of record OZ020189.1, on the reverse strand, counting down.
ATCGAATAAAAATTGGGGTATTCCATTTAAAAACCTAAAGTCGACGTGTGCCCTGATTTTTTTAGCAACCCTGTATAATGCTAAAATTCTTAAGATTTGTTAAAAATAAAAATAACATTGACGGGTTCGAGCATTTTTTTTTAAATTGTACATGGTTACGAAAATATTTGAAGTGTTCCATTCTTTTGGCCTACGCTGTATAGTCAGTCCCATACTTTGCAATTAATAATTCTGTTTTTCTTTATAAATACAATAAACTTTTTTAAAGCAACAACCCGCAAATCCAATATTACAAAAACGATTTAGGGAGCATCTTTAAGATTGAGAATACGTCATTTGCCATAACAAAATAGAATTTAAAAAAACATAGATACATCACATACCGAACTTGGCAAACGCAGTGACGACATAGGCTTTCGCGATGCACTTTCCAAAACAGCACGGCTGCTTTTTCATAATTATATTTCTCCGCAAATGCATCCACTTGGGCAATATAATCTAAGATAATCTCTTCCGATGAATCACGCTCCTGTTTAGGGCTCCATGATGGACAATTGGCATCGCTCGCAATGTATGTCTCTGTCGTGGAATGCAGAGCCATATGTAGTGGTAATAGGTTCCAACCAATTTTTACTAATGGCTCTATGTGCATTAAATTCAGGAATTGCTAAAACCAGTGACTATGACCAACATTCAACATATCAAAAACGCCATTTTTTACCAGTATAGTGTACAGCCACATATCAATCGCGCAACAATAGCTCATCTAAAACAATCTACAATTAGGAAGTTTCCTATGTCAGAAATATCGAGTAACTTCAACATCATTTAATAGTCTTTGACGAACTTATTCAATTTCTTATTTAATAACTTCGCGCGCGGCTTTTATCGGCCGTGAGGTCAAAATATAGAACTCTGTCGCCCCATGGTCGCCGGGCTAGCGGCCCGCTGCTGCTTTCGCGTGTTTACTTTCATGCATTGTATCCTGTCCGGTAAGAATAACACTAAAGATTAAACGGGCGCCTATTCCGCCGTTGACGGCGTGGTGTCGATTGACGTCATCGAGCCTCAGCCAACGTGAGCCTAGCATAGACTTTGGAGGACGATAATTTTTTTATTTCTACAGATAATTAAAAACAAAAAATGCATATGTTTTTTACATTTTTAGGACTATTTATTAAGAGAAAATGAAAAAAGAAATGGAACCTTCCTAATTGCATTTTCTAAACCAACACACTCTCCTGACCTTTCTCCGGTAAAAGACACATTGCAGCAGAGTTAAGGAATAAAATCCAAAGTATATGGTATTCACTGAGGCCAAAATAACTTCGGTTTTTTTAGTCAGAATGATGCCCAGACTCATGAGTGTGTAAATTTTCAACCCATTAGTAAGTGAACTTTCCGTGTTCCTTTTGATTCTGGAGTTTCAATTATTATTATAAATATACAAAATTTCATTAATATATTTATTAGAGGGAGACTTCTAGTTACATTGGTTAAAAATAATTCAAATTTTTTCAATATTATAAACTAAATAAATAAAATAAAATAGACTACTAGTCGTTAAAACTGATGAACCCGACCGTTCAGTTTCATCAAAAATTGCTCTCGGATGCCAATTTGTACTCGGACGCAAATACAACTAGTTTAAATTAAAAAATTTCGCATATGGGACGCAAATTGGACGAAAAAAACGTCTATTTGATAAACGATGCATACGCAATTAATTTTCGTGGGGGTGTGATCGGCAAAATGAAAAAAGTTTTAATTTTATTTACACTGCAGTTTATATTCGGTCGTCAGGAACTCGGATGTACTAATTGGGATGAACGTCCCATATAAAAATTGTGTTTAGCTGATTGGATGAAAATAAATTATTGAAAAAATACTTGTAATAAAAGAACCTACAAAAGTAATCAACTGACAAAAATAGACCGAAACCGGTCGACCGTGAATATGTATATTTCATGTGCCGACAGTTTTGTAGCAGTAGAATACAGGGTGTTATGAAATTCTCCGTATATATTGGAATAGGTGACACCTGGGGTGGTCTCCAAACATACCCAATACTTTTTCCCCTCAAATCCCTCATTTTTTTATTTTAAAAAATTACTACCTACCGGTCCCCATCCGACGCTTCTGAAGAGCCTGACGTTATAGGCTCTAATATTATAAGGAAAAACTAATGATCCAGCCGGGGCATTGCCAAACTTAAATATTATCGTGACATCTCATTTTTGTATTCGTTTTAGTGAAATCCGAAAATAATCCAAAGTATTTTTAATTCCACAGACACATTTTACCACAAATGTGTATTTTAATTTAATAGCAATTTCTTTACTTATTTTAGGAAAATATGAACCACTCGTGAAATTGGTTGAACCAGGACGAAACAGGCTATGTTATACCGGCAACATAAAGAGTTATGAGTTACCATATACATATTACGTTACTAATGTGATAAGCATTATTTCTACTAGCTTAAACTTTCTGCTAACAAAAAGGTTAAAAATCAAAACGAAAAGCACTAATTGAGCGCAACTACACAGTATTTTAAAATTATAACCAAAATTGATTCATTACAGCATTTGTCAAAAAAAAGATATTCTGTTTCACACAGCACGTTCAGAAAGTTGTTATTCGCCCATTTGTCAAGAAAATTGTCGTAACACCGATTTTCTTGAAAAGCTCCCCTACATGAGTTTTTCCAAAGTCGAGATGTATCTAAATCGCTTTCTTGCACCAACAAACGTTACATAATACGTAAATATTATTAGTATTAAATTTAATTTAGTTTTCAACCCTATTAGGCTAATTTAAGAAACACTATAATCAAAAGACAAACTAGATAAAACTGAGCAAAATATTAGTTAACAACAGATCGACGAAGATCATTTTTAAGGTAGCAATAAGAAACTACATTATTATTTAAAACTAACTTCTAAAGAAAAATTATTAATAACATTCACAATATGCAATCCATAACGACGCGTGTTTGTATTGTTACCTATGCAGTAGAGTACATTTAAATAAACAAAAACAAGACAGGGGTAAAATTATTTCAGACATTTAGATGAACACTAATCGCAGGAAGTTCGTTTTTGTTTCATATAAATGTGAATTGCAAAAACCGATAAAAAAGATTGAATTTCTGACAATGCTATTATTTTCGCATAACTTTTTTCCTATCTCTGATGCAACAATAACTATAATTGGTAGTTTTTTTTTGAGTTGCCTATATTTTATTACATCAGGGGTAAAAATATTTGAAATAATTAGCTAATACGTCAAATAGCTTATTTAGGTGGATCGCAAGAGTTGTGTTGTTTAATAAATAAATAACTTAGTAGTTTTTCAGTGCTGATAGTAAAAAATACCGTGCATTTTTTAAGAATTGTTGATAAATTAGTTGGTGGACCGTTTTTTACATTAATGGCTATACCTGCTGTTTTGTTAGTATCGTAAAGGTTTAACGCAAAACAAACCTATTATATTTTCTTTGGTAAAATCTTTCAACAGGAAGTGTATTTTATAAAGATTTTACTCTAAAAGTAACAAAAACATTAGTTTTTGTTTTTAATAGTGCGGATAGTGACAAAAAAGCGTGGAATCTTTGTATTTAACTTTTGTTAGTTTTAATTATTAGTAGTAGAGTGCTCTTTTTTGCATTAATGGCTGTACTGCGTTGTTAGTGCGTATTTGATAACCTAAAATATTTTCAAAAGAAGTGTATTTTAAAGAGATTTTACTTTGAAGGTAAGAAAACATTATTTCTTATGCTGAATTGTAGCATAGAAAAATTATTGACAGAACTGGCAACTTATTCGTACTATGTGTTTCTTGTCAGTGGCGGGTACCGTCGCGTCGGTTGGAGAATATTTAAGGGGTTTTAGATTATTATTTATGAATATTTGTCTCTAATCTGAGTTCATACCAGGATTTACCGGTTTCAATATATACAGTGAATTTCATAACACCCTGTATACCCCAACTATTTGTTGGATTTCAACCGATCGCCCTCCTAATGTATTTCCCAAAACATCAGTACTTACACTTGAGCTGAATAACAAGCACAGGGCTATATACAGGTCTCGTTTGGAAACCATTCAGTTAATTTTAAAATGGGGTACATAAACACTTATTCAGTTCTTCTAATCTCCAATTATATTCACTATCGCATAAAACTCCAACAATAACTAGGTAGTACTAATTCCATCCTCACGAATCATTTGAATTATTTAATCTCTGTTAGCATCGCTCTGTACGTGATCTCAGCTGGCGCAAGCACATCACTTTAATAACCGCATTTGGTGCTAGAATGCTTGAATTTTTTTTTTCCAACTGGAAAATACTGCCCTTTTTCAATTTCTTTACAATTTATGTCTTCCAAATAAGATTTAATCTAGAATATCATTTCCGCATCTGAGAAGCGACACCATCTTCGTTGCTGAGTACCTCTAATTTTGTTGAAAAGAGAGCCATCCGATTCATCAGCTTTATTCTTTTAAGAAAATTTGTTTTTCTTGCTCGGGGTCTTGCTAATTAATAAATTAATGTCTCTTTATATACATTCCTCGACCAAAAGAACTAGTCGCTATAATGCACCGGTTGATTATTTCCAATAGTATAACAAAGAGTTCCTCACCTATGAAACCTGTCTTTGCTGTTAAGCCAAAACATCCATTTTGCCTACCCATTCAGACCTGGAGTATCCAAGATATAAAACCTCGTAACGTAGATATCTGGGAAAAATTGAAAAGCGTACGTCCAGAATTTAATCAAGAATTAAACTAATTGGACCTTTGTAATGTAACAGCAATCATATTAATGTCATTTGCATAATTGGCTCTAAACATTAATTAAATTTAATACATGATTAAAAGTTTTGAGCAACAGGCTGTTCGTGTAACTAATTTAAATTATTGTTAATTGCATGTGACCCAAAGTCCAAATTAGAAATACATAGATATAATATTAAAAGAAGTGATTTTTTCGTCCATTCTAGTTAATTTAATAATAATTCATCTTTCATTGGCGAAACCTATAATTAATGTTAAATGTTAATCAGTTGAATAATATATGGATTTCTACGTGAGCAATTCAATTTGTTGGATTTCTTCAATTAGTAGTGCACTTTTTTAATTTTTGTGTGTCTAGGATGTTGGATTCGGGGGGGGGGGGGGGGGGGGGGTAGCCCCCAGCCCCTCCCCTGGGTGCGCCACTAGGAAATATGCATATGACCAAAATAACTCTGAAATATTTTTTATCCACGACTCGTCTATAATTTGATTATTATACATGAGTTTATGAAATAATAATAATAATATTCATTATTCACTAGTGAATAATGGTTTCATTATTCACCGCTTCCTCGGATATCTCGATCCAAACCGGCTTGGAATGCGATTGTACGCACAAAATAAAAAACAAAGGTGGCTATGAAAACATTAGCTTCGTCACGTTGCGTTGTCGCGCTGTTGTGGTTCCTTTAATTCCGAGTTTAATTGAAAACGTCCACATTTTTTAAAGTTGGGATATTTTGATAGTAAAAAGAGAAATGGATACATCAGATAGTGAAAATGAAACATCTTGTACACCCCCCGACATACAAAACGCCGCAAAAATTGTGAGTTTAAACTTATTACCGGAAAAATCAAGAAAACTTTATGTGTCTGCATATGAATCTTTTATGCAATGGAGGATTAGCAAGAAAACTCAGTCTTTCTCGGAGTCTGTTTTGTTAGTTTACTTCACAGAGCTATCGGGTAAATACAAGCCGTCAACATTATGGACAAGCTACTCTATGTTAAGAAGTACAATTAGCCTAAACCATGGTATTGATATTGAGAAATATAACAAATTGAAAAGCCTTCTAAAACGAAAGTCTGAGGGTTTTCAGCCTAAAAAAGCCAGTACTTTTTCTCCGGAGGATATCAAGAAATTTATTGCCAAGGCTTCTGATGATAAATATCTTGCAACAAAGGTAAAAAATTATACCCAAAAAAAAAAAATTTACGATGCAATTTTTATTTTTTATTTTTTTAGGTGGCGTTAATATTTGGTGTTATGGGAGCTTGTCGATCTAATGAAATGTACACCATGACACTTGATAATTTACAAGATCTTGGAACGGCTTTCTTGGTAACGGTTCCAAATACCAAAACAAAAATTACTCGCAAGTTCACCATCACTGACGAATTTTACCCAATATGCAAGAAGTATATCAGCCTTCGCCCAACTTATATCACATCTAATATCCTTTTTTTAAACTACCAAAGTGGCAAATGCACTTCACAAAGAATTGGCATTAATAAGTTCACAAAAATGGGAAGAGAAATAGCAACATTTCTACAATTACCCAATCCAGAAAAATACTCCGGACATAGTTTTCGCAGATCTTCTGCTTCTATACTTGTAGACGCAGGCGGAGATATAACAGCATTAAAGAGACACGGAGGATGGAAATCCACGGCAGTCGCAGAGGGCTACATCGACAACTCCATGAAAAATAAAATGGACACAGCTAAAAAAATTACAGAATCGATACAGCACAATCCTTTTACCGCTAGCATGTCAACTACAACAACTAATCAAAGTATAAATCTAGATTTAAATTCCATCCCTACATTTAACTTGTCACATTGTGTGAACCCAAACATTACCATTAATGTAAATAAATAATTTTTGTTTTAATTAGTTAAAGCTAAATTAGTTAGCTACCTAGTTAAAGAAAATTTCAATGTTTTGTTTCCATGTTACTTACTCGTTATACTCGTTCAATATTTTTTTGACATTAAAAATAAAAACGTATATTAATATTATCTAAATTTTTTTGATAGTCCTGGATAAAGTATAGTATTCTACTCGCATATAATGGCTGTTATTCACTTGGATGATTTATGACACTCGCCTGCGGCTCGTGTCATAAACTTCATCCGCGTGAATAACAGCCACCATTATATGTTCATTGAATAATATACTATTTTATATTCCCTACTGGTGATGTAAAAAACGGATTTTTTATCACCTGAAAAAACATGCTTTTTATGAAAAAAAAATCCTGTTTTTGTTTTTCAAGAAGTCATTATTTAAAAAACTCGTCAGAAAGCAATGCGAGTGCACCTATCCTATTAGCCGACTCGCTATTGGCGCATAGGCGTAGTTAAGAGGAGCTTGGGGGTGCCTAGCACCCCCAAAATTTACAACCCTCGACCATATGAACAAAATTTTTGGCCATATTTGGGCTTAAGCACTCCCCAAATGACTGCCTAACTACGCCTATGTAATTGGCGACCTAGGGTTGCCAGAAGTTCCGATTTCATCGGGACAGTCCCGATTTCAAAGGGTAAGTCCCGCGTCCCGACACACTTTAGATCGGGGCGTGATTTGTCCCGATTTTAAAAATTTTCTAAAAAACATTTTTCTAAGCTCAGTAATTTAAATTATTTAATCAAATTTATGAAATGAAATATGAAATTTCATAAAAGTTTATATTTTTGCTTATTGTATGATTTTTCTGTTTATTTATTAAACACTGTTGTTCCTATTTTTAGTAATATTATTACTATTACTAGTCTTATGCGTTTTAGCTGTTCTTGTGTTACTGTTCATAAATAAGTGGTTTTACTTTTTTTTTAATATAGGTATGTATTGATATATTGACAAATACTGACGTCCCCATTTATTTCATATTATTTACTTTATCGTTAAAAATGTAATCACATATGAATTTTCAATTATTTTCCTCTAAAACCTTTCATTTTTGGCAGTTTGTGAAAAAAACGCGATTTTGAAAAAAAACAACAAGCTCTATGTTTTTTTTTTCCTTTAATAAACATTAACTTTTTTTTTAATTTACATCACTATTCCCTATATATATTAAATATTTGTGGTGATTGTTTTTATCAATTTATTTTGGGCTTTATTAACAAAAAAAAAAGGATTATCCACTGCAAATTCTCGCGCGAGTTTCGAAACTTGTAAAACGTGATCTCATTGACTGTGACGTCAAAAGTGTTGTAATAAGTACATGGCGATTGTAGGGTCATCGAAAAATCAATAAAAATAGCATTTAATGCGTAACTCATTAAATGAAATATAGCTGCACCTAAAGTAGAAGGTTCCTAAAATCTTATTCATGTATAATACTTCAAGGCGAAATCGATCCAGGAACCTTCCAATATTGCAACAAAAACTGTCATTTTTGCGAAATTTTGACTCATCATATTTTAATAATTGCGACGTAAATAAACTGCAATAATTCTTTGTTTTCATGGCAATGGTTGAAAATTCGAAAATTGAAAAGTTTCAAATTTTACATGTCCCCAATGCAAATAAACCTATTTATTTATAACTTAAACGAAAAAATAAGCACTTTATATTAGTGGGAGGTATTCTTAGATAATTAACGGGTAAAATAAACCCAAAACGAATCACTAAATAGGAAAAATAGTGTATAGTTACACTAGTTTGTTTCTATAGTGTAAAGAAAATTACATGCCATTTTCCGGTTCTCACAAGTTTCAATAGGGTTCTGAAGCTCCGGGTCCTCTACAACCTCCAAAAATTTAAATCGATTTAATTCACTTTGCGACCTGTACCCGATTTCAAGGGAAATCGCTGAAATTTCGACTTTGACGTTTAATAACTCCGAAACGATATAGCCTGTATATAACTGAATCTTTTACCGAAGCTAGTTGCACTATTCCCCTATTATCCCAGAAAATTCGGGATAATAATGTTTGTCAGGTAGTAATAACACAGAAGGTGTACTTCCTTGCCAGGTAGTAATAACGTTCTCGGACAGGTTTGCTCAGTTTTCGGTTTCATCAGTATCTTATTTAATAAAATGTCAGTTGGATGCGGTGTTGATAAAATTTTATACCAACATGAATCATGCAGTCGCAGTAAAAAACTCAACAAAGATAGATAAAAAATTTTGAAAAAATACTGCTGAAACCTAAAACTGAGCAAACCTGTCCGAGAACGTATTTCACAACTCCTCACCTCACCTTTTAACGCTGATCTAAAAATTTGTGGGAACTTGTAAATTTCCAGTGTTATTTTTATTTAGTTTTTTTTTAATATTTTCTCTGTTTTTTTAATGCGTTTTTATATAAATTTGCACAAATATGGTTCAGAATTATAGTGTGTCATGCCTTGCAGAGATGTGTCGTTAAAATTTTAAGCTATCCATAGAAAAAGCTACCTGACAAACATTATTATTTATTGATTACTTAAAAATTTTGTAAACCTACCTAAGTACCAGTACATCTTATAGATATATAAATTATAAAGCTTGCCAAAATTTTGTCGCCGGATCTTAGCTACTATGTAGTAAAATCCGTCGAAAGGCGGAAAATGAATTATCAACCATTGCGTTCCGCCGCACTATAAATTTTACGGCGGATAAGTTCTTATTATTTGCATGAGTCCGCCTTGCGGCGGAATTCTAAGTCTAACTGTAACCTACCGCCGGCGGACATATAGCCACTACGTTAATAAAAAAGTACCCTTTCTTTCCAGCCCATCTGCCACTAGAAAAAGACAAAATAAAAGCGATTTCTTACTTAATCACGTATGTTTCTAAATACTACTGGCAAACAGACAGATGACCTGCAATTCAAAAATAAAGAGAACTTTTCGATTAAACAATAATGATCTTTAAAGTAGCAGCAAAGCTTTACACGATCTTTTTATTTGTATTAATAAAATGTTAAAAGCATCATCAATGTTCAGCACCAAATACCGTACCTTAACAGTGAACGAATTAGCTTGCTGAAAACTTCATTAAATTCTTTAAATAAAAACGCAAATACAATATCTGTATATTACCAGATAAGTTGTATTGCAAAAATGTACAAAACAGGACGAAATATATTAATTAATGCAATTAACATAAACCATATCACCAAAACTATAGTCGAATTGGAACAAGCTTTTTATCACTTTTACCTTTGAAAAGTTTCCTTTTTGGGGTTTTAAATTAATATCATATTGACAAATCTATAATTATACCTCGTATATAACTGATTGTGTTACCTATATTTAGGAATAATTTACTTTAGTTGACGTTGACCAAATAACCTAATGAAATTTCGTAACTAGTTCGCAGGTAATACAAATCAGTTCATTTAATTTGTGAAACATGTATTTACACTAATTGCCCGTTTGTCCATTTACTGGAATATACCCTATCTTTTAGTTGAAGTTTAGTAAACAAAAACATTAGTTTTTTTCTTCTGGTCATCCCTGATGTGATATGCCTATTAATATTTATGTAATATTATGCATTTTTCCGTATTCCCACACAGTCGGCTTTTTAATTAAGATTTTTAAATTACAATACAAGTTTGGGGATGTTTTTTTTCAAGAATAACGGGGCTAACTTTTTTCATTAAATGACTCTAAGGAATATAATATAACAGAAATTATTTTTTATCTTAGCTTTACTTCCCAACATTTGTCTCCAAAATAGCAATTTGTATCCAAAACAGAAATTAGGCACCTTTTTTCGTACGTAAAATTAATAATTATGTACATGAATTATTCGCTTTGTTATCATAGGAACAGAATTGTCATCAAATAAATTATTACCCACTCCTAATTACAGAAAGCAAAAAAAAGGGAAATTGCTGCAGGTTTGTTCAAGTTTTAGATTTGCTCAGGATTTTTTTCTGCTTTTTTAACGATGAGCGTGTAAATTTGAAAGTGTAAATTGTCAACCCTTTATTAAATGACCTTTCCGTGTTTCTTTTAATTCTAACGTTTCATTAATTGTTATTATAAATATACAAAATTTAAAAATTAGCATTTTCTAAACTATTAACTGCCGGTTGCAGAAAACTTTTAATCAAGCGTTAAATCCTAATTCATTGTTAAAAACAAAAGACTGTCAGTTCAACAGAGCGTTATATTTTTTTTTCTGCAACTGCCTAAATTTTTAGCTAGCCATTGATTACACTGACAATTATTGCCACTACAAAACCAAGGAGTTGGACTTAACGATGACTTAAACTAATTACACAATATGCTGTGATTAAAGTCATGTTCTTGGTAACACATTTGATAAAATATTAGTAAGTTTGGCAAAACTTTACGTTCCAGGACCAAAAATTGAAAGAAAACTCCTTCTTTCAATATTTTAAAATGAAATTATATACTTTTTATTGCAGATGGCCATCAAATTTATCATAACGCTTACTAAGTAGGTGCCTATCTTTATACACACTACTAAAAAATGTAGGAAAAATACAGTTAATTTATAATGGGGATTTTACCAAAAAATATAGGTACCCTCATCTTCAAAAACATTCCAAAATTAATTACTCTTTATGACATTATTTTGTTGTTAGACTTGTGCAAAAATAATTATTTGCACAATATTATAATTAAATCAATTTTTCTACTAGACTTCAATAAAAATATAGATAAGTATTCTGCTAAATTTTAAGTAATTCTTCCTTGCCTCTCTTCACTTATCTCATAGCCATAGCACAGACAATTTGTTTTGTATGAAAAATTAAAAATCTTTAATAATATAGCCAGAAAGTTTCTAAAAGTTGCGGGAGATATGTGTTGAACCAGGTAGGTACCTATCCTAAATACAGAATTTTCATTCAAAATCCAAGATTGCGGATTAAAGGTATTTTATGACAGAATTTACAGATAGAACATCAGCGTTTTAGGGGCCGCAGATCACGCATTTTTACAAGGAAACATGGCGAATGTAAAATGGCGGACAACAACTTGTTTTTAAAAACAGAAGCAAAAATATGAAAAATTATAAAGACAGGCTGGATATGATACCTCTAGCTAAGTATAATTCTTAATTCATTACTTTCTACTTATTAACTCTAGACTTTGTAAAGGGAGATAATATATAGGGTGAACTAATGGCATTTTCTAGACAATAGTTTTCAATTGGTCTGGCGTTTGCTCTTCGGCGCTGATCACCTTTATTTTTATAATTTCATTTTGCGAAGAAAGTTCCGTGCAAACGCTTGTGCAGTTTTTTTAATTCCGAATGTTATTACTATAGCTAATTATATTATTATTCTTAATCCTTAACTTGTACAGGGGTGACATACAGGGTAAACTAAGGTTACCTGTTAGAAAATATGTTTCAAATTGTTCTGGCTAATGCTCTTCGACATAAGTAACCTTTATGTTTTAACTTCATTTCGTGAAGTTCCCTGCAAATGCTTTAGCAGATTTTCTGAATTATAAAAAGCGATAAAAAACAAAACCCTTTTTGGCTACACGCTACGGCCTATTATTTTAAGAACTTTAAATTAAGGCATTTGAGTTGTTAAACCAATGCAAATGAAGTGCCTATCAAAGCAGCAGAACGTGAACTATAGGGTGAAGCGTTACTATTGAAACGAAGCATCACCCACTCGCTTTTTACCTCGACTTAATGCATAATGAGCCGGTCTTTACGGTGTTTAGATGGTGAATAAGACTGCATGTTATCAAATTAGTTAAAGAGTATTCTAAGTAGGGAAGAAAGGCAACAAGATTATTTATCTTGTCTAGGTCATAGCAAATTAGTTTTAGGAAATCACATTACAACTTACAGGTCATTAAAACTGAGTTCTTAAAAACAGATGTATTCCTTTATTGCGCTGGTCGGTGAATAACAAAAGTTTTTATTTTTTCTTTAACTGTATTCTTGAGCTTACTTTTTGGTATGTATGATGATACATAAAGAGTGCATTGAAACATTCCATTATGGTCCTTTCGTTTATATGTGTTATAAAACCCAAGTTATAATACCACATTTTAAATGCTTCCATTTGCAGTATTTTTTTCTAGTTATGGGTAAAGTTTAATATTCGTATTTAAGGCAACAACCCGCACATTGTCACTGCGCTGCGTCTGCCAAATTCATTATAAATTTGACTAACATTTTAAGATAGGCAAAAATCTGTTTTAATTAGGTACTTTTGAAAATGCTCAATAAAAATCAATTAAACAGTTTTTTGAGTAATAAGAATCAGATGTACTCACATTTTACAAGATTTGGAAATACAGCGTGGGCCAAAAGAATGGAACACTCCAAATAATTTCAAAACCATGTATAATATAACTTAGAAAAACGCTCGAACCCGTCAATGTCATTTTTTACAAATTTTAAGAATTTTTAGTATTATACAGGGTTGCTCAAAAAATTCAGGGCACATGTCAACTTTAGTTCTTTAAATGGAATACCCCAATTTTTATTCAATATTTGAATTATACTTAAAATTCTGAGATTTCATGTAACATACCCTATGCCGATCTTCAACTGTTTTCGAGATATCACACTCTAAGCTTTATTAATTGACAAAATTTAAGTGATCTGCCTATTTAAAACAAAATAAAACAGCCTTTTAAGTGTACAGTGGACTAGCCTGATTCTAACTGTGACATGAGTTTCTTCTTTTTTCATTTAGAACGTGTCTGCTACTAATATTTATCTTTAGGAATTATTTACTTTAAATGTGCTTGGTCCTAAGGGTTTGTAACTACTAAAAAATAAAGAAATAATAAAGGCATAAGGATATTTTTCCTTAGTTTACACATTTTTTTAAAACACTGGTGGGTGTCACAGATACCCGACAAAAATGGTAATTGTGACAGCGTTGGCGGATAATAATTGTGATAAAGATAAATAACAGTAGGTATGGCGTTACCTTGGACGAAGAAGAAAAATGTGTACATAACCTCCCTTTCACTGGCGCGAGCTATCAGAGTGCCGTTAGCTATATCTGGCGCTAGTTACATCTGACGCTAGCTACACTGAGCATTAACTACCTTAGCAATATCGGTCTTCTGAGACCTAACCCTCGGAGCCCTACGAACCAGGGCCCCACAAACCAGCGCCCCATTTTTAGGACGAGCCAATGCCTCGGGAATCTTACTATTAGATCATGGAACTTTGCTTACAGGGATATAGAGGGCGCACTGCTCGAGCCATTCGATTTAACCATATATTAAATTTTAAAATTTTTTTGAAACGAATGAGGTTTGAACTGCCAACCTTCCTACTACAACTCCAACGCCATACCCATCGAGCCACCGAAGTATATTAATATTAAACTTCAAGTCCAAGTCATTCGGTATGTTGACATCACAAACTTTATTTCATGACCGAGTGCTCAACCTGTTTGAGCTCAAAGGTGGTAATGTATAAATTACAAAATAATGGTTAGTCTTAACAGTGGGTGCCCTAGGATATGTAGATGTTCAGCTGGGGTCTTGGCCTCCCCTGCCCCCCAGGATCTAGAGAAAATAGACTTTTAATAAAGGTTGTGATGTCAACATACCGAATGACGCGCAGTTGAAAGTTTAAATTATTAATATCCTTCGGTGGCTCGATGGGTATGGCGTTGGAGTTCTAATAGGAATGTTGGCGGTTTATACATCTTTCGGTTCAAAAACTTTTTTTAAATTTGATACATGGTTAAATTGTATGACCGAGCAGTGTGCCATTTATATCCCTGTAAGCGAAGTTCCATGATCTAATACGAAGATTCCCGAGGCGTCGACTCGTCCCAAAAATGGGACGCTGGTTTGTGGGGCCCCGGTGCGTAGGGCTCCGGGGGTTAGGTCTCATAAAGCCAATGTTGCTAATGTAACTAATGTCCAGTGTAGATAGCTCCAGGTGTAGCTAGCGCCAGATGTAGCTAACGCCACTCTAATAGCTAACGCCAGTGAAAGTGAGGTTATGTACACATTCTTCTTCTTCGTTCAAGGTAACGCCATACCTACTAATAATGGATATTTAGAACGTATAGTTTAATTGTGACTAGTTTTGGCTCTGCGAGAAATAATTTTTGGGTTTTAAAAACTAGTTCTATGTGTCATAATTAGACGACACTTATAATAATTGCAACACAACAGCTGGAAAATTGACTTTAATCAAAACTAACATTTTATATACAACTAAAAAGATCTTCTTGGTATAATCATCTCAAACTACCTTTCAGTACTTCACAATTCTTAACATAATAAAATAACGATATTTTTAACTTTTTACTCAACATAGAAACGATAATAGTGACCGACACTTTTTTAGCAAGACTAACATTTTTCATTTATATAACATCTTTAACTCAGAAAACTAAACATATCTCTAATAAAAGAAAAATCGGAGACCTATTTAATTAACATTTAAATCGTCAAATTTTACGGGAAATCGAATTTCTCCTTTCCTTCCAAATGTTGGTCGTGGAAGCTGTAAAAATATATCAGTGACCAACACAGAGTCAATATCATCTATCGGAGGCCAGATAAAGTAGTCTTTGGTTTTTTTAACGAATTTCACGGCAACAGAAATATATTGGCTTACTTAAATAACCTGGCCAATAAATCACTTAATAGTCTGCTAGTACCCAGTCATCTGTGGCTATTTTCTCCATCAAATTTTCATCTTCTTGATTTTCCTTGTTTTGTTTTTCTATATCAGCAAGATCTTCTAAATCCTCCACATCCGAATATTCGCCGTGTCCTTCGTTTTCCAAATAAACATCATTGATGAGTCACTATCTGATCGGTCTTTACGTTTGGGAATCTTCTTTTTATTTTTAGTCTCCAATTTGGATATGTAATCTTCTCGAGTAAGTAAATCAGCACAATTTGAATTTTGTATTTTTCTCCGTTTATTTGAAACATTTCCTGAACGAGTAATTTTTTTCCAGTATAAACTCTGAAATGACTTTTGCTTTGGCTTTTTTTGGCCTTGGGGTGTTGTTATAAGTCCTGAGGTTGATAGAAGATTTATTATAACTCCTAAGGTCGATGGTGTTTCGTCAGTTTGAAAATTTGTTTGGCTTTCATTAAAGTTGGCGCCTTGGTGTTCATGCCTTGCAAGGTTATAAAGTTGTAACTCATCTGGATTGATGGCTGTCCTATTAATAGGATTAGAAAGTCGCTCGTTATATAAGACCGTAATTTGGAAAGCACGTCTTATTAACTGAGTTGAAAATTTGACCCATATTTGACCTACCAAAATTAAGTTCTTTGCTTTACTTAGTGCTGTGCCATAGTTTTCTCTCTGCCTTTCATCCCAAGTTGTTTTTAATACACCGAACGGTAAGAAGTCAAGTGGCTGTAATATATGCGTCGTGTGAGGCGGCAATTTTAATAAATGTACGTTTTCTTCCAATGCAATTGATATATGCGGATGACCATTGAAGAGCAAAAGAAGTGACCTTTCCTTTGGAGAGTTTTTTAGAAAGTTAATCTTAAACCAAGACAAAAAGGAAGCCGATGTCATCCAGCCGCTGGGTGTTGCAGCATATCCTCTATTTGGGTATTCATTTTGTGGCATCGATATGCCCCAAGGATGTTTAGCTTTTTGCAAAATAGAGGGTGGCAATTTTTCTCCATTTGCAGACGCAAAATAATATAGAAGTATTATTACGTCCAAGAGCCTTGTGTGTGACGAAAAACTGCCTTGTTTTTTTCTGCAACTACCTTTGTATTAAGGGGATTATTACAAAGGGAGGTCTCATCCAGATTAGATATTTGTGATGGGTTATCACGAAGATCCAATTTCTCTACAGTACTTTCGTAAAGGTCAAAAAATCAATAAACTACAGCGGGTGTGGTTTGCTCACTTCTTATACTCTGTCGCTTTACAGGTTTTTTATACGACAAATCGTGGCATTTTCAAAATCCAATGGACCAATCTTTTCCCGGACTATTATTTTTAAATCTTGTTATTAAGTTGTTTGCTGTAATGTATGCTAACACTAAATTTAAAATTTCCTTTCGGCTTAAGTCAAACCCCCACTGACTTAATATTTTTACGTTGGCAGCTAACTCACTTTCGACTTCTAATGAAAGGTCCAACTTACGTCCTGGCTTTTGTTGAATAGTAGGGGGGCGACTTTTCCAACCTGTTCTGTGGACAATCAATGTGCTTCTGGAAATGGAATAAACTCGAGAGACTCTTTTAGTTGAAAGTTTGCCATTCTCTATATCTCTTAAGGAATTTTTCAAATCCTCCTTGGTACACATTCTCTGCCTCTTTTGGCGTAATTTTGGTATTTTCACCTAAAATCAGAAAAAAAAAACATGATTACTCAACTAAGCTAAATATGACATAGTGGCACAATGTCACCACCATTAAATTCACAATTAGACCCATTTTTGAAAATAAGTGGTGCAAATGTGACATCCCCGTAAAAATTAAAAGTTATTAGTTTTTAGGTTATGTTTTACAAGAAAAGAATACTTCATATAATTCGCTATAAAATAGACCCCTGAGAGAAAATCTTAATAAATTAAACGTACTCAAAATTTGAATTATACAAATGCGTATCAGAACTAGAATTTTAGCAAAATGTATGTAAAAATTTACCGTTTGTTTTCACCTTGCATCACGTGCACACTAACTTAATACGAGAGTAACTAAAGGGCGACCTTCAAAACTAACATGGCAGGGAGACTGTAAAACGCTGCATAAATGTTTGAATTTATGCCGGGTGTCACATTTAAACGCGTGTCACAATTAGGCTAGTCTACTGTACTTGATTAAATGTTTAAATCGATGGCCATTGACAATTTGACAGTGTTACAAACGTAAAAAATTCATTTTTAACGCTCTCAATAATCTGTTCAGGAATTTGTCGAATTTCATATCGTATTCTCTCTTCTAATGTCTCTAAGTCAAATGGCCTGTTTTTGTGCACTCTTTCTTTCAAATATCCTCCACAAGAAGAAATCAAGAGGTGTTAAGTTTGGTGGGCGCGGGCCATTCTATCTCTCCCCGTCTACCTATCCACCTACGTGGGAAAACCTCGTTTAGGTATTCTCATACCGATGCGGCTTAATGGGGCGGCGCACCGTCTTTTTGCAGCCAAATGCTTCTTCCAGGAGTATCTGAATCATCGTGATTTGGATATAGGGTAACTAAAGCAGGAACAAATTCAAACTGCAAGAAGTCTAAATATCTGGCTCCATTCAACGTTTCTTCAAAACCAAAGGTCCTCATATCCCATTACCTAAAATTCCGGCCCATATGTTTAGCTTCCGTGGGTGGTGTGTATGGGCATCTCGCATCCAGTCAGGATTTCTCTGTCGACCAGCACCTGCAATTTTAACGGTTGACTGTTCCATTTAGGCAAAATGTAGCCTCATCTGAAAACAAAATATACCGCGCGAAATTTCCTTATTGTTGCAGATGGTAGACAAACAAGGCAAATTTTGTAATGATGATGTTTCTCCTGAAGAAAAACATTTTGTACAGATTTATAACTAATATTTTGAATCAGACCCACATGACGAGTGCTGTTTTGTGGAGAGTGTCTTGATAAGACAGTAAAACATTTTATCAAGTTTCATCACAAATTCTGGACCACTTTTTGGTTTATTGCGCACAGATTCACTTTCTGTACATTTAGAAACTATCATACTTACCTTGAAATCGGCGTTCGATCTGAATGACCATTATTAAAAAGTTCAGATACTTCAATCGTAGATCTCTTTCTAGTGCATTTTACTTTTAGGCATGCATCAACAATAACTGAAAAATATAAAATTTGTTGTTTGGCAGTAAATGTCACTTTTATTAAAATGACACTAGTTTAACTACAATAATGTGCTTTGTTACCAAGGTAACTTTCCCTGTTTTGCTTTCTTTCAATTAATCACATGAAAATTATCATCATTAACAGCTGAAGATCGGTATAGAGTATGTTTGTTACATGAAAAATAACCAGAATTTTAAGTAGATACTTCACTAAAGGAAATAAGATCAATGTGTGGAAAAGCATTTGAACAACATGCGAAAATGTATTTTTTAAGTAAAGCCTTTTACTACTGCAAGAATATTTGACTAGCAGTCATAAATGATTGTATTTTTCTTGTTATTTTTCTTTTTTCTTTGTTTGTTACAGTATTTGTATACATATATTAAATATTGATTTGATATATGTATACATTGATTGATTGATTGATATTGATTGGTCTAGGTATTTTCAGATTTTATATATTTTGTAATTGCGTCCTTGTTTTATTTATATCTGATATATTGTATATATTTCACGTTTTATATTTATTTTATATACATATTTTAGATAAATATCTATCTAGAATTAAAATATCGAATAAAAATTGGGGTATTCCATTTAAAAACCTAAAGTCGACGTGTGCCCTGATTTTTTTAGCAACCCTGTATAATGCTAAAATTCTTAAGATTTGTTAAAAATAAAAATAACATTGACGGGTTCGAGCATTTTTTTTTAAATTGTACATGGTTACGAAAATATTTGAAGTGTTCCATTCTTTTGGCCTACGCTGTATAGTCAGTCCCATACTTTGCAATTAATAATTCTGTTTTTCTTTATAAATACAATAAACTTTTTTAAAGCAACAACCCGCAAATCCAATATTACAAAAACGATTTAGGGAGCATCTTTAAGATTGAGAATACGTCATTTGCCATAACAAAATAGAATTTAAAAAAACATAGATACATCACATACCGAACTTGGCAAACGCAGTGACGACATAGGCTTTCGCGATGCACTTTCCAAAACAGCACGGCTGCTTTTTCATAATTATATTTCTCCGCAAATGCATCCACTTGGGCAATATAATCTAAGATAATCTCTTCCGATGAATCACGCTCCTGTTTAGGGCTCCATGATGGACAATTGGCATCGCTCGCAATGTATGTCTCTGTCGTGGAATGCAGAGCCATATGTAGTGGTAATAGGTTCCAACCAATTTTTACTAATGGCTCTATGTGCATTAAATTCAGGAATTGCTAAAACCAGTGACTATGACCAACATTCAACATATCAAAAACGCCATTTTTTACCAGTATAGTGTACAGCCACATATCAATCGCGCAACAATAGCTCATCTAAAACAATCTACAATTAGGAAGTTTCCTATGTCAGAAATATCGAGTAACTTCAACATCATTTAATAGTCTTTGACGAACTTATTCAATTTCTTATTTAATAACTTCGCGCGCGGCTTTTATCGGCCGTGACGTCAAAATATAGAACTCTGTCGCCCCATGGTCGCCGGGCTAGCGGCCCGCTGCTGCTTTCGCGTGTTTACTTTCATGCATTGTATCCTGTCCGGTAAGAATAACACTAAAGATTAAACGGGCGCCTATTCCGCCGTTGACGGCGTGGTGTCGATTGACGTCATCGAGCCTCAGCCAACGTGAGCCTAGCATAGACTTTGGAGGACGATAATTTTTTTATTTCTACAGATAATTAAAAACAAAAAATGCATATGTTTTTTACATTTTTAGGACTATTTATTAAGAGAAAATGAAAAAAGAAATGGAACCTTCCTAATTGCATTTTCTAAACCAACACACTCTCCTGACCTTTCTCCGGTAAAAGACACATTGCAGCAGAGTTAAGGAATAAAATCCAAAGTATATGGTATTCACTGAGGCCAAAATAACTTCGGTTTTTTTAGTCAGAATGATGCCCAGACTCATGAGTGTGTAAATTTTCAACCCATTAGTAAGTGAACTTTCCGTGTTCCTTTTGATTCTGGAGTTTCAATTATTATTATAAATATACAAAATTTCATTAATATATTTATTAGAGGGAGACTTCTAGTTACATTGGTTAAAAATAATTCAAATTTTTTCAATATTATAAACTAAATAAATAAAATAAAATAGACTACTAGTCGTTAAAACTGATGAACCCGACCGTTCAGTTTCATCAAAAATTGCTCTCGGATGCCAATTTGTACTCGGACGCAAATACAACTAGTTTAAATTAAAAAATTTCGCATATGGGACGCAAATTGGACGAAAAAAACGTCTATTTGATAAACGATGCATACGCAATTAATTTTCGTGGGGGTGTGATCGGCAAAATGAAAAAAGTTTTAATTTTATTTACACTGCAGTTTATATTCGGTCGTCAGGAACTCGGATGTACTAATTGGGATGAACGTCCCATATAAAAATTGTGTTTAGCTGATTGGATGAAAATAAATTATTGAAAAAATACTTGTAATAAAAGAACCTACAAAAGTAATCAACTGACAAAAATAGACCGAAACCGGTCGACCGTGAATATGTATATTTCATGTGCCGACAGTTTTGTAGCAGTAGAATACAGGGTGTTATGAAATTCTCCGTATATATTGGAATAGGTGACACCTGGGGTGGTCTCCAAACATACCCAATACTTTTTCCCCTCAAATCCCTCATTTTTTTATTTTAAAAAATTACTACCTACCGGTCCCCATCCGACGCTTCTGAAGAGCCTGACGTTATAGGCTCTAATATTATAAGGAAAAACTAATGATCCAGCCGGGGCATTGCCAAACTTAAATATTATCGTGACATCTCATTTTTGTATTCGTTTTAGTGAAATCCGAAAATAATCCAAAGTATTTTTAATTCCACAGACACATTTTACCACAAATGTGTATTTTAATTTAATAGCAATTTCTTTACTTATTTTAGGAAAATATGAACCACTCGTGAAATTGGTTGAACCAGGACGAAACAGGCTATGTTATACCGGCAACATAAAGAGTTATGAGTTACCATATACATATTACGTTACTAATGTGATAAGCATTATTTCTACTAGCTTAAACTTTCTGCTAACAAAAAGGTTAAAAATCAAAACGAAAAGCACTAATTGAGCGCAACTACACAGTATTTTAAAATTATAACCAAAATTGATTCATTACAGCATTTGTCAAAAAAAAGATATTCTGTTTCACACAGCACGTTCAGAAAGTTGTTATTCGCCCATTTGTCAAGAAAATTGTCGTAACACCGATTTTCTTGAAAAGCTCCCCTACATGAGTTTTTCCAAAGTCGAGATGTATCTAAATCGCTTTCTTGCACCAACAAACGTTACATAATACGTAAATATTATTAGTATTAAATTTAATTTAGTTTTCAACCCTATTAGGCTAATTTAAGAAACACTATAATCAAAAGACAAACTAGATAAAACTGAGCAAAATATTAGTTAACAACAGATCGACGAAGATCATTTTTAAGGTAGCAATAAGAAACTACATTATTATTTAAAACTAACTTCTAAAGAAAAATTATTAATAACATTCACAATATGCAATCCATAACGACGCGTGTTTGTATTGTTACCTATGCAGTAGAGTACATTTAAATAAACAAAAACAAGACAGGGGTAAAATTATTTCAGACATTTAGATGAACACTAATCGCAGGAAGTTCGTTTTTGTTTCATATAAATGTGAATTGCAAAAACCGATAAAAAAGATTGAATTTCTGACAATGCTATTATTTTCGCATAACTTTTTTCCTATCTCTGATGCAACAATAACTATAATTGGTAGTTTTTTTTTGAGTTGCCTATATTTTATTACATCAGGGGTAAAAATATTTGAAATAATTAGCTAATACGTCAAATAGCTTATTTAGGTGGATCGCAAGAGTTGTGTTGTTTAATAAATAAATAACTTAGTAGTTTTTCAGTGCTGATAGTAAAAAATACCGTGCATTTTTTAAGAATTGTTGATAAATTAGTTGGTGGACCGTTTTTTACATTAATGGCTATACCTGCTGTTTTGTTAGTATCGTAAAGGTTTAACGCAAAACAAACCTATTATATTTTCTTTGGTAAAATCTTTCAACAGGAAGTGTATTTTATAAAGATTTTACTCTAAAAGTAACAAAAACATTAGTTTTTGTTTTTAATAGTGCGGATAGTGACAAAAAAGCGTGGAATCTTTGTATTTAACTTTTGTTAGTTTTAATTATTAGTAGTAGAGTGCTCTTTTTTGCATTAATGGCTGTACTGCGTTGTTAGTGCGTATTTGATAACCTAAAATATTTTCAAAAGAAGTGTATTTTAAAGAGATTTTACTTTGAAGGTAAGAAAACATTATTTCTTATGCTGAATTGTAGCATAGAAAAATTATTGACAGAACTGGCAACTTATTCGTACTATGTGTTTCTTGTCAGTGGCGGGTACCGTCGCGTCGGTTGGAGAATATTTAAGGGGTTTTAGATTATTATTTATGAATATTTGTCTCTAATCTGAGTTCATACCAGGATTTACCGGTTTCAATATATACAGTGAATTTCATAACACCCTGTATACCCCAACTATTTGTTGGATTTCAACCGATCGCCCTCCTAATGTATTTCCCAAAACATCAGTACTTACACTTGAGCTGAATAACAAGCACAGGGCTATATACAGGTCTCGTTTGGAAACCATTCAGTTAATTTTAAAATGGGGTACATAAACACTTATTCAGTTCTTCTAATCTCCAATTATATTCACTATCGCATAAAACTCCAACAATAACTAGGTAGTACTAATTCCATCCTCACGAATCATTTGAATTATTTAATCTCTGTTAGCATCGCTCTGTACGTGATCTCAGCTGGCGCAAGCACATCACTTTAGTAACCGCATTTGGTGCTAGAATGCTTGAATTTTTTTTTTCCAACTGGAAAATACTGCCCTTTTTCAATTTCTTTACAATTTATGTCTTCCAAATAAGATTTAATCTAGAATATCATTTCCGCATCTGAGAAGCGACACCATCTTCGTTGCTGAGTACCTCTAATTTTGTTGAAAAGAGAGCCATCCGATTCATCAGCTTTATTCTTTTAAGAAAATTTGTTTTTCTTGCTCGGGGTCTTGCTAATTAATAAATTAATGTCTCTTTATATACATTCCTCGACCAAAAGAACTAGTCGCTATAATGCACCGGTTGATTATTTCCAATAGTATAACAAAGAGTTCCTCACCTATGAAACCTGTCTTTGCTGTTAAGCCAAAACATCCATTTTGCCTACCCATTCAGACCTGGAGTATCCAAGATATAAAACCTCGTAACGTAGATATCTGGGAAAAATTGAAAAGCGTACGTCCAGAATTTAATCAAGAATTAAACTAATTGGACCTTTGTAATGTAACAGCAATCATATTAATGTCATTTGCATAATTGGCTCTAAACATTAATTAAATTTAATACATGATTAAAAGTTTTGAGCAACAGGCTGTTCGTGTAACTAATTTAAATTATTGTTAATTGCATGTGACCCAAAGTCCAAATTAGAAATACATAGATATAATATTAAAAGAAGTGATTTTTTCGTCCATTCTAGTTAATTTAATAATAATTCATCTTTCATTGGCGAAACCTATAATTAATGTTAAATGTTAATCAGTTGAATAATATATGGATTTCTACGTGAGCAATTCAATTTGTTGGATTTCTTCAATTAGTAGTGCACTTTTTTAATTTTTGTGTGTCTAGGATGTTGGATTCGGGGGGGGGGGGGGGGTAGCCCCCAGCCCCTCCCCTGGGTGCGCCACTAGGAAATATGCATATGACCAAAATAACTCTGAAATATTTTTTATCCACGACTCGTCTATAATTTGATTATTATACATGAGTTTATGAAATAATAATAATAATATTCATTATTCACTAGTGAATAATGGTTTCATTATTCACCGCTTCCTCGGATATCTCGATCCAAACTCCAAACAAGAGCTGTGGTCGATCCAAACCGGCTTGGAATGCGATTGTACGCACAAAATAAAAAACAAAGGTGGCTATGAAAACATTAGCTTCGTCACGTTGCGTTGTCGCGCTGTTGTGGTTCCTTTAATTCCGAGTTTAATTGAAAACGTCCACATTTTTTAAAGTTGGGATATTTTGATAGTAAAAAGAGAAATGGATACATCAGATAGTGAAAATGAAACATCTTGTACACCCCCCGACATACAAAACGCCGCAAAAATTGTGAGTTTAAACTTATTACCGGAAAAATCAAGAAAACTTTATGTGTCTGCATATGAATCTTTTATGCAATGGAGGATTAGCAAGAAAACTCAGTCTTTCTCGGAGTCTGTTTTGTTAGTTTACTTCACAGAGCTATCGGGTAAATACAAGCCGTCAACATTATGGACAAGCTACTCTATGTTAAGAAGTACAATTAGCCTAAACCATGGTATTGATATTGAGAAATATAACAAATTGAAAAGCCTTCTAAAACGAAAGTCTGAGGGTTTTCAGCCTAAAAAAGCCAGTACTTTTTCTCCGGAGGATATCAAGAAATTTATTGCCAAGGCTTCTGATGATAAATATCTTGCAACAAAGGTAAAAAATTATACCCAAAAAAAAAAAATTTACGATGCAATTTTTATTTTTTATTTTTTTAGGTGGCGTTAATATTTGGTGTTATGGGAGCTTGTCGATCTAATGAAATGTACACCATGACACTTGATAATTTACAAGATCTTGGAACGGCTTTCTTGGTAACGGTTCCAAATACCAAAACAAAAATTACTCGCAAGTTCACCATCACTGACGAATTTTACCCAATATGCAAGAAGTATATCAGCCTTCGCCCAACTTATATCACATCTAATATCCTTTTTTTAAACTACCAAAGTGGCAAATGCACTTCACAAAGAATTGGCATTAATAAGTTCACAAAAATGGGAAGAGAAATAGCAACATTTCTACAATTACCCAATCCAGAAAAATACTCCGGACATAGTTTTCGCAGATCTTCTGCTTCTATACTTGTAGACGCAGGCGGAGATATAACAGCATTAAAGAGACACGGAGGATGGAAATCCACGGCAGTCGCAGAGGGCTACATCGACAACTCCATGAAAAATAAAATGGACACAGCTAAAAAAATTACAGAATCGATACAGCACAATCCTTTTACCGCTAGCATGTCAACTACAACAACTAATCAAAGTATAAATCTAGATTTAAATTCCATCCCTACATTTAACTTGTCACATTGTGTGAACCCAAACATTACCATTAATGTAAATAAATAATTTTTGTTTTAATTAGTTAAAGCTAAATTAGTTAGCTACCTAGTTAAAGAAAATTTCAATGTTTTGTTTCCATGTTACTTACTCGTTATACTCGTTCAATATTTTTTTGACATTAAAAATAAAAACGTATATTAATATTATCTAAATTTTTTTGATAGTCCTGGATAAAGTATAGTATTCTACTCGCATATAATGGCTGTTATTCACTTGGATGATTTATGACACTCGCCTGCGGCTCGTGTCATAAACTTCATCCGCGTGAATAACAGCCACCATTATATGTTCATTGAATAATATACTATTTTATATTCCCTACTGGTGATGTAAAAAACGGATTTTTTATCACCTGAAAAAACATGCTTTTTATGAAAAAAAAATCCTGTTTTTGTTTTTCAAGAAGTCATTATTTAAAAAACTCGTCAGAAAGCAATGCGAGTGCACCTATCCTATTAGCCGACTCGCTATTGGCGCATAGGCGTAGTTAAGAGGAGCTTGGGGGTGCCTAGCACCCCCAAAATTTACAACCCTCGACCATATGAACAAAATTTTTGGCCATATTTGGGCTTAAGCACTCCCCAAATGACTGCCTAACTACGCCTATGTAATTGGCGACCTAGGGTTGCCAGAAGTTCCGATTTCATCGGGACAGTCCCGATTTCAAAGGGTAAGTCCCGCGTCCCGACACACTTTAGATCGGGGCGTGATTTGTCCCGATTTTAAAAATTTTCTAAAAAACATTTTTCTAAGCTCAGTAATTTAAATTATTTAATCAAATTTATGAAATGAAATATGAAATTTCATAAAAGTTTATATTTTTGCTTATTGTATGATTTTTCTGTTTATTTATTAAACACTGTTGTTCCTATTTTTAGTAATATTATTACTATTACTAGTCTTATGCGTTTTAGCTGTTCTTGTGTTACTGTTCATAAATAAGTGGTTTTACTTTTTTTTTAATATAGGTATGTATTGATATATTGACAAATACTGACGTCCCCATTTATTTCATATTATTTACTTTATCGTTAAAAATGTAATCACATATGAATTTTCAATTATTTTCCTCTAAAACCTTTCATTTTTGGCAGTTTGTGAAAAAAACGCGATTTTGAAAAAAAAACAACAAGCTCTATGTTTTTTTTTTCCTTTAATAAACATTAACTTTTTTTTTAATTTACATCACTATTCCCTATATATATTAAATATTTGTGGTGATTGTTTTTATCAATTTATTTTGGGCTTTATTAACAAAAAAAAAAGGATTATCCACTGCAAATTCTCGCGCGAGTTTCGAAACTTGTAAAACGTGATCTCATTGACTGTGACGTCAAAAGTGTTGTAATAAGTACATGGCGATTGTAGGGTCATCGAAAAATCAATAAAAATAGCATTTAATGCGTAACTCATTAAATGAAATATAGCTGCACCTAAAGTAGAAGGTTCCTAAAATCTTATTCATGTATAATACTTCAAGGCGAAATCGATCCAGGAACCTTCCAATATTGCAACAAAAACTGTCATTTTTGCGAAATTTTGACTCATCATATTTTAATAATTGCGACGTAAATAAACTGCAATAATTCTTTGTTTTCATGGCAATGGTTGAAAATTCGAAAATTGAAAAGTTTCAAATTTTACATGTCCCCAATGCAAATAAACCTATTTATTTATAACTTAAACGAAAAAATAAGCACTTTATATTAGTGGGAGGTATTCTTAGATAACTAACGGGTAAAATAAACCCAAAACGAATCACTAAATAGGAAAAATAGTGTATAGTTACACTAGTTTGTTTCTATAGTGTATATTATGTGGGTTTAAAATAGGATTTTTTTGAAAAA
Source organism: Philopedon plagiatum (assembly GCA_963971165.1). Classification (NCBI taxonomy): domain Eukaryota; kingdom Metazoa; phylum Arthropoda; class Insecta; order Coleoptera; family Curculionidae; genus Philopedon; species Philopedon plagiatum. The sequence goes on along the minus strand of OZ020189.1, from coordinate 53,632,919 downwards.
CAAAACAAGAAAATTCAGTTTTTACTGCTTAAATACGCTCCTGGATGGAACAAATACGGAGTGATTTAAAGGTACCGATGTCGAGTGCAAAAAACTCCAAAAATAGAAATTTTATCGGCGATTGCTCCCTCCCCATAAAGAATGAAGAAACTAAGATATATAGATATCACGTATTTCGACGAGCTCTTTCCGATGACGTATATTGGATTTTAATTTGGATCCATTTTGACCAAAAAAAATAAAATCCGTGAAAAATTTGGGCAAAAATCGAAATTTCCAGTTTTTCCAAATATATCCATTTTCCAGTGGTTTTAGGTTTAGGTAAATGTATTGTAAAAAGAAAGTATTTGAGATTTTAAAATTGTACCTACTTATCAATCCATTTTTCGATCCGACGCGATGTTTCGTTTTCGAGTCATTAGGTACCTACCAAGGAGGGGTCTGCAAATGGCATTTTTCGACCTATTAAATTTTTTGATTAACAAGTTTTTAACAAATTCAAGAAAATTACATGCCATTTTCCGGTTCTCACAAGTTTCAATAGGGTTCTGAAGCTCCGGGTCCTCTACAACCTCCAAAAATTTAAATCGATTTAATTCACTTTGCGACCTGTACCCGATTTCAAGGGAAATCGCTGAAATTTCGACTTTGACGTTTAATAACTCCGAAACGATATAGCCTGTATAACTGAATCTTTTACCGAAGCTAGTTGCACTATTCCCCTATTATCCCAGAAAATTCGATTGCTTGACTGCTGACTGTTTCCGAGAAAAACAAACCATTCGACTTTAGGTTAAGCTTTGACACTAAGGGCAAATGAATTTTTAAATTGTAATAAATTATACCGAAAAGTAAAATATTTTGTAGCTATATTATCCTAGTAATTTTCTTTAAAATAATTTTTTTAGGCTTGTAATGACTTCCTTAAACGATTTATGCAATAAAACATAATATGTGCATATTCCTTATTGTAGCAGTGGGAAAGTTTTTTTTACGTCTTTTCTAAATATTTTTTGCTTATATAACTAAAGCTATGCAAAATGCACGTGGTTCCAGTGGCGTTGCCGCTTTATTTGTTGGTTGGTACTGTAAGACAGTGTAAGATATAAATAACATAAACATATGACCCATACATATTAGTTCGTATTCATTAAAGGTTGCTGTAGTATATCTGCGTACATTAGCATTATTAATAACTCTATTATAGCCTTTATTTATATAATGAGGATTCTACGTCTAATGACGTAATATTGGCATACACTAATTTTTTTTCTAAATCCTATAGTTGCCAGTCTCAGTAATGCAACACATTTTCAAAGAATCCGAATTTTTCCGCAAGACATCCTTTTATCCACAACATTGTTGTGCATCATTGTCTTGCCTTCAAATAGATATAATGGTTTCAGATGTAATTGACTTCTGATATTATTTTCCATTGAGCTAGTCGTACTTGTCGTGCAGTGGATTGGTGTTGGCCAGCAAAAGACATTTTTTTCCTAAGCACTCGAAAGTTTGTTTTATCTAGGACTGTGGAATTTTAGCAATACTAAAAAACTTACCTATTTCGCAAAGCTTAAATTGATTTTAGATTAAGTTTTTCTTGTTAAACAGTAAGGTTTTGACAGCTTTAGTTTCAAACTGTTTGTTGGGAGTCAATAAAAGCTTGTGATTTATTGTTATTGCGTCGATTTGCTTGTTTTTTAAATTAATTAATTTATTCGAAGGTACTGTGAAAATGATTTTTGTAATGAGAAAAAAGTATTCGAATACTTTTTCTTTACGATTGTGAAAAAATATCACATATACGTAAATACATATTACAACAATTAAATGAGAATCTAAAACCTTAATTGTGAAATTATACAGGTCTAAGGAAAACTGAATCGGCCCGAAAATTAAATTATGAAGCAAAGATTACTATTATATTTATGTCGAGCCCTTTCAACATATATTTTACAGTTATACGATAACCATCCAATTAAATTACGCTTAATAAATTACCGTAAAATATCTTTGTACCGTCATACTTTAAATCTGGGAATCAGGTAATCGTTCTAACGCAAGTAACAAACAAGGCCCAGTCACGGTGACGACTTATTACTAGTGCGAGGCTATACCTACCTTGAACTAATCAACGACATGGGAAAGCCACTAACGCTGTAACAAACCCAAGATCGCCTGTGCTGAACTTGGCCAGCTTTACAACAGGTAAACCCTATATATTTATTTCGTTCATATCACCGCAAATCAATAAAGAAATCGGCAATGCCACTGAAATCACTTATATTTGCACAGCTCTACTCATATAATTTGACGACCAAATTGGGTAGAACTACAGTTTTACTGTTGGTTCATTAAAATTTTATACGAATTTCCTATATATTTATTGGAATTGCTTGTCCATATGTCCATGGTCTACCCTTTGCGATGCAAACTATACAAGTAAGTACATAGTATGGTAAAATCGTCTTTTAATAACGTCTGAAAAAGACAAACAAGAAATAATCTACCTATATTTTGTAATAATATGGCAAGAGTTATTCTTATTTCAACTAAAATTATAAATACTTACTAAATAAATTTTAACGCGTATGTCTGAAGAAACTAATATTATAATAACTATTAAATCTTGTTGTAAGATCTATAGGGCACAAATCAATTTATGTCATGTAATTTAAAAGAGAATCTTTACAATAAGAAATGATTAAACGAATTTTTTTTATCAAAAGCGCCAATTTTCTAATATTTTATCATTAGTTATTTAGGTGCGTTTCTTGTCAATTAAAATTATTGTCAATTTTCCTTGTAATAATTTTTTTCTTAAAGGTAAGTAAAAACAGTTGTATCAGTAAGGATCCGCAAATCCTTTTTTTTAAGTTACAGGGTATCGTAAAACAAATATTTTAAGGATACCCTGTATCCTATAAAAATGCTACGGATCACCATTGATAGATTGTTTCCACCAATTTAACATTGTATTTTAAAACTGTTACGAAATGGACAACAAATACATCTCTATATTACACAGATTACTAATTTTAATTGGAAAATAATTTTTCAAGTCAGAAACCTACTGCAGGAAGTAGATTCATGACTCGTGCCGACTGCATGGGTTAGTCATAATAAGCAGGCACTATTTTCACCTTTTCTGATCTTTATGACCCAAAGATTTATTGCACCGAGCGAGTACTCTTGGAAGGAGCTTCATTATAATCCTAATTACAACTAGCAAATTGTTCTGGTTCGTTTTAAATAATTTATCGTGTATTGCTTTAACCCAAGTGTACAACTTTAAGGATTTCTCCGCCTACGGTGATTGATTTAGAACTAGGCGTATGCTGACTATCTAATGTATAAGATGTAATCCAGTGGGTAAGCTAATTGTTTCTTTAATAATAATTTAATTTGTACTAAAGTACTAGCATGTGTTAATCATTACATGTGCATATGGGTGCAGTAGGGAATAGATCAATAAAAAGGCAAAGAGATCGACGTGCTTGTACCTGAGATGGATCTATGGGAAGGCGGCTTTCACCCATTGGTACTCGACTTGGAAAATTAGAATATGAGTTTTGCAAAATAGGCATTGCTCAATACATTCTTATAAACAAAATACGGCTGGCTTTTTTGTCAGCAAAAACCAACTATCTTGCACGATGTTAAACAAAATCCAACGTATATGTTTCAAGAAGCTAATATTAATAGCATTGAGAAAAACTATAACAATAGTTTGACGTAGATTTATAAAACAAAATACCATAATTACCCAGTGGCATAGTGTTTTCGAGAAAAATCTAAAAAATTTAACATATCAAAATTCAATATATCATTTCATATTTAAGTAGCTTAAAAATTTTATTTATAACAACTTTTTTTATAACTTTTACCCTATTTTAAAAAATGATGGTATCTCACATTTGAAGAGTTTTCAAAAAGACGCCATTTGCACCCTTACTAACACCTTATACAAGATGTGATATCTTAGTCTTCAGTATAATAGTAAGCACTAACTTTTTGTCAACAATAAAATTTGTTAAGAAATTAATAACAAAAAAGTTATCATGTCGTGTACGTTTTAGTAATTTTAATAAAAATAGGTTTCATATTTTACGTTTAGTTATTTAATAAAAACGTGTTAAAAACCTATATATTATCCTTTTAATTAATATTTAACAATAATTAGATTTCGTCAATGAAAGATGAATAAAATTCTCATTAAGTTAACTAAAAAAGCACGAAAAATTACATCTTTTAATGCAACTAACAATAATTTAAATGTGTGACCCTATGCGTTTATCATCATATTAGAAGTGGGACATAGGTGAGTAAATAGGCATAGAGATCGATGTGCTAGTACCAGGTATGGAACTATGGAAAGGCGGGTTTCCCCCATCGGTACCCGTATTGGAAAATTAAAGATGGCAAATTTCATTGCTCAATACCTTTTTATAGACGAAATAAGGATGTCTCTTTCGTTAGTAAAAATCAAAAATGGAAAGTAGAAAATTTTAGTTGAGATTCTTTTCTTCGCAGAAATTATGCTCCCCAACCTTCCCCATACACATTGTGTCCCTGCATGGTTGCATATTACAATTTGCGGCATTTAAAGTTGGATTTTTAAATTATCATACAAGATATTAAATATGTTACGAGTATTAAAACTACAGCTGTCAATTCTGGTTTCCCCAACTTTTAAAATTTGATTAAAACTTAAGGACGGGACCTAAAATCACCGCATCTTTTTTTTTGAGTATTTGAGAAAATTACAATAAAATAAAATAACACTCTAAAGCTGATAATACGACACTTAAGCAGATATCACCGCATGCTAAAAACATCAATATCGAAAAATTTAATATAAAGCTGACCGGGTTGTGCTAAGGGTACTGGGGTTCACTGCAAAATTGGAAAAATGTCTGAAGTTGTTATACCGGTTGATGTTACTTGTATATATGTCAGTATTATACCAAAAACGGACCAGTAAATTTGGCTAAAAGTAATGTAACATGGATTACTATTTAGCTTAATCGAGCAGGTCGTTATAACGAATAAATCCTCAGATGCATATTGGAACAATGTGGGACAACTGGAACTGCTATTGATAATGAAAATCGTTTATTAAGTAAATAAGATCACGCCCTTTTAATAGGACAAAAACGAAAAACGCGAAATCTCTAGAAAACCATTGCAAAGAAATTCAGTTTATCACCCCAGAACTCTGTGTTGCGAAAAACAACTAGACAGAGATGGTCAGTTTTATGTAGGTACTGAAAAACATATCACATATAGTTGGTGCAAAATACGAATAATAAAGTACATAATTAAGGGAGCATTTTTAATTAATAACGCTTAAAAACAAATTTATAACGCTCTAGCAATATCACCCTGTAGTGAGTGACTTTGTCGAACATCGTTACATAATCGAGTCAGGACAAAGGAGATAAAGACGCCAACGTGAAACTTGTGCCGGCACCATGTTCTGTACCATTCTTATTTTGGACCGACTCTACCAAGGTTATTTGGTCAATGACCCACCTAAATTTATTTTCAATGGCAACTAATAGTTTATTTTTTAAAATAAAACTTTTCTTTCAAAAAAGTGCTAGTTCCATGCGAAAACTACCCAAGAAAGAATCAAGCCAAGCCATCGTCGAAAGATATCCAAGCTTGCCCCTGGCTCGGTCATATTTTAAATTGACCTCTTAGGTTTATATGGACTATATAAATGCATTAAAACTAAGAGAGAAATAAACACGCGCTTAGGAAGTTAAAAAGAGACAAAATTTGTCGACGGCCCACCAATAATATTGCTTTCGACGCGCGCGTGGCCGGCGACGCTGCCGGTCCCGGGCCAATACAATCGAACCGCCCCGTGAAATATATTCTTTCAAAACATTTGGGTTGGACAAAGAAGAACTAATTACGTAATATGCGCATTCTATTTGCATTAATATTATTAAAGAAATTTTTTTGCATTTATATTATTAAAGAAAACGGTGTTTCAAAAATGCAATGTTAGTACCTGTAGCATAGTCGGATTAAATAATGAAACGGATAAACTGTAGAAAAACTTATATTTATTGCAAATCACTAAAAATACATGTTTAATGAAAATGGCTTCATGGTAGAGAGAGAGAGAGAGAGAGAATCGTTCCTTATATTGGCTATTTATTCTAACCTTATATTCTAATACATTACGAATAATCATACTTTTAGTATGATTAGATCAAAACGGGAAGCTGCTAATAATCTTAGACTAAACACATAGAAAAGCAATTCTAAAAGTCATAAACATCTAGAGTAGCAATGTTCAATATGTTGCAGTACATATTTTATGTTTTTTGCGGTTTTTATTTGTAGGTAAATAATTTCTTGGCAATACTACGCACATTATTAAAAAAACCCTTCTTTAATTAAGAAAGGGTATTTCGCTTGTTGCGTTGATATCACTAGTTGCCTACAAAATTTTGACCCGCCTGTAAAAAAACTCACGGGCCGCGCCTGGACTCTACCACACTCGAAGAGTTTCATATCCAACGCGTCAAGTATAGCAACAACACCGAACCTCGAATGGAGTAAGTAGATCTAACTTATGCACTCTCATGTTCACGCGCCATTGGCATTGTCGTCTTCAAAAACACATAGTGAGAATAGCTCTGACACAACTAGGGTGCTGCCACTTTTGCAATGTGGAAGACGCAACAGCAGAACATATTTTATTCTTCTGTCTTAGAGAGAATATGACTTCTCTCTGAAGATTGGTTTGGTCAGGTTGCTGCAGCTTGCAGGCTTAGTTAAGAGTCAGTTACTTCAGAGGAATCTTTTCAAAATCGACCTATATTAAATAATGCGTTGGTCCTTAACTATAAACCTCACCGCCACGGAATCAAGTCAAAAACATATAACATTTTTAGAAATGGATTTATGAGAATCAGGAAGCTTTCATTGAACTAAAATATCAGTAAGATTGGCCTCACATAGTAGGAAAAAGGAGAACTTTGAAAGTGAGGAAAAAATTAGTTCGATATCTTTACATTTGACGCACTTATTCAATTTTTTGTAAGTGGAACTGCAAACGACTCTGCGCGATGCTGCATCTGCCATTGTGACGTCCCGCGGTACAAGCCGAGAATAGCAATCACAGACAAGCGACAAAGTCGGGACAAGATTTCATAGCGCATGTGTGACGATAATGTGGACTTCTGTCAAACGTGTAGGGTGGAACGTAATTGTCATTAGTAAGGGTATTTAGGTCGTGCGCTAGGTTATTATGATCTTGCGTTTAATTTCCGTGTTGTGTTTCATTTTCAATGTAAAATGTTTTGAAATATACCTGGATATACATGTGCGTCGTTCGAAGGCAGGTGGAGGTGTACTTTGTTTTCTTTCCCGAAAGATCATGACCGGTAAGTACATTTGCACCTACACTGTTAAATATTTTTCTCCGTGTACTGCAACATTAGTTTGACGAATACTTTTTGTCCGTTCGATATTGTGGATACGTGTCTGTCCAAGGTTAGCAAATCTGGTACCCTAAAGATAAAAGGTGCCGACACTCTGTCGCTTCTCTGTGATTGCTATTCTCGGGTACAAGCACCTGGATGCACTTATTGTGTTACCCGGTGACCGCTACTCAAATTGGACCGTGTGACATCACTCGTATTGGGGCCGACAAAGCGCGGGAACATGTCAAATTTTAACTCTATGCAAAACTAACTTTTATTTCGGAATTTTTAAGACTATAATCAAGAGTAGACTAAATAAATACATAAACTTCCGAATTTAAAAGTAAATAAAATGTATTAAAGGTTATTGAAACAAAAATAAACGAAATGATTTTATGTGGTTAAATTTTCTTATTATTTTATGACTTAAAAGATAGTTTCACAATTATTATTCCAATAATACAATGTTTTGCACCACAAAACGTATTGTCGACCTTTTCACCGCCCTTGAACCTTATTTTTCTTATCTGTTCAGGTTTTCCACTGCTGCCGCAGGGTATTCGAGAGGGTGAAATATTTCAAAAATCTTATTACTTTTTATTTCGGAATCTTTAAGACTATGATCAAGAATAGACTAAATAAATACATAAACTTCCTAATTTAAAAGTACATAAAATGTCTTAAAGGTTATTGAAACAAAACTAAACGAAATGATTTTATGTGGTTAAATTTTCGTATTATTTTATCTACTGCGCTTTAAAAAATTTCTAATTCAACCGATTAATTAAAAAATAAATTTATGACTTAAAAGTTAGTTTTACAATTATTATTCCAATAATACGATGTTTTACACAACAAAAACATCTTGTCGACCTTTTCACCGCCCTTGAACCTTATTTTTCTTATCTTTTCAGGTTTTCCACTGCTGCTGCAGGGTATTCGAGAGGGTGAAATGCAAATGAACGTCCGATTCACAGACACGCGAACGTAGGAAATGAAAATGCGTGCGAGGGGAGAGGAGAGGAGTTTATTAATTAAGCGGGGGCTAATCGAGACCACTGGAACGAGTCGACGTTCATATATGAAGAAAGATGGGGGTAGCTTGTAGCCTACTATAGAATAAACATACTGATGTCCAAGACCATTTAAACTAAAAATAGAATAAGATCAAGATCTATAATTATTGTTTCTTAGTGTTTTCTGAGTTACCATCGCTATTAACCAAACATTAAGTTTCACAGTAAACGGCTTTTAGAGTCATTTGTACAACGTCATTTTTAAGAACTCTGTCACACTCGATCCAATTATATTAGTTTAACTTTCAGTGACATAGCCATTTCGAGGGAGTCGTGTTTTTTTAGTCGGTACTTTTAATACTTTATATGGGCACCTCTTTTTACAAGAAGCCTAGTAGGCCACCAGATCAAACCCTGTGGGTGGGGCCTTAAACTACGTTAGTGTAATTTTCAATTACAATATTTTATGCAAAGTCTCGCAATTCCGCATAACTAGATTCTGGCCGATAGCTTACATAGTCGTCCTTGTTACATTTAATTTTCATTTAACTAGAGCGTCCGAAAATTAACTTGATAAGTAAAGTGAACAATACTGCTTATTAATTCTCTAATTTGCTCCTATTTTTATAAAATTAAATTATTATGTAACATACCAGCGTTTCCCTAGCGAGAAGTCCCCGACATCATAAGGCTGAATTTACCTAGAACAGAATTAATTTAATTAACATTTTGCTTAATTAAATGGAATGCGACATTTTTAAATTAAACTTTTATGTGGATGAATATTCATGGACGGCCAAAATGTGTTACAAAATTAAAATATATACAGGGAATTTATATAAAACAGAAGATACAACCTTAATTTAAAGTTTAGTTGATAAAATACAATCAATTTTACCTAAATACGCCGGCAAGTAAGTAGAAAACTAATAAGTAATAGCCGATTCGCCGATGCGGTCATCAATGTTTTTTTTATGGTGAAACATTAACAATTTAGTAAACCCTTAGTTTTAGAATATGGCATTTAGTACGGGTTGAATAAAAAATTGAATTGTTTTTGAACGACCACAAAAATTACATACTACTGTGGATTTATGTATGTTGTATTATAGACTTAATTCCCTGCCTAAGGTCTCTGCAGAATGAAGTCGTCATTCGTGAGCACGATAAGTGAGAAATACTTTACGCAACGTTTCTACCTTTTTACATTACACTCTATCCTAGAAAAGGGTTAGATGGATGATATGACACAACCAACTATTCCAAGGACGAGACGCCGCCGTTAAAAATGGAAGCCGTCAACAGCGACCGATGGAAAACGCAATGCACGCCATCACTGGAGTTGTTCAGAAGCTTATTAAATTATCGCTTATTAAACCTTAATAAATCAATGATTCAATGATTGACGATCTATGCTTCTATCTCGTTAGAACACCAAAAAGAAGGGAATCTGATTTGGCTCCTTCCTTAGTAAGGAATTATGGTTACTCAGGACATTAAGGAAATTTTTGAATCTATATTCCCACCTTTATCCTCTCAAAGCCACAGTGTGGTACAGTAATATTTCTGGTCTTTAAAAAATTCCATTTATATGGAACCATCCTTGTCGCTTTTTTAGAGCTAGTGTACATTTATTTTGACGTCTTCATTGTTTTTCTATAGTTTTTTTTCTACAGACTTGCCAGAAATTCATTCTAAATTACTATACTTTACTTTACTAAACTTTTTGTATTATATGTTACGTTTTTGAACATAAAGAGCTTCTTTAATATGGTTTTTTATGTTTAGTTCACCAGAGGTCTTTTTACTTTCCGACCCTTAAGGCTGAGAATATACATCCATTTTTGCCTCCAATTGTCTGATCCGACTATCGGATTGACAACACCATTCACAGATCTCATCACCCCTTCGAACTGTTATTACACACAGTATCTCCGGTCTCCGGTGCAGTCGCTCAGGACACATCTATCCCGTGAAATGGAAGACTTTTGGTGATTGCTTTTTTGTTACTATCACAAGTTAAGAAACCTAAAAGGATACATCCTCTAAATTTTAATAGACTCTCGGAGAGCCATTTTTATTAAAAAGAGACATAATTTTAGGGCTTCTCCAGATAAATTCTTCGACTATTATAATATATAATATCACAAAACTTTTTGATAAACTTTTTAATTTAATACATGTTAAGATAACAAAATACAATACAGCCTTGCTACTTCTGCAGAAGAAAAACTTGCAAAGTTTGGGGCAAGGAGCCTCCCTCCCAAAGTTAAGTATCATAAAATTCGAAAATGTACACTATTCTATCTTTCGTCGACAGTAACAGTTAGATTAATCAATTCTAATAACAGGTCAAATTTTAGCAGATATATTTGAGCACTACGACAATCATCAAACACATTCACAGTAAAAATGAACACATTTTTTTATATTCCACCCTGTATAAAATTTTTATTTTGCACATGATATTCTCGGCTTAATATAAAATGTTATTTATGTTAAATCAATGTTCCAGAGTTGTAGATGAATTAAACATATTGTATTGTATGAAAAATGTAAATTATAACTGAAAGCTTTAGGTACATCCAAACCCTTTTTTCAAATTTGTATTCCAGATTTAAAACAGAAATAAAAAAATATATTATGTAAAATTCCACACCCTGTACCTATTGTATAAAAACACACGTAATTTAATAAGTAATAACATCCTACTATTGCACAGTACAACTGTTAAATAAGTAATATTTGTCTGAGATAAACAGTGCTTCAATGAAAGAAAAACCAACCAAATATAAATTTTAAGTTGCCCACTCTCTCTCGTAGGCATTAAAAGTGCCTTTATTTTTATTAAAGGTAAAAACCCGGGCTGTAAAAAAACATAATTTTTGTAAAATGAATCGTATTTGAGTTAAAGTAGCAAAACTGGAAATTAGTTTTTTAAAATGCTCACTCTGTATATAGATCGCTGGTCGCGTGGCCGGTTTCGAGCCAGGGTAAGTACAATTTATATGCAAAACTTTATTTTCTTTGTTGGCCAAGTAGGTAGTTCACCAACAATAGAAAGCTCGATAGACCAACCGACATACAAACCAACACAAATAAGAAAGATCTGAAAGACTCTCGGGAGGTGATTTTTCGCGAATACAATACTTTCTCTAGCGAGGAAAGTAATATTATTTGTTCACCCTGTGTATGTATTCTGTATTCCACGTGGCAAACCTCTGAAAAGACAGTTTCGGATAAAAATAATTCATTTCCACACACTTGGTACTGACACACCATTTCTTAAAGTTTGTGGAACACGTATATTCCGACCTGCCTGGAATAGTACACACAAAATAAATCTGTAATCAATGAAAATGGGGGAAGAGACGTGTTCCGGTGAGCCAGCGACGTTACCACTCTCACTCTAAATATCGTTAATATGCAAGGGAAACAAATTACTAAACATTATATCTCGTACTTGTTTCTAGATCAATGATATTAGTCAATTTTTTTTTGGTCAAGCAGTTTTAAGGATTTCGCGCTAACAAACAGACAGCCAGGCAGACCGGCAGAACTGTATTTTTCATAATCTAGTACACCCTAAACCTGTGAGGACATAAAAAATCCCTGATAGCCCAGTCGGAATGTACTTTGACATCAAAGAAATTTTTTTCCACAACTTTTCCAACACTCTGAGAGTATACAAAGAGATGGATGATTTAATAAATTGAAGCTATGAGAAAGGGGAATATATATACATATATATATATATATATATATATATATATATATATATATATATATATATATATATATATATATATATATATATATATATATATCGGTCATTCTACTCAAACAGGGACATTCATGGTCCCCACTTAATATCAGAAATAGTTGAAATAATTTTAAAAAAGTAAATACTGCAAAAGATAAATGCTTTTTTTAGCTTTTGATTTTTCTTCAATATAGAATATATAACTTTTTCGCCGACATAAATATTTCTTGATTTAACCTTCATTTCTCAGCTCCGTGTCATGTCCCTCACCTCGGATTAGGTACTTTCTGAAAAAATTTCAGGTAAACTAAACCCATCATGGCAATAATTTTTTAGCCAGACAAATAACAATACAAGAAAAACAACCACCCAAAGGAATTTTTTAAAAAAGTTTTAAAACAGCTTTAATATTTTATTAAAGTCCTATGTCCCCAATAATTTTTTCAGCTCCGTGAATACAGATTTTAATGCCCGTAAAATCCAACAGAGGGCAATATCGTATGTATTTATTGGAGTTTAGAGATCCGACCGTTCGGTTGCTCGTAGCACGTGGTGCGTAAACGACGTCTCGCACGTTACTTTAGTTTGTGTTTTGTGTTTCCACGATGGGGGTGAGTTCGTTATACATTTTTCTCAATTCCGTGAATGTTTTTTTTTTACCTTAATTATAATAATTATTTTAATTTAAGTTATACTTAACATTTTAAACAATATTCTAAACATTAACCAAAAATAATGTTAATTCTTTATTAATTACTAATCAAGATATCGTTAAAAAACGTTACAAATCCTCATTTCCGTGGTCTCAGTTCCGTTACTGTGCTATGGTAATGGAGCTGGCACTATTTTCACGGAGATGAGAATTACTCGAACAGGATTTATAAACATATTTATTTATTTGTTGTTTAAGGAGATATTTTAAAAAATATGTACCCTGTGCCTTACAGTTAAGTTGGAAGCGGAATTGGCGGCAATAAATAAGTGGATATAGAAAAATTTAATAAAATTATCTATAAGAATACAATCAATTAAGTATTCCTAGATGATATCTGAACTATTTTATTTATATACGTTTTTGTTATTTACCAGAATATTAAAGTAAAAGACGGTCCAAAACAAAAAGGCAATAGTAAGAAAGATCAAAATGAGAAAAATAAAAACTGTATGCGACGGCTGAGGGAGGTGATAAGAAATGATCCTGACAGATATGAAGAAACAAAAAGAAAGGAGAGGGAAAGGTACTACAAAAGAAAAGCAGAAGGAAAAATTAAAAGTATTTCAGAGCTTAGTGAACGACAACAGATGAAGGTAAGAAAGAATTGGCGAATACAGAGTAAAAAGTGTTATGATTTAAAAAAGAACAGAAAGCAAGATGAAAACAGACTATGTCAACTGACACCTCCGTCATCCCCAAGAAGCACGCCTAATCTCGTGCCTAATCCTTTAGGGATCTACCAACAGAATGTCATGCTTATTGAGGAAACTCCTGTACGGTCTTATGGCAGACAAGATGAAGGCAAGAAAAGAAGAAGGAGAAACAAAGATTTGCTAAAGCATAAAATATCTGCGCTTGAAGAGAAATTAAATAAAGAAACAGCTAAGAAAATGAAATATAAAAACAGACGTCAACGTGTTAAAAAAATTAAAAAACAACTCCAATAAAAAATGTTGAAGACATATTGCAGGGACAGTTAGTAACTCCTATTGTTAAAAGAAATTTGTTAGTATTGCCGTCACAACCGAAGCAGAATTTTAAAAACCAAAACAGCTGTTCACTGTCTAATAATTAGAATTATTAGTTAAACATGTTTGAATAAAAACATTTTATGGACCTTTGTTTTTATTTATTCCCATTCTGATGATAATATTACTAACAATAGTAATTATAATATAAGTAATATAGATAATATTAATACTTGAGTTTAAATTTCTCAGTACCGTTACCACATACCTCAACTCCGTGAAACTCATTTTTGTTTTTTTATATTTTTTTGTCCCAAAATTCATTTTAATGTATAACCGCTAATGAAATACGAATGATAAAATGTAAAGTAATTTAAATTTAAAGATTGAGGTAAAAATAGGGGAAAAAAAATTAAATTAATTCAAAGTCCCATTTGGCCCCACTTGAATAGAATGACCCATATATATATATATATATATATATATATATATATATATATATATATATATATATATATATATATATATATATATATATATATAAGATTCTTATTTCCAAAACCACCAAAGATTCTGGAAAGAATTATATAGAGGAGCATCCAGACAAGTATATCATCAATTTGGATTGAGAAGAAATAGAGAAACATAAGAAAAGGTACTTGCATTAAATAAACACATGCAAGGATATGGAATTAATAACCAAATATTTTAGTCTTAGGAAGATCGTTTAGTCGAATGGAAGAAAGTATTTAACATATTAGGGAAGGTGTAAATTCAAGGATAGGATGGCCGACAGCACTTCTGTTATGAGAACAGGATAAGGACAAGGAAAAGTCGAAAACAAATGACAAATTATAATTTAGGGGTGAAGTTTATCACCCATTATTTTTAATCTACTCGTAAAGATAGAAGAACGAATTAAACATGTAACATTTTTTTAACGTATCGTCCAAAATCTGAAAAATTATAATAGTTCAGGAAAGCCAAGTCAAGCCTGCCGATTTAGTATACAAATTTTTGAAGAGATCGCTGCAAAATTCATCATGCACCTCTGCTAAGTTCAAGCATAAATCTATATTTAATGCGCTCATTAACATTTACAAGTAAAACGCTAAAATTATTTTACCTATTTTCCCACGCAGGCCATTACTATGAACTTATCGCTATTCGATAATAACATAATTACAATAAATAACTTAGTATTACTGTCATTACTTGTAAACCCGCATACCTAGGTCTGTAATCTTAATTTCAATGTTTTGACACACTTGAGTTAGTATGTAGAATTGTTATGGGCATTACTTTGTGTAATTAAGTTTCACGCGCAGATATTTATAATTGGTAAAGGAAGGTACTCATACAAAACATTAAAACTGTCTAAACTATCACAGCTGAGAAACCATACTTTTTGTCGATAGTACTGAAACGTACACAATTTGTTTCTCAAACGTATGGAAAGTAACAAATAAGGAAAATATACAAATAACATTACCCTCTGACAGTTCAATTTTGTCACTGTGTTTTGTCTAAATTTCACTAATTTATTTTTGTTAAACAATGCCCGTTGAATTCCTATATTTGGCCAAATTATTTTTAGCACTTTAATTCAAGTGATCTTGGTAGAACTACTGTAATGTACTACTGTTCCGAGCATGTAGTACAAGTTGATTCTGGCCTTTGTTTTTGATTTATGTATATCAGATGAATTGTAGATTGAATTGAATATTTTTTATCTTGTCTAAATATCCTTGTTCCCTTGTTTTAATTACTTGCCTTGGTTTAGTTTCCATCGTCTGATTTTACCTTGTTAAAGCCGTTGGGCGTCGCGTCGTCATGGTAGTTTTTACTTTGCTTTAAATGTTCACTAGTGGTGGAAAGTTGCATTTAGTTTATGGATTAACCAACTTCAGTTATTCTTTGATAAATTTTACTTTTGATTACCTTTCTATAATTTTGACATTAAAACCGCCAGTAATGTCAGGTTATGTCAAGTTTTGTCGATTTGCTTTGGTCCTGTTCTACTGTGACCGGGATCTCATGTGATCATGCGACTAGAGTACAGAAAGCCCGGTAAAGTAGAGTGCTCGAGAGTTGTTCAGGAACGCCTCTCTGAAGCGCGTTTTGGCGCCGCGAGATTAACTAGCTTGCGCCCGCGACTTCGTCCGCTGTATAACAATTTTACTCAAACAACATTTTTGAACCCCCTTAGGCGTTGATTTATTAAAAAGTGTAAAACAAGTGTTTACTCATCTATTTTTTGGAGTACTTCTATGAAGATTCAAGTTAATAGGAACAACTAATATTTTTTCTCCATGCAAATTTTCAACCCCCTTATGATCCCTTTAGGGATTGAATTTTGAAAAAGCTCTTCTTAGTGTATCTGCATTACAGAATAAAGCTACTGACCAAATCTCATATTAATAGCTTCAGCGGTTTCGGCCCGGCAACGATGAATCAGTCAGTCAGTCAGTTAGTGAGACATGTTATTTTATATATGTATTTGTCAGGAATGTTGACCTTTAAGGAGTTTATTCATCTCATTCGTACTGTCTTTCGACATTTTCCATGTTTTGAACCAACACATCAACAATACTGTGCTTCTGATTTCTGATGCACTTGGATTGTAAGTTTGGCACTGATTTTAAAGGAAAAGTGTACGTGTAGACGCCGTCTTATAGTTTGTTTTTTATCTGAGACAGCCCACTTAGAATTCATGCCTAAGTATTAACGTACGTGCGTGGGCATCTGGAGAAACGTAATACGGGATTTGAAGGACTGGGGGATGGAAAGGAAATCGCAAACATCTGCAGGCAATTAATTCCATAATCTGGAGACCCTACGTTCGAATAAGCGAGAGAAGTGGGATGTTCTAGGCTCTTGTAGCTGGACAGTAAAGGTATGCATACCTAACGAGCCTCTTGTTCTGTTAGGAACAGTCACGAAGCTAGTTCTTCAGAGCAAAATCCGTGGATGTATCGGTAGAAAAGGGATAAATCCCCAACAGTGCGGTGGTGAGCGAGAAAAGAGAGATTTATTGTAAGATCTGGGTTATTGATGAGTCGAATGACGCTCTTTTGGAGAGAATTAAGGTTGTTGAGTGTCAAAGGTGATACCGCTTCACAGATATGGGGACAGAAGCAGGTTAGACCTTATTTAAGAAACAAAGATAGTATGTAAGCTGGAAGGAAAGAAGTATTTTCTGGCTCGCAAAAGGAAACCAAGCTTGATGTAGCTATTGAAATAATGTGTTTATGCCAACTGATATAATGTTCGAAAGCGAACAAATCATTGTTCTGTAGAGCTTGGCCATTTATGTGGATGGGGTAAGTGGTGCCGGATTTTTTGCGTGACAGGGAGCAAGACTTGGTTTTGGAGGCGTTGAACTAAAAAAGGGTTTTGGCATCCCGGTCTAAGATTAATTGAAGATCTTGGGAAAGGGATAGGTGCATACTGCGGCTATTTTTCAGCTCTTGATTCGAGAATTGTTTAAAAAATGAATGTTGGAATGACGAGTACTATCGTCAGGGTAACTGTGGCTGGGATTGGTAGTTAAAGGGAGAAGGTCATTAACGTGAAGAAGAAATAGGGTTAGTGCTAGGGCCGAACCTCGGGATACACCAGCATTGATAGGATGGAAGTTAGATGATTGACCGTCCACCACGACAGATATGTGCCGATTAGAGAGAAAGCTGCCGATCCAGGTACATAGTTTGGGACGAAGACCGTAAGAAGGTAGTAGGTTGAGTGCGGCATGTCATACTTGGTCAAAGGCCTTGGAAATATCAAGAGCAACAATCTGGGATTCGCCATGAAATTCGAAAGACTTGTTTCAGTTGTGTGTGACCAATGCAAAGAGATCAGCTGTGAATATTTTGGTGACGAAATCCGTACTCTCTGTCATAGATGATTTTGTGTTTTTCTAGATATTTTAGAATTTGCAAGTTGATGACTTTCTCCATAACTTTGCCGACAACAGAGAGAAGAAAGATGGGTCTAAAATTGGATGGAAGGGACTTGGAACCTTTCTTCGGGACAGGCTGCACACGAGCAGATGAGTTAAGATGGGTGCAAGCTCAGAAGTGCATTTTTTTAGAACAATTGCTGGTATGCTATCCAGACTGGAGGACTTTTTGGTGTCCAATGAGAGAAGCATTTTTTAACTTTTTTTTTATCTTCTGACAGCCCACCAAGACCGAGGTCTAAGTACCGTGGGTGTACTGGGTAATCGACTCACACATCCAGAGCTGGAAACATCCGTTGGGATTTCACCAGCCCTTTAAGAGGATGTGTGGGGTGGTACCACCTCGGTCGAGGAAGAATTCCTCCACCACCGTCCACTTGCTGGAGCTTAAGTCTTATATCGGACATTTTGTAGGATACAGGCGTAGCAGTTTGAAGAACGAAATTAGCAGGAGGAATAAAGGTGGAACTGGCAGAAAATTGTTTGGCAAATAGTTCAGCTTTCCCTTTAGAGGTGGATATAACTCCATTGTTAGAGATCAAGGGAGGAGAAGTGCTTCTACTCTTCTACACAAGTTTTGACTAATGTTTTTGGCAATTAATCAGAAAGATTAGCTGCCGTTGGAATAGGAACGCACTTTATCTTTTATGCGGTTGGTAAAAGCATTTTTAGACTCTAAGTTACTTTGATTGTAGTGATTTCTTACCTCGGTGAAAATCTGGCGATTTTCGGGTGTAGGATTTTGAAGAAACCTTTTGTGAGCTTCAACTTTTTTGTACCTGGCTTTGTCACAAACTTTAGAGAACCAGCGCTTTTGATGGTGGAGTCTAGGTTTCTTGCGGGTATGTGGAATAAAACTTTCAGTACCTACTTAAATGATATCTGTGATATGAGAGCCAATTTCGTAGGGATCGGAAGTGGAAAAGCAGACAGGGTTACAAGGGAAAGCAGAGAAGAAGTTTCGAAGACCATCCCAGTGGGCATAATTGTAGTTCCGACATGATTTCACCGAAATCGGAACGTATGGGACAAGAAACGATAATGAGGCCGTGATCTGAACGACCAAGATGAGCGCATAGAGATGTTAAGTATGGATGGGTGGTAAGGACTACCTCTCTGCCTTCTGGGTTGGTTTTTGTGGAATCTAGCCATTCCTTGTAATGGATGTTAAAGTTGCCTAGTGTTTCAAATTTGTGCTAATCACATTCTCCATTTTAGAGTACATCATAGTTAAGTTATTGGGTAAATAAATAAAAGTAGCTAAATTCATTATAGCTTAGTTATAAGCTACTTATTTTTTAAGTTACATTTTATTTATTTACTTACAAGAATTTATATGTTTATTGATCATTTACTGTAAAAATAGATGGAAATATTTTTTAATGCCCTGTGTATATATTTGGCGCGAGTACATCCAGTTTAAACGTTACTGAGAGTAGTTTATTCGAGTAGTCAGCTACTTTCTGAAGTAGCGTCATATGAAGAATACACTAAGGAAAAAAATACCAGCTATAGTTGCGAGCTAGTTTGTTTAAAAGCTAGTTTCACTAAAGCTACTAGCTACCAAAAAAAGAAGCTTGGCTACTTGATAGCTAGCTAGTGCCCAGCAGTGCCACTAATAGTTTTTAGAGTACCATTAGGCACAGTCTCTAGACTTAACTGTTAGTCAGTTTCCTACTGATAAATGCGGTAAAGTGAGGTAGTAACTAAATTTGTTCATTAGGACACTATACCAGATTCGCTTAATTGCGGCCGATGACAGGTTTGAATTTAAAAGCTGCATTTGTCAAATAGATCAAGCTGCATCCAATGAATACAACCCGTTCGAAAGAAGCGCTCTATCGCGACGCGTTATAACCGCTCCTGTGGTTCCATATTACGTTATATTTTAAATAATTTGATTTTAATTACTGCGATATCTTATAGTCCCATTTGTCCTTCTAGGTCCAAAAATACCATTTAAAAGTTAATAACCCATTATCGTTTTACGTTATAAAAAACTATTTTAATTTGAATCCAAATAATATTGAGTTATTAAATACAATGACTTGAATTTTTTTTAAACGATTCATGGCCCAGCAGTTCGGGAAGTTATTATTGGAATGGGTACTATTTAATTTAAGGTTGCTATTAACTAGTAATTATTATGTAAATTAAAAAATGTTTTGGGTATTGTAATTGAATTGAAAATAAATTGTTTAAAACGCATTTGCTATTATTCGTCTTGGCAGCATCAGCATCAATAGGGACAGTAACACTTTAAAATTTAATTAAGATTAGGAAAAATTTAATTGAACATGGTCTATTTATTCATACACACCTCCATCACCAGTACAGAAGTCTTTAAAGACATGTCGTTAAAAAAAATGAGAGAAACACCAACCGTTGTGCTCGTTTTTATTATTTTATTTCTATTATGGATACATAATAAAATATAAACCCATATTTTTATGACACATAAATATACATATATAACATTTTTTAAAAATTTAAAAAAGTAGGTTGCAATATTAGGTGTGGTATAGCATAATTACAACAACGTAGTTGTAAATCACTGTTAATGTACTCCTAAGTATGCAATGCAGTTTCTTTTAAGAGATACTAAATGGGACCTACGTCCATAGGTATACTATTGCATGCCACACCATAACTTCTGGGGTTGGGTTGGGTCACTGTTTCACGTTCTGCGCAATATTTGTCTTCCAGTTTGTCTTCAATTCTTCAGTCAACGTTTTGTTACCCATAAAAATTTGGGACTAGTCACTGAAATGCATTCTATTACACTCCACTGTTCGCTTCTTAAACCATTGCCGTCTCACTTGTAAGTCTGCATTCAGCATCTAGGTGGCTGGGAAGTGTCTTATTCTTCTCTTTCTCTCTGGTCAGTGTCTATCCTTCCCCTCTGGTCATACATGTTAGGATATATGGACGGGTATTTGCAAAAAAAGTCGATAGTTTAATTTCGACAGTTTAAAATATATTAAGACGAAATTTTGCGGGCATATGCTTCTTTCAGAGTTTTTTGCAATTAAGAGCCTGTGACGTTTACCATTATTAAATCTGTTCTATTAGACCAACTATTAATTTTCTCTCAATTCTTGAAGACTAAATTCCTTATGTACTAACTATTTATTATATTCCTTAATAATTCCAATGGGGTACTAGAGGTTTATCTGTTATAGCTCATGGCCATGGCACTAAGCACTCACACACTTGCGCACTGTACTCTGCATTTAAAATCTACACTACTTCAAACGGCTTGGTCCTCTTCAGCCTTCTAACTAGGTACTGGTTGTAAAGAAGCCTGAGGGCTTCAACACTAACATGTTGGTGAAGTCGACACTCGCACTTAATGGCAAATCTTTTAATATCACTACCGACATACGGGATATCAAGATCATGGTGTACGATGTTACTATTACGGTGTATTAACTATGTTCCGTAGTACTTCATTATGGTAGGTTCGAATGCATTTGATGTTGCTCTCCTTGGCACAGGTCCAGTGGCGGCTGGTGAAATTTGAAGGTTGTATATCTCTGTTCCTACTTACAGGACCCGAACCAAATTTACGGGTTTTAATAGTGAGCCCACTGGGAATGTTTCGGTAAAGAAAAAAACATTTTGTAATTTGCGAAAAAAAGTTAAATTTTTGGTGTGGCCCTCCTAGGAAAAAAATGAAAGCGTCTAGGTATTTTATTTATTCTTTTTTCTAAACAAATTTTACATCATTCTGTCGACGGTTTTTAAATTGTGAGAGAAAAAAAGGTGTTAGTAGAACGTTATAGTCATTTAAATTTTTTCTTAAATTTTATTTTAGGCTTAAAAAAATTCAAATGACTATAACTTTCTACTAACACCTTTTTTTCTCTCAAAATTTAAAAACCGTCGACAGAATGATGTAAAATTTGTTTAGAAAAAAGAATAAATAAAATACCTAGACGATTTCATTTTTTTCCTAGGAGGGGCACACCAAAAATGTAAGTTTTTTTCGCAAATTACAAAATAATTTTTTTCTTTACCAAAACATTCCCAGGGGGCTCACTATTAAAACCCTTAAATTTGGTTCGGGTCCTGTAAGTAGGAACACAGATATACAACTTCGAAATTTCACCAGCCGCCACTGCACAGGTCCATAGCTGAATGCCATAAACCCAGACTTGTTTTAAAATCTGGTTATATATCATGATTTTACTGGGTACTGATAGCCGAAATTTTAGTCCCAATAGCTGTCAGCGGTAATCATTTTTCCCCCACAACTGTCTATATTTCGGCCCTAATTTAGTCCGTTTAATTCTGATAATATGTTTTTTCCAACTTAGTTTCGCATCTAAGGTCTTCCCCAGGTTTTTGGCAGTACTTTCATACGAAACTATAATACCATTTATGTTGACTGGTTGATGATTGCCTATTCTTCTGTTAGTAAAGTTGATATGAATAGCTTTTTGGTCATTAAGCTTAATCTGTGGTCCAATTGTAAGTCAGGTCGCTAGATTGTTGGAGTTGACTGGTTGCTATATCTAGGTCTGCTCCTACTACTAATAAAGCAGTGTGATCTGCAAATGTAGCCACAGTTACATTTTCTGTTTGTAGGAAACTACAAATGTATAGTAGATAAAGACGCTTCTTTGCGACACACGTGCATTAACATCCTTAAGTTTAAAGTATTCATCTCCCTGTTTAATTCTGAAGACTCTATCTGTAATGTAGGTGGTTAACAGCTATACATATTGTATTAATAACATTGCACTTAATTTATTAATTAGCCCTTTGTGCCAAACTTCATCACAAGCTTGAGCTACGACAAGGAAGATAGTTGAGCAGATGAGCTTTTCTTCTAGTGCCTTTTCTATTTTGTCTGTTATTCGATGGACTTGGTATATCGGGGAGCGCTTACATCTAAAGCCAAATTGATGATTTGGGTTTGCTCAGGTTTGCTTATGCTCTGCAATTCTCTATTAGGTATAATCTTGTCATTTTAAAAAAGCTTTTTAAATAATTTTGAAATAATTGGTAATAGTAATATGGGCCTGTAAGATTTGGCACAAATGGGGTGGTTTGCCTAGTTTTGGTAGCATCAGTCACTTTCCAGACGCCAGGGACGTGTTTTAATCTAAATGCTGCATTAACTAACCAATTAACCAACCTTTTCTTGGTTGTTGTTTTAAAATCTCTCCCGGTATAAGGTCAATCCCAGGGGCTTTTTTGGGACATAAGTTATTTCGTCTTTCGTCTTCTTTAGGAGTGTCTAGTTCTATTTAATTCAATTGAACATTTATAGACTCTTCTACACTTATGGACAAATTTAACGCAACACATTAAAAGTTTCCATATATTAAATGAAAAACAAGTTATTTTATATTTTGTGTATCTCCTCTTATAATGCACTTAATAAAACCATTTAAAAAGTAAAATGTTAAAAAAAATAATACTCAAGTGTAATTTTAATTTGAAATTGATGGCACTGCTAACGCACTCCACAGGGTGTTTTGAATTTCCAGCTTAAAATGTTAAATTTTTAAACACCTAGTATTACGCTAAACCTAAATTTTAATTCAATCCTATTAGTATTTGCAGGAAATTATGTCTTTTTATTGTTAAGAATGCAAATCTTAATACAATTTTGTTTAAGCCAAATACTGGGTGTTTAAAAATTTAACATTTTAAGCTGGAAATTCAAAACACCCTATGGAGTGCGTTAGCAGTGCCATCAATTTCAAATTAAAATTACACTTTAGTATCATCTTTTTTTAACATTTTACTTTTTAAATGGTAAGTGCATTATAAGAGGAGATACACAAAATATAAAATAGCTTGTTTTTCATTTAATATAAGGAAACTTTTAATGTGTTGCGTTAAATTTGTCCATAAGTGTATATTGGTAATAGACTGGGCATCATTGGCCTAAAAAATTTCGGCCAGATGTTCTGCAAAATCTTGAGCTTTTCTTTTATTATCTCTGGGGTGACACTTGGGTCTTTTAAGTCTTTTCGTTGCCTTTCACAAGGAGAAATCCATTTTTTCATCAGCTGGTAGGTTTTCTAGGTAGCTGTTTGTAAAGTCTTCTTTAAGTTTTGTATTTCTCTTTTAAGTTGTCGAGTTCTGTTGTTAAGAATATTTTTGTCCGATGTGTTCCTAGTGTGTTGCCATCTCCTTCTGGATCTTCTTTTTTCTTTGACCGGTTCTCTTATTCCCATTGGATAGCTGTTTCCTATTGTTTTTTAAGTGTATGCCTTTGTGTTGTTCCATGCTATTTGTCGTATGATGTTAATAAACCTATCAGCTTCTACTTCTAATCGGCTTATCCAGCAATTTTTTATAATTCATAATACAGACCTACTCGAAAAGCTTATATCTGAAAAATTGGAATTTTTTTGATCAAATTCGCCCTCGAAATAGCGATCCAAGATCGCTCATTATGAAAAGAAAAGATGGCCTCTGGTGACATACTCCCACAAAGGGTGCCCTAAATTTAAGAAATAAATTAAGCGTTGACAACCCTGCAAAAATTTTTCGGGTTGGTCATCGAGGTCATATCATCAAGCTAAATTATAAAAAAACGTAATATTCGAAATTTATACTGAACTATTACACAGAAATATTAAGGGAACTGAGAAAACAATTAACACATAATGTGTTATAACCTAAAAAAGACTCATGAATATCAAAGAAATACTAACCATAATTCACCGAATGACACGAGCAAAAACTACTATGTGCTGAGGTTTTGGTTTTACTATTATTTCTGTTGCACTCCGAAAAAAGTTTCAAAATAAAATTGAATTCGAAAAATAAAAAATGTTATAAACCTTAGGCACAATATAAACATTTCTTGTGAGTTCTAAAACGACCGAAGGGACTCATGGCGGTGTTGCATTATCACTAATTTGATACGCCATATTGCCACTTGTGTTCAGTTGTTTTTCGTAGGATGACGTCCGGCGAGAAACTGATTTTTTTTTAATTTGGTCGAATTTTAAACCTTAATATTTTTTTGTTATCCCTCCAACCGACGAAATTTTTGTTTGCGTGTTTCGATTGACTGATTGTGCAATAATATTAAAATATTTATTTAAGACGCGAAACAAGCCCATTGCTCTTTAGATTTTAATTGGATTTTAAGAATAATTTTATTTTCCAATTCATTTCCAAGGCCTTTCCAATCAGTAGTTTTATTAACTGAAGTTGGACTATTTTCTTTTATAATTGTCGTCTTGCTCAAGGTTAAGATCGCTGCAAAGTGATCAGAGTCTAGGTCAAAACTATCCTTGATACCAGTAGAGTAAAAGTTGCATTCGGTTTCCTTTATAGTTTCCCTAAGTTCTTTATCTTTTGTAGTTGTTAATCTGGATCCCATAACATGTTTCTAATTGTAATTACCTCCCATG
The DNA here is from genome assembly GCA_963971165.1 of Philopedon plagiatum. Lineage (NCBI taxonomy): Eukaryota > Metazoa > Arthropoda > Insecta > Coleoptera > Curculionidae > Philopedon > Philopedon plagiatum. The sequence continues at coordinate 53,607,666 of OZ020189.1, read as the reverse complement.
ATAAATCTGTCGAAATCTTTTATAATCCGTTTTCTTGAAGTTATACGTTGGTGGACTGCAGCGCACAGAACAACAGGTAAGAAACGTTAAGTGCGTGCTAATTGGTCGCAACATTTCTGTCAATTGTGGCGCCCTCATCCGTAGGGTCCCAAAGTATTCATGGCGGAAGCGGGGTGCGGAACAAAAGCCACCATATGATCAGTTAAAGGTCAAATTGATGTTTTGACATTTTATAACCTTGTATTTACATAATGTTTTTATTGGACGTTTATAAAAGAATTTTCAGATAAAATATAAAAAAATGACAATCTAAAACAAATATATAAATACAAGGCATAAAATAGCAAAACATCAATTTACCTTTAAAGTCGGTACAAAATTGTATCGTATTTAAAAGTAAAACTACAAGGTCCTATTTTTACTAATTTCTTCATTTAATCAATATAAATCATAATGAAATGTTTATCAAGTCATCTCATAACAACATGGCTCACATGAGAATGTTAATGCAAGGTAAAAGTCGCAATCGGGTGAAGGTTCTAATCAGATTTCTTCAGTTCCATTAACATCACGTTGGGCTTGTGTGGAGGTCCAATTCCATCGAGCATTTAACATGAAACAAAACGAAAACTTCGGCAGAATCATCTTGTACACTAAATACCTAATAGTTATTTATATCACACAAATCAGGTGCACTATTTAACTTTACTCAATAAGCGAATGGTACATAAAAAAAACTCTGGTTAAGTTTCACCTTTTTATTACTGCTATTTATTTTGCTGTCAGTAAAAATGTTGTGTCCAGTAGGGCAATCCAGAGTTAAAGTGTACTCGTCAAGACGTATATGTTTATTTCCGAAGCTTAACGCAGGGATGCTACGTACAAATGTTATGTATACCAATTGAGAACTTGTATTCAGTAAGCTGTTTTTCAAGCTTCTAATGTCGCAAAAGTTTAGGGAAAATAAAAAAAAATTTGATTTTATAATCCTTTGGAAAATTAGTGTAACCGGAATTCTTACACGAGTACTTAACTCTGCCAAAGGAAGAAGCTGCTATGACTGCAGCCATGTTAGATAAAATACAGAGACAGTAACATGTAGGTATGGGTGGCAAACTACAAAATGAATTTTTCCGACAAGCACAAAAAATATGTTAAAAAAACTATAAATTATATTGAATGTTCTGGAATTAAAATCATCTAAATAGTTACACCTAGCACGAAATATGTTTTAAATATGATTAAGAAAATGGTACTTACCAAACTACAATATTTGATTTGTCTATTTACATCTACAATAAAAAAAGTTTGATTAAAATCATTTTTCATGACACAAAGACCACACAACAGAAATGGTCAAATTCACTATTGCCAACTTTCATCATTTATTTATTATTACGAAACTATGTTCACTTAAATAAACCATATAATATAGAAATAACTTATTAATATTAGTCTAGTCTTCGGAACTATTGGTATTGGAAATACATTTGGCAGTGTATTATTTTTGAATGCTGAAAGTATATTTTTAAATATCAAAAAATGAAAAAACTGTATATTTTAGAACAAACTACACGTACAATTTACAATAAAAAAGTACCTGGAAAAATGTTTGTTACTAAACCTAAACTATGTAACAGAATACCATGTTTCAAGACATGTATTGATAATTGGCTATATTTTTTTTTAATACAAGAGAACACTTACCTGGAAACGTAATAAAGTCCTAATTTGCTTTTCTAAGCCGATAAATTGTGATTAAAATCACACATAAAATAATCTTCATCTTTTCTCGAAATTATAAAATGGCTGACGGACAAGACAAAGGCCAGACAACCGAGAATAAAATAACCTGATTGGTCTAATTTTGACATCTGTCGTCTGTCGAATGGACGTAGTGCCCTCTGTGTCATGGTCGCTAACTAAAATGTGACAAGTGGCAGCTGCGATAATCCGTATTTAAAGTTTCAGGGCTCTGCTGCAGCGAGTAGTCAGTTGAAGTTTGGTTGTGTTACTTGTTTTAATTCCAATTGCGGTTAGCTGAATTTCTGCACTCCTAATTATTTATCGACATATTAAAAAAATTATAATAATAATTTGAGTGTCTCACCCCACACATGTAAACGGAGGGCGAAAAAAATCGTTTGCACATCCTATCAAGTGGAATTCATTTAGCTAAAAATTCCTTTTTATTTTTTGTTTGTTGGCTGTAACCCTCCAAACTAGATAAGTTTGTCACCCCTTCTATTTTCATAAATGTTGGATGACTTTTTAGTCGCTTAGTTCTATCTGTTTCAACGTAATAATAATAATAATAATAATAATAATAATAATAATAATAATAATAATAATAATAATAATAATAATAATAATAATAATAATAATAATAATAATAATAATAATAATAATAATAATAATAATAATAATAATAATAATAATAATAATAATGACAAGTGTAATAACGTAAAAATAGACAGAACCAAGCCACTAAAAAGAAAATAAATAATTTATAAGTAAAAACTTAATTGTGGAATCAGATTACAGTATATTCGGACTCGCTATAACTAAAGAATAAAAGCGTCGTGCGCAAATATTGGTATTTTCCTAACCTCCTGTTATACAATACGAGAGTTTCGCGCAAGTTCAGTTTTTTTTATTGATTTTTTTAGTACTTTTTAGTAAAGGTGTTTTTTAAAACATATTCTTTTACTTATCAAATATTTTTTCTTATAACTTTTTAAAAAAGGTTTGCCTTTTAAAAAGTATTTTTTAATTATAAATTATTTCCTATGAGATTTGCGTCCACGCTTTTATTTTTTGGTTATAATAAATCTAAATATACTGTGATCTGATTCCACAACTAGGCCTGTCAGTACAAATCACTTTTTCAGGAGATTTCTTCTAATACTGTCAACGGAAGGTGGTAGAGGAATTCTTCCTCGACCGAGGTGGTACCACCCCATACATCCTCTTAAAGGGCTGGTGAACTCCCTACTATGGATGTTTCCAGCTCTGGATGTGTGAGTCGGATTTCCCCAGTACACCCACGGTACATAGTACTTAGACTTCGGTCTTCGTGGACTGTCAGAAGATAAAAAAAAACACTTAGGTCGGTATCATATTCATAATATGCCGACACCATATGCCTATAAGAATTTCTTTTCTTTTTAGTACTTTTTAACACAACTTTGTTTTAAAAAAGCATTTTTTAATTATAAATTATTTTTAAAAGCGTTCCTAGTGGTCATTAGTTATTCGTACAGTACTAGAACATCTATGATCTATTGATCTTCGGTCCAGCCATTACGAGCTCGCATTGCTCAGATGGATTTTTGATATCTTAAAACTTCTGTCTAACGATGTTGGACATCCTGTGAACATTTGTCACTAAAACTTATCTTTCAGACTACCAGTATTTGTTTGTTTATAACGTTTTAATTAAGCATGTAGTATTTCTAAGTAAAAACTTAATTTATTTCTGTAATACACTGCAAAAAAAATTTATTCCTTATTTAGAAACAATTAAAATTTTGTGTGTTTAATACTTTTGAAAAATAGTCACCGACCAACAAACCAGCGACAATAATTTTAGTTTTAATCGTTTATGTTTATCTCATATCTGTAGCGGATTAGATCTTATTTAATAGACTCTTGGGTGCGATCATTCTCCTATTCTATGTACAATATGTGAGCCCATGATAGTAAAAGGTACTTAGTTCTTTAATTTTTAAAGGATTATATTAAAAGATAAAGACCCTTCTGCATGCTAAAATCGGATTGTACTATCCCGTATTTTATCACCCAAGTTTCACGAAAACTTTTTATCTTTCCTTTCTCGTAAAAGGAGCCAAATAAAAAAATAAATCATCAGAAATTTAATCAAAGTAATTTGCGATATAAGGTAGTAAAAATGAAATGCAGCCAATTGTTTGAGTACTACGAAAATACAAAATTTAATTTAGTTTTATACGCGACTCGTGTAGCGTTATGTGTACATGTCATGTTCCATATGTTCCATTTATTGCAGCGGCCGCCGATATCACGATGACACCCTTAATGAAATCAAAACGACGGGGGAAGCTATCAAAATAAATTGGCGCTCGACCCGCTGACAGTGGCGGATTTTTTCACAGGAGAGATTAAATGAAATTCTTTACAAGCATCTTATTACGCGGCACCGATATTGCCTCCTAAGGAGTTTTGTCACGAAAGGTAGTAAAAATAAAAGCCAAATAGAATTAATTTTATGATAATACAAAAACAACAATAAAAAGAACAGAACACAAATTAGTTGGTACTGTTAGTAGTCCAGTGCTTTTAACCTTTTCAAAGGTAGACTTTACTTCTTTGCTATGTCTAAGGAATAAAAAAAAATTAACTACTAAATTTTATTTAAAAAAAAATAATAGAACAAGCTTTGAATCCGATGGGGATAAATGCATAAAAATATCAAAGATGCGACAGAAGCGAAACAATTATTGATGATTCGGTCAAATCGATCTTATTTTCACTATTCGGTATTCCTTTGAATATTCGATTCCACTGCCGAATATTCTGATTTAACAATAGGTGAATAAAATATCTAAATTAGGTATTAGATTTTTTATTTAAATGCTAAAATAGTGGGAACAGAAGTAATGTAAGTTACTGTGACCAATTGACTAGTTTATTTTTAAAACCATTAGTCGACTTGTGTGTTAGGTACTATCTGAATAAAACTACATAAATGTTGGGTCTGATAATATACTTTTCATAAGCTAGTGATATTACAAGCCATGTTCCTAATTTTTTAGTATTCCATACGAATTATGTCTTAAGGATATTTGGCAGAAATTCATTTGTAAGCTTTAAAATGTTTTTCCATTATTCTCGAAGTGTTTGAATATACTATAGATAAAAGGAAAAGCAAACGGTACTGCTCAATACCCCAGTGCACTTCTAAACTTTACTAGGACTTGATGTGATCGGAGGTTATAAGGTCATTATCGGCCACATTTTCCAACGCTAGTCCGGTCTAATTTGACAACCAAAAATTTTATACTGGCAAGTGTAAGAATAAGACTAAGTTTTATATTATGAATTTGTTTCTGAGCTTTTTCATAAATTTATAAAGAAAAGGGCAATTTTAGTACGTAATAATAGAACTAAATTGATTACAGCAACCCGTTCCAAGATGAAAATCATCTGGAAACCAAGCAAATCGCTGAAATATCAGAATAATTCATAAGTTTTTAATGACGACTTATTAGCAATGACAGGACAAAAACCTGTCAAAACATAACTGATCAACTATAAGATCTCAATTTAAACCAGTACTAAATCTTAAACCTTCTTAGTGAATCTGAACGTAAATATGTATATTTTGAAAGCTCTATATTGATTGTGTTACAAAGTATAGTATTTAATATACTTCCCGTGAGGTGTAAAATAGTAAGACATTTCACAATTTTATTATTACTTCATTTTCATATATTTATGGTATATGGTATATTAGGCGAAAAAGTATTTCCTTGTTTTTGGTGAGTTGATTGCTTGTCAAAGACCTTGCCAAGAAATTGTTTTAAAGTGTCGTGTAATATTCCAAGTATATCTACTAGATGCACGAATGGTATTTTATAAGTTTGATAAAACTGTTTCCTGAACAATTGGTGACTCAAATTAAGGAAGCCAGATGCAATCAGCTGATTTTTAACGGGGAAGAAGGGCTCCCTTGACGACAAAATTAACAAAGATGCCAAATAACACCATAATAAAGACAGAGACGAAACGGCAACATTCCCCGCTCTAGTAGTTAGCAAATCGGCTGAAGAGGATACCACGTTCTTAATTTGAGTCACCAATAACACACTACAATTTTTTTGTCCCAGGTAAAATTATTTTTTTTGTAATTTTTATTGACAGTTGTTTGTCAAACTTTGCCGCGGGCAAATCATTGAATAAATTGGTAACGACAGTTGTCACAAAATAGTCGACGAAAAACGAATCAACATTACATTTGGGATATTTTTCTTTTCAATAGAATTAACAAACCTAAACACAGATTTTGGTATCTATTCTCAGATATCTTTTACTTGTAAACATTTTCTTTTCTGTATTTAAAAATGTGAAATTTTTACATGTCTGCACTGCATGTGATAACTGTGATATAGTGGTATAATTTATGATTTTGATGGTTTTGCATTTTCCGGATTAATTTCTAACTAATATACTTTTTTGGAGTTTTTTTTATAGCTAAACTAAGAGAAAACAACTTCGAATATTTTTATCTTGACACAGCCCACTAAGGCCGAAGCCTAAGTACCATGTACCGTAGATGTACAAGGAAAGTCCGATTTACACGTCCAGAGCTGAAAACATCCGTAGGAATTTCACCAGTCTAAAGGCTGGTTCAGACCAACTGCGCTGCGCTGCGCCAAACCCCGCAAAGCCGCGCCGCGCGTTTTATTTTGAAGGTAAACTGCGCCGATCTGTGACACGAACATCAGCGAACACGATCTAACTCGTTTCGGTACATCAAAGAAAAACGTCCATTCGCGCGCGTTCTATCTTTAAGTTTTGTTCTGAGTTTTCTAACAGCTAACAAACAGACAAGGTATGTTCGATCTTTGTGAATTATGAGTAAAAATGAGACTTTAAATAAACTTTAAATAAAACCTTTATAAAGACCTTTAATACTTCATTTATTACTATATACAAACGCCAATAACAATCATTGATAGTTTGGATATTTTGAAGAGTTACATACATTAAACTTATAAAGGAATCTCCTGTGGTCACAAAACGTAAAGTTATTGCCAACCTCTGCTTGGGGAATATAGCGATTCTGTAATTTGTATCCATTTTTATTATAGTCGGATCAATCAAAATCAGTATATTCAACATCTATCGACATACGACAGAAATTTTCGAACTGTCGACAATTGCTAGCAAGCAATTCATTTAAAAGATTATCCCCTCCATATATTCTTCTATTTTTTAACACTGGGAGTAACCCAATGGCTACGTTTTCTCCGTTTTTTTTCTTCTTTTTATTTAAATGATGGTAAATTACCACGAAAGCAGCACTCGCGATTTTTGCTTCTCGATGCTCCATTTCCATCAGCGCAACGGTGCGCGGGCTCACAATGGAACTTTCCGCTCAACCACAGACTTCTAGCTCCGTTTTGCGCAGCTTTGTGCTATTTTCCGCTGCTTTGCGCCGCGCATTACCGCGTCGCGCATTACCGCGCGGCTGTTTTGGTCTGGACACACCTTAAGAGATGTGCGGAGTGGTGCATCCATCATTTTCCAGTATAATAGCAGATATTGTTGCGTCTTGTTGTTCATATATCAATGTATATTCGGTGATTAATTACGTGGTTTTTTTCTCAATTCACGGATAAATATATGATTATCTATTGCGATTCATTGTGTTCATATGGGACACTCACTCGCATCGGGGCTGAAAAAAGCAGCCGAAAGTGTAAAATTTAAACTTTTAAGCTGATTTTGAAATATCTTTAGCAACAACTCAGTTGTTTTTGGTGCTACCACCTATAGCCATTTGACATACGACAACAATACCCCGATTATATATTAAATACGCACCATTTTGTATCAACAAGATCAATTAGAAGTAAAGATACTAGGAGATACAAAGGTTCAAAAGATGTGGCGTTAAGAACTAAAATACCTAACCCAAAAAAAAAACAAATGAGAGAATTGCTATTTAAAATTTATTTTATGATCATAATTCTGTAAGTTGTTACTTTATTAATGAGAAATATAGACAGGAATTTCTTATAAAAAAAATTAGTAGTAATATTACAAAACAGAAGGACCAACCCACAAAATAGATGTCGTGGTTTAGGCCACTATATAGTTATCAACGTCCCAAATTTCCTTTAAGATATAATAGGCCATGTGGTACACATCTGCAGCGAAGTTTTTTAAATCTGTGGTATTTGTAACTTTTGGCAGCTACCCGTTTTACAAAAACAGCTCACAATAAAGTATTTTTTTAATATAACAATAAACAGCAAGGGCAAATATAAATTTGTTTAAGTCTAGATAACATCGAAACTTTAAACAAAGTAACAAAGGTACAGGGTCTTCCAACGAGGACTGAACAGGGGCTCATTTTTGAGCTTCCTTGTATTTAAAGAAAAATCTAAAATAGCCAATCGATGTACTTTTTCCTGCAGAATTCAAAAATGAAACCAAAAATTTATTTGAACCAGAAACAAAAGAGTTACGCTATGGATAAGGTGTTTTTTAAATGGAACATAGCATTTTTTATACGATTTTCGGAAGGAGTGATTTTTTTTATGTCCGTTCTGATTAAAATATTTAATATTGTGACAGCTATTTTTATTAAATTTTACTGTTTTATCCAGTATAATTTAACTTCAACCTGTTTGAAACATACACTAGGTAATAAAGGTAAAATCACCTTGAAATCCTTCAAAGTCAAAAAATTTGACAAATTTACTATAATATTGCCGAAATGAAATATTCATTAGATGAGAGATTGCAGATTGTTATCTTGTTCTACAAATGCCAAGAAAATGCAAGAGAAGCAAGGAGAAGATTTATTGCAATTTCTCATCTAATGAATATTTCATTTCGGCAATATTATAGTAAATTTGTCAAATTTTTTGACTTTGGAGGATTTCAAGGTGATTTTACCTTTATTACCTAGTGTATGTTTCAAACAGGTTGAAGTTAAATTATACTGGATAAAACATTAAAATTTAATAAAAATAGCTGTCACAATATTAAATATTTTAATTAGAACGGACATAAAAAAACTCACTCGTTCCGAAAATCGTATAAAAAAAGCTGTTCCATTTAAAAAACACCTTATCCATAGCGTAACTCTTTTGTTTCTGGTTCAAATAAATTTTTGGTTTCATTTTTGAATTCTGCAGGAAAAAGTACATCGATTGGCTATTTTAGATTTTTCTTTAAATACAAGGAAGCTCAAAAATGAGCCCCTGTTCAGTCCTCGTTGGAAGACCCTGTACACTGAAAAAACATTGTGGGACATTTCACTACAATTGTGTACCTTTTTCCAACAATTTGTTCTCAAAAACGTCCAAGACCAATTTGTAGCAAAATTTGCTATAATTGTATGAAAATGTATAAAAACTGTTGTAATAAATAATCCAATTAGAGTAAATTGCTCTACAAAGACTTTGCTACAATTTTGTGTGAAGAAAAGTCCAAACGATTTTTTCAGTGTAGTGCTAGAAAACAAAGAAAAAAATTGTTATCTGCAACAATGAAAATATGATTGACAAAGTCTTAAAGCCTGATCGGTTAAATATGTGTAGTTTTAGACCAGTAGTTTCCAATCTAAGGTAATTGGCTCTGAGTGTTTAGAATCCAAAATAAAAAACCAATCTATAATCTAACATATTAATAGCAATGAATAATAAATACACTTCTTGTTCCGCCACTGAGATTTGTGCCGTTTTGTTCAAATTTGGGCTGTATCGGGCCGAATCGTTGTTAAAACGGCCGCTTAAGTGCAATACTCTGTTAGCTACACTTTTCATTTTCACCGATTTTTTGTCTGTTGCGTTCTTTCTATGATGACTATCGATCAGCACGCAGACGTTTTTGTTTAAATAGCTCGATCGGTTTTTAATGGAATGGAAATGTGGAAGTAAATGGAAAATGCTGGTCGGTTTTGAACTTTAAAGCTATTGAAACTGTTTCGAAAATATAAAGCAACAATGGGTGTGAAATCAACATTTGGAAATACCCTAGTTTACTTCGTAGGTTTATATTATACTCAAGTGTAGTTTTGGCCGGTATAAAAATATATTTTGACGTTAAGGGAAATAAATGTTAAAGGAACATTACTTTTTTAGAAGCATATAAAATGTTTTTGGATATAACGCTGGTATGTTTTATAAAGCAGAGCAACTTTTAGTCATTGCATGATCTTGTCAAGTTTAACACCTTTCCTTAAGTTGAAAACAATTTGATTTAGTGGTACGCACGATGGTGGTATACAGTGTGTTATAAAATTCACTGCATATATTGTAATGGGTGACTCCTACAGACATTCTCAATATTTTTTCCCTTAAATCGCACATTTTTCTAAATTGTAAATATTGTCCAACTATCATCCCTTATCCGACGCTTCTGAAGAGCCTGAAGTCATAGACTCTAATATTATAATGAATCTTAGACATTTGCCAAATTTAAATATTATCGTGACACCTCATTTCTTTATCAGTTTTAGTGAAAACCGAAAATAATCCAAAGTATTTTATATTCCACAAACGCATTTTACCACAAATGTGTATTTTAATTTAACAGAAATTTCTTTACTTAATATGGGAAAATATGGACCACTGGTGAAATCGGTTGAAAACGAAACAGGCTATATTATACCGGCAGCACAAAGAATTATGACTTACCCTATATTACTTACTAATGAGATGAGCATCATTCCTAGTAGCTTAAGCTTTCTGCTAAAAAAGATTAAAAATCAAAACGAGAAACTCTAATTGAGCACAACTACACAGTATTTTAAAATTATAACAAAAATTATTTCATTATAGCATTTGTCAAAAAACTTTATTCTGTTTCACACAGCATGTTCAGAAAGTTGTTATTCGCCCTTTTATCAATAAAATTATCGTAACTTACCGATTTTTTTTTAAAAGATCTCCTAAATGAATTTTTCTAAAGTCGAGATTTGTCTAAATCGCTTTCTTCCACCCGCAAACGTTACATAATACGTAAATATTATTAGGGTTAAATTTAATTTAGTTTTCAATCCTATTAGGCTAATGTAAGAAACAATATAATAATCAAAGCACAAACTAGATAAAACTGAGCAAAATATTAGTTAACAACAAACTACATTATTATTTAAAACTAACTTCTAAACAAAAAATATTTCACATTCTTAATATGAACGCGTGTTTGTATACATTAAGGTGCGTTTAGACTTGAGCACGCACGCACTGATCCACCGCGAATGCTCAAGTGTAAACGGCTATACGCGAACACGCGAACGCTCACTCTGTGTGTGGCTATACGCGAATAGCCGCGACGCGATCCGGCTGGTGTCGGTCTCGGGTACACGCTCAAAAAGAATTAATGGGTTCGCGAATGCTCAGTTTGAACGAGAATAAAGTCATGCGAGGGTGCGTTTAGACTTGAGCGTTCACGTGTGTAGGATTACAATTTCTTTAGCCATGGAGTGAAATAATGATACAGTTTTACTGCTTTTACAACAATATGAAAATGTGCCCATTTTATGGAATGTTAGGCACCCAGAGTATTATTCAAAAACGAAAAAAAAAAATGATGCATGGCAAGAACTGATAAATAAATTAAATATTGAGAATTTAGACAGTGGGGAAGCACAAAAAAAAAATAAAAAACCTTATGGGACCATTTCGACGGGAAAAGAGCAAAATTAAAACAAGCATGGGAACTGGAAAAGGTATATGATAAATTCCGCCGCTGCGATATTCACGTTCATGGTTAACACACTGCGAACAACTGGATCAGCCCATGCCTCAGAAACTAAATTTTAATTTAAACGCTTCTCGCGAGCGCGAACGAATACAGTGCGCGTATGCTCAGTGCGTGCGTGCTCAAGTCTAAACGCACCTTTACATTTTGTTTATCATGCCTAGATCGCTATATAACTGCGCCCACGATCTTAAATTTAATTACATATTTAAAGACCAAATGTTTTATAGCTGTACAAGTTAACAGAAAACCGGGGTATGCATGTGTGAGGAGTAAAGGTAGGCGCAGTTTCTAAGTTGCTTTACTTTCCGCACGATGCGCGCACTGCACATCCCGATTTTCTGTTAACTATAAAGGAAAATATTTATTTTTAACTTAGTGCGCTACTCTTAAAAGCGTTTTTTTTAGGTTTTTAAACTATAATTTATTATTAACTATTTAGTGCGCTACTCATAAAAGCGTGTTTTTTAGTGAATTAGGTTTGGAACATACACGAGGTAACAAAAATAAAATAATTTTTTATTATCGACATTACAAAAGAGTACGTATATCTTGATAAAAAGTTCCACATTGTAAAAAAGCATGGCTGTTCAAAAATTTGATGTAGAACAATACAGGGTGGCTCAAAAAGCTGAAAGTCACAATTTCAGTTTAAAGTTTTTAGCCACCGTGTATGCCAGAGATAAAACTTTTGAATAACCATGCTCTTTTTCACAATGTAGAACTTTTTATGAAGATATACTTTTTTTGTAAAGGCGGTATTAAAAAATTAATTCTATTTTTGGGACCTCCTGTATGTTCCAAACCTAATTCACTAACATAAAAAAATTACTCTAGTAGGTACATTCGCAGTGGCAGTTTACCTTTATTAAATAACGATTTTATGTCTTTTTAGCTTCACGTGGATTAGACTTTTCAATTTTTGAGCCGCCTTGTATGTACTAGATCAAATTTTTGAATGGCAATGCTATTTTCTCACCATGCAGAACTTTTTATAAAGAGACACTCTTTTTCGTAAAATCAATAATACGAATTTTTCCATTTCGAAGACATGCTGTATATTTTTTTAATGAAAGGAACATGTTATTGTATTGTCACCGGAATTGCATAAATTTGCAAAGTTTCAAATGGATACGACAATTAGAAGTGGGTGAAAAGTGAGTTGTAAGATTCCATTACAATGTTACAAGTCAAGCTAATAAAAGCGTGTTAAAAATACCGAGGATTCTTTTAAGCATTGGGTTTTAATTAGTTAGTGGACCTTTTATACATTAATGATTAATGGCTATACCTACTTTTGTTAGTGTTGTATAAGGTTAACGTAAAATCTATCAAACCTATTATATTTTCTTTGGTAAAATATTTGTGCAAAAGGTGTATTTCACAGGGATTTTACTTAAAAAAATAATATCGGATAGTGACAAAAAAGCGTGGAATCTTTGTATTTAACTCTTGCTAATTTTAATTATTGTCGAGTGCTCTTCTTTTGTATTAATGGCTGTACTGTGTTGTTAGTGCGTATTTGTTAACCTAAAGTATTTTCAAAAGAAGTGTATTTTAAGGGGATTTTACTTTAAAGGTAACAAAAACATTATTTCTTATGCTGACTTATAGCATAGAAAAAATTATTGATAGAACTTATTCATACTTGTGATTCTTGCCAGTGGCGGTTACGGTCCGGTTGGAGAAAATTTAAGGTGCGATTACCAGCTTATTATTGCGAAGCGCCATTTATGATTATTTTTCTTCAATCTGAATTCATACCAGAATTTCCCGGTTTCAATATATGCAGTGAATTTGTATTGCGGCTTTACTACTTCCCAAAAAAATAAATGTGCACTATATTAAAACTTTTCTAAAAAATAGCTAAATTATTGACATTTTACTACGAAAATCCCTCAAATGTGTTCGTCATCGAATAAAAATACGTAGGGCAAATACAGTGCATTTTTAAAGCGGGCCATAGGATTTTATTTGTTAAGTTTTTTGCACCCTGTTCTATTAGAAGTATCGAGATAAAACTTGACGTAGATAAAATTCAGAGTCTAAAGATCATGTTAATTTACCAATTGTGCCAAAAAATGCATTTATTTCTTGAAAAACATGGACTCGCTTGGGGCTCGCCCTGGAATCTACTTGGCTCGACCTGCAAAACACTACTTTTCAGTTTCGTAACATAAATTCCTATTTTCTAATTTTTAGGATATTTTTCTTCTTCCAGAAGAAATGGTTCACTTCTTCTAAATTGGAGAATTAAAGTCCTGAGTTTGTTAGACTAGGCCAGCATTCCAGCAATTTACATCGTCGCGAATACTCCGAAATGTACAACTATCCATACTAGTATATACTAGTATCATATTCAAAAACAAACACCGTTCTTACAAACCGAGCTTAAGATTGGCTTGTCAGGATTAACTAAATTTTTGCTGTAAAAAAGCCGCTGGTCAGTAGACACAAAAGAGAAAAAGATCTAAAAAATATGCTGTCTTAATCGTAAATAATTTCTTGATAATTTATTGTCCATAACTACTTTTTATGAACATTGCACATTTATTTTATACCTGCTATATAAAGATTTATCTTCATTGATTTTATAAGTTAAATAAAGTGAAGACCACCAATGAGGTCCAGATGTATGTATGTTTGAAACAGGAAGTAATTTATATTACTGAAGACCTTTCTTTAAAAAAAACTGCATAGCTTAAGTTACATTAACTTTATAAAAATAAGTGATTATGATGTTTTACTAGAGACTTTTTAGATATATTATGAATATTATGATATTGTGGGAGTGAAAAGACGCAGGATATTTTTATTATTCAACAAAACTAAAAAATTCGCTTTATTTTGTTATCAACTTTTATTGATTTTAGAGGTTGCTATACAAAGAATAGTATAAATTGCTTAGATGTTATTAATAAATTGGCTCATTTTACTGCTGCAATACTAACATTATGTCAACTACATTTAGGTCATTTTTTAGTAGTACTAGTACGTTTTTTGGATTGTATTGTTTGATATTAGTTTTTATATATCAACTTTTAAAATCAGCAAAAGTTTCTATCAAAAGAAAATGCCTTTTTATTGTTTTCCAGTAATGCTTGTGTCCCTTTTCATAGGGCTTCCAGCTTAACATACTCCACGAAGAAAACATCATTTTAGATATGTAGATAATTTATTTTTTTCTTCACAATTTTTTTTCCAAACCCAAGTAAGCCAGATGAAAGCCAACAATAAAAATATTTGAATAATTATAGTTTGAAAATTTCAGTTTATGCATAAAATGGGTGAAAAATATTTTGACATGATAAACTGCCTAAAAATACTTTTTATACAGTCCTGTCCTGCGCTTAAATTAGATAGAAAAATAAAAGATCTATTAAAAGACGATAGCACCAGATGGCAAGGCAAAAAAACCAGATTGACCATATTCTAGTGGAAAGAAAACATAGGAGATCTATAAAAGACGTTAGAAGTTTATATTAGACGTTAGAAGACCATATTTTAGTGGTAACAAAACTGAAAAATGAAATCCCTAAAAAAGCCCAACGAACAGAATACATTAAAAGATACGATATCGAAAAATTAAAGGAATATTTACAGTCACAACAGTTTAAAGAGGAAATGACAAAAAACTTATTAAGCAGACAAATACACGACAACATCGACAGGGAGTGGAGAGAAGTGAAAGAGGGGATAGTGGAGGTAACACAAAAATATTTAGGGATAGCCTCACGAGGTAAGAGGAAGGATTGGTATGATGAGGACTGTATGGAAGTAACTGAAAAAAGAAATGTAGCAAGGCAAAAGATGCCGAATAACCTCAAGGAAGAGATAAGACAGTACGAAACAGCAAGAAAAGAGGCAAGAAGGGTATGCAAAAACGAGAACATATCGAAAGAGAACTGCAGAAAATTGAAGATCACTATAAAGATAAAAAAGAATTGTTTACCAAGAAGTCAAGAGGAAGAAAGAACCCTATATAAGAGGGCAAGAAGGCAAAGAATAAACAAGAAGAATTAATAGGGGACAAACATGGGAAACTAAACAGATGGAGAGGACATTTTAATGACTTGCTGAATGATGAGGTAGCCGAAAATGAACAAAACGGATTAGAGGAGAAACAAGTTGGAAATGCACAAGACCAAGTTGTGGACACACATATAGAGAGAGAAATAAAGATAATAATAAATAGCCTGAAAAATAATGCAAGCGCAGGACGAAATGGCATACCGGCAGAGATAATCAAGGGTGTTGGCTAATAAAGAAAATCTGGGAATGAGAGGAAATGCCAGATAGATGGAAGGATGCAATCATCTGCCCTATATATAAAAAAGGTGATACAGCAATACGCGCCAATTATAGAGGTATCACATTACTAGATGTAGCTTATAAGGTCATTACCAGAGTTATAAGAGTAAACCTGGACAAATACGTAAATGAAGAGGTAGGAAAGTATAAACGAGGCTTTAAGAAAGGCAGATCCACTAGTGATCAAATTTTTGTGTTAAAGATGATACAAAAGAATTCCTACGAACAACAACTGGACCTCAAATTGCTGTTTATCGACTTTAAACAGGCCTATGACTCGGTAATAAGAAGACGGTTGTATCAAGCTATGAGAGCAAGAGTTAAGATACAAGGAAATGAATGGAGGAGACCAAATGCTGAAATTAGGCCACTGTACAAAAAACAAGCTATAAGCCAAATAGTTAGAACTACCAGGCTGCGATGGTTAGGGCACGTGACAAGAATGCCAATGAACCGATGCACAGAGGGGCCATGAACGTCGAAAATTGACAAAAATTATTTGAGACGGCGCACATAGGCGAAAAATCGATGAAAGTCGGACAAAACCTACACGTTATTAATTGTTGAACAAAATATTTTTAATATTACCTTTAAACCCTATTTGACTAAAAAAAAATATTTTAAGCCTAATTAAATTGAACCATATCTCATGGTAATGACATTATTAGGATTATGTACCAAGAACAGTGCAAAAAAGTCGGCGCCAACGAAAAAACTTTTCTAATATTGATTTCTCAGAAAGTGCGATTCTTGATAAAAGTTAGTGTATAAGAAAAAATAAATTTTGATAGGTAAATTTTATGTAAAATATACAAGGAAGCCAAAAGATTAAAAACTGTAGCTCTAAAAATCAATAAAATAAGTATTTTTTTAGAAAGCAGAATTAGATTACTTCTTTGTATTTTCTTGTTCGATTTTAAATATTATTGGTTTTTAGTAGCTATTTTTTTTTATTTTTGCGTCTCCATGTGTATATCACAATCTAGTGCTACGTTAAAATGATTTTTCTACTTTTATTAAGGATAGAATTTTCGGAAAAAACAATAATAATGTTAGTTTCCCATTATGACCCAAAACAATTTAAACCTAATATCAGGTAGTTTTGTTACTGAATATCAGGTAGTTTTGTTACTCCGTACGTTCGGTGTACAGACTATAGGTAAGTATTTTATTAAGTAGCCAGTTCCTGATTATTATTCATTCTACCCCTTTGCGCGAGTAATTAGACGTGTGGTCATTTGCACAACCAAATTTAAGGCTTACTTAAGCTAAGTATAGTTTTAAATGCTATTACGTAATTTATTACTGATTCAAAATAAACGTATTTATAACTATACTTGCCTTAAGTTTGGTGGTACAAACGACCATTAGTCTATTAAATCATTTTTAAATTAAAATTAATTGTAGTAAAAAAAATAAGTATTGTAATAAAAAGGCAATACTGGATTAAACATTTTATTCGTCAACTTGACCTATAATATATATAAGCCAGTTAAATATACCCCAATATTTAACTGGCTATAAGACCTATCTTTTGGTAAAAGTCCAATTAAAATCTATTTTTAGTAGTTTTAAGTGATGCCGAACAAAGGCACAAACAGACAGACAAACATTCTAAAAACTGTTGCTTTTGGTTCAGAACACCTTAAATAGACGATAGAAACCCCTTTTTTACAATTCTGCTTTATGTACAGATTTTTCATTTTGAACAACTTTATTAATAGTACAGATTAGAGCAAACGTAACTGTATAAATGCGCCATTTTTGTTAAGGGTCGCACTTGGTCGCATAAAATCATTGTTGTATTTGCAAAACAAGACTTCAGGCTTACGTCTAATCAAAGTTTTAAACTGTAATCTGACCGTATTGTTAACTTTATCCCCATGTAAAGGTAAATAATAAGATAAAAATACAAACAACTGTGCTACTTGGCTAGTTACCATAACCGTTATCCTCCTATTAATTTTATAAACAAAAAACGAAATTCATTGTAAACGTACAAATTATCCCAAAAGTTTTAATAAAAGAATCCACGAAAAACACCAACATGCATAATAAACAAAATAGCACTTTATCTTCCGTAACTCATACGCTCTCCAAGAAACCGTTCTTCGCACTAACGTAGCGAAGTAACGGGGGGTCTCGCAGTGCTCGCGCGCACAGGTACCATAGATTGGTCATTAAGGTAGAGGTCCAAGGCCTAATTTTTGTATTCTAGGAACTTTTTGAAAATAGGGTTCTGTCCGACTTTTATCGATTTTTCGCCTGTGTGCGGCGCCATGAAAAAATAGCACAGTATTGTGAAAACCGCATCTTTCTATCTTTAAAGATAACCGAAATACCCTGCAAAAGTGCCGAAAATGGGAAACCCTGGACATGACGATATGATACCTGTACCAATTATGGCCACATTAAGCTTTAAGTGGTTATAGTTAATTTTGTATGCTTGTACCCAAGCAAAATCTGACTATATTTACTAGAAGCAATATTTGGATATTTGTCAATAAGAAACTGTAAATATTTTTTAAATATATGTAATTACAGGTTTGACTAAAAATTTTTTTTTCTCGAAAAGTGCAAATTGGCTTTATTAGGAACCTATAACCCAAACAAGGCCACTATGAATTCTTGTATTTTAAGAAAGAAATGTCTTTTAAAACTAAGAACATTTATTGCCTGAAGTTACAAAACAAGTACAACAACTAGCCATTTTGTTAGGAACATCGTGCATAGTACCTGTAGAGCAAAACAAATTATAATATATGTACCTAATAAAGCCACAGGTTCCAAATAAGGCCACCTCTTTTTCTCGGTAGCTCTATTACATACAGGTAACCATCCAAAAAGTTATTGAATCTAAAAAAGATTAGTATTAATAGTAATATAAACTTTAAAACTTGAAAAAATCATGATTTTTGAAACATGTTCCTAATAAGGCTGCATGTTCTAAACAAGGCCTACTCTTAGTTTTTCGGTGACCTTATAAGGAGCACATAACCTAAGCAAAAAAAAATTACAAAACACACACACACAATATTTAAACGAAACCAAATACGTAATGAGTATCTACATTTACCAGACATCAGTCCTGTCATAAAATACTAGCAAAAAATCACGTAATTTAACAAAATACTAGAAGAAGCATTTGCTTCAACCTTATTTTATGTTAAAACGCGGCAGCTGATTTCGGAGTAAGTGGTAGCACTATCTGTTTGTGACCAATGTAAGTTATTCTTTATAAGTAGTTATGCGTTCAGTAAAGGTACAAATTTCAATATAGTTTTCTGTAATTGAAAGCTTAGTTTTTTCTTAAAGCGGATGTTGCCTTATTTGGTACCTTACAGCTTTTTGATTCGAAAATTATAGTCCCTAAAAAACGCCACACGCTACTTCTTAGTCGTGGTCAAGAATAGTTCAGAGTCTTAACATATACAAAAGAACTTTTGGCTCTTAGGACTCTGAATAAAATGTACAACTTTTTTTTTCTAATAGACAAAAAATACATAAACAAGAAAGAAAACACAACAAAATGTACTTCCATGTAAAGTTTTCACATGAACCTAACACACTGTCAACTACGAATGACATTTCGTAAAAGCATCTACCGAGATATCTATTCCTGCAATCTATCTTGTGGCTTTTGGCTAGTGTGTTTTCCTTAGTCTGCGACACAATAAGTGATAGCAGCTCTAACACAAATTCAATAACTGTCCTATTAGTGACACCGGGGTCCTTAAACCAACATCAATCGGCCAGTTGTCAGACAAAACACAGTTAGTGGCCTCGTTAAGGCATTTACAACCCCTTACAAGGAGTCGTTCTTTCGTAATTGGCTAGAATTTTCGCAGCTGATGTAAAGCTCGATAGCAAGTTTATGTTTGGCAAGAGGTTTATGAATTCTAAAACTAAATTAAAACTTATCATTCTTAGATTTAAGTAGGTATTTATTTTAGATATGCCCAAAGTCTTACAAGAATGACAATTTTAGGTATGGCTATTTCCCCACGTAAACTATATACATACATACATCTTCTACATTTTTTTCTAAAAAAAAAAAAAAAACAGACAACTTCCTCAAAATGTTAAAAGTAGTTTTATTGAGGCCACTTTAATTCTAATGGGGTGTTTTCTCTTTTTATTCTCTTTTATCTGTACAACGTAATTACCACTAATGTTCGTTCATAAGATTGGATATTTCTGACCTGCCGATAGTATCTAAATTTAACATTTTTTATTATTAAACAATATAAAAAATTAAAAATTAATGCTTTTCCTTGTTTTAGATCCTTAAGAACCGGGTAGTTATTGCCTTTGTTTTTCAACATTGTTTTGGTAAAAACATGTCATGTATAACAAGAATTTTTATGTATTTGCATATTTTTCTGAATTCTTTTGAAAACGGATAAATTGCGTGCAATCCAAAAATAAATAGAACTTTACTCAAACTTAACAAATTTCACAAGACTTTATTGTTATCACTGAAAAAATGTCGAAAAGCATCTCAAAATTTATTTTTCTACCGTGAATATTAATTAAACTTTCCAGTGGCGTTTCCATTGATCCTGCTATAATGAAGAAGTTTCATAAATCCAGTCAACGACACTGTGTAAGACCAAAACTTTGTTTTGGTCTTACACAGTGTCGTTAGTGCTGTAGAAGTCTGAAAAAAATTTATAGATCTAAATTTTAAGAAATGCCTTACATAATGACAATTAGAAAGCTGATCTTCCCCTTTAGACCATTGGCCATGGTTACCCACGGGGATCTAAATGGGCTATGGCTAAATTTGTTTTCTATTGTAAGCTGTTTACTATAAATAACAAAATCTTAAATATTATTTTTTCCTAAACAAAACGATTATTTTAGTGACTAGCATAAAGCGGACAATATAAGGAAGACTTTTATTTTCGAATTTAATAAATTTATATTATTGTAAACAGAAAGAAAGGAAACTAAAATAAAATACAAATATAACAGCTTAGTTACCCTGAAAAGGCACAACATTAGAAGTATCTATTTTTAGACCTTGAGAAAAAATACTCAATTTTCAAGCTTTCATATACCTATTTTATTAAGTAACAAAAATTTCGTATCGTTTTTTTTTGTTAGCTTTAGTAAAACTTTGTGCCGATATTGAGAGGCCAAGTTCAAAAAGTAACATTAAAATAAATTGAAAATTAAAGCTTAATAAGAGGAAAATCATTCATAAAATATTTAGTTAGACTTTTAAAAATAAATGGCCATTAATATTCTTAGGTTCAGTTTTTATTAAACAAATATTAAAGAACACCCAAAAGGAAAGCGTTTGTTGCAAGAAGAGCCTGAAAAATACTCCTGAAAAACAATAAACGCAATTATTAAAACTGCTTAACTTGTCAGTAAGATAGGCTCAAAAATGTTTTCACTTCATTGTACTTTTAACATCAGCACCAGACTAGATGCAAGTGTAGAGTATTATTTTGACAAAAAGTAAATGAGCAAAGTTTGTTAATATACGTTTATGTCTAAATTTTTGCCATGGGATGGGGTCGTTCCATGATATTAAAAGGATTAATCATGTTTAAATTCTTCTTATTTAGATTCCTACCGAGAAATTAAAGATTTATGTTAAGTTAATTGTTAAAAATTGCATAAATAATGTTTTGCTAAGTTGCAGCAGTAAGTTCTTCATAAATCCTGCATTACAGTCGATAACTTTGTAAAACGACAGACACTTAATTTGGTGCAAATTAACGGCAACTGCATTTAATAACGCATTTTATACAGTATGATAAAAATGTTGGACACTGAGACTGAGTGGAATTATATTTATATAAGAATTTAGTTCAAAATGAGATATCAAAAATAAACTTTTTCTTCACCCTCTAAGTATGAAAGTTCATAAAGGAACAAAGCTATATTATAAAAAAATTAATAATACGCATGTGCAATTGAACAATGGATATATGTTCTGATAAAGTAAGCATTTTCATTACTTCATAGAACAAACCCATTACTTAATAGGTTTGGGTCAAACATAATACGAAATTTTAATATTTAAGTTTAAATTTTTAAATTTATATAGTTTATTTATTATTTATTATATTTATTTATTTATTATTTATTTATATAATTTATATAATTTTAAATTTTTTTGCACTTGCTCTGTGAACA
The DNA here is from genome assembly GCA_963971165.1 of Philopedon plagiatum. Lineage (NCBI taxonomy): Eukaryota > Metazoa > Arthropoda > Insecta > Coleoptera > Curculionidae > Philopedon > Philopedon plagiatum. The sequence continues at coordinate 53,585,721 of OZ020189.1, read as the reverse complement.
AGTCATAGCCATGCAGCTCCAGTAGTTTTGTCGAAACATGCTTGATTGTGTGAATTGCGTCGTTGCTTACCAACTTGCAAAGACTTGTCACCGACAATACTAAAACCGAATTAGCTATACGTAAACCTAATGCAAATTTATTTTTTTTAATGCTTATGTACGCGACAACAATAAGATGAAAAATTTTAGAGATAGCTAAAATATTTTTTTATGAAGAGAGTATTTTCAAAGTATTTTATCCACGGCCGCCCCCCTAACTGCCTTAACGCCCCCCCCCATTTACCTCTGGACCCCCTACCGCCCCCATGGAAGACTCCAGCGCCAACTGAGGGGGGGATCTCTGATCTAGCGTAAGATTCAAATATTTGCTTCCATGTTTATTGAGGAGATAATTATTGCAGGCTCACCGGCCAGTATTCTAAGTGTTCGTGCATACCCTTTGTAAAATGATTCCTACTTTCGCGCAGAAGATGGTGATAATTAGAACGGACTGATAAAACGAAAACATTTTTTATGGTTTATGTTTACAATTCAAGATCTGAACATCATCTGTAATTGTGTTAAAGTATTGTAGGTATATTTCATAAAAGGAAATTGCCAAGTAATCACATCTTGATTAGATTTCAGCGCTATGAGGTTTATGCCAGTAGTGGTTTCATTGGTTTATGATGAAGTTAAATACTTTCTGCGATATATAATATTTGAAACTATTGATTATTAAATCCAAACTTCAATAATACTAACTTATATTCACTGTACATAAGCTGTTGCGTGTTAAATCCAGCCGAAACGTGATGCAGCCTCCGTAAGGAAAAATTATAATAATCGTCTGTAATTTTGCGGACCACCTCCTAGTAAATTATTCCATAAATTTATCAAGCTATGCGCATGAACTCACACGAAAGGCATGAAAAAGCACCGCGCTTGGCAAGTTTACTATGTCAACATAAATTATCATTTGCAAAAATGCATAACTTGTAGTTGTAATCGAGGAAGTGCATATTAAATAAAGTGGTACCTTTTTAAGAAAAAGTATAGTACAGAGATTCTGATATACAAATACTTGTATCAACACATGTTCGCTGTAAGCCACGGGGTGTTTGACTCGATTTGGTTTTCTCGGGTTTGACTTCGCATTAAGTCGAATATTTCGTTACTATCTTTTCCATAATATACGTGAAAATCATGTCGTGTAATGAACGATCTGGCACTACAGTTTTGCCAAATGGGATAATTCTTGAAAGTTTGTATTTGCTCTCCTTTTGAATAATATTAGCTTGTTGTCTTCTGGTTCGTTTGATATATGCGTACAAGACATACAGCCACTGAGACCATACAATTGGATACTGAAACCTTCATCTCTTATAACTACGACTTCTAAAGAGCACAATGCTGAACACTAGTTCTCTATGACTTGCGGTACTGCCAAAAATTACAAACACACAAATGGCTTCTCAATTTTATTCTCCTGTAAATCGTCAGGAATTCATTAAGGTATTAAATTAATAGAGTAAAACTATCTCTGAGTTGAAAAATGTTTGTAATGTTCTTTCTGGACCTTTGCCAAAAAAAAAATTAGTAAAATCTTTTTTAAAAAAAGCTTCTCGGTCCTTGATTTTTAGCAATCAAGTCATCTCCACCTCTCACAGAGGAGGTAAACTATTTTCCAAAGAACTCTAATTCTAATTCTATCCTTATTGTTATTGCTTATTTGGAACTGTTGCCTCTGTCCCCTATAAAACGCCTAAAATCAAACAAGTTCAAAGATTTAACACTAAAAAAATCACGGTTTGGATGGCATACTAAAAAACTGTGCTCCCGAACATTTACGGATTTTAATTTTTTTTTGTAAAGTTGTACGACAACGCTCGTGGCTTTGTCTTTCTTGATTCTTACGTACTGCTAGAGAAATAGAAAGAAAAAAAGGAAAACCGTTCAAGTAAATAAAATTTGTCATGTTCAATGTCAAGTTTATCCTAATTTTATTATGCTTACTTATTTTAAAAAATGGCCTTTAAATAGGCTATTCAGGTGCTCAATAGTAAAAAAAGAAAGACACCTTACAAAATTACTAGGTATAAATAAAGCGGAAACATCAAAACAATTTAACAATAGCGTTAAAATAGTAATTTTTTAAACCAACTCGCGTAGCTCTATAATTATTTTCTTAAATTTTTTACACGCACCAACAAAGATGAATTTAACGCCGTTCCTAAAAACATTCTCCCATAACTTTATCTACGAAACATATCTTTAGGTTTTTATGGTGACTGGTTTTAAATAAAGAGGAAAACAGTTATTTTTTCGGGTCATGTTGTGGTATGAATCAGAGTTGCCAGGTGCGATCCATTTCCGTAAAAGTTGCGTTTTATTAATAGCCTGAACCTACAAGAATTATAATAGTTACAAATTAATAGACTTGTTGGAGGATCTAGAATTTAGTATGTATTACAAGGATGGGATGAAAAGTTTCCAGCCTAACCCAGAGAGATACGGGTTTACGCAGCCGCACTCTTCCTTAGTATACCTTTAAAGTTTTAAGAGTGCCTTAAGTAGTTTATATTTGATAATCGTTAAAATGTATGTAGTTTTATTATATTTATTTATATTTATGCTGCTTTAGGTGAGTCAGTTCTTACATTTTCAACAGTTAATACTTGTTGCTTGAGTTGTGAACTTTAAACGTGGTGAGATGCCTTGCGTTCTGGCCAAAAACTGTAATTGTAATATGTATTACAAGGATGGGATGAAAAGTTTCCAGCCTAACCCAGAGAGATACGGGTTTACGCAGCCGCACTCTTCCTTAGTATACCTTTAAAGTTTTAAGAGTGCCTTAAGTAGTTTATATTTGATAATCGTTAAAATGTATGTAGTTTTATTATATTTATTTATATTTATGCTGCTTTAGGTGAGTCAGTTCTTACATTTTCAACAGTTAATACTTGTTGCTTGAGTTGTGAACTTTAAACGTGGTGAGATGCCTTGCGTTCTGGCCAAAAACTGTAATTTCCGAAGGAATTATGCCAAAGTTCATAAAATTGTTTTGAATGATCATCGGTTTAAGTTGGGTGAAATAACTGAGGCTGTGCGAATATCGAAAAACCGGACGCACCATATTGTATGTGAAGTTTTAGATATGAGATAGATATTCGCGCGGTAGGTGTCGCGATTGCTGGTACCAGAGCAAAAACTCATCAGCATGGCCATTTTAGAGGAGTGTTTAACACTGGTCAAGTAAAATCCAACTGACTTTATGCCGATTTGTTACAGTCGATGAACTATCGATCCAAAACTACACACCATAGCCCAAACAACAATCAAGCAGTGGACAGCGAGATATTATAACCCAACCCCTAAGAGGGCAAAGGCAATTCCATCTGCTGTATGGGTTTTTTTGGATGCCAACGGCATTATTCTCATGGATAACCTTAAGAAGGAAAAAACAATAAATTCAGAATACTATGCGAGCTTGACCATTGACCAACTAAACCAAAATATTCGCGAAAATCGTTCCGGCTCGGCCAAGAACAAAATTCTGTTCCACCAGGACAAGTGCTCCTTCCTACAAATTAGTAACTACCATGACAAAAATTCATCTGTTTTGATATTTGCCAGATTTGACACCATCGGATTTCAATCCGTTTCCAAATTTGAAAAATTTTCTTGGTGGATTCAGAGGTGATTACTGTCACAAACGTCTATTTTGACGAGTTGGACAAATCAGTCTACAGCGATGGTATGCATGCCCTTGAATATCGCTGGAATAATTCTATTGAGCTACACGGAGACTGTGATTGTATTAAAATAAACCCATTTTTAACCAATATTTTGGTCTTTTCTTTGTTATGCCGTAAACTCTTCATTTCATCCTCGTATTAGTTACCAAGTTTGTAGCTTTTCATGCTGCTTGAAAACACTGGTTCTGTGGTTAGTTTTTTTTTTTGTTGTCTTGAAAGTATTTATTTTTTGTCTCTAATCTATTCCCAAGAACTAAATAATATAGCAAACCTTTAGTTTCTCGTTTTGATTTGATTCAGGGCAAAAATTAAACTATATCAAAGCCGCAATTATATTTTCTACATTGACAACCGGCAGGTGATGCTGAACTGTAGGTACCCTTATAAACCCAAACAATGTTTATAGAAGAAAAATGGAAAAGGTAAAATTTTCAAAAAAAAAAGATTTAATACGTAATTAATGCAGACAGTGACTGGTTACAGTAAGACATTTTTAAAGGTTCGTTTGTTGATCTTGGTTGGTTGACTTCTAGGTCTCAGGTGGAGCCAGACCTCACAGTGGTCGAATTTAGACTAGAGCCTTTTTACTTATTGTGTTCACCTTCATGTTATTCATAGAAGTATTGCCTCTCTGATGATATCTAACAGATTCAGGCTTCAGGGCAGGTCCTCCATGAGGTAGGCCATGACCATCAAGTAGATTTTGGTCTGTATCACCTGTTTGTCAAAGCTTTACATTTGTACAGAATGTGAGACCAGTTTTTTTTCTAATCTGTTTTAGTTGCATCGCTTCAGTTATCAGCTTCTTTAAAGGATTTCACATTATAATTATGGCGTGTATTTGCTCAAGTGTTGCGTACTGGCCAGATAGATGTTATTTTTGAGCCCATTTGTCCAAGGTTGCTTTTACATCTGGATATTCAAAAAACTAGTTCTGGCCCACCAACATGTGCTCTTAACTGATAGAAGCCATACTTTGCTTCTAATAAATCATTTCTGGTTAATTGTTTGAGATTATCGATTAATGACTCTAGTTTAAAATTATATTTTTTGGTAAGCACTTGCTGAGGCAAGAGTATCGACATGGGCACATTGTTAGTTAAAGAGCTTAACAAACTATTAGTTTATAAATCTGACAACCATGGAATGAATCACCTTTTAAGTTTTAAATAGGAATGAGTGTAAAACAGTTTAATAATAAAAATCGTAAATTATAATGCCAGACAGTTGTAACATTTTTTAAAAAGCAATAAAATATCTACGATGTCGACAAGGCTATGTAGTTCGTCAGTAGGTAATAAAATATGAATATAATTATATGCGGGTGACATATCAAAACATATTACGTAGAATCTTAAAGTTCTGGGTTATAATAAGAAATGGAATTAAAATAAATGTAAAATAAACATAGAGACCACTTATAAGCTCGGAATACACTTGAAAGGTTTAAAACCTAATACATACTGGTTTACATTTAGATCATGTGGTTAGGTTTTTTACAATTTTGTTGTCTTGTTATTGCCGATAAGTCGCCATTAAAAACGTATGAGTTATTATATTAGTATTAGTATTAGTATTTCTGCGATTTACTTGGTTTTAAAATGATTTTATGATTTTAATATTGAATATTGTTACCAAAATGAATTTAAATGTATTGTAAAATTATATATACTTAAGTTGCCCTTTTCATTATAAATTTGCAAAAAATCGGAAAAATAAACTAAAAGGACATAATTTAATTGTCTTATTCTTACGCTTATTAATTTAAACCCTTAAAGTTGATGTCTACTGATCGGTAACGAATGCAATATGCGCATCGAATGGGTCGAAAGCAATCGGATTTACCGATTGTATGCTTCATCCAGAGAACTTGGATTTCGCATCGGTAATAGGGAATACGTATATAATCGAAATAATCCTGAAATATTTTTTTGTATTCTCCACCTACATAAATTAAATATGTATTGGGGCTGTTTTTACTGTTTATCCCATGGATCTATTATAATATGGATTCGATATCCGTATACTGTGAGCGTATCGAACGTGAAGCCTTATATAATATAAATATTTTGTTGTTTGTTATTCTCTTGAGAGAGCAGTTTACGTTACAAATACTTATTATTTATTGTAATATGAAAATAAACGTACAGCCACATATGCTTACTTAAATTTGATCATACTGACCTTTAATAATACCATAGACTAAATAATACATAGACGAACACTGGCGTCTAACAAAAATGGACCAAACAGCGGCTCTCCCTGGAGACATTTTGGGGATTTACTGGTTTATGGCTTAGGAATCGGTTTGTCCAACATTATATGCATATGTATATATATATATATATATATATATATATATATATATATATATATATATATATATATATATATATATATATATATATATATATATATATATATATATATATATATATATATATATATATATATATACAGGGTGTCTAAAATAGGTGATACCACTATTGCTATCTCCGAAACGGTAAAGGATACGAGGTCGGTTAAATTAGAGAAAATGTGCCATTTTTAGTCCCTACTCATATTTCGTTTACGAAGTTGCCAAATTCTCTACAGTTTCTTATCTACAGGGGATTTTTTAAAAATAGTCAAAAATTTGATTCTTAAATATCTCGAAAACTATTATGGTTAGAAAAAAATTGTTTTGACAAAAATCACACGATTTTTCACCTTCCCTAAAGTGACGTTATTGTTTTGTTTATATAATGTCTTTCTATTGAGTTGCTGATACTAACTTGTTTTTTTCAAATACGGACCTAGATTTTTTGCTGTATTTTTTGAAAGAACACTTCATACCCTTTACATCTGTGTATCACTTGATTGTGATTTCCGACGTTTTGGTGAAGAACAGCATCATCAGGATATTCTACCAGTACGGACCTGGCCTTTTTTAAGTAAATGGGCCATTTCAAACCACAAAAACCACAAACCATAGCGATAGGTTATGGATTGTGCCTTAACATGGAAGATGCCAGGTCCGTATTGTTAGAAAATCCTGATGATGCTATTCTTGATCAAAACGTCGGAAAAATATTTTCAAGTTATACACAGTTGTAAAGGGTATAAAGTACTCTTTCAAAAAATGGAGCAAAAAGTCCAGGTCCGTATTTGAAAAAAACAAGTTAGTATCAGTAACTCAATAAAAACAAATGGTATAAACAAAAAAATCACATCACTTTAAGGAAGTTAAAAAATCGTGTGATTTTTGTTAAAACAATTTTTTTCTAACTATAATAGTTTTCGAGATATTTAAGAATTAAATTTTAGACTATTTTTACGAAATCCCCTGTAGATAAGAAACTATAGAGAATTTGGCAACTCCGTAAACAGACTATGAATAGAGACTAAAAATGGCACATTTTCTCTAATTTAACTGACCTCGTAACTTTTACCGTTTCGGAGATACCAATAGTGGTATCACCTATTTTAGACACCCTGTATATATATATATATATATATATATATATATATATATATATATATATATATATATATATATTATATATATAATGGTGAACAAACAAATTTCTAAACGATAAACCAGTAAACCGACCCAAATGTTTCAAGGGAGACCCGCTTTCAGTCCCGTTTCGGTGTATTCGAGAATTTGTCTATTTCTTTATAGTCTCTGATAATACCTATTTATGGGAAATTTTTGGTTAATTTTGCACTAGGTATGTACTTTCTTCCAAAATCGGCTGCTCTGGGCACTTGAAAAATCAGGTTTTCACGACACTGGCACATCGGCACAATACAATATTTATAGGGTAGTTTTTTAATAGATTTTATTATTTAATAAAAATAATTATACACTATTTACACTGTAATAAAAAAACAACCGTAACACAAACAACAATTACGGTCTGGGCAAATAAAACGACTCTCCACATGCCACTCGTCTAAATGCAGACCTTTGTTTTCGAAGTTAAGTTTCTCGTCCGATTAGTTGATGTCGTGTTACGAGAAGGAACAAATAAATTGGATAGATACGTGAAGCTAGGAAACGTGGATGTTTTTTGTGTTGCATAACAAACCTGCTCACCTTTGGGTCATGTAGACTGACATTTTGCCACTCTTAAGCATACAGTATTAAAGATAATCACAATCCGTGTGGTAAATCAAGTGATATAGGTACCATCGTGCCGATAAAAAACTAGGAAAATTTTCTTTTTTCTCCTAGACTATTAGAAATTATTTACTGTCGAGCCTGGTACCAGTAAAATTGTATATGAAAATTTTACATATCAATATAGATTGTCACTTTACCATTAACTTGTCAACCACATTTTTCTTTAAAAATGTTCCACAATTTTATTAACCAACACCCCCCCCCCCCCCCCCCGCAAAAGGCTGTTATTTACAGTCGGTTGCGAGATGGTGCTTTTATTAGGGATGTGCAGACGAACTGGGAGTAAACAAGAATACCGTGCTGTTGGCAAAACAAAAAATAGCAAGGCATGGGACTATTATTAGAAAAGAAGGTTCAGGTCCCTCTGTTATTGACTTTATTTTATTATTGGTTTCATTTTTCATTTTCAGTCGATGTTAAATATACTTTAAATAAAATATTTGACTTTTTTCTAAATAAAAAAATGCGCAATAAATTTAGTTTCTCCATATAAAATTGTCCCTCAGATTTATACAACAAGAAATATATTTTGATGCCACCTCGTATAGCAAATTGTACAACGGTAAATTATGTAACCTAGGTTACTTTTTAAAAGTTAGGTGATTTTACCTTTCCGGCTCTAGAGCACCGTTTAAAGTCTAGGAGATATGTATTTCCTATTCAAGGTTTTGTGATTTTGCTGTCCTAGTTTTTTATCGGCACGATGGTACCTACAATCGTACGAGAAAATGCTCAGTTGTTTTCAGACTACCACAGTAGTTGTCGATTCATACTATTCGTTTGTATTTGTGTTAAGCTTTACGTTAATATGTAGATTGACATTTATTTTACCTTATCTCCTGACATCACTTGGCACTGAGGGCAAATGGCTGCTTTTTAAATTGTAATAAATTATACCAGATATACAGAAGTAAAAAAAGAATTTAGTTAAATTATGTATCAATAGTAAGGGCAATGAGAATTATCGAAAATTTTTGGGAAATTTGCCCGAATGCATTTTAAGTCGACAAAAAGAGCACGAGTGCCTTTTTCAGTTTACAACGCATAAGTGCAAATTAGCGAAAAATTATAGATACCTATATTTTCATTGCACGAATTGTATTTTATGAGAGAACTACAAGAATTAAAATTCTCAATCTTTGGTATACCCCCGTAAGTATAAAACTTCATTGTCACAATCAATGTCAAAAGAATCAGTAACAAGAGCCACAAAATTGAGGGAGAATGTTGAAAACAAAGAAGTAGTCGCTCCTACATTTTCCGCAACCAGCAACAACAGCATAGTATCTGAACAAAGCAGGGGCGAGCCAATCATCAGTAATAACAACTACGGTATATTTAATTATTGTAACAATTTTAATATGTAATTAGATATGAATGACTGTCAGTTTGTTAAGATTATTAGAAAAAATTGAAAATAAAAAAAAAGCAGTGTATTTAAAAACTACGTTGCATATTTTGCAACTAAAAAAAGCAAAAAATAAAACAGAAGCTACTTAAAGTTAGTTTCTACCAATACCATTTTAAAAAAAAAAAATGCTGATAATCATGCACTAGTGCATGATTATCGCGTAATCTTATTCTGATTATCTACCTATACTAATTAACATTTACATTTAGTTTTAAGGGGCGTTCAAAATGATCTCCAAATTATGAAAATTTTCCGAACTATGAGTCACTTTATTTGACAGATGTCAAACGCTCTAACGCATTGTCACAATAGCAGTATAGTACCTATCTGACAAACCCTTCCCTTTAAGTAGTCTCCTTAAAAAGTCTAGCGAAGTCACAATTGGGGACTTAGGAGCCACTCTGTTATTGGATCTCCTCGTCCGATTCACCTAGCTGCGAAAATAGCGTTTAAATATTCAAAAAACCCAAAACATAAACAAATAGAGTGTGATACCACAGCAGCAACAATTTATTTTGCATCAGGTAGGGTTAAATTTTCCCCATTTGTAATTCTTAACATTAATTTAAATCTAATATTTTACTACAGATTTAAAGTACATTTTAGGTAGGATCTTTACTCGTTGTATGATAAATTATAATTTGAAAATTATGTGGTCGAATAGAGTTTTTCCTGCTCTGTTCAATAAATTTATTTAAATCAACAATTTAATCTTGTCATTTTAGTGTTAGAATATCTATTTTGACAGATGAATGAAATTCTCTGTAGTAATATATTAAGGAAAGGTAGAATTATCGTAAATCATCCCTCAAGATTTGTTACCCTAGAAACTGTTTGAGAGCATGTATGCACAAAAGCAGTAGAAGTTTCTTCAGGGCAATAAATCTAAGGGAATGATTTTATGATTATTTCACCTTTTCGAAATGTATTTTGTAGATTATTTACCGAGTAAAAATGACAACTCTGTTGTCAGTCTTTGACAACCAAAGTAGGGTGATTTTCGGGGGTAATACCACGAGTACATCAAAATTACCGATAATTGTGCTTGAAAGCGTGTTGTATTGAAACTGCACGAGTTTATTTTCATTTTTGATTAAATCCGAAAAAGTCCGACTCCGAAGGAGGAAGGCTTTTCGAGGCTTAATCAAAAATGAAAATAACCGAATGCAGTTTCTTAAGACAACACGCTTGAATGCAGAATTATCTGGTTATTTCTGATGCACGAGCGGTATTCGGTGGAATATTTCCCGAAAAATCGTATGTCATATTTTAAAATAAAACATCAATATTAAATAACATAACGAACAGCAAATTTATTTGAATTCAAATAACAGTAAACACAAATAATAATAAAAAATATACTTAAAATTGGGAATGAAATGTGCTTCCGCTAAAAGTATTTTTTTTTACAATTGAATCGGTACATGCAGAAACGACACATGTTCAAAAAAGTAATTTTTGAGAAAATAAAAAAACATATCTAGGAATCTTCCAGTTAATATATTTCGAATTGAAAATGCCAAAACGATAGTTCAAGGTGACAACCTGATTTAATTTACGTAGTGGCTATATGTCCGCCGGTAGGTTACAGCATGTTACAGTTTAGGCTTAGAATTCCGCCGCAAAGCGGACTCATGCAAATAATAAGAACTTATCCGCCGTAAAAATTATAGTGCGGCGGAACGCAATGGTTGATAATTCATTTTCCGCCTATCGACGGATGTTACTGCATAGTAGCTAAGATCCGCGGACAAAATTTTGGCAAGCTTTATAATTTATATATCTATATAAATTTAGAAGTTATTTTTCCCACAAATTTTTAGATCAGCGTTAAAAGGTGAGGTGAGGAGTTGCGAAATACGTCCTCGGGGAGGTTTGCTCAGTTTTAGGTTTCAGCAGATTTTTTTCAAAATGTTGTATCTACCTTTGTTGAGTTTTTTACTGTCAGGTAGGAATAACACAGAAGGTCTACTTCCTTGTCAGGTAGTAATAACGTTCTCGGACAGGTTTGCTCAGATTTCGGTTTCATCAGTATCTTATTTAATAAAATGTCAGTTGGATGCGGTGTTGATAAAATTTTATACCAACACGAATCGTGCAGTCGCGGTAAAAAACTCAACAAAGATAGATAAAAAATTTGGAAAAAATACTGCTGAAACCTAAAACTGAGCAAACCTGTCGGAGAACGTATTTCACAACTCCTCACCTCACCTTTTAACGCTGATCTAAAAATTTGTGGGAAAAACAACTTGTAAATTTGGAGTGTTATTTATATAGATATATAAATTATAAAGCTTGCCAAAATTTTGTCGGCGGATCTTAGCTACTATGCAGTAAAATCCGTCGAAAGGCGGAAAATGAATTATCAACCACTGCGTTCCGCCGCACTATAATTTTTACGGCGGATAAGTTCTTATTATTTGCATGAGTCCGCCTTGCGGCAGAATTCTAAGCCTAACCGTAACCTACCGCCGGCGGACATATAGCCACTACGTTAATTTAAAAAATGTAATTTGTATTTTCTAGAATTTGTGTGTTTTTTCCGCATAACCTGGGTCAAAATCAGAAACACTGATATTGAAGAAAGTTTACACATTATTATGTTTAGTCACTAATATTAGTAGTAGTTGGCCGACTTAACGATTTAAGCAATAAAAATACATACATATTCCTTACTGTGTGCATGCGCCTAGGCTGGGCGGCAGTGCGAGTGCGTATGGTACGCTGAATGGTTGGCACGCATCGTGCGTGTCGCATTTTTGCTAGTTGCGTCATATCTATCGGGAATTGCCGATGTGTTTTATATGAAAATTAATAGAAATACTATCAAAATCCGATGATTGCGTTTCGTCCGTTACCTTATTGAAGGTCCACCTTTAACAGTTTAATTAGACTGGTCTTAGCAATAGTGAATCTGCTCATAAAAATCTGATCTGATCTGATTTTACCCTAAATACTGTTATCTACTTTTTATTTATTTTCAATAATTCTTGCATGAATGGCATGAATTCTAAATTTGATGTTATGGCGCTGGAAACTCAGGTTGTTAACCATACACTTTTTCCATCTAATTTTCAGAAAACTGTGGTGCAGTAATTTATGAATATTTTTATTAGAATCGTTCTATTATGGGAAGAAAATACTAGAGAAAACGCATTCGAATTATCGTTGGATTAGCATCATAAATGTTTAAGATCTAAGCTCTAAGCATGTATCACTAAGACAGCGCAGCGTCAATAATCATTAATTCAGCAAAGATATTTTGTACTAACATTACTTAAGACAATAAATTTGACTAGTCTGAATAATGTAACTCGTCGCATTTTACTTCCATTCTGTAATTGGCGTCTAAGACCCATAAAAATACACCTTATACCTATCAAAGATACACAACTAAAGTGAATATTATTACTGATGTTTAGGAAGGGTTTTCTTAAATTTCCTGCCTGAGCAAAAAGCTTCGTTAAAATTGTGGAGAGCACCAAATTTTAATTGCTACAATTTTCAGCAACTTAGAACTATGGGCATTTTAACATTATATTGATCTCCGTGGAAAGAATTCTATAATAAAAAGGTATAATCACATAGATATCTAATTGAAAACAATATTTCTTACAAATAGCATTAGTAACAACTTATAGATCAACCTGTATGTCATTTTAAACTCCTTTTCATTCTGAATAGCACTCCATCCATCTAAAGGCAATAAGGAATTATCCCCAATTATAAATGAATCAAGATAAACGGTCGAGATAAAAGATATACCACACAGCATGTGGGAAGATAGAAATGGTACCTATATGAAAATAAGACATTCAGATTCTTGTCTGATAAACGAATACTATAGGATGATACATATTTATTGCTCCGGTTTTTATTTTTTATTGTTAAAAAAGTAAAAACAACTGGCTTTCTATAATTCAAATTAAATAGCCTGCTGTAATTTGTGATTGGCTTTTAATTCACAGGCAGAAATCTTGTTTAAATCCCATTAGGAGTCTTTGAATTTAGTATCTTTTAAATATTATACGAAATAAAATCAGGACGTCTGTTATAAAGACAATGTAAGGGTATCCAGGAATGGATTTCCCTATTCAAACTCGAATAACTTGGCAACCGTGTAACGTAGCGGGGTCGGGTTAGCGGCGTTCGATATTGGATCGATGCGGATTATTTATTAGTAAAAATGAAGCGTTGGTTATAGGTGAGGAGCCGGCATATATTTATTACTAACTATATAGCGAACGACGAAAAAATGTTGAAGCAAAGACGTAGCCTTTGGAAACCATATCTAAAAAGTCACGTGACGTCCTGAACATCCCTCATAAATCACCACGTGATTTGCCAAACAAGTGAACTCAATACTACGTACCGTCCGCTAATCAAAACACCAAAGATGACAACATGGCCGCTCACGCTTGTCATATTTAAAAATCCAAATTGGAATCTGACAAGCCTTCGATTTCGCCGTAGCGTTATTTTGTGAATATATATTTTAATTTATAATAAAACATCAGAAAAACCAGTAAGTATAAATTATTATATACTTTAAGGTACAATATCGAAACAGAGTTAATAATATTTTAGATAGAAAATGAGATCTTGTTTCGCATGTCGACGGTCAGTTGAGAAAGACAAAGTGATTTTGCATAGGTAGGTAATTAATTATTTAAGAAGATTCTGATTCTAATTATAATGTATTATATAAAAATTAATGATTACAATAAATTATATTTACGTATTTTGAGTTTTAATTCGAGATTAATAATGTGTTTTTTTTTTAGATTTCCAAACGATGCCTCGCTTTATTTACATAATGTTCTTACCCGTTTTACCCCAAAATCTCAAATTAAGAATTAAAAATTATGTATTCACTCTTCAGTATACATTCTTGTGAAGAATATCCGCCGCCAAAAACTACAAGTAATTTCTTCACTTCTTGCTGCTTAACACTGGCATTATCGGTACATTAGCTATGTCAATATCGTAAATAGGATAATAATTAACGTTTAGTCCACTTTTCACAAATAAAAACTCATTAATTTTTAATTTTCAAAGGTAAAAAGGCGAAAAGGAAACGGGCAAGCTCACATTTTAAACTGCTGTCAGAACTGACAGTGACAGTTCCGGCAAAACTTCAAAGTGCTAAGACATCACGTGGTACAAAACAAAAGATTTATCTTTGCTTCAAATTTTAACAAAGGGTAGATTGGATGCTAACAATATAGTAGTAATAAATATATGGGAGCCGGTGACACTGAAACTCCCGTCATCGCGGAATCAAAATTTTTTTTATGTAAATTGATAGTTAATAGTCAGACGAACAAAATGAGCTCGGTACACCTATTAAGCCGAAAGTATTTTTAAAAAAATTCATTATAATAAAAAAGCAAAAAATAAATGTTTTACCATTATCACGAATCTCAATCAATTATATTACATTCGATAGGAAGTTTTGTAATTAAACAGAAAAAAATTAGCTTACCAGCTTTATTTGGCCGAAAGAGTCTGGCGCACCTATTTGAAAGGTGTGAGATGGGGTAAAATTTTACCATTATCATGTGAAAACTTTTTTTTAATTTTACTCTTTTCGATGCGATGTTCAAAAACATCTTGGTAACGCCTGTCCAAAAACTCCCGGAAGTATACCAGTTTTATTGCATAGGCTCGATTCACATCAATTATTTAAAGCCGTGAGTTAAATACTTTTATTTCGGAGTAAATGTTTTGCGAAATTTTTTTACTTAATAATTATTATAATCTCCTAAAAACTTGGGAAAAAAGTTATAAAGTTAAATACGTAGTGGTACCTTTACTATTGGAGATATATTCCTAAAAGTGAATGGGTTGAAATGTAGACACCAAAGTCCATCTCCTGAACGTCCGTACGCATGCCTAGCACGCACGGTTTGCGCGTGGTATGCATTTTGGTCTACTGCGGAGATGTGAAAAATCGAAAAATATAAAAAACGACAAATAAAGAAGTTGGAAAAAAGATAGAAAAAAAAGTGCCCCACAAAACAAAAAATAAATGTGCGCGCAGACTGGTACTTTATGGCACAAGAGGTCGACTAACGGTCGACTTAAGCCCCGCCCGATTATACGATTTATAATTTTTATAAGGGTTTGCGGTAAAATGTTTCTTTTTTGAAGACTTTTAAAAGAAGAGACCACACGGCATAGGTTTGCATTCAAAATTTTTGACCTCAACTCCCTAGCGTCACCCCCAAGGGGGTTGAAAAAATCAAATTACATAAAAAAGTAGATTTATTAACCAATAAGATACAACTAAAATTTGATGTCTCTATCTTTATTAATAGCAAAGATATTTACCCCTACTAAGACTTTTTAGACACCCTGTATGGTATATTACTCTAACCGAAGTATTTTCGTATTTCGCATTTTCAAATTACACAATGTATTTTATATGAACCGACCGAATGTGGATGGCAATTGAACGAATTTAGTAAACTCGAACCATTGTGGTATGAAGGCCCAACAGCACCGTTAAAAGTTGAAGAAATTCTCAGTCAACATCAAAATGAAGAAGAAAGTGAAGAATCAGAGGACGACAGACATAATTGTGTTCATAACGATTTAGATGATTATTAATAAATATACTTTGCTCGAAAGTAAAGAATTGTTTACATAAAAATGTTAGAAATAAAAAAAATTCTATAAATTCTATGATTCTATTTATCCTCATATAACTTTAAATCTAAGAAAAGAATAACATATTCCAATATTTTATATAAGACATTTACTCCGAAATAAAAGTATTTAACTCACGGCTTTTAATAATTGATGTGAATCGAGCCTATTCAATAAAAGTGGTATGCTAGATACTTCCGGCAGTTTTTGGGTCGGCGTACCAAGATATTTTTGAACATCACATCTAAACGAGTAAAATTAGAAAACAAAAAAGTTTTCACATGGTAATGGTAAAATTTTACCCCATCTCAGACCTTTCAAATAGGTACGCCAGACTCTTTCGGCCAAATAAAGCTGGTAAGCCAATTTTTTTCTGTTTAATTACAAAATTTTCTATCGAATGTAATATAATTGATTGAGATTCGTGATAATGGTAAAACATTTTTGCTTTTTTATAATAACGAATTTTTTTAAAAATACTTTCGGCTTAATAAATCCAGGCGTACCGAGATCATTTTGTTCGTCTGACTATTAACTATCAATTATTTACATAAAAAAGTTTTGATTCCGCGATGACGGGACTTTCAGTGTCACCGGCTCCTCACCTATTAGAAGTGCATTGCGCGTATGCCTCAATAATGAATTGAGGCATCCTTCAAGAGTAACGATTCTTACACAGTTGTAGGATAAAGATTTTGTGCTCACTTTAATATTAGGCGTGTGGAGGACGCCCCAAGTAAAAATTTGGGAAATCGTGGGTGCAGAGGTTTAGAGAAACATCGTCAGCGGTAAATATAAAACCCCGTGGTTGTCCAACGACTACAACTGCTCCTGAGAATATTGAGGCTGTGCGTGCCACAATTATTCGAAATCCAAGTGGGTCAATACGTAAAAAATCGCAAGCTTCGCAAAGGCACAAATTATATCTGTACACACAATTTTCAGCAGAGATTTGAAGTTTCATCCATGCAAGATCCAAATAGTGCAAGAACTGAACCCAAATGACTTAATAAACCGTCGTTCTTTCCGTGAAACACTGATAGACCATTTTTTGCAAATGACCAAATTAACAATATTCTGTTCAGTGATGAGGCGCACTTTCACTTTTCAGGCGTAGTTAATAAGCAAAATTGTCGATATTGGGCACCAGACAATCCAAGGCGCTAGCTGTTGAGAAAACCATTGAAATATGTGGCGTTTTTATTAAGGATCTGAAAACTTATGTCTTGAATTTGTATAGGTCCCCTTCTGGCAATTTTAATGACTTTCTTCGAACGCTTGAGGGAGTTCTGGGTATGATTGGTTGTCAGAATAAAATATTAATATCTGGCGACTTCAATGTCCACTTTAATATCGAGAGCAGGGAGTGTGTTGACTTATGTTGTCTCTTAGAAACATATGGGCTAAAACAGATGGTAACAGAGGCTACCCGGTACACTAGATGCCTTGATAATATATTTATCAATTTTGATTACTTAAAATGCGGTGTCTCACTGGTCAATACTTCTATCTCGGATCACTTAGGGCTGACAATCAGAATACCTTACCTTACAATATAGAGAAACCTTATTTAAAAACCACTAAAATTACTCTCAGGCCTATAACACAGGTAGGTAAAATTAATTTTTATAATCATATTGAGCAACTCGATTGGAGTTTTTTAAATAATGGTGACCTCAGTGCAAATGCGCAATTTTCCATGTTCATTGAATGTCTGTCTGATGCTTTTTTGAATTCTTTTCCTGAAAAAACATATCAGAAACGTAATGATCAAAATCGAACCATCAATTGGTTTAACGAAGATCTTAGGCAAACATGCGTGAGCATCTTAACTTCCTGTGTGGGTTATACAATAAATATCCTACTACTAATTTAAAAAGGCTAAAAAATACATATAATATCCGCTACAGAACGGCCATAAGGAGCCGCGAATGATAATTTAATTCAGAATGCCACAAATCCAATAAGGACTATGTGGAACATAATCAATGAACATCGAGGACTGACGAAGACGGTTGATGGGAATGTGAGGAATATGCCACCTGACCATTTCAACCGGTTTTTTATAAATATTGCACACGAACTACAACAGAAGATTGGCACACCCACTTTCGACCCTGCACAGAGCATTCGGGTGTCTGAGACAGTACGGCCTGCTTTCAGCTTTACTGATGTAACTTTCAACGAGGTACGCGATGTTATAAACTCTCTACAAAATAAAAAAAGTAAAGACCAGTATGGCTTTAATGTATCCTTAATCAAATCAATTAAAAACCTTATAATAAGCCCTTTAACTAAATTAATCAACTCATGCTTTAAAGAATCAACTTTTCCAGATGCTTTAAAAAAGGCTGTAGTCACCCCAATTTTTAAAAAGGGGGATCCGGGTGACGTCTCAAACTATAGACCGATTTCTCTCCTGCCGATACTATCAAAAATATTCGAGAAGTGTATGGCCAACAGAATAGCGCACTTCTTTGAGGCTCACAAATTGTTTACCAACAGTCAGTTCGGTTTCAGAAGTGGCCTTAACACTACTTTAGGAATACTGGATCTGGTCTCGGGCATTCACGAAGCTTTTGATGAATCCACATACGCAAGTACCCTCTTCTGTGACCTAAGCAACGCATTTGACTGTGTCTCTCACGATTTGCTATTAAGAAAACTACATCGATATAACTTCCATGACTCTGGTTTGTCTTTGATCGAGAGTTATCTCAGGGGTAGGACCCAGAAAGTCAGTTTTAATGGAGTTGAGTCGGCGGGGGGTGGTGTGACTGTGGGTGTGCCCCAGGGGTCAGTCTTGGGACCACTCCTCTTTTTGATCTATATTAATGATCTTCCTGGGCGCCATCCTTCATCACGTTAGACTCTGTTTGCCAATGATACTACCATAACTAACGCTCATACTGATTTAGAGAAGGTGAAAGCAAGATCGGGTGAGGCACAGGAAAGAGCGGAGGCTTGGTTCAGTTCTAACTTACTCTTTCTAAATGTGGACAAAACTCAGTCAATGATTTTTTCAACCCGGGACATGCAGGAGACAGACTCGAAAGCCACAGCAAAATTTCTGGGTGTTCACCTGGACTGCAGGCTCCTTTGGGACACACACACGGACGGATCGGCTTACTAAAAAACTAAGCAAGAACATCTATGTGCTACGTAGTCTGAACGAGTGTGTGTCTCGGACCGTCCTTCGGCAGGCGTATTTCTCTCTCTGTCACTCGCACCTAACGTATGCGATAGTCGCTTGGGGACATGCTGCGGGGGCAGGGGGGTTTTCGCTTCCAGAGGAGGGCAGTGAGAGTGGTGGCAGGTTTGGGATATAGGGATGACTGTAGGGAAGCCTTTAAACAAAATAAAATACTAACATTACCATCGCTTTTCATCCTGGAAACTCTGTGTTATATTAAAACTAACATCGCACTGTATACAAGACACGACTCCATACACAACCATGATACACGTAATAAACACAATCTCATGCTTAACTGTTGGAGGCTGAAACGCTGCCAAAGTGGCTCTGGACATTTGGGTATTCATTTTTATAACAAATTGCCAGAGGGGATAAAGGAACTGCCTATAGCTGCTTTTAGAACGAGGGTCAAATCTTTTCTCATCAGTGGCGCATTTTTCTCAGTGAATGAATTTTTAAATAGTGTTTGGTAGCACCATAAATTTTGTGTATTGCTTTTAGAAACTTTTAAATGTTATTGTCTTGTAATGTATATCTATTTGACATCTTAAGACTTAAGGCTGTTTTTAATGATCGGACTGTGATCTGGATGTTTTTTATTTAACTATACTGTTCTATCTAGATTTGTAACTTGTATCTAAATGTAATTATCTGTGACGTGTGTAAGTACTTATTTTATATTGACATCAAGAAAGAATTTGAATTTGAAATTTGAATTTGAAAAGGCAAAAACACGGAAAGCTCCTACTTAGCAGAAAGGTAACTGTGTGGTGTGCGATATTGGCCTCAGGAATTATCGGTCCGTAGGGGAAACTGCCCTAAAATGACATGGTCAGATAAAATGACATAGGTAAGGTGTTTTCCCCCAAAAGTAAAATGTATAACATATTACTGTGCTATTTGTAAAATAAAAGTCATTTTAACATCTTTCTTGTAACCTCGGTCGCGCCACCTATTATTTGTAGCTTTAACAGTCGTTCGTATTTTTCGGCAGCTAGTGATTTTAAAATTGAGCTTCGTTGCAGCGACCCAATGACCCAAATAGTATTGAAGAGTGTTTAAATTCAACCAACTTTTTAAGATTTGTAGATCATTGTGTTTATGTTTGTTCTTAACACTTGGGTTTTCTTTAAAAACGTAAGCGAACTTTGGTATTTTTATATATTTCTTTAAACATCCAACTCTGTTAAAATGACTTAGCAGCAGTGTATCTAAAATGATACAGTTATGCCATTTTAACCAAGTATAGTTTGAGGTAATTTTTATTTGCAGAATAATTGGAATATACAAAAAAAACAGACAGACGTGGAGGAAGGAGTCAATTGGACTAGCTATAAGGGCAGTAGAGCGGGGCGGTGTTGGATAACTGGCTGATGCAAAACAGTAAGAAGACGTGCACAAAGAAGAAGAAAGGGTGAAGGGGTGCAGAAAGGTCAGGGACAATTGTCCACAACTTTTCCAATAATGATGAAAAATGAACTTGTATAGGCCATATTACAATATGACGTTATAAGTTGCTAGAGTAGCGCTAAAGAAGCAGAATTCTGTAACGATAACACCAAAATTGGCGTTGACTCGGCGGGCATATCAGTTCGACTTTCAGTTGTTTTCCTACCTCCGCAAAAAGCATTCTGTGCTAAAGAGAAAAGGGCACAAGAGTTTAGTGTATTAACTACTACACCACAGTTAGAAAATATAAAATGTTAATATGATCAGAAAATTAAAACAAAAGCGAGTACAAAAAATCAAGCAATTCGTTGATCAACTCTGTCAAGATTAAAAATCACATTTTTTTAATAATTAGGGTTTTCGTTGTTTAAAATGGAAGTTTTTAACAGTAGGAAGTTTAATTTAAATTTTTAATAGAAAACGTAAACTTTTTTACATGGTACGACATTTTATCAAACGTATTTCTAAATCACTGAACACCAGTTTTATTTTTCTTATTATTTTTTTCTTAATTGTTTTCTTTTCTATAATGCATACTGTATTTGATAAATGGATGCTAAAACAGAAATGTTAACATTATTTCGTTTATTTATTTAAAGTATTTTCCTTCCTTTTTATACAATATAGTTTGTGTGGAGGCTTGTGTAAGTGATTTTAGGACAGTCTCCCCTACTTTGTTGAGAACCGACGGCGACGGGGCGTAGCCCATACTATAAATAGTGATCGTTATTGTGCGATGCTTCGACATTTTTTGGTACCTCAGCCAAAACAATTTGATGGCTTCAATCAGGATACATGGTTTCAGCAGGATGGGGCCACCGCACATACAGCCCGAGTGTCTATGAAAGTCGTTAGAGAATTATAGATTAATAATAATAATAATAATAGATTCATAATATTTAGTGATACTTTTTACCTCTGTCTCCTCTATCATTGATTTTGGTAACGCTCTAACACAAATTTGTGTTTAATTTGTATACAATGGCAATTTTAAATATTTAATTTAATAGTTTAGTAACTAACTATCAATATATTTCCAAACTGATCCGTTGGTGACAAGGAAAAATAAATACCGGTCCGCCACTAAAAAAAGTTTGAGCTTACCCTTGGCTTAGCCTAATCGGTCTGTGTAGCATATCTCTAAAACCTGATTTGATAAAAACAATTCCTGGCGTTTTGAAACCTAAACTCTAACTTTGTTATCAAAACACCTAATCAATTCTAATTAACTAAAAATATAAATAAATTGAACTAAATAATTGAAAAAAGATTGTACAAAAGTTTGGCCTAAACTCTTCAGTATTGTCCTTCTTCTGGGAAACAGTTTTGCGATTCTGTCACCTGAAGACTAATCATTTTGACTAATGTCAGGCAGGGTAACAGTAAAACAGTTTTCAGGCCAAAATTTCATATATCTTTTTAAAAGTATTTTCGTAATTATTTAATTCTTTTAATTTTTATTTGTTACTTTAGTTCATTCGAATTTATTAGATTTCTTTGACAGAGAGCAGAGATTATGCCTCGAAACTTCGGGAGATTTTTTTCGACCAAATTAGGTTTCGGACTATACATATACTACATCATAGATAAATTAGGGTCAGACAACCATTTTATAATTAAGTCACTGATGTGATGTAGTAGACGCAGAAAATATTTGCAGGATTTCTTTTATTTTCGATACTTTTAAACACAGTGTTATTATTTATAAATATTAGTAAAGTGGCGTAATACCCAATTAATAGATCTCCTCAGTTGAGATGGCTTTGCGGGTTTTTATCTTTTGCCGTCAGTTATAAGTAAATATATTGCAAACGCATGGTTTTGTAAATAATAATAAAATGATTTCCTTTACGTCCGCTTGTATTAGGGAATAAGATGTGCTAGATTTTATTAATACCAGTAGAAAAACCCGTTACCGATTTCTTCTATTTTGGAATTAATGCAAGCCATTTGTATCCCAAACAATATTAGTTTAGCCAAATCAAATTTGTCAGAACCTCATTCAGAAGAGATTAAAAACAATTTGTCTAAACGACCGACACTGCCGACAGTTCTTTCATAAAACGCTTATTGGACTTAACAAAATCAGTGAATGTATCCAGCACAAAAACTAACTATAATCCATGATGCAGCATTTCTTTTTCATTCTTCAGACCGAGGAAATTCTCAGTGAAACCACCTGTTCGCCTGGAGAGTTTTCGTAGTATACTTTTAACGACACGGCAATACATAGATTACATTTTCCTGAAGCGGTCTAAAGGGTTTTCAATATTAAATTTTTAACCCCATGTTAGGCCCTGATTTATTAAAAGTATAGAGACATTGGCAAATTTCACAGTCTTAAGATTATGTCGACTTGCCGATTATGCCAAGAAATGCCTAAAAATGCATTTTTATATTTTGAAAAACATTTCTTTTTAATACCCCACGTAATGGGCTTGTTCAGTCACCTCGCGTTTTCAATAAATATGTCAGTATTGTTGCACAATCAGTCAATCGAAACACACATAATATACAAAATTACGTCGGTTGGATGGATAATAACTAAAATATCAAGGTTTAAAATTCGACAAAATTGAAAACATTCAGTTTCCAGCATGACGTCATCCCACGAAAAACAGGCAATGTGATGATCCAATTAAGGATACGGCTAAACCGCCATGATCCCCTAAGACGGATAAGGTTTTTGGCAAGTGTCATATTGGCAAAATTTTTGCAGCAGTGCCAACGCTTAATATATTTCCTAAATTTGGTTCGCTCATCGTGGGACTACGTCATCAGACGCCAACGGCCCGTTTTATAATGAGCTATGTTTGGCCGCTATTTTGAGGGTGAATTCGATCAAAAAAATCTAATCTTTTGGGCATAAATTTTTGGAGTAGAGCACTGTTGTATTGTGAAATAAAAAAGATTTGCTGGATAAGCCATTACTGTTTTTTACCTTTGCATACCAGGTGAAGATGATACACATTTCCTGACGTTTAAAACTTTATTCTCAGATTCACCAGAAAGGTTTAAGTTTAAGATAGTACTGTTTAAATTAAAATCTTCTAGTTAATCAGTTAGGTTTTGACAGGATTTTGTCAAGTCATTGTCAACAGGTCGCCATTAATAACTTATGAGATGAGTTATTCTAATATTTCAGCGATTTGCTTGGTTTCCAGATGATTTTCATCTTGAAGCGTGTTGCTAAAATGGATTTAGATCTGTAATTGTGGAAAGTACCTACTAAAGTTGCCCTTTTCTCTATAAATTTGCGAAAAAAGTCGGAAACAAATTTATAATATAAAACTTAGTTGTCTTATTCTTACACTTTAGTCAGTTTAAAACTTTTGGTTCTCAAATTAGACCGGACTACCGTTGAAGAATCCGGCTGTTAATGTCACAATTTTTTTAAATGCATATTTACGCTTGCAATGAACGAATTGAAATGGGTATAAAGTGTATTACAGGAATGTCTTATTGCGAAGCTGCCGATAACTTTCCAGCAGCTTATCCAGATCGCCCAGTACCTAGCAAGACGACAGTGCTACATTTATTTGCACCATAAATTACGGGTTGCCGGTTCACCTGTAAAAAGAAGAAGAAATTCTACTGCAGTTACCGAAGACTTTAAAATGGGCCTGTGCCTAGCACTGGAGGAGAGTGTTAGTCTTAGTCAGCTTGCTGAAAATTCCATGGGATCTCGGAGCAGTTGCTACAAGGCACTAAAGCAAGAAAAGTGGGTACAATTTTAAAGAAAGTCCGAAAAGTTTAAGAGCCCTTACCGCATGATTATTTCACGAGAATGGAATTTTGTTAGTACTGGATAAATAGAATTAATAATGATTCCAATAACAAATCGTATTCTATTTACCACCCGATGACGGTTCCTTTTGTACAAATGGAACAGTTAATAAACAAAATAAAAGTACCTATATGGACTAGGACAAATAAATTTGGTGAGTTAATAGGAAGATAGGGGGGCATATTTAAAGATATTTTTTACATTTACCTCCTCTCTCTATTTTGAGGGGTGGAAGAAACTTTGGAATTTTAAATGGGATGATATACTTTTGTTTATAAAATTCGAATTTAAATAAAAAACTAAGTATGTATGTGCACAAACATTTTTTTATATGTTCCTTCGATTACGGAAGTATGGTTAACTAAATTTTGATTGTATTTAAAATATTAATAAATTTTACCAATAGATCACGTTCACTTATTTCACCTGCTTTCTTTAAATTAATTATTCGTTTCCATGGAAATCCGTTATTTTGACTTAAGTTAAAACGAGATGTTTTAATGAGGTATTGTAAATTAATTATTTAAATTTCTTTGCTTAAAATAGTTGGTACCTACTTGCTTCTTCTGACAACTAAACAAAATTAAATATATTTAAAGGTACGGCATAGAAACGGAAAATACCTGTAGTAGTACGTATAGTAGTACTAAATAAATAAAAAATAAATTACAGAAATTAGGTCTACCTACAGAGAATTACAACTCAATATATTCCAATTAACTTTTAATTACTTTATAATATAGAGAATACACTTGGTTATCCCTGCACTGCTGGTTAATGTACTTTTGATAACGAGAGAAAGTAGGAAATGTACAAATGCAAAAGAACGTTAAACCATAACCGTAACGATCCGAGTAAACCTTTTGACATTTTATCGATTAAATGTATATGTTCGTCCTGTTTCGTGGAGATTAGACGAAAAGAGATTCACATCTTATACACTTATTACACTATCTCCACGGATGAACTTTACAAGAGGACAAATGGGCCAACATTTTCAATTTTCGAAATAGTTGTTTTTGGCAAACGCCTTTGCTTCTTAAAAAAACAAGATTCACGTTGAGAAATATATTTTATTATATACAGGGAAGGAAAAAATTAATAAATCGACCAAGCGAAAACTACCTTTATTTTTAATATTTGAGCAAAATGCAGAAATAAAAAACTTATTTGAAATTGAATTAGCTTTCCAAAATTAAAATATAAGTTAAATTAAATCGAATTTTAAATATCAATTAAATTTTAAATGACTTTTTTATTTTGAATTTTGAACAAATATTAAAAAATAAAGGCAGTTTTCTCTTGGTCGCTTTTCTAATTTGTTAATTTTTTGGACTTCCTGTGCATAATATTTCTAAACGCCATTCTTGTTCTTTTAAAGCAAAGGCGTTTGCCAAAATAACTATTTCGAAAATTAAAATTTTTGGTTCATTTCACCTCTTGTAAAATCTATCCGTGGTCATACTGGATGTTTGATTTTAACGAATTTAAAATTTTTTTGCATCTTGATAGACAAGGTCGCCTCAAAGTGTGTGATAAAACTTGCATTGTAATAGCATGTAATGTAATAGTTGCAACTTTAATAGCAGATGTTCAACGTAAACACCAAAACCAATATTATTGGTTTTTATGGGAAACCTCATCACATCCAAGCCGGCCGTTGTTAAGCTACTGCAACTACAAAGTAAGTACGAACTACATTAATTGTGCATGAGATTTGCTGTACGCGGTTTCATTGCTTATTTCCTTTAAAAAATAATATGGTCCTTTGATTGTTGGTGTTAGTAACAAGCAATATATACCTACATATTATGTGAAGTTTCAACTCTTATATTCAATCCAGGCCCGGATCTACGGTGGGGGTGGGGGGGGGGGGGGTGCAAATGGAGGAACGTGCCCCGGCGGCAAGCGAGGGGGAGGTTGATAATCACTACAACTAATACAAAGATGTATGTACGGTTAACGTTGACAATTTTATTTCTGTAACTATATAAAGATTAGGGTAAAAACATACGTGGGGTACTTCATAGAAAGAATTTGCTCTTGATTTTTTAAACTTAATCTTAATTTATAAGATACCTATCTTATGGACAAAAATTTCTAATGAATAATGAAGATAAAAAATGGTACAACAAAAGTAAAACAGTATTGTAAATATTTTTGTGAAAAAATAATTTATTGTAAAATTGATCTGAAGAATTTTGGTAGAATTTGGTAGAGTTCACTTTATTATTTTCTCATTCTGTATGAGGTAGACATTCCTGGTTAATCATCTCCACAACCTTTGGTGCTGAGTTTCTTCAACCGCGTTAAACCTGCTTTCTTTAAATTTAACCTTCTTTTCTTTAAACCATCTCGCCTTTCAGCTTTCCTGGGCAAACTAACATAAGCATTACCTCTTCTGCCCGTACCACTAAAGTCTTTTTCGCGTATCTTCTTACATCAGGTCTGACCACTGTTTTATACACTACTTTTCTCGCGCTAATTCTACGGTCACATGGTAGACCAGAGACTGTTTTCCAATTCCCTAATCCTGCTTACACCCTGTGTTTAATTGTATACGAGTTGATCATTCGACATTAAATAGAATTAAAGGAGAGAGGAGTTGTTGATAAACAGCAATGAGTCATTTCATGGCAATTTGTTTTACCCAACTACAGTTTCTCGAAAACAACTTTACCTTATAACGGAAGAGGAAATGAAGTAAATATATGAAAATTGGCATGGCAGAAAAAGCAGGTGGACATACAAATTAAAAAAAAAACGTTACTACCCTGAGAATTTGCATCTAGAATCTCCGGAAATTGCAGCAATTATGACTAGTCCAAGGATAATTTTAATCTATTTAGTAGATATCTATCAACACACAGCGTTTAGTCTGGTACGGTAGATCACTGAAACAGCGTCATATTGACAAGCATGAAGAATTAATTCCAAGTTTGTTAGCTAGAGCTACAATTAAACGTGGTCGAGGAAGCCTTTTCGAGTAGGGCTGCTTTTGCACATCATGATATGACGTGAATTCCCTTTATTCAGACTATGCAATACGTATTACATATTACCCTATGCAAAGTGGAACATTTTACTGCAGTTTAACTTTCAACTGATTGGAAACACTCTTAACGATTTGTTAAAGAATGACTTTGATGAAAATTACATTTTGGATGCATTTTTGATTTGCTCTGATCAGCACACTCCCCAGACCGTAACTCCATTGAAAATTTGTTGTACCAGATAAAACATCGTAGTTATACGCACAAACGTTTTAGAATAAACAATAGCCATATAATTAAATCAATAATTTTGCTTTTTTTCCAAAATGTTCAAATCTTTGTTGCCTTAATGGTCTACAAACGATTAATAAAAATGTATATTATGTGAAATTAAGATAATATTTCTAACTACAGTAATTCTTAAATGCGACTTTGTTTTTTTTTTATACTCAGTAAAATAGCGTTCAATACTGCTTTATTTTGGTGGAGTTTTTTGTCATATTTTAAAAGCAAATCTAGGTAAAATTATTAGATTTAGGAGCCGCAAAATTTAGTTTTGTCCCCCCCCCCCCTTGGAATTTCCTAGATCCGGCACTAGTTCAATTTGACAAGTAGTTTTTTTATGTAAAATTTAAAAACTATTTTTCACTTATAATTGATATTAAAAAAAATATATTTGTGTTGCTATATTCGTGCTCCTTTTCAAGTTGTTATTTTCTGTGCGCTTAGAGACTATTGCTAGCTGGGTTACGGTGACAACAATATTTTAAAAGAACTAAAAATATTTATTTTTAAAGTCGCCTATTTTCTACTTTAGACGAAATAATGGAAGTAAGTCCTTAATTAAATATTAAGAATAGTTTCCGCATCGGCACGGGGAGTTACAATTAAATCGCGTCGAATTAGTTTAGTAATCGAATCTAAATCATTAATTTTAATTGGCTTAGTCTGCCGACAAAGTTTGCGAATCATTATTGTAATTTGCTAAGTAATTAGACGAGTACAATTATGTAAGTCGAACGAAAACGCTCGCTGGAGGTAACGAAACTTTTCGACGGTAAATTTAAATTAAAAGTTGCTTTTAAAAGGTTTACCTACTTCATTAAACTAATGAACGACGTTAACTACACAATTATTTAGTAAATTCACATATTTATGGTAACAATAGAGACATTTTCTAATTTTAATTAGAATTTTTTTTATGCATGTTAAAAATTTAAATAGGAAAATAACGAACTTATTTCAATTTTCAGAGAGGTTTTTTAATTTTATTAACATACAATTCTAATTTAATAATGGACTTATACAAAAAGTAACAGCCCAATTCATTAAATTTAGTCTGGTTTTTGTTACCCCTGCAACTCTCTTGACTCAGTTCTCTGCAAGGTCATGGAGAAAGTAATCAACTGACATATCCTCAAGTATTAGAAAGACATATTAATAAGCTTATCCATAACAGACCGTATGGATTTCGTCAAGAACAATTTACTTTTTTAATTTTACGGCGATCTCAACTTATTGACCTTGACATATCCAAGGCTCTTGATCAGTCCTCTACAAACTTCCTTCTTACATTCTCCCTCCCAAACTCTGTGAATGAAAGATACATATTTGTCGTGGTAGATGGGTCACTCATCTCGCTTCCATCCAATCAATGATGGCGTGCGCCAAATCACCAATCCTGTTTCTCGTTTACCTCAACATACTTTTTTTCTACTACCAATCTCATCCACTGCCATGTTAACGATAGTACTCTCTACTCAAAAAGTTTATCAAAATCATTTTCTGAGATTTAGTTGAGTTCTTTTAGAATGGGGAATTACGGACGGTGCCCACTTTAGTTGTTCTAAAATCCAATCTTGTTATCGTCGCGCAAAAAATCAGTCAGTCCCATCTACAATAAAGGTCTTAGCCCTGCAGAATAAAGAATTGCATCATTTCCGGGCGTAATAGCTGACACAAACACATCACCTCCATAGTAGCACCAGAGCTAAAAGCTAACAGATTTTTTAGAATTAGAAAATATGTTTCGTTTTTCTATCTGTATCTATGAATTCTATTTTGTCCATTGCTCTGAGAGTGCCCTTTACAATTCGCTGGGCCTCCCAGAGACATGTGGTATTAGGCCTCGACTTCTATTCTACCGAGTAGACGCACTCGATAGGGTTCAGATCTTAGCTGTGCGGTGGCCATTTTATCTGTGAAATGTTAGCATCATTTAAGTATTCCTTATCTATGTTCGACCGAGGTGGTACCACCTCACACATCCTCTTAAAGGGCTGTTGAAATCCCTACGGATGTTTCCAGCTCTGGATGTGTGAGTCGATCCCCCAGTACACCCACGGTACATAGTACTTAGACTTCGGTCTTCGTGGGCTGTCAGAAGTTAAAAAAAAATCTGAGCCATATGAGGTTGAGCGTTATTGTGCATTAGGAGCAAATTATTTGCAATTCAATTTTAAAATGTTTATGTCTGCATCGACGAGACGATGAAGATCCTTAAAGTCATTTTTTACAAGTGTACAACAGTGTATGGGCTTTTGTGGCAACTCTCTTTGATCATTGGGTCAATGTGTTTCGGAACATAAAGTTTCGGTACTCTTTTGCGCCTCTGTATCTGGGCAAAATCTCGGTAACATGGAAGATATGTGTGTCCAGATATAAAGAATTTTTGATCTATCTGTGAGAATCTACCAGATGCAACAAGATATACCATTGCCATAAGGACCTTTTTGTTCTTGTTCTGGCCATTGCAGTTATCATTCCATATGTAGACGTTCTCCTTCACAGCCAAATTTTCGGAAAGCAAAAATTTCAAAAGCGCAGAGCCCATCTCATTGCCCCCTGCCTGTCAATGATTCATTCCATAAGACCATTATTGCTGTATTATTGTCAGCAATATGAATGTCGAAGTTGTAGCAAGACAGCTGTCTATTGTAAAACATTTCTGAATGTCAGTGAGGGGATAGAGATAACTTGTTCCAAATTCATAGATAAGACCATAGTATTGCTACTGGGTTGTTGCGATTCAACACTATCCTGTTGCATGGCCTTTCTGGTATTTTCTGCTTTCCGTTGATGCAAATTTAATTTCGTGGAAAGATCGCAGTTTGCTGGATCTGCTTTCATCTTATTATTAAGGATATCGCAGGTAGAGCAAGTGTTCGACCTAGACCTGCCAAATCTTAAGTGCGGAAAGTGTTTTTTGAATGCGTCACCATAAAATCGGTAGTTAACAGAAGTACCCGGATGTCGCTTCTGAAAAGCTAGAAATAGCCTGTTTGTATTTAAGTCCGCACTCAACTATTCTTTCTTTGATTTTTCTCGACTATAATGGTTTTGTTCTCGTGGAAATTCGGTTATGTATGCTATATCTTCAGTAAATTTCCTAGCGCAATTTGTTTTCCCTCTCGAAT
Source organism: Philopedon plagiatum (assembly GCA_963971165.1). NCBI lineage: Eukaryota > Metazoa > Arthropoda > Insecta > Coleoptera > Curculionidae > Philopedon > Philopedon plagiatum. The sequence goes on along the minus strand of OZ020189.1, from coordinate 53,554,913 downwards.
CGTTGAACACATTGTGGCCTGATTTTTTCCTCTCCACTAATCCTTGTACTTTATTGTGCGAAAGTGCAAATACCTCAGAAAATACCTTACAACATACTTGAAAATGGTTTCCTTTTCCATCAGGAACCGTGTAGTAGATGGTTGCTTGACGGCGGCTTTCATTTGGGTCGGCGTATGATCCATCGCGCCTACGACGTCTGTTAATCATCTGCAAAACCAAGTAAGTCGGTGCTTCGTTTGGCTTTATCAGTAATTAAGTAGAAAGAATGAAATAGGCTAAGCTGCTGCTTAAATAGAAGGTTCTTGCATTCCCACTTGCCGGTACAACGAACCTATGTTCAAACAATTTAGGGTTAGAAACAGCTGATACAATAACAAAAAAAAATATTTACAGCACTTGAAGGTTCTTTTTTTGCCGGAACAACATTGCCTTTGTAGTTTTTGTATTCAGGACCTCTTGTCTTCAGTCTATTGCGTTCGTTTAAAACACTTTCAGTGCCCCTATGCCGTCTTTTACGTTGATTATCTTCGTGCATATCGAAATAAAACGCACCTACAGAACACAAGTTACGTTCAGACTGGCAACAGAGACGTCACCGTTTCAATATTAACAGCCTCTGGTACTTGCAGATTGCCCCATCTCTTAAGCGAAACTGAAAGCAGATACCCTGTGGCACTTAGCGCGTTTATACTTTACAGAAACATTGGCGATGGCACATTTTAATGTAATAATCACGAAATCTCAGAATGTGGCACTTGGACCTTATAGAAGAACTCTTCAATTAGGGGAAGAAGTTCATAAAAAGGACAGATAAAAAATATAAATCCACCATACCGAAATTAAGAAACCTATCGAAATCTAAATGTTTGATATGCATAATAATATGTACATCAAAAAAGCAAACATGAATCACTCTATGTTCCGGCATGCAGTCATAAATATTTCGTGCCACTTATAATTTATTTGAGATGATTTAAATAAAAACTTTATTGCAAAAGCTAATTGAACGTGAAGAATAAGCCATAAACAATAAAGAGAATTGCATCATATTCAGTCCAATCAATCAAACTCTTTGGTCAACTTTTTTTGCACATATGAAGTCATCAACTTAAATACGTGACGATACGTCGTTTATATGACTGCTTTTTATTTTAAATGTATTATGACGGCTTAAGTGCTGCCGGTAGATGATAAAACAAATTTACGTTCACTGGAATCTTATTGATGGTAAGAAATAAAATATCAAATAGTAAAAAGTTAGGCTCGTTTTTGCCAAAATTTCGAAATATTAGTATAAATTGATTATATTTTATTAGAAAAAAATATATATAGTGGTGTTAGTTTATTTTTATTGCGATAAAAAAAAAGATTTCGTGCCTTATACACTGAAAAGACATTGTGGGACATTTCACTACAATTGAGTACCTTTTTCCAACAATTTGTTCTCAAAAACGCCAAAGACCAATTTGTAGCATTTGCTACAAGTGCATGAAAATGTCTAAAAACTGCTGTTACTAACAATGCAATTAGAGTAAATTGCTCTACAAAGACTTTGCAACAATTTTGTGTGAAAAAAAGTCTAACGATTTTTTCAGTGTACTATTTGACACATAATTTAATTGACTTACGCTATTTTGCACAGCTGAAAGAGTAAACACAATATATTTTATTAATAATTTTTCATTAGAACAAAATACAAAACTATTGAAAGTGAACTCAGTAATATAAAGTTATTAGTATTCTTTGAGAACTTCGCCTTCAAATGACAAGTCTAGCCGTGCTTAAACTAATGCAAGTACTACTTATACTATCATACACCAGTTTTAATATTGGGTATGATAGTACAAGTAGACTTATTCTTCTTCTCCCGCTCGATTCAAGAAGGTTTTTAGACTTATACTAATTTAACATTTTTTATAGCTTTTATCATTTAAGTTCAGTTTTATCATTAAGTTATTTCTCAAATTTAGGTCGCCCATTGTGGGTAAATTTGATCAGAAAAAATTCAAATTTTTTGGGGATAAGCTATTCGAGTGGAGTACTTTTGTATTATGAAATAAAAAAAGATGCTGGATAAGCAAATTGCAGTTTAGTTTTAAGTCATTCGCAGGTCATTACTGTGAACTTTGATTCGCAGTGAATAATTTGCAGAGAGAGAGAGAGAGAGAGAGAATTGATCCAAAAAAATACTTCCTAAAACTCTTTTGTACTGTATCTGAACTGTAAAACAGTTTTCCCACACCCTTAGTTTAAATAAAGCAACCCGAGCCCTGCGCTAAACTAATTAAATTTATTTATAACAAACTTTTCCAGCAGTCATTTTCGCAAATGAAAATAATTAATTAACAAAACGTCTAAAACAAATATCTCATATGAATGATGGAAGACAACGGATTACGAAGCAGTCTCCTTAATTATTAATTAAAACCAGGAACTAATTAGGAGAGTGCGTAATAGATTACAAATTTTGTATGCCGAGGAGTTTATTAAACCAAGTTGGTAATTGTACAGGGTGGAATATGGCTGTAATTGTTGTACGACCTAATTTTGATTTTTTAGATACTGTAAGATATTGTAGTGCACTCAAAGTAAAATTAAGAAATGTATATTAACGTGTCTAGTGCATTAACTTAGAGTATGGGGCTCAAAAGACATCAATTCACAACGAATTAGATCTATCTAGTGCTATAAACACTCTTTTTGCGCGATACTTGTTTTGAAAATCGCTGTGCTTTAACGGGTTATAATTTTTAAAAGAAGGTATGGTAAGATAAAAAAAAACATCCTCAAAGTATGCAGTGGAATCAATCACGTATGACTTGAATTATTACTCATGAAAGGTAACGTACGTAAAATGTATAGGGGAATGACAAATAAAACTGTGAAGTTCTGAAGTTTTTATTTTTAAGAAAATTACATTATTGTCATTGTCATTGCATAATACAGAAAAAAAACATATGTATACAATAAGGAACCTAAAAATTATAAATTTAAACTAAATGAGAGATGTGACCACCTTCTACTTCCAAACATGTTCTCATTCTTCTTTTTACAGCATCAAAAACATTGGTGAGCACTTGGGGAGAGTTACTTATCTCCTGAAATTTATTTGTAATTCTAGCCCATAGGTATTCTACATTTTCACAAGGGGTTTTGAAAACCGAGTTTTTAATGTGTAGCCATAAAGAAAGTGGCACGGCGTGAGATCGCAGGACCGTGGTGGCCACCTAACTGGCATATTACGACTAATGATTCGGTCGTCGAAAAATTCCTAAAAAAAATTTAAATTGTCAAGAGTTACTTGATTGGTGCGCCGTTATGCTGGAAGTAGCACTGTCGCATCTCTTCATAGTCTAATGCGTTTACAAAATTTTCTAAAATTTTATTACAATGAATGTAGAAATCATGTTAAAGATTTTTCTGTTTTACTACCTTTTAAATGAGGTAAAACTATTAAGAAATATTTTTTAACTTCACGAATAAAACTAATATTAGGCGCTGGTTACGATTACATCTCATCTTTATTAGAAAGTGTCAAAGTGTTCAATTTTGTCACAGAATTTTGCCTATTTTCACTAATTATTATTACTCTTATTAAAAAGTGCCAATTTAGTTCCTACCTTAGCTAAACTACTGTCTCCATGCTGCGATCACGCTGTATAAGTCGGTTCTTGCCTTGTGTCAAATTTAGGTCCGAGGAGTTTTAATTTATTTGAACGCTCTTTATCTCGTCTAAGTCTCTCTATTTCCTGGTTTTGGTAGCTTGCTTTGGTGTAGGGGTCCATAATTTGGTTGACCTTTTTTCTTGGCCCTGGAGTTTCTTCCTGTTTTTGCTTTGCCCCAAGTTTTCACCACTGGTGGAAGGTCGCATTTAATTTGGTTACTGCAAATTGACTAGACTTATTATGGTTTACCTTTCTGCTTTAACATTGGAACTGCCAGACGTGGTCATGTCAGTTTTGACAGAGCCCGCCAATTCACTGTAGCGATTCGGCGTTTAGGGTAAGGTGGCCTGAGAGCACGATTGATTCTGGAGCGCATTTGGACGCCGCGGATATGTTACTGCCGCTAGGCTAATTGGCGTTGCGAATTGGCGATCGGCTTAAGGATAGTCGGTGGCTCGGGGTGTACGAGTGGTTCCGGAGCGCGTTTTTTACACCGCGGGTATGTATGTGAACGTAGTTCCCGGTCGATTGTCAGTGTCGTCAACCTAGGATTTCAGATTTCCCTAGTGGCCTTTGGGCATTGCCCATGGTGAGTTCTTCGGTTCGCTAGAATATGACTTTTCACTTTACATTTGGCCGTTGTAGAGGTCATCGGTCTCAGGATAATGCGGTTTTAGGGCACGTATTGGTTCCAGCTTGAGACTGACATATTAACTCCTGTGATGGAGTTAGTTTACCTGCCTAGCAAAGGTATTTAAGGCCTTTAAGTCGATGCCAAAGAGGATAGTTTTGTTTTCTTAATTTTTTAAAATTTATACTTTGATGCCACGTGACTTCCTTTTTTCTGGCTGAAATCTTGATTTCTAAGGGCCACCATCAGCTATATGGCACCGGACACCCAGGGCGCTTGAGGCAGTACTTTTTTGTTTTTGTCTCTGTAACGTGTTAAAAGTCTACTTTTATTTTTTAGATTTTGGCGATTGCGCGGCCTATAATTTTCTCTTGGAACTTCCGTAGTTTAAAAGCAAATAAATAAATAACCAGTAAGTTTTTTTTAAAGAAAGGAAGAACTATTGGCGAAGCTAAATTACAGTGGTACACAGGTCCATGCCTTCTTTCCTCGTGTTGTACCATTGTTTGCACGCTTCATTATAGAATCACAGTTGGATCGATTTCAGGTATACTTCTCTGAATCGGTGCTTTCTTTTCACTAAGAGAAAAGCAAGAAGGGATGTAAGTAGGGGTGTCGTTTAAATATTATTGCTTGTTGTTACCTTAATGTTCACTCGATGGCTTCGACCAGTCGGTTGGTCAAATGCCTGGTTGTCATTAATTGTTGAATTTCTGGTGTGTGTGACGACTGCTGGCATAATTTCGGGCATTATTTGCGAACAGCTTTATTGGATTTTGCGGGCTTCTCCTAGAGGGCACCCTTTCTTGCCTAACCATGCTCGGGTTGGTTTGTTTACATCATGCTTGCCCAAATGTTTCTGGTTTGTACTGACCACCGTTATTTGTGGATAAATGTTGCACTTTGTTGAGTGTTCTGGAAATTGATTTGGTCTGGTTTCTGGTCATTTTTCCTAAAATTTTTAGTGTTTACAGCGGGGCCATGTGTGTGTTTATGTAAACATTGGATTAACTGCGGCTACCAGGACATGGGAGGGTTTGAGGGGTGATTTGGGGTACTTACTGTGGTTATTTTGCTGTTTCATTGGTGTTTTTGTATCGTATAAGCTCCAATTTTCGGTAATTTTCTCACTCTTTAGGCGTTTTGCTTTCTTTCTGACTTTCTGACATAATATGTCAGAACTGACATATTATGTCACTTGTCATCTGATTGAGCAAGGGTTGCAAGACAGTGGTGCCAGCCTGGTGAAATAATCTTGAACCCCCATCTCCTGGGGTATTTGTTGTTAAGCTAGGGGGAAGCCTAGTGAGATCATCTTGAGCCCCCAATCTCAGGGTACGCTTGGGTGAGAATCTCCGAATTTAATGAGCAGATTTTTTGCAGAAAGCCCTTAAAAATCCTGTATTGTCTTGAAGAAACTTTTCTTTATAAAGTTACATTTAACTTCGCCTTAAATCATAATATCAACTGGAAGTGTAACCTCGAACCCCCAGCGTTGGTTTCCGCGAATGCGTAAGTTTCGAGAGAACAAGTCTGGGTTGGAGAATGTAGAGAGGCGAAATTTGGAAGTCGCACCGGCAAGACTGGTTTTGCCGCGGGCGCGAGAACAGAGTTTTCTGGAAGTTTTACTGTTTTGAGTGATTCAAAAATAGTACCATTTTTGTGAAGGAGTTTCTCCAGTTAACCCATCGTGGGCTTAAGTCGTATAGTGGAACCTTGTGTTGGTTTTTATGGAGTTGGGCTGCCCACTCCTATTGTTGGGATCAAGATTGTCGACGTCACCACGTGCTTCTTTCACCCCGTTTAAAGTCTAAAGATACATTTTTATGTGCATTTATTGTGTTTGTAGTTAGTGTAGAGAGGCTGATAATTCAGGTTTAATGGACGGAGGATGTTTATTTTGATTGATTTTCTCTTTCTAGGAGTTTCAGTTTTAGTTTCTGGTATAATTACCTCTCGTGGGTTTAGTTGTGGCCCTCCTTTTGCGTCCGGCCCGATTTTGATGACCATTCACTGCTATCCCGAATTTTACTGCACGACTCCACGTCTGTCCAGGAGTTCCTACCACCGAGGTTGGCCATTCTACACCTGACAGGCCTCAAGCGATTGGTGTTGCTCACCACTCCCACCGCAGAGAAGGGGCTGATCCCTTACCAGCCTAAGGAGACCGCAAGTTGTAATTTATTTATTGATATCAATCTATTATTTTGTTGCTCGACAACTAAGAATAAGTGTACCTATCTATAACTTTGACCTCGAGAAGCAACACGAGACGTTTTCTGTTCCCTCCTAAATTTAAAATTTACATATTCTAATCTAACAATTTACTGATACTATGTATAAGTGTCATTGAATATTTCTTTTGTTTGGTAGTTAGCCAATGGGGATCCTATCGTATTCCCTATGTTAGATTTCAGTCAGGGGGTATAAAATTATACGATATAATGGATATATAAGATAGTAATAACTATCACTATCATTAACTGTTGCTCGCTGGTACGCTGGTTATAACCAAGAGCTGTTGGTTATAAACTGTTTCCTGATGTAGTACGCATGGTAACCGGATACAATTTTCGAAAATTCTTAAGCTGCTCATTTTTTTTACATATTTAGCCCTATGTTTGGACGGCTTTGGTTAATTAGCGTAATGGTCGGCTTGTACACGTAATACACAATTTTTAACTTTAAGACAATGACATGAAGATTTAAAAAGCTTAGCGTACTTAGACATAAATACATAATATCATTGCTTACCTATTGCAAATATTCAGCTTTGGTTTGCTTAGAATTTTTATATTACTATAGGTATATTACTTTAAATTCGTTGCCGCAATAAAAACAATAAAAAAATATGGATATATGCTGCAAATATAAAACAAAGACAACAATCTTCTGAACTGAGATAATATCGTCCTCTGGTAATTTAAATAAAAAAATATTCTTAATTTCGATTCTATAAAAATTGAGGATTGTGGGAAAGTCATTTCAAAATTTAAAAAGTCATAAATTGTTTTCAATAAGGCAGCTATTGTTCTAAATAGAGGTCGAGTTTTTTAGTGCTACAAGGTGATATCTCGAAACCCGTTTAAAATAATTTTGGTGAGTTAATAGGGAGATGGGGGCCATATTTAAACATATTTTTAACATTTACCCCCTCTTTCTATGTTGTGAGGTGGGGAGTAACTTTGGAATTTTAAATGGATGATGTATTTTGGTTTATAAAATTAGAATTTACATAGAAAACTATGTATGTGTACAAAATTATTCTTGATTTGCTATTTCGGTTACGGAATTATTTTTGATTGAATTTAAAAAATAAATAAATTTTACCAATAAATCAAGTTCACTTATTTCAGAATTATTATTCGTTTTCATGGAAATATGGTATGCTTACTTAAGTCTACTGAGAATTTTGACTCTCAGTTCTCAGTTTATTGCTAGGTCCGCGGATTTGACCGCGCCTTGACTTTTTCTTGTGGGATTTTATAAAGGACAAAGTGATTGCGACGGCACCTACAATTATATGGAAAACCGAATCCGGCTTATTAGTGACACCTAAAATGTTACAGCGGGTACGAAATTCATTGGGAAAAAGAGTGAGAAAGTGTTTGGAAGTTGAAGGGAGGCATTTCGAACAACTTCTCAAGCATGACAGATGACAAACTAGTTGAAACTAAATGGTAAATTTTTTTCAGCCTAGCCTAAATCTAATAATAATTCCGTAAGCGAGAGAGCAAATCAAAAAAAAAATGTACACATACGTAGTTTTTTATGTAGATTCGAATTTTATAAACAGAAGTACATCATCCCATTTAACATCTATCATAAGCTCCGTACCGGTGATTTTTTATACAGTTTGGTGTGCCACCAGCGAGGCGTCGTTGTTTCCTCTTCTTCTTGTATAAACTAGCCATCACTAAATCCGCACCACTCATTACCAAAATTGCGTAATTTTCTTCACGCGAAGACATAATGATAAGACGATGTACACGCAACCGTGGACAAATGACTGCCGGTGGTTCGCGGGTCGCTTCTTTCCCATGGATATCCTTTGGAAATTCGACAATAATTTCAACAAACTGTTCAGAAGCGGTTCGCGAACGGTTCGGCTCACAAACCTATACGCACCTTTATATCGCAGTTGGGAGTAATATAATAATATTTTGTTGTGATTATATTTTAAAAGAGGAACTAGATGACATTACATTTATAAGAATTCATGATACAAATAAAACCGACCGAGGTGGTACCACCACACATCCTCTTAAAGGGCTGGCTGGTGAAATCCCTACGGATGTTTCCAGCTCTGGATATGTGAGTCGGATTTCCCCAATACACCCACGGTACATAGTACTTAGACTTCGGTTTTCGTGGGCTGTCAGAAGACCAAAAAAAAAACAAATAAGAAAACGGGTATGACTACTTTTAAATTTTTTGTAATTAAGAAAACATAAAGGTTAGGTCGTTAGCTCTTGTTATAAGAACTCTACAGATGCAAAATTCTTCTTCATCGTCTGTCCAGAAAAACTGATTCTTCACCTACAATTGATTTTTGCGGATACCGAATATTTAATCTAATCTAATCTAATATTTAATTTAATTACAACATGCTATAGTAATTTACTTCTTTTACGCTAAAATACATGTATACAAGTACATCAAAAAACTTTTATTTAATTAATACAATTTTGTTTTAATTAAAGTTATCTAATGTAATTTTCTTTCCGTTACAATAAGACCATGCCGAACATACCTCCATTTCATTAGTCTTAGCTTCAATTAACTTTAACAAGTAATAACACAATTCTGCCTTTCGTTAAAATTACCTATTTAGAATCCTTACATTTCCTTTCTAATTTGAGTTTCAAACTGTTCTCATTTAGCAATAATTAAAAGTCGCCAGTAACTTTGAGCTCCTTAATGAATCCTTCTATAACGGCAGCGGGATGACATAACAAAAACGCTTGTTCTGCAAAAGTAGGCATTAATTAAACCTGTATCTAATTATCTCTTAGCTAATTAAATATGTAGCCGCAGCGAATTTTGCTGAATAGCAGGCATCCTTATAAAACTGAAAGTACAAGGCGCAGCAATTCTAACTTTGTTCATCCAACTTTTACCCCGGTTCGTACCTAATAAAATGATATAATAAAGTACTCTATTGTTTACAGGTTGCATGCATGAAATTTTATTTGAAATAATACATAAGAAAATAATTCTTAAAAAATTTAAATTTATTTCAAATATATTGCTTCAAGCCGCTGCACAGTGGTTACGACTATATTATGGAGAGTGCGGTCATAATTATTGCAACTAACCTTTTTGGAAAAATTAATAACTGAAAATGCATTTTTGTACTTAAAAAAGGGTCATTGTAAACAAATCATACAAAAAATGATGAAATGTGAGTACAGCTAGCGTGATAATTGTTTGATAATATAACTTTTCATTATTATAATTTTTTTCTACCGTGTGCATCATTCTACCCCCTTGATTTTTGTCAGATTGGTTCTACTCTGATTTTACCAAGTGTAGAAAAGAGACCACAGTTTTTATAACTTTGTTTGAAATTTTACTTAACAAGGTTTATATTGAATAAGCAAATTATATACCGGGTGTTATGAAATTCACTGCATATATTGGAATGGGTGATTCCTGGGGTAGTCTACAGACATACCCAATACTTTTTTCCCTCAAACTGCATATTTTTTAGTTTTAAAAATACCCTAAACCACCCTGTATCCGACGGGGGGCGTTCAAGTATTACGTAAGTATAATTCCGTTGATTTCAGACCCCCACCCCCTTTATAAGAAAATTGTGTACTCCCCCCTCCCCCAAATGATAAGAAGTAAGAAGTTTTTTTATTTTAAAACCAAATTAAAACAAATTAAATTACTTTTTAAGGTTAAAGAATAACTTCTAAACTGAATAATTAAGAATCATTCAACTTTAGACCACGGAATAACCTTTTAAAACTTATTAAAACGATCTATCATTAAAGCTGGAAGATCAAAGCAATTGAAAGAAAATCTTATTACATATCACATTGGACTCATATTAATTTATTCTAATTCGGTTTAAGTCTGAGAATCGTTGTATACCTGGGGTTCCCCGAACAGAGTATCTCTCGATATAAATAGACCGATATGTACTAATGTAGAGATACCGGGAATTCCCGGAGCGCGTGTTTATTACTTGTAAAGAATATGTATAGAAATTTCGTATGGAAGAAAAAGAATTAATTTTATAAATTTTAAGTAATGAATATTATTTAAAATAATCTAATATTTTGTAGGTTTTACCTTACGAAAGAATTATGCCCCCCCCCCCCCCCCTTCCTTCTGTCAGCAAAAGTAAGAAAAAAACAATAAACTTAAAAAACAAATATTAGGGACCTTGGCATCTCATTTTTTTAGCTGTATTAGCGAGAACCGAAAATAATCCAAAGCATTTTTAATTCAAAAGACTTACTTTACGAAAAATGTATATTTTAATCTAATAGCAATTTCTTTACTTAATATGGGAAAGTATGCACCATAAACTCGTGATATTAGTTGGCATTGTAAGCAGAACGAACCAGGCTATGTTATACGATTACAAAAACAATTATGAGTTACCTATTACGTTAATAATGAGATGAGCATTATTCATTTATTCCTAGTAGCCTAAATTTTCTGCCTTTAAGAAAAGGTTAAAAATCAAAACGCAAACACCATCCGAAGCCGCCGCCGCCGAGCCTCGTATCATTTACTAACACATTCAGTCCGGTGCATGGGTCGCTCCAGAGTTTCACATAATTTACTATCACACTTATTGAATGTGGCTGAAGTTAGCATCAGATTCAGATTCATTTCTGCCAACGAGTTTCTAAAATATGGAGTTCAAGAATAAATCTTAAAAAAATGTTTATTTATGGGTATTTATATTAATTAAAATCCTTAAGAAGTCTGTAGCAAAACAGAAAGATCATAAGCGTTGTTTATTTTCTAAAAAACAAGGTAGGAGGTTCAGAAATGAAATTAAATTCTATGGACAAAAATTAAACATATATCTTTCAGATTTGAAAAATTCAGGGGATGAAGGGGTGAAATCGAAGGGACCAGTAAATAAAAATAAAACACAGAAAACACTGAAAACGAATTTTGTACACCACCAACTTTTGCATAAATGTGAGGATTATTATGAGAAAACATATATTTTTCAGGTTTGAAAAAATTCTGGGGATGAGGGGGTGAAATCGACGGGAACAATAAATAAAAATAAATCACAAAAAACAGTGAAAACGAATTTTGTACATCACCAAATTTTGCATAAATGTGGGGATTGTTATGAGAAAACATATCTTTCAGATTTGAAAAAATTCAGGGGATGAGGGGGTGAAATCGACGGGATCAGTAAATACAAATTAAACACAGAAAATACTGAAAACGAATTTTGTACACCACCAAATTTTGCATAAATGTGAGGATTATTATGGGAAAACATATATCTTTCAGATTTGAAAAAATTCAGGGGATGAGGGGGTGGAATCGACGTGACAAGTAAATCAAAATAAAACACAGAAAACAGTGAAAACAAATTTTGTATATCACCAAAATTTGCATAAATGTGGGGATTATTATGAGAAAACACATATCTTTCAGATTTGAAAAAATTCAGGGGATGAGGGGGTGAAATCGACGGGATCAGTAAATACAAATTAAAAACAGAAAATACTGAAAACGAATTTTGTACACCTCCAAATTTTGCATAAATGTGGGGAATATTACCAGAAAACATATATCTTTCAGATTTGAAAAAATTCAGGGGATGAGGGGGTGAAATCGACGTGACCTGTAAATAAATAAAAATAAAACACAGAAGACAGTGAAAACGAATTTTGTACATCACCAAATTTTGAATAAATGTGCGGATTATTATGAGAAAAAAACACATATCTATCAGATTTGAAAAAATTCAGGGGTGAGGGGGTGAAATCGACGGGATCAGTAAATACAAATTAAACACAGAAAATACTGAAAACGAATTTTGTACACCTCCAAATTTTGCATAAATGTGGGGATTATTACCAGGAAATATATATCTTTCAGATTTGAAAAAATTCAGGGGATGAAGGGGTGAAATCGACGGGACCAAGAAATAAAAATAAAACACAGAAAACACTGAAAACGAATTTTGTACACCACCAAATTTTGCATAAATGTGAGGATTATTATGAGAAAACATATATCTTTGAGATTTGAAAAAATTCAGGGGATGAGGGGGTGAAATCGACGGGACCAATAAATAAAAATAAATCACAGAAAACAGTGAAAACGAATTTTGTACATCACCAAATTTTGCATAAATGTGGGGATTATTATATATCATATATAATAAACATATATCTTTCAGATTTGAAAAAATTCAGGGGATGAGGGGGTGAAATCGACGGGAATTTTGTATACCCCCAAATTTTGCATAAATGTGGGGATTATTACCAGAAAACATATATCTTTCAGATTTGAAAAAATTCAGGGGATGAGGGGGTGAAATCGACGGGACCAATAAATAAAAATAAATCACAGAAAACAGTGAAAACGAATTTTGTACATCACCAAATTTTGCATAAATGTGGGGATTATTATGAGAAAACACATATCTTTCAGATTTGAAAAAATTCAGGGGTTGAGGGGGTGAAATCGACGGGATCAGTAAATACAAATTAAACACAGAAAATACTGAAAACGAATTTTGTACACCTCCAAATTTTGCATAAATGTGGGGATTATTACCAGAAAACAATATACATATATCTTTCAGATTTCAAAAAATTCAGTTGATGAGGGGGCGAAATCGACGGGATCAATAAATACAAATGAAACACAGAAAATACTGAAAACGAATTTTATACACCACCAAATTTTGCATAAATGTGCGGATTATTATGAAAAAACATATATCTTCCAGATTTGAAAAAAATCAGGGTATGAGAGGGTGAAATCGAGGAGTACAGGAAATAAAATAAATCACAGAAAACACTGAAAACGAATTTTGTACACCACCAAATTTTGCACAAATGTGGAGGTTATTATGAGAAAACATATATCTTTCAGATTTGAAAAAATTCAGGGGATGAGGGTTTGAAATCGACAGAATCAGTAAATAAAAATTAAACAGAGAACATACTGAAAACGAATTGTGTACACCACCAAATTTTGCACAAATGTGGGGACTATTATGCGAAAACATATATCTTTCAGATTTGAAAAAAATCAGGGGATGAGAGGGTGAAATCGAGGAGAACAGTAAATAAAATAAGTCACAGCGGACACTGAAATCGAATTTTGTACACCACCAAATTTTGCATAAATGTGCGGATTATTATGAAAAAACATATATCTTCCAGATTTGAAAAAATTCAGGGGTTGAGGGGGTGAAATCGAGGAGACCAGTAAATAAAATAAAACACAGAAAACACTGAAAACGAATTTTGTACACCACCAAATTTTGCAACTATGTGGGGATTATTATGAGAAAACGTATGTCTTTCAGATTTGAAAAAATTCTGGGGATCAGTGGGTGAAATTGGCGGGTCAAGTAAATAACAATGCGTCAGTAACAAAATCTGTGAAACCCTCTGGAAGTTCCTTAAGTCTTTGCAGTATTATCATATACTGACCCCAGTGTTTGATATTCACTGCTGCTTAAAGAAGCTACTTGATCATACAGGTGCAATAAATAATCAAGAAAGAATTTATTTTAGATCCACTCTTCTAGTTATTCTCTCATTAGTTTATACACAGTGTTTTTCATTTAAAAACTTTGTTTTTGCCTTTTCTGGTTAAGCTCCACTCCATTTTTTTGCATTTAAGTCGCCAATTTTCGAATATTCCGGTTGAATTTTTCTTGGCGGAGGTTTATCAGTATTGAATTTAACTGATTTAATACTAGGTTTTAGTCGATTTATTGTTGCTTCTACAAATTCTTCCAACTTAGTCTTTTCTAGTATAGTTTCCGGCTTGATGGTTTTGGAGTAACTTACTTTAGCATTGCGATAGCTACCGGTACTTATAGCACAAAGAGAAGGAAAGGGCAGCAAACGTTTAAGAATGTAATTTAGGGATTAGCTTGGGCTTGCTACAACATTTTTTTATGTTCTGACAGCCCACGAAGACCGAAGTCTAAGTAATATGTATCGTGGGTATACTGGGGAAATCCTACTCACATATCTAGAGCTGGAAACATCAGTAGGGACTTCACCAGCCCTTTAAGCCGATGTGTGGGGAGGTAGAAATCCTCTACCGCCTTCCAATAATTGACAATCACAAAATATCCATGGTCGAAGCGGGATTTAAACCCGCACCTCTGGGTTGCAAAGCTGGCGCCGTACCAACTCGGCCACCGGAGACCCATTCGGCCACCGGATACCCAATTTTATTTATTTATTTATTATTTATTTATTATTAGTATTTTCTGTGTTTAATTTGTATTTACTGATACCGTCGATTTCACCCCCTCATCCCCTGAATTTTTTCAAATCTGAAAGATATATGTTTTCTCATAATAATCCACACATTTATGCAAAATTTGGTGGTGTACAAAATTCGTTTTCACTGTTTTCTGTGTTTTATTTTTATTTAATGATCCCGTCGATTTCACCCCCTCATCCCCTGATTTTTTTCAAGATATATGTTTTCTCATAATAATCCCCACATTTATGCAAAATTTGGAGGTGTACAAAATTCGTTTTCAGTATTTTCTGTGTTTAATTTGTATTTACTGATCCCGTCGATTTCACCCCCTCATCCTCTGAATTTTTTCAAATCTGAAAGGTATGTGTTTTCTCATAATAATCCCCATATTTATGCAAAATTTGGTGGTGTACAAAATTCGTTTTCAGTGTTTTCTGTGTTTTATTTTCATTTACTGGTCCCGTCGATTTCACCCCTTCATCCACTGAATTTTTTCAAATCTGAAAGATATATGTTTTCTGGTAATAATCCCCACATTTATGCAAAATTTGGAGGTGTACAAAATTCGTTTGAGGTATTTTCTGTGTTTAATTTGTGATCACCGATCCCGTCGATTTCACCCCCTCATCCCCTGAATTTTTTCAAATCTGAAAGATATGTGTTTTCTCATAATAATCCCCACATTTATGCAAAATTTGGTGGTGTACAAAATTCGTTTTCACTGTTTTCTGTGATTTATTTTTATTTATTGGTCCCGTCGATTTCACCCCCTAATCCCCTGAATTTTTTCAAATCTGAAAGATATATGTTTTCTCATAATAATCCCCATATTTATTCAAAATTTGGTGATGTACAAAATTCGTTTTCACTGTTTTCTGTGTTTTATTTTTATTTACTGGTCACGTCGATTTCACCCCCTCATCCCCTGAATTTTTTCAAATCTGAAAGATATATGTTTTCTCATAATACTCCTCACATTTATGCAAAATTTGGTGGTGTACAAAATTCGTGTTCAATATTTTCTATGTTTAATTTGTATTTACTGATCCCGTCGATTTCACCCCCTCATCCCCTGAATTTTTTCAAATCTGAAAGATATATGTTTTCTGGTAATTATCCCCACATTTATGCAAAATTTGGAGGTGTACAAAATTCGTTTTCAGTATTTTCTGTGTTTAATTTGTATTTACTGATCCCGTCGATTTCACCCCCTCATCCCCTGAATTTTTTCAAATCTGAAAGATATGTGTTTTCTCATAATAATCCCCACAACTATGCAAAATTTGGTGATGTACAAAATTCCTTTTCACTGTTTTCTGTGATTTATTTTTATTTATTGGTCCCGTCGATTTCACCCCCTCATCCCCTGAATTTTTTCAAATCTGAAGGATATATGTTTTCTCATAATAATCCTCACATTTATGCAAAATTTGGTGGTGTACAAAATTCGTTTTCAGTGTTTTCTGTGTTTTATTTTTATTTACTGGTCCCTTCGATTTCACCCCTTCATCCCCTGAATTTTTTCAAATCTGAAAGATATATGTTTTCTGGTAATAATCCCCACATTTATGCAAAGTTTGGAGGTGTACAAAATTCGTTTTCTGTATTTTTTTGACGTTTTAATTTTTGTCCTTAGAATTTAATTTCATTTCTGAATCTCCTACCTTGTTTTTTAGAAAATAAACGACGCTAATGATCTTTCTGATTTGCTACAGACTTCTAAAGAATTTTAATTAATATAAATACCCATAAATAAACATTTTTTTAAGATTTATTCTTGAACTCCATATTTTAGAAACTCGTTGGCAGAAATGAATCTGAATCTGATGCTAACTTCAGCCACATCTTATTGAGAACGACTACACAGTTATTATAAGCAATACAGCAGGAACTTTTGTTTAAAAAAACATTCTGTTATACTAAATGTATGCAAAGATGTCTAAAACAGACACCTGATCTGCAGCTTGTTTTCGAACTTTGACGAAGATGAGCGATTAGCGATCGTTGTCACCCGCGTTCTGATTACTCAGGATATTACGGCCAAATTGTGCTAGTAATTTACCGTTTCTAGTTAATAATATTATAAATACATAATTAAAGAGCGGTATTATTACTAAATATTGATTTAACTAGATAATACACGTGTTTTTATTTTGTTTATTTTTACCTTTTATCTAAAATACCAAATGATATAAAAAATTCTCTGCTTTTAAATTCACCAGGTCGCCAGAGGTCTAACAAGTGCTTTGCTCTGCTTTCCAAGCAACAGAAGTGAAGTTAGTAATATAATTATTGTTGATGAGATGAGATGAATAACGCCGTGTGAATTTTTGCATTCTCTTTATTAATTAGTAAAAGAAAATATTTTTCAACCATTTATTAGTCCGATTATAGAATTAACAAAATATCATACCCACGGCGTTAGTGATTTTCATCATAATTTATATCGGTTTAAATACGTCAACTTTGTTATTTTAAACGAAACACCCTGCATATTTTTTAAAATTTGGATTCTACATAAAATTCTAATTATAAAAAGTGTATCATACCCTATACCTATCATTAACAGTTTTCAAGAAAATGGCGTTTGAAAATGTCGAAAGAGCCGCAAACTATACTGTTTTAACATAAAACAAATGAATATGCGAAAAGTTTAATATATTATTCTTACTTCTTTTTAGGGGCTTTGTATGCTTGTGTCATGACAATCTCACTTCCGGTGCAACCGGAAGTGCTACAAAATATGACATTCAGGCACAAATTACTTCAATGATTTCGATTGAACGACCTACTTTAACCTCTAAATTCTAATTTATCTGACTTTTCTCTATATTTTTTGTATACACCATCCCAGGTCCAAAGTTGATATATAGTTCTTGAGATATGGACAGCTAAAAATTTAGATGCATTCCAAATTTCAATCTTTCTAATTTTATCTAGACGGCTATGGAGATCATTTGCATTAAGAAAATGTAGAAAGGATACATATAATTTTATTAATAATATCAGAGTAGTCCTTGAAGTAATAATTTTATTAGGTTTTCATTTTAAACAATAAGAACTTAGCCATAAATTAAGTATTCGAATTGTTGACCGTCTTCTCTCAGACGAACTCTTTGAAATTCCCTGAGCACGTTGTTCATTTGTTTTGGGGGTGATATTATTAACAGAAAATATGACAAGTGTCTTGTATTCATAGCCATCTTGATTAAATAATTGGAAATTGGCATGGTTATGATCATGAAGCAGTTCAAGCGACAAATGATCTCCGTAGCCGCCTAGATAAAATTAGAAAGATTGCATGAAATTTGGAATGGCATCTAAATTTTTAGCTGTTCATATCTCAAGAATTATCAACTTTAGACCTGGGATGGTGTATACAAAAATTATAGAGAAAAGTCAGATAAATTAGAATTTAGAGTTTAAAGTAGGTCGTTCAATTGAAATTATTGAAGTAATTTTTGCCTGAATGTCATATTTTGTAGCACTTCCGGTTGCACCGGAAGTGAGATTGTCATGACACATCACCGGAAAAGATAGTCATATGTTCGAGCACTCAAAATCTGCATCTAAAGCAACCATAAGACTTCCCAAAATTTCAAATCGAAATATTATTTCTTAACGAGCTGGCCAGTAAACTCGTGGGCACCCGGTATATATATATATATATATATATATATATATATATATATATATATATATATATATATATATATATATATATATATATATATATATATATATATATATATATATAGTGGCTCGTGTTACGACCCCCAATCAGGGAAGTCCAACGCGGCAAGGCGACCAAAGTACGACCGGGGCTGATGTAAACCCTTGGTAACCTCAGTGACGTGAAGATGGGATAGGAGAGTAATCTTGCCGCGAGTCAATGAAAGATTATATTTGTGTAGCTTGAGGAGCTTTAGTGGATATTTCGTTGTTTTAAAATTTAAATGTACATGCTTGCATATAAATTTTAATATAGGCACTATAATAGTCATTAAGCCAGAAGTTCTGATATTAGATACTTGTGCCAACAAGATATCAGATTTTAATTTTACATTTTACAAGACTGATATTTAAAGTAATAAAATTTTGTATCAAAAATGCGTGACTTAAAAACGTCTTCCTGGGTCAGATGGGGTGTTTACAGAAAACTGAGAAGAAGAGATGGAGAAGGAGGAAGAGTAGAAGGAGGAGAACGGGGGTAAAGAGAAAAGGCTGGGCTTTAGGTAACTTTGGCCTTAGAACTACGTATTTTATGTGAATATAGAACAGTTTCTTGTTTTATTAACTCTTCATATTTTAAGGTAAGGTAAGGTATTATTAAGATTTTAAAAAGTAGTTATTTAACTTTTGATTAGAACTATATTAATACACTTCTTTTACTGAGAAAGTCGCTCTTATTATTAGATGTATCAATTAGCTGGAAATGTAACTTTAAGTGTAGTATCAAAGTAGCGTAAATGGAAGGTCGAAATAAATAAAGGATTTTGAAAAAACAGGATATTTCTGCTTGTGGTCGGAATGTAAACGTAGTGTTTTTTTACTAAAATGTTGAGATTTAATACCCTATCAACTGACAGTTTCATTGTCCTTTTTTCTCTACCAAATTATGATGATTTAAATGTTCATTCTTTTGTTTTTTATTTTGTATTTTTATCTTCATATTATGGACTCTCCTGCCTGCAGAGTTATTTCTCCTCCCCGAACTAACAATCCCCCAACTCACTCTAACAGATTGCAGCTCCCTTTTCTCCAGACATCCGCGGCACTTGGTACTTAGACTTGATGCACACTTAGATTATCCAATATAAAGAAAGCTATTTCTTTGATAAGAAATAGCTTTTGTTCAAACATTTTATTAAGGTCATTACGAAAAGACAGTTCTTTATGACGTGATAATGGCGTTGTACCAAACCGAGTTGTGGTGGTATTAAAAATAAAAATCGCAGGAAGTAAATTAGTTGTCATCTGGATTAAGTTAATTTAAGTTTTTTAAGTTAAGTTCACCTTAGAAACAGATACCTAAATTTTAAATTGTTTTAAAAAGTGCTAAATTTTATTAAGATCTACTTAACTTGTATTTATTTTAGTGAAAATGCACTGCAATGTGAATTTGCATAGATAAGTTAATTTGAAAGTTATGCCACGTCTCTATATCAAATCTACTAAATCAAGTCAAAAACCTTTTAACCCATTAGTGCATAATGTGTCTTTAAATGGACACACGTATTTCTAGTTGCCAGTATGCAGCTACAAGAAATATCACGTGTTTTTATACTTCATGCCCTTAAAAACAGTGTCCTTGGCCAGTTCTCTTCAGTGAGCAATTAGATCTACATGAGGGATTGTGTTAACGCTTTGTTATGGACCCGAATTTGTACTCGCAGAGAGACGGCGAGTAAGTATATTTTTTTACTATGAATTAGGCATTATATATATGTGTATTTTTTAAAAATATATTGTTAACTTCATATAGAATTGTATTTTATGTTAGATGATTTTTTGTTGCAATTTTTCCTATCCTAAAAATGCCTATTTTTCTTGGATCCCTTATAATGGACACTATGCGAAATGGCAACAATTTAAGAATATTTTTATTTTTATCACAGTATATGTATTGTTTTGTTTGTTTGACTTTCAGCAGTATTTTTTTTTCAGGCTATCATATCACCAGTTGCTGGAAATTCTAGAGGAAGATGAAGAGAAGAAGCAGAAAATAGATCGTATCTACATATTGCCTCCAGAAGATCCTAAAGGAGACACAGATATGGACAGCGATGATTCGGACCAAGAAAACGCAGATCCTAATCATCTACCAAGCACAATATTGACCCAAGTCTGTGAGGTTAGATGTAATGATTCGGTTGAAGAAGATACCATTCCTCTTTCAATCGTTAAAAATAACTTACTAGCTGATGATTCGGATGAAGAAGACTGTATTCCTCTTTCTATTCTTAGAAATAAATTAGCAGCTACTTCGTCCAAAGAAACACCTACATCAAAAAATATTTATGATGCCCCTCCTCGTAAAAGAAAAAACCCAAATTGGTCAGAAAATGTTCCCACTTACAAGATAAATCAAGCATGTAGTCCAAGACCTCCTTCAGAAAGTGCTTTTTTAGCCAGGACACCGTTAGATTTTTTCAATTTATTCTGGGGAGAGGATATTGCAGATCAAATTGTTGCCCAATCAAATAAATATGCTCAACAGAAAAATATTCAACTAAATCTTACTAAGAGCGAACTGTATGTAGTATTTGGAGCGATGTTATTATCAGGATATTCCCAATGTCCAAACAAGCGCATGTATTGGTCCAGTTTTGACGATGTTCCCAAAATGATTTACAACAGTATAAGACTCAATAGGTTTGAAACAATACTACGTAACTTACATTTTAATGACAACTTTTTAAATGAAAGTACTGATAAACTATATAAATTGCGACCAATAATTACGCATTTGAATGAGAAATTTAGAGAACATGGTGGTTTAGAAGAACACGTTTCCATTGATGAGAGCATGATTCCTTACTACGGTAAGCATTACGCGAAGCAATTTATAAAAGGTAAGCCCATTAGATTCGGCTTCAAGAATTGGGCTCTCTGTAGCAATAATGGGTATTGCGTTACGTATGATATCTATACCGGCAAAACTACAAATGAAACTCACTTTGGTCTTGGCGGAGATGTCGTCATATCTCTTCTAAAAAATGCTGGAATTGGTTCAAACTTAGGTTACAAAATATACTTTGACAATTATTTCACAAGTATAGCATTGCTTGAGCATCTTGCCCATTTACAAATTTGTGCTATGGGAACTATTCGTGAAAACCGGATGGAAGGTTGTTCATTTCCTGATAAAAAGGAGTGGAACAAGAAACCAAAAGGCGCATACAAGTTTATGGCTGGTGAATCTGTTTTACTTGTAAAATGGAAAGATAACAAGGTTGTTGCAGCAGCATCCAATTTTTCGCAGAACAATATTGTCAAAACTTCGCGATGGTGCAGGGAGTCAAAAACAAAGAAACAAATTGACCAGCCAGAAATGGTGACAAGATACAACCATGGAATGGGTGGTGTTGATAAAATGGATAATTTAGTGGCCATGTATAGGAGTAGAATCCGGCAACGAAAATGGTACTGGCCTATTTTCGCCTATTTACTCGACGTCTCCATTTCCAACGGTTGGTTACTGATGAAAAAACTAATGCCCAGAGATGGATATTGTTTAAAGTTAGTGAAGTTCAGAAGATATATTGCTCGATCTCGTTTACAAAAATTCGGAACACCACCTGTAAGAGGGCGCGTATCCAGTGCAACCACCGACGTTAGATATGACAATATGGGAGATATTGTGTTGTATAGTCAAACTCACAGGAGATGTAAACAATGTAGCAAAAAGGCTAATTTCATTTGCGAGAAATGCAATATAGGTTTACATCCTAAAGAATGTTTCAAGTTGTATCACACTAAATAAATGATATCATGTAACTTTAAACTATTTTGATAAATATATTTCTAAATTTTGCAAAAGTTTTGTTTTCTTTGCAAAGTGACCACAGCGTATACTGTCCATTATAATGGACCCGTCATTCTGACAGACTGAGGAATTGGGACGACTTTTTTTTAGTTTTTTTAAGTTAAGTTCACCTTAGAAACAGATACCTAAATTTTAAATTGTTTTAAAAAGTGCTAAATTTTATTAAGATCTACTTAACTTGTATTTATTTTAGTGAAAATGCACTGCAATGTGAATTTGCATAGATAAGTTAATTTGAAAGTTATGCCACGTCTCTATATCAAATCTACTAAATCAAGTCAAAAACCTTTTAATGCAATTAAGTTCAAATATTTGACTATTCGAAAGCTGTAAAGGACATTAGGATGGCCATTTGAGAGACAAAGATATCAATCAAAGCGGAGACATTTGCAAGATTGCATCGAAAATGTAGCTGCCTCGCTAAAAACCTTTTAATATTTTGGTAAAAGCACCGAATTTATTTGTATAACTACTTAAATTCCACTGGGTTGGCTCGCTTACAAAAGTTGTTTGTAGATCAAAACAGGCGTTAAAAGCTTGCTGTAGCTTTATCCCTTCGGATATACGCAATCTGCACGGTTGAAAGCATTAATTCATTTTCGTACTTGTTAAACTAGGATTTTTTTATTATTATTCGCACTACTACTCCATTAAAAAGGTTAATTATATTATATTCGCACTACTACTTATTTAATTATACTTATTAATTATACTTATTAATTATATTCGCACTACTACTTCATTAACATGGTTAAAGGACTATATCATGGATAAAAACTATTATTTCGCAACAAATGTCTCTACAGGACGTTCAAAATTTTGAAAAAAATTGAGTTTCTTAAAAACTAAAAACTGCTTTTAAGTATTTTGTTGAAACTTAGGCTAAATTATCTAAATAAATTGACTATATTATCATGGGCGTACATAGGTATGGGTAAAACCAGTATTATTATTGTAGAAAAATATGGTCCGTCACTGTTTTTTCATTGTTATTACAATTATCCTTCTCACTAAACAAAATCCCTTTATTGTTATATTTTGATAAATAAGCCGTGTTAGAGAAAACCGACAAAATTTATAATTTATGCACCTTTTTGGCATGTATATCTAATAGTTTGTCCATGCGCTATAAAAAATAACTTGGTTAATTTCATGTATTTTACGTTGGTTACAAATGGACCCACGTAAGGTACCGTATATTTACAGAAACCTCCTGATTTTATTTACCTCTATATTTTTGGTAAAATTCACTAAACAGTTAAGTACATTTGTACACAATATATTCACTATTTTTTTAATGTCAATACGTATACCTAAAAGTTCCCTTTTAAAATTGCATTATATATTAACGAAATGCGTTAATTTCCGTAATCGGAATATAAATTGATTATATTTACCATTTAAAATTACCTAATATAATATTTAATGCTAGCTTGCGCACGCGACTTCGTCGGCGGTATTACAAACTTTGAACCCCCACTTTTCCCCCTTAGGGGTTGTTGATTTATTAAAAACTGTAAAATACGTGTTTAAACATTTATTTTTTAGAGTACTACTATGACGTTTCGAGTTATTAGGACCATCTATTTTTGTTTCTCCATACAAAGTTTGAACCCCTGTTTCACCCCCTTAGGGGTTGAATTTTGAAAAATCCCTTCTTAGTGAGTCTCTACAGTATAAAATAAATCTACTGACAAAATTTCATATTGATAGCTTCAGCGGTTTCGGTTCGGCGATGATGAATCAGTCAGTCAGTCAGAACATTTTGTTTTATACATATTATAATATTTAATTTTACTATTTTATTTACTAATATTGAATTTTACTACCCAATTTGCTGTACATATTTAGGAAATTTACAGCTGCTGTAATAATTATATTTCTTTCTAATTTCCTAATATTATGTAATTCGTACATAATTTTGGATCTTAAATACAAACTGCTGGAAATGAAAAAACATTTTAACTTTTTTCTTCGTAATTAAAAATATTATTTGTTCAATTTAGGATCGACAATAATTGCGGATAAAGTAAAACTTGTTACAGAATGAGAAATTAGAAAACAGAAAGAAATAGAAAGTAAATTTACGTAGATAGTTCCCCTGCTGCATTTTATAACTTTTTACTAGACCATTTATCAAGCGAACAACGAACTACACAATATGCTTGTTTATTGTTGCAAGATTCACAAAGAAATGACTGTAAATGTCGGCTTGCGTTTAATCTCGCGGTATTTTCAGTAATAAATCATGCGATTCCGTCAACAGTTGACTTGTATAGCCGTTCGGCGCGCGCCGGCGCGGCGTGACAGATTTACAGAACAAGTAACGTAAAAATTGGCGCTAATTTGAGACGTATAATATTTCGGAATATAAACTGTATTTTCAATTTGCAATTTTACTTTATTTTGTGAGATTACGAATTTTATAAATGATTTTCTTTTAGGAATTAAATTTGCATAACTTATTTTTTGATAACCTAATAGCATAACTTATAAACGAAAAATAAGCAATATCTTATGGAACCAAACTGTAATTTTACAGTCAGTTTTTGCAGTGTGGGTGTATTATCTATTTGAAAACCGATAGTTTTCATAAATACACCGTGCCTGTCTATGACTGCTAAGACGATAAGCGTGCATATGCAGGTCACATTTCAGGATTGTATTGCAGGTTCCACATTTACTTGCTGGCTTAGACGCCGAATAGGTAGGTGTTCATTGACAATTTGTTTCAAGTCTTCTACTTCTTGTGCAGTGCGACCTTTGGGTCTCCCACTGCCTTCCTTTCCATTCACACATCCTGTTTCTCTAAACAAAGCCACAGATCTAGTCAACACTTGGCGAAACTGGTCGAAATCCATGACTATGTGTGAAAGTTCTGTTTGAAAATCCTGAATGGCGTCCCGGGTTGAATAAACCCACTACCCTTCTACCATTTCCTAAGTAATTTTCGATCATAAAAGCACTTTGTTCTGCCGTGATTACCATATTTAATTTTCTTAAAAATAAAAACTTCACAACTTGACAAACCTATTTTTCATTCACCTACACCTTTTACCTATGCTACCTTTCAAGAGTAATAATTCAAGACATGCGTGATTGATTCCACGGCATACCTTTTTTTTATCTTACGTTACATACATTAATAGGAATTTTTTCTTGTTTGTGATCAAGGAACCACCCGTAAAATTTTGTTGATAGACTCTTGTAACACCCTGTATATCGACGCTAAAGAGCAACATTTCGCTTTTAATTTTATGATTGACATCATCCATGCATTGTGACAGTTCCAATACTATGTTATATTCATAAATGCCCACCGTCTTTATAGCTTTATTGTGGTTGTAGGTACTGTATTATGTATAAGGTCATAGGCGCCGGAATCGTCGGAGCTCCGGGACTTGAGCCCCCGTGGACCCACTCAACTTGGGAGCGGAGCCCCCCGTTCTTTTTTACCTTTTATTTTTGAAGTAAAAATGAAACAAGTATATTTTCGAAAAAATTATTTAATACAAATATTAAATATCATAAATTAAATAAAATTATTTAAGAAGGCTACGCCGCGTCGCGTCGCGGCGTTAATAATGGCAACAGTGTAGCCAAACCGAGCCTTCCCCACGTAAGTTGTAGTTTTAGGTTTTAGATTACTTGCATAATATAGTAAAAGATTGACAGGTTGATGAACGTCTTGTGTAAATTTACTAAAAGTTTTAAATTATTAGCTATGCCTTTATTATCTTTTTTTTTTCTTTGCCAGTTCTTGATATTGAATAAAGGTAGATAAAAAAAAAACGTCTTGAAAGTATGCCGTGGAATCAATCACGAATGGCTTGAATTATTACCCTTGAAAGGTAACATAGGTAAAAGTTATAGGTAAATGAAAAATAGAACCGTCAAGTTCTGAAGTTTTTAGTTTTAAGAAAATTAAATGTGGTAATCACGGCAGAACAAACGCTGATCGAAAGTTACTTTAGAAATGGTAGAAAGCTTGATGGCTAGTGGGTTTATTCGACACGAGACGCCATTCAGGATTTTCAAACATAATTTGCACACATTGGCATGGATTTCGACCAGTTTCGCCAAGTTTTGCTAGATCTGTTGCTTTGTTTAGAGAAACAGGAAGTGTAAATAGAAAGGAAGGCAGTGGGAGACACAAAATTCGTTCTGCACAAAAGTAGAAGAATTGAGGCAAATTGTTCATACCCACAAACCCCTACTCGGCGTTTAAGCCAGCAAGTAAATATATCCTACGGAACCTTCAAAACATCCCGAAATGTGACCTGCATATGCACGCTTATTGTCTACGCTCAGTCCAGAAATTGTTACTGACAAGCCGCAGCGAATGCAATTTTTAGAGTGGTTTATGGGTAATTTTCATAATAATGAAAATGTATTTGAAAAAACCTTTTTTACTGACGAGACATGGTTTTACCTCTCAGGTTATGTAAATTCTCAACCAATGAGAATGTGGAGTTCTAAAAATCCACCTTTCGTTATAGAGAAGCCTCTACATTCACAGAACGTTGGCGTGTTGGCGGTTATATCGAAAAGGTTAAGGATTTGTTTTGAAGGAACTTTTTAGAAAATTTTGTAAACGCATTAGAGATGCGATGAAGAGATGCGACAAGGCTACTTCCAACAGGACGGCGCACCAACTCTCGTAACTCCTGATAATTTAAATTTTTTGTAAGCATTATTCGAGACCGAATCATTAGTCGTAATATAACAGCTAGGTGACCACCACGGTCCTGCGATATCACGCCGTGCGACTTTTTTTATGGCCACACATTAAAAACTAGCGTTCAAATTCACTAAGAAGGTTTAAGATTTAGTACTGGTTTAAATTAGGATCTCATAGTTGATCAGTTATGTTTTGACAGGTTTTTGTCCTATCATTGATAATAAGTCGTCATTAAAATCTTGTGAATTATTCTGATATTTCAGCGATTTGCTTGATTTCCAAATAATTTTCCTCTTGGAACTAGTTGCTGTAATGAGCTTAGTTCTATTATTGTTGAAAGTACCTACTAAAATTGTCCTTTTCTTGATAAATTTGCGAAAAAGCTGAGAAATAAGTTCATAGTATAAAACTTAGTTGTCTTATTCTTACACTTGTCAGTTTAAAACTTTGGTTGTCAAATTAGACCGGACTAGCGTTGGAGAATCTGGCTGTAGGTTTTCAAAACCCCTTGTGAAGCGGGCTGGAATTACAAATAAATTTCAGGAGATTAACAACTCCCCCCAAGTGCTCACCAATGTTTTTGATGCTGTAAAAAGAAGAATGAGAACATGTTTGGAAGTAGAAGGTGGACGCGTCTCTCATTTAGTTTACATTTATAATTTTTATGTTCTTTGTTGTATATTATGTTTTTTAATCTGTTTATGCAATGACAATGACAATAAAGTAATCTTCTTAAAAATAAAAACGTCAGAACTTGGCAGTTTTATTTTTCATTGGCCTATATATTTTACCTATGTTACCTTTCAAGAGTAATAATTCAAGACATGCATGATTGATTATACGGCATACTTTTAGGACGTCCTTTTTTGATCTTACGTTAGTTACACCGTAGTATAGTATCTACGTTCTAGGTGTGATTTTTTTCCGCCTAGCTTTCATATTATGTATGTTTCCAATCTCAGTGCAGTTTGTCCATGCCCTTGGCCCCATGGTGTCATCGATTAAAAGAAAGCTATAAAATGAAAAAATGTGGTTTTCGATTTAAATTAACTGGTTCACTTTATTAAACTTTACAATTTATTTACTTTTAATTAAATTTTATCCATCGTATCCCAGGAAGCTTAAACTGAATTTGATTCGTTAATTTATTACATGAAAGCGGTGTTTTATATTTATTTTTTTATAAAATTCCATTAGACTTTTTATTATCTCTTTTCTACAAATGTACGTGTATGAGGTAAAAGTAACAAAGTTGTCAACATTAACTTTTTAATGGCTTGATATTAAAAGCCCAGAATGCCAGTACTAAAGTGGTCCATTAGCATATTTTAAAATGACCTTAATGCTTTATGTTTTCTCTGTTAAAAGTATCTTTGTAAATTTAAATAAATATCCTTATAGTAATTTCAAGCATAGTTGAAATAATAATTATCTTTGAGGATATTTTACATCCTAAAATGGAGACAAGCAAAGTTTTAGTATGTAAAGGTAAATATAGCCTCAAGCCTGTTGTCCTTACAAAATAATGGAACAGAAATAGCACGGCCCATAAGCTGAGACCGATTATCTTGGCAATCTCGAAATTATTTTTGCTTAGCATTGATTGCTGAAAAAGAATGGGTTCAAAAGTGAACAGAATAACAAGAGTTTCTATAAAATTTCACACATTGAAAAGAGTTCTCTAGCAGGAGGCGCTGATTTATTCAATAGTTGGAATAATATTTATCTTCAGGGATATTTTACATCCGATAGAACGACCAATCAACCCAATCAACCCAACCTAAGCAAACTTTTAGTTTGTAAAGGTAAATATGGCCAGTTATCCTTGCAAAATAAAATGGAATAGAAATAGCAGACCTAATAAGCTGTGACTGTGCTGGCGATGTCTGAATTATTGTAGCAGTTATAGCATCGATTGCTGAAAAAGAATAAGCTCAAGATTAAGATTAGGTGATGGTTTTTTATATTCAAAAGTATACGTTGATAGGGATAAGGTTACCCTTTATTCACCATTAAATGTACTTTCTAACATACAGGTGCTTTTTTATATGCAAGCAATTTACAATAATAGCGAGTTTATACTGTAGCCAGAAGAGATTGGTTTTCCTTTTTGGTGTTCTATATTGTCTGTTAAAAAGTTATGCCCTAGCTAGATCTTTATTATGCAGGAACAAGTGATTTTACTTTGGTTTATTTTGTATTACTTCCAATAAACGTATTTTTTGAAGCTTACATTTCATATATTAATAATATGTTTGGTTAATTTTTATCCATATATTCTCATTAACTATTATTTATTTAGTCGGATCGTCAACCGCAGAATGTTGTTTGGAAGCGTCAGACTTCTGCAGGAGCTGTAAAATTTTTTTGGGTCATCAAGTGGAATGTTTTGCAATCTTTGCAATCACAATATACCAACTTTAAAAAGTTTGTCCTCCACTAGATGATCAGCAAGGGATGATGCTTGCAAAACCTTACGAGTCGCTTCAGCTGAAATACATAAAACCTTAAGTTCCTTTGAAGAAGCTACATCGCAAAAGTCCATTACACGAAGTGAGGCCAGAGGTCTTCGACAAAAGCTTGACAGGTTTGAAACAACATTTATGATTGTATTTTAGGGGTTTCTACTAGACAGAATAAATATTGTGAATAAATCATTACAAATATTGTACAGTAATTGAACTTATACGATTCCCTGATCGGCAATTCTTTTTATTTGCAATATAAACCTACTAGGGGACTCTTGACTTCAAGTAAAAAAATTGAGCGGTAGTCCCTGAATGAATATGTTAAAAGTCTAAGGAAACTTGGAAAATATAAAAATGTATCGTACGCCGACAAGTGTTATTTATTGACTAATTTTACATACAAGAATTTAAAAGACAAAATTATATTATATTAAATAAATAACTACATACCTTAAAGGTAAAGACTCACTCATCAAATTTTTAGAACCCAGCTTACAACAACTTGATTGTTAAACGATACATGCTGCATAGAAAAGCACAGTTCGGTAGCATTGCTTGGTCTTGTGGTCATTATCGGCGAATTCGAATTTTCGAGTTGTTCATTTGTTGTGTTTTGAATTCTGCGGCAATCCTGCTGTGTTCTGCGTTCTGCCTGTGGCTGTAACGACAAACACCTTATAATTTGGTGCTGTAACGTTGCAAAACGTTGAATATGTTTCTAACTTTTACTTTAAGCATGGTTCTTGGTGATTCAAATATTATGTGCATTTTTTGCCTATAAATAAAAACTCAGAAACTGCGTGGCCACTAACGAAATGTTAAAAACGACAAGACATTATAGACTAGCTTGGACAGCAGATCCACAAGTTTCTGTGGGTACATAATATCAAAAATTGTCGGTTTTAGTTTTTAACATATCAAAATAAAATAAATATAATATTCTTCTGAATTTTGGAAAATACCAAAAACATATTAAATTGAGAAATTGAGGGAATTTATTTTGTTTTTGAGATTCTTGTTCGTGTGCATATTGATCATCTATCTTGAAAATATCAATATTAGCACATCGATATTTATCGTTTTTTGATATCGTTGCATCATTATTTAAAGACAAATTATTTTAAGGTTATGACATTTCGACAGTTCTGAAAATTTGTCATGAAAGAATGGCTCTTCGATGGAAACATAAGACGCTGGGAGCATTTTCTGGAGTCCAAGAATCCAGTGCAAAGATGGCATTTTTATCAGATTTCAACTAAAGTTTTTCACTTTTGCGAAATTTTTTTAAAAACCGTATGTTTTCGTGGACAAAAATTTTCAAGTTTGGGGACATTTTTAATATCTTATTTGGCAACCCTGAGTGTATCCCGACAATGCTACGTTTCCATCGCGATTGTTTTGCGATTATATCGCGATGTAAAGTGTCCGGTTGCAACGTCTTTAAGGGGCCCATATTTGTAAATGCCCAAAATCCTATATCGATGTGTACTGAAACCCCTAATTTGTTTGTTTAAAGGTACAAAAGTAAACGTGAAGGCAAAAGCCAGACATCAAAAATCATAAAATAAACTCTAGTTGACGGATCAATCACTGTACCGCTGTGCTTATAACTTGCATAATATTCTTTTCCGCAGAAGTTAAGAACTGATTATTCGTTTTCTCTATATTTTTTGCTAGTGTTAAATATATTGTAAATTGATAATGGCGCAACTTACATTTACACATAAAATTAGCAAGCCAAATAAATTACGAAAATTCCGATCGTGGCCCATCCGAGATTCCATTTAAATAAACGGCAAATTAACTGAATAAACTAAAACGATGTCCGATTAGATCAAATTAATGGCACTCTAAATATGTATATAGCTGTACATTAATCATTTGTAACCAAATTGTACAAACTAAAATGAGATTCCAGCTGTTGATCAGTTATCAATTATTTAAAAGGGTTCTCTGGTATAAATTAAATTCAATTGCCGATAATCATACTTATTTTGCTATTATTCCCGACAATATAATTTTACTGTTAATGTCATAATAATTATCAATTAATTTGAAAATTATTCGCATTCTCTGTGACAGTTAATGGTTTAAATTAATTTCATTATTGGACGTGTGGTTGATTTTAGTTTATAATTAAATGGATTAGAGGCACCCTGAATATATTATTGATCAACATGAATTGATACATTTTATACAGTGTGTTTTGGCGCGAACAATTGTGTGTATTCATTTCTGGTCTATTGAAGTTATTAGGCATGAAATGTGAGTAAGATCCGGTACTTAAACATAGTTGAAGAACCCGTGTTCGGTGCTGAAAGTTGTTTTTTTCTTGGAAAAATCGTACTACAAAAAGTATATAGCTTGTTTCACCTAAAACTTCCAATGCAAATTTCTTGAAAAATGACAAAATATTGTAAAAATCAAACAAAATTTTATGAAAATGGATTGATCGGTGCGATCCAGTGTTCTATGGCAAAATTAACTTTTTAGCTTATCATCTTAGTCGTGTCGCAGTGCGAAAAGAAAACTAATCGATTGCGGGTACTCTAACAGCCCATGAGCTATAAGACTTTTGGCTGTGTATGCTTTATATAAGTTGCAATTTTGTAGAATCATATTTCTATCCTGCTTTCCTGCTTAAACAAGGTTTAGGTATATAACTAATAATAATTGTTATTAATTATACAGAATGGCTCGACAAGCATATCGCAACTGAAACTGAAACACCTTATATGTAGTTTGTCATATTGAGAGTAACCTGGATTTGCTGATTGCTTTAAAACCTAAATAATGGCACCTCATCCTTATTCCTACATATATACATAATATAACACACTAGATGTTATGTTAAAGAGTTTTCAAGGTATTGGCTTGCAAAAAAAGAACATTTCTCTGATTTCAAAAGGTCGCAAAATCATAGGTACAACTTAAGAAGAGACTTATTCCACTTTTTCATCTTAGCTTTTTATTTTCTAGCCAGTTTCTTCCAGTTTAACCGCCAAGGGCATAACTGGAACCGGAATAGTATTAAGAATATTTTTAGAAAAAGGACGATAAGCTAGGATAGGGAGGTGCAAGATACTTTTCTCTAAGTTGTACTATTTAGATATCACGTTCTGTCAAGGTCGAGCAAGCAGTTTGTGATGGCGTTGCAACGCCACTATACAGCGTGTCCTTTCTTGCCATATGGGAAAAATGTTTACTGAAAGTTGAAAAAAAATTACTTTGGTGTAGAAAAGCTCTCCATATTAATAAATTAAGAATCCCCATGAAAAAAATCTAAAATGACTCATTATACAGGGTAGCGACAGAAACGTAAAATCTACCCAAGAATAAAGTACCCTTATTTAGCAGGATACAAAGAAAAGTTATTTTAAAGAATTATTTGGAATCATTTTTCGCTCTAAATACGAAATCACAGCCACCTACGCAAAAAAGTGTTTTTACATTTTTAGTTTAAGTTACGAAATCAATGTTAGTATAAGTTAATAAAAAGTGATTGTTTTTCACACAGGTAAATATTCTAACAATGACTTTGGTATAGACACTGATATTCTTTGTAGAATAGTTATATGATATATTAATTCAGTTTATTATTTTATCATTTTTTAAAATATGCCCGCAAAACTAACCACGGGACAAAAAACTGAAATTGTTTTAATTTTTGGCGACAACTATAAAAGCTATAGGGAAGCAACTGAGGCTTTCCATGAAAGGCATACCAAAATATCTCTATATCATCAAACTGTTGGACACATAATGGCAAAATTTAAAAGTAGTGGAAGTGTGGAAAACCGCTTCAATAAAAAAATCAAGTTCAGGCCGAAGATGATGAGGGTATTCACCAACAAATTATCCAAGCCGTTGTTAAAAATCCCAAGACTTCGTTCAGAAATTTGGAAAAACTACTTCCTGAAAACGATAGACGCTCTGTTTGTAAATCCACTGCTGGTAGAGTTCTTAAAGCAAATCATTTTCATACATACAAACCTATCTTTGTCCACACGTTGAAACCTGAAGAAAATAATAATAATAATAATACTAATAATAATAATAAAAATAATCGATTTTATTAGATAACACAAGAGTAATTACAAAAAAAAGATGTTGGATATAAAAAAATAATTAAGCTAAGACCAGAACGGAAACAGCTATTCTTACACCTAACCCTTATTTACTTAAAATAAATATACAATATTGCCAGACAAGGGCTGGCTAACACAAGCATAAAACACAGAAAATAACCAAGAAAGTATCAACAACCCAAAGCTAGCTATATAGCACCTTTAAAAAAATGCACAATAACTTCAAGTCTACTGTGAAGACAACATATATTTTAATTTTCTCTTAGAGGTATTAACACTTAAGTTATAAGGGCAAAAAGATAGACCATTATAAAAGCTTACAGAACAGGACAAACATTTATGAAATATAGCCGTCCGATGTCGAGGAATATGAAATACGAAGCGTCATCTAACATTAACCGAGTGATAGTCAAGTCGCCTAAGACATTTTCCTATAGAGATAGGGTGGACTTTTAACTTATCATTCGATGCACAAAGGTAAGAAAAAGAAGTTTAGTACGGTTTTGCATATTAAGCCTGTTAAGTTGAGATATAAACGAGGAGACGGGTTCGAATTTGCGCAAGCCAAGAATATACCTACAACTAGTCTAGTCAACAACTTCAAAATCGTGCTAATTCTTGATAAAGGTCCTAAAAATATGTACGATAGCTCATTGGATTCGGAATGACGTCTAGAAAAATGTATTCGAAGGATTTTACTGCATGATAAAAATTGCAAAAGTTATTAACAAATTAAGATGAAAAAAAAAAGTGTTTCGTTTTTTGGCAATTACTCAAAAACTATTAATATTTAAGAAATTAAAAAAAAAAGAGATTCATAAAGAGGAGAAAAGTTCCAAAAAAAAAGTCCCGACTCCCGGAACTCTACCTCCATTATTTATAATTTTAATTTAGTGCTGAAAATAGGGCCCCGCGCGGCCGATACAGCATGATCGCGCTACCGCTCAAGAGAGTCTATTACATAAAATAATTTTTTTATAGAGTTAAATATGAATAGAAAAATTTTAAAAAATTATGGTGTCATCAGAACACTTTAAAGAATAAAGTCCCGTTGGAAAAAAATTTTTTTGTTGATTTTTCAAAAAGTTATACTATTGTTAACTAAGCAATTTTTCGTGGGCTTTCATTTTTACAAAAGACAGTATAAAAGTTTAAATAATTGGCCTATAAATTTTTGGCTTCTTGGAGCTCTTCTTATATATATATACTTAACAGGACCACGTTATAAAAGCATCTTAAATTTGTGTATTTTTTACACTAATTTCGAATACTCCACGATACCAAAGTTTGATTGGTCACATAACTTGTCAAGTAACAAATTGCCATAACTCATAAACTATTAGAGATACGATAATCAACATTCAGGTCATTTTTATCAAGGATTAACTACTCTTTAAAATGAGCTCAAAGCGAAGTTTGTAACTATTGTTGATTAGCTATTACATGCTTTTGATTAAAAACATTGAAGATTTTTTTGACATTTTTGTCTCAAAAATTATAATAACAAAATACACAAATTTAAGATGCTTTTATAACTTGGTCTTGTTAAGTATATATAAGAAGAGCTCCAAGAAGCCAAACATTTATAGGCCAATTATTTAAACTTTTATACTGTCTTTTGTAAAAATGAAAGCCCACGAAAAATTACTTAGTTAACAATAGTATAACTTTTTGAAAAATCAACAAAAAAATTTTTTTCCAACGGGACTTTATTCTTTAAAGTGTTCTGATGACACCATAATTTTTTAAAATTTTTCTATTTATATTTAACTCTATAAAAAATTATTTTATGTAATAGACTCTGTTGAGCGGTAGCGCGGCCATGCTGTATCGGCCGCGCGAGGCCCTATTTTCAGCACTAAATTAAAATTATAAATAATGGAGGTAGAGTTCCGGGAGTCGGGACTTTTTTTGGAACTTTCCTCCTCTCTATGAATATTTTATTTAAATTTCTTAAATATTAATAGTTTTTGAGTAATTGCCAAAAAACGAAACACCTTTTTTTTTCATCTTAATTTGTTAATAACTTTTGCAATTTTTATCATACAGTAAAATCCTTCGAATACATTTTTCTAGACGTCATTCAGAATCCAATGAGCTATCGTACATATTTTTAGGACCTTTATCAAGAATTAACACGATTTTGAACTTGTTGAGTAGACTAAACAGGCATTTTGTAACTTTTAAACGCGCCTCCTATCAAAAAGATTCAAGTAGTTACCGTAAACAGCAGCACCATAATTGAAGTGTGATAAGACAAGAGACTCACAAAGCAATTTTTTAAGTTCAACACTAAAACAATACCTGCTTGCATACAATAGCTTGCGGGATAAGTATGCGCGTGAAAGCAATCCACTGACATGATGAATAAAGTTTCAATTATTATCAAAAATTAAACTCTTTAACTTGTTCTGAATGGGCAACACATTTTCACCTATCCTAACACTGAAATCACGAAATGAATGGTTTGCTCTTTTAGAGGCAAACAAAATTAGGTTACATTTAGTTGGGTTCAGTATTAAATTATGACGTAGAGACAAAGCTCTTATCCTTTCTAGGTCAGCCTTTAGACCATCACAGGCAGCAACGGTATCCCTCGGACCAAACCCAATGTACAGCTACGTATCATCGGCATATGCTTGAATATTAGAAAATTTAATGCTGCCTAAAATGTCGCCGGTGTATAGTGAAAACCGCAAAGGACCCAAAACTGAGCCTTGCGGGACACCTGAGACAACGGGAGATAATGAAGAGTACTAGTTATTAAATGACACCCTTTGGAATCTTTGTACAAGATAGGATTTCATAAAAGAGACCGCACCTAGACAGAAGCCGTAGTATTCCAATTTAGAAAGCAATACATCATGACTTATGGTATCAAAGGCTTTCGAAAAGTCCAATAACACCAGCGCTGTGACCCTCCCACCATCCATATCAGAAGTGACATCATCCGAAACCCGAGAAAGAGCCATCACAGTGCTATGCTCCTCTCTAAAACTCGACTGAAAGGCAGGCAATATATTATTATTGCTGACATACTCGTTTAATTATTCAAAAAGTACCCTTTCAAACATCTTAGAAATTGCAGGAAGGATGCTGATTGGTCTCAGGTCTGAGACCGCCTCAACAGTTCTCTTCTTAGGCAAAGGTGCAATGATACTACCTTTCCAGTGATTAGGAAAATACCCAACTTCAATACACGAGTTGATAATATGCGTGATGGAGGTGTCGAGAAAAGGACTGCAATACTGCAACATTATGGGAAATGTCATCATCACCATAAGCATTAGTTCGAAAGTCCGCAATAAGTTTGGAAATCTGTCAAACAGAAGTCAAAGCAAAACTGAACGAAGACTCACAAAACAAACTACCTTTATAAAAATTTACCAAATCAATATCACAGCCATCTTTAAAGGATGACACGAAGAAATCATTAATATCAGAAGCACTGCCGATATTGTTTGGTATATCAACATTAGCACATTTTCTAACATTAAATTCTTTAAGAGCCTTCCATATAACTCTAGAGTCATTTGTTCGGCAAATATTCTGCATATATATCTTTTTATCTCTTCTAATCAATATTAGAGTTAAATTACGCAGAGCTCTATAAGCATTAGAATCATCTTTGTTTTTGTTTAGTTTATACCTACCCAGAGCTCTGTCGCGTTGACCCATAGTTAATTTGGTATTATCAGAAAGCCAAGCACACTTTGGTCTACTTACTCGCGCTGTTACATCGGGGGCATGCGTATTAAAAATATTAATCAAATAATCGTTAAATGTCTGTACCTTCCTATCAATATTAGGCTCTCTCAAAATGTGGTAGAAAAAAATTATAATTTTTAAAATTCCTATAAGTAATAAACCTTTGATTAATCTTAAATCTATCGACCTTAACCTCACAGAAGGCACAAGAGTGATCAGGGATGTGGTCAGTGTTAATAGTTCCGGAGTTTACGACCAAATCTCTATTGGACACGAGAATAGCGTCGTGAAGTGTGGCAGTGCCTTGAAGTGTAGTGTGATAACGTGTAGGTTCGTTAATTACTTTAAAAAAGTCGTAAGATTCGAAGCACGGATTAAGTAAATTATTGGAATGTAAAAGGTCAATATTAAAGTCACCCAGGCAAATCGCCTCGTCATATAAGAGCGTAAATTATGATAAATTATTGTCAATGTGCTCGATACATTCAGCAACAGTGGATTTGGGGGGACGGTAAAAAACAACCACTGCAAAGCTTTTGCTATTAAGCGTAAAGGAGACCCAGAGGTGTTCAAGTAAGTCTTCGGAGTTCTTAGCTTTCAACTGAGAGCATAAATGTATGCCCAACCCACCCCCTCTCGATCCTCCGTCACATCTAAAAAAGTCAAAACCTGGAAAAGCAGCCACATTATCATAAGTGGCAGACTTAAGCCATGTTTCATTGATGCCTATAATGTAAAACTGTTCACGAAGAACAAATTCTTAAACTCAGTAAATTTAAATAAAAATGGAGTAGTTCCGGGATTATATTTATTCAGTGTCGAGATCAGTATTATTTTGAGACAAATGTGTGCTGCGATATTTTAGATAATGGCTAATGGCCCATTTTTCTTTCGAGGCAATATAACTTCGGATATATACCTTCAATTTTTGAGAAATCAGCTGTTTGGCCTTGTTAATGGCTTTCTACTTAATATTAGAAATGTTCCGGGGGCGTTGGATAGGAAGATTTTCAGAAAATCATTCGCCGGCGAGGTCGCCGAATCTGAACCCACTCGATTATTTTCTTTGGGGGTATTTTCACTGACCTTTTGAGAATATCGACAGCTGGAAAGAGTAATAACCCGATGTGCTCTATAAATTCCTCAAGTTGTTTTGAGAAAAGCTGTTTCAAAATTCTCTAAGTTAACAATAAAATGCATCGAAAAGGAAGGTAGCTATAAGGTAGCTATAATACTGAAGTTCGAATTTTGTAAATTTATTCTTTCTTAATAATACATTTGTTTTATACACTGTGTGTAAAAAGTCCCGGACCGGTAAATTATTTCGAAAAAGGCGCACATTATCAAAAAACTTCTTGTATAAAAGTTCTAAGGTTTTGAAAAATCCACAAAACAAGGATACCTGTAATTATACAGGGTGTCTTAAAAAGTCGTGGCCAACTAAAATTTTGTTTTTTTAAATGGAATGATTTCTTTTAATCACATTTTCTGATTTGAATAAACATTCTGAACAATTATTATGTAACATGGCATGTGGCTAAACCCGTTAGTTTATGAGATAAATCGAATTTAGAACATACATACGATTTACGATATTACATTCATTTTGTGTTTTTACAAGCTGGTAACAGAATATTTACCCTATTACTGGAAGAAAAAAAATTACTAAATGTGCACATGCAAGTTTTTCCAATAATTTAATAACAATAACAATTAAAAAATACAAGGAACAAATTAACTACCACCTTTACCAGAACAAAAATAAATTTAAATCGTTATTAAATTAAAGGCTCAAAATGTCTCCCTGCGACTGCTTGACAATGAGCTAAGTTGTAATAAAATCTGTCAATAACATTTTGCAACATTTCATGACTAATTAATTCACATTCTTCAATAATTCTTCTTCTCAATTCGTCAAGATCGGCGGGTTTTGTAACATACACTCTATTTTTTAAGTGTCCCCAGAGAAAATAATCGAGGGGCGTCAGGTCCGGCGACCTAGCGGGCCATTCTATTTGACCCCTTCGTCCTATCCAGCGATTAGGAAAAGTATTATTGAGGTAAGTTCTTACAGCTTGCCCAAAATGAGGTGGCGCTCCATCCTGCTGAAACAATGTATGTCGTAAAAGTGGCCCTACTGTATTGGTTATTGCTGGCACAATTTGATTCTGCAGCATATGGAGATACATATCTGCTGTCAAATTCCCCTCTATAAAGAAAGGCCCCACTAATCTATTGCCAATAATACTGGCCCACACATTTACTTTTTGAGGTCGTTGAGTATGCGTTTCTCGCATCCAATGTGGGTTCTGATCTGCCCAGTAACGACAATTATGTCGATTGACAGTCCCATTTAGCATGAATGTTGCCTCATCCGAAAAAACTACTTGATTAAAAAAATTGTTATTTTCTTCCTGATTCTGCATCATTACTTCGCAAAATTCCATTCTACGATCGTAATCGTCTTCCGATAATTCTTGAACTAAATTTAATTTATAGGGATGGTATTTACTGTTTTTTAAAATAATTTCAACTGATTTAAAACATACATCGACTTGTGTAGCAGCTTTTCTCAGCGACAAATGAGGATCCTCAACAAAATGAAGTAGTGTCTCTAACTGTTTTTCATCACTAGTTGCAGATTTCGGTCTTCCCGAACGAATTCTGTCTTTGCAACATCCGGTTTCCTCGAATCTTTGAACTGTTCTTACAACTGTAGATTTTGATATGGGCTGTCGGTCTGGAAAAGATGTGTTGAAAACTTCCTTTGTTTCATTAAACGATCTTTGCCGGTCTCCAAAACCTCTGATCATTAGTAAAGTTATACGTTCCCTTTCGCTTAGAGACATTTTCAGAATTTACTATGACAGTGACACAAAAAAATTCTGGTACCAGCTTGTCAAAACACAAAATAAATGTAATATCGTAAATCGTATGTATTGTTCTTTAATTCGATTTATTTCATAAACTAACGGGTTTAACTACATGCCATGTTACATAATAATTGTTCAGAATGTTTATTTAAATCAGAAAATGTGATTAAAAGAAATCATTCCATTTAAAAAAACAACATTTTAGTTGGCCACGACTTTTTAAGACACCCTGTATAATTACAGGTATCCTTGTTTTGTGGATTTTTCAAAACCTTAAAACTTTTATACAGGAAATTTTTTGATAATGTGCGCCTTTTTCGAAATAACTTACCGGTCCGGGACTTTTTACACACAGTGTATTAAAACTCAATTTTTTGTTTTCGTAGGTGGCTGTGAATTAGTATTTAACGAGAAAAAATGATTCCAAATAATTCTTTAAAATAACTTTTCTTTGTATTTTGCTAAATAAGGGTAATAAGGGTTTGTATAATTTACGTTTTTGTCGTTACGCTGTATACTATGGGTCTTTTTAGATTTTTTCCAGGGATTCCAAGTTTATTAATATGCAGAACTTTTCTACATTAAAGTGATTTTTTCAATTTTCAGTAATTTTTTTTTTTCATATTATGGTAAAAACTTCGTGGGACATGCCGTATAGGTTTCTCAGGGCATCAAATTATTTTTCTTTAAATCTAGCCATCAAATTGAAGTTTACCGTTTTAACTGAAACACCTTCTATTGTCAACACGCAGTTGTTTTTTACGCTTTAAGTTAAAGTAATTACTATAAAAAATGATTGGAATATCCAACATGATACTTCAAATTACCTAATTATTATCTGAATCCGATTTTTTAAGAAATAAGAATGTTTTCCTTTAGAAGCATTATTATTATTAATAAAATAATATTTTCAAGAAAAATTTTTGAATCAAAAAAAGTTTTTTATTTTCCAATTTTAATATAGCCAATAATACCGTAGAATCCAAGCGTAAAAGGGTCAGGGTTTTTTCAATTTTCCCGGCGACTGAATTAAATTCTACACCTACACACACGTGCGCCCGTGTATGTCCAGCTCAGTTTTCAATTTCATCTTCTTGCCAGACCAGGCCGGCGGGCCGCATAAACAGTAAAGAAAGCTATCCATCTTAGATCCCTATTTCCAATATTGAGGATTCTACAGAAATTGCTATTTACAGGGTGAATCCCTGACGGGAAATAAAGAACCAGCTAGCTTATATTTAATATAGTTTTATAGCAAATAAAATTGATGAGTTAGGTTTAATATTGATGTTTTGTATCGGTGTCGATAAACTGAGTTAAAAATATTTAGCGAAAAATTTAAGACAAAACACAATTTATACAGACTAGATGTAACTACAAGCAGTTTTTTCAATTGAAGGCTCCAATACAAAATGTGCCTAAGTCACATTTCCCCCTTTTAAAGGTGATGACACTATAAGTTGCAGTTGTTATTATGTGCTTTCTTTTTTTACCTACTCGTATACTTAAAATAGCGGCAGGAAATATCAATTAGAAAAAATAGCCCGTTTATTGCTTGTCAAAGTGGGAGTCATGACTGGCTGCAGCCTAACATTGCCTCGAAAAGCGTTCTCTCAAGATGTAGAATACGGCCCCTGGAGGGTTTACTTCATTTACTATATAGAAGTGTCTAAAGTAGCACAATTAAATTTTAACGAACCTTTTGTCAATTTAGTGCACAAGTACAAGCATAAGTACCAAAGTCCGCTGATAAAATATTAAATACAGTACTGGCTTAGTCTTTGCGAAACATATCTTTATTTACGATAGTAATCATTCATTTCAAATAATTAGCCACATTATTTCGTATTTTAAGCTAATTTAAGTTTATTTCACTAAAATACAAATATGTAAGAAGGGTAAGTAACTTTATTAAGTATTTTATTGTTTAAATTATGGGATATTAAAACAACAAATTAAAATCCTAAGCTAAAAGTGCCTAAGTCTCCTTTTTCTTAATCTTTTTCTCTCCACCTTTAGTAATTATATCCAATAAAAATCTTGGT
This sequence comes from Philopedon plagiatum, assembly GCA_963971165.1. Classification (NCBI taxonomy): domain Eukaryota; kingdom Metazoa; phylum Arthropoda; class Insecta; order Coleoptera; family Curculionidae; genus Philopedon; species Philopedon plagiatum. The sequence goes on along the minus strand of OZ020189.1, from coordinate 53,512,749 downwards.
ATAACGTTTCAAAAACCATAACGTTATAATCACTAAAAAAGTATCATCATATTCATAAGCATAATATTTACAGCTACACACACAAAATTTTTGAACTCGTTTTTCTTACACACCTTAAAATGTGACTTAGTACGAGTAGGCCCTTTTTGCATTGGACCTTCCAATTATTTCTACGTTATTTATCAAAGGGATCTTTTTCAGATTTACTGAAATTTCATTCAAACGATTTTTTAAAATAAATTTGATCAAATTTAGATATGCGTTTTGTAATTGTTGTTTTATACTGAAGGTGCTAGCCGAATGTTTTAGAACTAAATTTCTACTAGTCTATAAATGTATATACAAGGTGTTATGAAATTCGCTGCATATATTGAAATCGGCAAATCCTGGTATGAATTCAGATTGAAGAAAAATATTCATAAATGGCGCTTTGCAATAACAAGCGGGTAATCGCCCTTTAAATTTTCTCTACCCAGCGGTACCCTTCACTGGCAAGAAACACATGATACCGAATAACTTGCCAATTCTGTCAATAATTTTTTCTATGTAACAAGTTAGTATAAGAAAGAATCTTATTGTTGCCTTTGTAGTAAAATCCCTTTAAAAATACGCTTATTTCGAAAATCTTTAAGATTAACAAATACTAATATACCAAACAACACTGATAACGCAGTACAGCCATTGATTTAATGCAAGGAACCAACGCTTGACTAATAATTAACACTAACAAAAGTTCCACTAAACACGATACTTAAAAGATTCCACGGTATTTTTTCATTATCTGCACCATTAAAAACTGAAAAGATCTGTGTAAATTTCACTTCCCCTAGAGAGATTTTTACATTAAACTTAACCCACTTATGCAACACCAACAAAACAGTAGGTACTGCCATTAATGAAACAAAAAACGTTCCACTAACTAATTAAATACAATGCTTAAAATAATACACAGTATTTTTTACTATCAGCACTACTGAAAACTGAAAACTAAAAGTTTATTTATTTAATTAAAAGCTCAACTCCCTTAGGGTACGCCTAGTTTAATAAACAAGTTATTTGATTTGTGACAAAGCATAGGAAACCCATAGTAAGTTACACTTAATAGTGAGGTTTTGCAATTAGAAATTGCCGACACGCTACCCCAAAAACGGTAAAATTTAAAGTGGTATTTCTATCAATGATTTATAAAAAACCTAAAAATTTAAAAAAATCAAAATCTTAGGTAGGCTTACAAATTCATTTAACAAATGGGGTAAAATCTCTGATTAAAATACCAATTTAAATTTTGTAGTTTATGGCTTAGCGTGTCTGCAATTTCTTCTTGCAAAACCACCCTAATAGCAGCCGGCAAATCAGAGCACAACGTTCTTAGTTTAAATCGCCAATAGGATTTCGATTTGAAAATCAGCATTGAAACAAGAAAAAAGAGATTGGGGACAGGGAAACAAGAGCGAGATAAGATGTATTTTGTAGTTATCAAAAACCACGCGGAAGAAGTATGTCGATACAAACCTAGGTTGGGTTGGGTTGGGTTGGGTTTGCTTAGGTTGGGTTGGGTTAACTTATATTTTGTAATTCTGTAATTTTTAACAGTAATAGATTTTAGTGTTATAATAGTGACGATAACCATTTTGTTATTGTCTTCTATGGTGTATGCAGAAATATTTTACAGAGTATACTTAATACTTGTTACAATTAAAGCGAAAAAACTATATAATAACCAGTTTTTACCTTAACAGGCACCTGGGATACGAGGGGTGCTTGAGAATGACACATTTTCAAAATCGCCTCGTATCTCCGAAACGAAGAGGGCTATGAAAATTCTGTTTGCAGCATCATACGTTTCACGAAAAAGTAGCACAGAGCCACAGATCAGATAACCGAGATACCCTGCAAAAGTCTGGAAAACTGGACACCCTGTACTGTTCCCTGTATAGTTCAGCGTGTGTTAAAATACATCTAAATATTATTGAGTTTATTTTTATTCTGCGGTTTATAACCTTACTCATCAGACGACATTTGGCAAAACGCGTGCAAAGATGAATGCGCAGAAGGAAAACAAAATTATTTGGACTTCTTATCATTTAAAAATATTGTTGTCTATAGGTGATAGACAGTGTAAATTTACAAATAGATAAATTTGGTAAAAGGAATTTTGTTTATCTTGTTCTCCTACCCAAGATTTGAGTTACCCAATATAATTCAAAATCAAGTAGGCATATACCAATAAAAGTCCAACAAAATCGATATTTAACTAAAACCGGAACTTTTACAATATCCGTATGCAGTAGTTTTAGTTCATATCAAACCTCGCCTGTATATGACTTTATTTTTCTATACCACCATTCTTTCTTTAACAACCACTAATTAGCTCAATAAAAATTTGAACGTGCTCTCATATTTCCGACATAAAAACCTTTTAATGTCAAACACGGCCATAAAAACCTTTACAAGCCTTGGTAGAAGGGCCATTCAGACATAGCTTGGTATTTACGTAAATTATTAATTAATATAAATGTTTCGGTACTTGATGTTGAATTTATAGAAGTTGCTATGTTGCTAATTAATGAATACAAGCCCATGGTAAAGTAAAGCATACTTGTCTAAATTAGTCAGTGTAGCTTAATTAATTAGGAATTCTGTGGTGCTCTTTGCAAATAAACTAATATTAGTTTATGGGACTGTTCTTATGTTATTTTAAATTTTAAGAATAGTCTGGCTTATTTCACATATAGGATAAAATCTTTTAAAATACATTTGCGAGTCCTTCCCCTTCACTTCGTTGTGGAATATATAGCAAACCCGCCTTAGGATGATTCAAAGTTTTTTTTATCCATATAGTATCTCTAGTAATTTATAAAAAAAATATTTGAAAGCAAATATTAACTAAATAACAAAACATCCATAAATGTAAAATTTGCCTTACTTTGTAGTGTTTTTTACTATTACATATTAGAAGCAATTTTGTACAGAGTTACAGCCGGTTGCAGAAAACTTTCAATCAAACGTTAAATCCGAATACATCATTAAAACAAAAGATATTCAGTTTAACACAACGTTAAATTTTTTCTTTCTGCAACAGCCTAAATTTTTAGCTAATCAAGAGTTAAACTGACAATTGCCACTGCAAAGCCAAGGCGTTGTTTACTTTTTCATTTGTTTTTAACGAAAAGAGAACTTAACAATGAATTAAACTAATTACACAATATGGTGTAATTAAAGTACAGTTTTTCGTAACATTTTTGATAAAATCAGAGAAAACCAAGATAGAGAGAAGAATATCTCTTCCTCCCGCCAGCTCGAAAACGCCATGGCCTTCAAACGGCAACACCCCGAGATTGGCGGGTGGGATTCTCACAATGCACTCCGACAATAGCCAGTGCGGTAGCAACACGGCAAGCAGAGAGAGTTTTGTGCGGCGCGGCGCGTCTCGATACTCATTCTCACTGTGCTTTATACAATTTATACGGACGGGCTATTCTGTTTTTAACATGTGGCTACATTTTTGGAGAATCTTTTAAACTTTTGATTGTTGTTTTTCATATGTGTTCTTTATTTTGCAGCATTTTTTTATACTAACCCAAAATCTGCAAAGCACGCCCGTGGCATCTTTATTTAAACGTAGGAAGTCGAGTGCGTCAAGCTGCTTTAGAGGTCATAGAAAGCAAATCGTATTTATGAATGAAATCTGTACAAGATATTCTTCTCTCTATCTTGGATTTTCTCTGATAAAATATTGGTTACTTTGGCAAAATTTTATGTTCCAATACAAGAAATTGAAAGAAAAATCCTTTCTTTAACATTTTGAAATAAAGCTATATTATACACATTTACTGCAGATGTAGGTACATCTAATTTATCATAATGCTTACTAAGTAGATACCGACCTTAACACACCCTAATAAAAAATGTGGGAAAAATAAAGTCCATCATTTATAATATGGATTTAACCAAAAAAATATACCTTTCATCTTCAATAACACCAATAACACCAAAATTACTATTTATACCATTACTTTGTTGTTAGACACGCGCAAAAATAATATTCTATTGCTGGAATTCTTCTTGGTTTTAAACTATTCTTTATAACATAACATTATAATTATACAACAATTTTCCTTCTATAAAAATATAGATATTCTGCTAAATTTCATTTTGGATATTTTCCCCAACACTTCCAATTGGCAAGTAATTTTCCTTGTCTCTCTTCACTTAGCCATAGAGGTAGTTATTTCTTTGAATTATTTTTGTCCTTATACAAAATCAAAAAGAAAATTTCTGTATTAGAAAAGTAAAAACATTGGAATTAAAGCCATTGTTTTATAAATCATTCTTTTGTTCTGGTCATGGCGACCTATGCAATAAACCATAACCTCCTAACTACAAACTATAGAAAAAAAGGCTTTGTTACAGAAAACTAAAGTTTTTTTTAAAAATATAAACAGAATAAGATCGTATGTAACCCACGGATTTCAAAGACGTTTGTGATGTAACCTCAAATATTCCTCTCTTTCTCTTCGAGTTATGTTGGCCCTCGTCCATTTGACAGGTTGACCAGCTGGCCACCCGATTTGGCTCAGGGATGGTGTACACTACACGTTACTCCTTTATTTTTCTGTGGTTTTGACTGTGACACACTAGGCGTTTTTCAGAGTTTACCGGTTAACAAACTGGTTACAATCGGTAAGCGCTCCACCACAACCGCCTCTACCTAAGACGGTTGTGGCGCTATCCTAAGGCACATTCGATTGACGAAAATTGGATCGATTTGGATAGGTTTAGGAATTTCGAGCGAAATACGCAATTAAATGAAGAAAGGTAATATAAAGAGGTAAACTAACATTGAAGTGTCATAAAATGATCCGGATCGATCCAGTCAATTGAATTGAATTTTATATATTTTCTGTAACTTATCAATAACCTGCAACAAAAGAAAATGGAACAGATAATAATATGTAAAAGTATACGTACACGATTACATAGTAATCTTAATTAAAGCACTATGCGCTACAACCCAGGTAAATAACTTGTTCATAGATATTTTATCCTTAATGGTGACAATATGATTCACTTAAATAAAAATAAAAATGGTAGTTAAGTAAATGTGACACAGAAAAATTCCAATCCCCAATCTGAATCTGTAATCACGAGCAAAAAGTTTATTAAATGAGAAATGACAGTGTTTTACTTCTAACTTAATTTTGAACGAATTTGTGGTAGATTAAATAAAGACTCTACAGTATGAGCGTGACACATGTTTAAAAAAATTTTAATATTTGTCATCTGTCCTCAGCAATTAGGTATATGAATTGACCAGGATACTGACCCACAGTGCCGTAGACAGGCTAAATTGGACTGAAGGCAACCCAGGAATTTTGCGCCCCTATAGCAAGACCTAATTAGCTTATAGACTCAATAGTTTCACTATTTGGCGCCCCTTGACACCGGCGTCCTTAGGCAAGGGCCTAATCTGCCTACACCTAGCTACGGCACATTTTTGGATATTATTCGATATTTATGTTATGTCCTTTGTGTAGTAGTGTTAGTACTAGTTCTTGGGAAATGCGGATACGTAAAAAGTATAACAAAATCAACTGACAGCTGAATTATGTAACTTGTCTACCGATTTTCTTACATCGCTAACGTGGTCCAGAGGTAGAGGTTTGCTCATGGATCGAAAGGTGCTGGGTTCGAGGCTGTGCTCGGGTGGACTTTTTATATTTTTTTCCTTTTTTTTATTATAACAAACTGGATAAAACGACTAACCTCAAATATGTTAGTTGATTTGACATAACGATTTGTTATAGGTACTTTCTACGTATCCGCATATGTACTTGAATACTTGTGTTAACAATGGCTTTAACAGTGCAAGAAACTGTCACTGCAAAAATGCCATTTTAGTACCTATTTTATGTTTTTGCGGTATTTACTTGTAGGTAAATAATTTCTTGGCAAAACTAGGCACATTATTAAAAAACCTTCTTTAATTAAAAACGTGTATTTTGCTTATTGCGTTCGTAACACTAGTTGCACACAAAATTTGACCTACCTGATGTCTAGCAGGCTCGGTTCGCACGTGGTATGCATTTTGGTCTTCTGCGCAGATATGAAAAAAATAATGAAAATAGATAAAAAAAATAAAAAAAATAAAAAAAATATAAAAAAAATAAATAAATAAAGATGTCGAAGATTGAAAAAACTGGAAAAAAAGTTAAAAAATTCAATACGTAGTTGCACCTTTACTATTGGAGATATATTTTTAAAAGTGGATGGGTTCGAATGTAGACCCCAAAAGTACGTCTCCTGAAATTCCGTGCGCATATCTAGCATGCTCAGTTTGCGCGTGGTCTACTGCGCTGATGTCAAAAAACGAAAAATATAAAAAACGACAAATAAAGAAGTCGAAAAAGTTGGGAAAAAGTTCTCCACAAAAAATTAATGTTCGCGCGCACATGGATTGCGTAGGCTAGTACTGTATGGCACACGAGGTTGAATACCGGTTGTTGACTTATGCCCGTCCCGGACGGTAAAATTGTGTGTCATTTTGACCTTTTTTACGTATGTTGCAACACTACTCCATAGAAAAAAAAATATTCAAAATTACGGTACGCCGGCGCCCTCTTGATTTTTAAACAATAATATTTATATTAAAAGCAAGTATTTGCACCATAATTAGTTAGTAGTTGTACCAAGTGTCTATCATCCATCACAATGGTTAACTCAAAATAATAGTTATTTATGATATAAGTGTTAAAATTATAATTTTACGGCACGAATTTGAAAGTTTGCAGAATGAGCGAAGCGAATTCTGCAATTCAAATGAGTGCCTTAAAAGTACTTTTAACACAAATATCATACAAAATTTTTTCTACAAACGACAATAAAAAACAAAAATACAATTACCATTTTTAGAAAGTTTAACATATTCGAAATACATAGTTTTAAGTAGCATCGTAGATATAATATAAAATTATGAAGTTGACATTTGTCAAAAAATCTAACAACCATTGTTGGCGTCGCAGTTGCCATAGTAGTACTTTTAACACTAGTGCTATAAAGAACTTTTAACACTAGTGCCATAAAGTAACATTTTTAAGGCGTCTGCGGCGTGTTAAAAAATTCATTTTTAACAGTTGAGTTGATATCCGTAAAAATAAGCAGAAATCTAACAGAAACGACCGATCTGCGTTCCTTAGTAAAACCTGTAGTGCCATTCTATTTGTAGAGACAAAGCAATATTTTTTCGCTGTTTTAAGTACGCTGTCGAATGATCCGCAGACAAAAACAACACGATCGCTTTGTGTCGACTATAGAAAACTTTAACCACCCGGAGTAGCACTGCAGATCTTTCAGGAACCAGTATTACCATTAGTTTACCGTATTATACCGAGTAGTTAACCAGGTTTGACAACGTTACACAGCCTAAATTCGCTGTTACGCAGTAGCGCCACCGGTAGCGCTGTCGCTCGAGTTCGTAGCTGTCTGTCTTGCAGCGTAACTTTAACTATGGAGTTTGATTTGGCTTCCGTTGCGTTAACATCTCTCGTTTTTTTTTATCTAAGACATCCCACGTAGACTTCAAGCCTAAGTACTAACGTATCGTGGGTGCCTGAAGAGAAGGGAAATGTAGTCTATTGACACGGGATTTGAAGGATTGGAGGTTGGGATGGGAAGGGAAAACATCTGCAGGCAATTTGTTCCATAATCTGGAGACCCTATGTATGAATGAGCGAGAGAAGTGGTCTGTTCTAGGCTTTTGTAGCTGGACAGTAAAGGGATGCATACGTAACGCGCCTCTTGTTGTTCTGTTAGGGACATTCAAGGGGGGAATAATACCGGCTAGTTCTTCAGAGCAAAATCCGTGGAAGTAGCGATAGAGAAGGGATAAATCCCCTACAGCGCGGCGATGAGCGAGAGAAGGGAGTTTTCTCGTGAGGGCTGGGTCATTGATAAGTCGAATGGCTCTCTTTTGGATAGAATCAAGGATCTTAAGTGTCGAAGGTGATGCCGCTCCCCAGATGTGGGAGCAGTACTCTAGGTTAGGTCTTATTTGGGAAATATAGAGAGTGTATAAGTTGGAAGAGGAGAAGCATTTTCTTGCTCGAAAGAGAAAACCAAGCTTTTTAGCTGCCGATGTGGCTACTGAAGTAATGTGTTTGTGCCAGCTGAGATCATATTCGAAAGCGACGCCAACGAGATCGAATGTTTCGTTGTTTTGTAGGGCTTGGTCATTCATGTGGATGGGGTAAGCGTTGCCAGATTTTTTGAGTGAGAGGGAGCAAGACTGGGTTTTGGAGGCGTTGAACTGAACAAGGTTCTTGGCACCCCAGTCTAAGATTAATTGTAGATCTTGGGAAAGCGATATGTACATAGATAGTCCATTATCCAACTTCTGATTTGAAACGTGTCTGGAAAAATGAATATTGGAGTGAAGAGTACTATCGTCAGCATAACTGTGGATGGGATTAGTAGTTGAAGAGAGGTCATTAATGTGAAGAAGAAATGAATGAATGAATGAAGGACCGTCAAACACAACAGATATGCGCCGATTAGAGAGGAAGCTGCCGATCCAGGTACATAGTTTGGTGGGAAGACCGTATGAAGGTAGTTTGTTGAGGAGTGCGGCATGACATACTTGGTCAAAAGCCTTGGAAATATCGAGAGCAACAATCTGAGATTCGCCATGAAATTCAAGAGACTTGTTCCAGTTATGTGTGACAAAGCTAAGGAGATCAGCTGTGGATCTTTGGTGACGAAATCCGTACTGTCTGTCATGGATGATTTTGTGTTTTTCTAGATATTTTAGAATTTGCAAGTTGATTGCAAGGAAGGGAAGGGACTTGGAACCTTTCTTCGGGACAGGCTGTACACGAGCAGTCTTCCAGCTATCTGGGAAGACACCCTTGTCATAAGAGATCTGGAAAAGGCGTGTTAAGATGGGTGCAAGTTCTGGAGCGCATTTTTTTAGAACAATTGCTGGTATGCCATCCAGACCAGAGGACTTTTTGGTTTCAAGGGATAGAAGAATTGTTTGAACTTGTTTGACCTTAAGTATTATATCGGGCATTTTGTGGGGTACAGACTTACCGGTTGGAAGAGCGAAATTGTGGGAGGGATCAGGGTGGAATTGGCAGAGAATTGTTTGGCGAATAGTTCTGCTTTCCCTTTAGAGGTGGAGATAACTTCGTTTTCAGAGGTCTGGGGAGGAAAGAAGTTCTGACTAATGTTTTTGGCAAGTGACCAGAAAGATTTGCCGCCGTAGGGGTAGGAAAGCACGTTATCTTTTATGCGGTTGTTAAAGCATTTTTTGACTCTAAGATAGTTTGGTTGTATTGATTTCTGGCCTCTGTGAAAATTTGACGATTTTCGGGTGTAGGATTTTGAAGATACCTTTTGTGAGCTTGGGCTTTTTTGAGCCTGGCTTTGTCACAGCCCTTGGAGAACCATGGCTTTTGATGGTGGAGTTTAAGTTTCTTGCGGGTATGTGGAATGAAACCTTCAATACCAGCTTGAATAATATCTGTGATATGAGAGCAAATTTCGGAGGGATCGGGAGTGAAAAAACAGACAGGGTCCCAAGGGAAAGCAGAGAAGAAGTTTCGAAGACCATCCCAGTCGGCAGAATTGTAGTGCCAGATCGTGCGTTCTGGCATGATTTCAGCAAACTCGGGATGTATGGGACAAGAGACGGTAATGAGGCCATGATCTGAACGACCAAGGGGAGCGCAAACAGATGTTAAGTAAGGCTCTGGATGGGTGGTAAGAAAAAGATCTAGAGGATTTGTATTATGGGTAGAAACGCGGGGAAAGTATGTTGGTTCTCTGATCAAATTGGTGAGCGAGTTGCTGATTGCGAAGTTTTCTGCTGCTCTGCCTTCTGGGTCAGTTTTTGTGGATCCTAACCATTCCTTGCCGTGGACCTTGAAGTCGCCTAGGACGATATCTTCAGCGGAGGGAAATTCGGAGATAAGATAGTCGATTTTTGCCGAGAGAAAATCAAAGAACTCATTGTAGGATTTGTCTGATGGGGAGCGATAGATACAACAGATAAATTTAGTAGAAGATTTAAGGGTGAGTTTTAGCCAGAGAATATCGGGCTGGCCTGATTCCAGGTTCGGGAGTCTGGTGCAAGAAAGTCGACTACAGAGTTTGATTTCGGGTTAGATCACCAAGAAGCAGTGAGTAGAGTGTTTTGTGACGGAATACAAGGGGAAGCTCCACGGCCTATTGAGGGAAGTCTTTTTCAAATCCAAGGGGTGTGAGCGATGAGGCCTAAAATCCCTGTTCGTGCTACGTTTTTTCATCCACACAAAGTAGACATGTGACGGCCATGTCTTGTTGTGGGAGGACCGTAGTGCGAAAGTGTGGCTGAAAGAAAAGGTTACGCGCAATAGACTCTACCAGACACGGGAAACTTCATAACCTCAACTGTGCCATACCAGTAACATTGACGTTTGTCATTTTTTTTTATTATTATTAGTGTTTGTATTCGGAATCTCCGACAATTCGGAGATTCTAAGGGAAATACCACCCAAATTGGATAACGTGTAAGCCATCCCTAAGGATAGCTAGGGCTCTGGTTAAGCGCCAGGTAAAATTTCTTGTAATAGTGATGCATTATCAGAAATGCATAGGTTAAGGCGTAACTAAAAATTTAAAAATAAAATCTTGTAAAAAATACTTTTTAAAAACAAGCCTTTATTATTTAGATGTAGGTACTTAAACGAAAAAAGTAAGTATAGTTTTTTCATTGTGGAAAAGCTAAATGCTATTTATAAGTAGACGTAGTTCGCGTGGGTGGATCCTAATAAAAGTAGTATCAAAGTTATCAGATCACTGAAACAGATATACCTAATATATTATGTTATGTGGGTGGAGAGCTGGCCAACCTGTCCCATGGACGAGGGCCAACAACAGGGAAGAAAGGAAGAACGTGAACTATGTATATAAGGGTACAAAACTGATTATGTCAAAGCGTGCCGCGAAATGTAAAAAAAACAAACCCTGCCATAGCATAGCGGCATCAGCGTCTTTAAGCTATTGTTAAATAATAATTGAATCTATTTTATTATAACTCCTTTTTACGAGGATTGCTGGTTTGAAGCGGTATTCATTAGGATTATGACCCCGACTAAAATTTATGACAGATCAATTATTATATGCCTATTACATAAGGTAACAAAATCGGACATAATTTTTAGTTCTTTGGTAATAGTGGGCGTGTTTTATTACCTTTTGGTCGAGAGATACAAATATGGTACTATTTATTTTCTGCTAGCTGTATTTTTTGAGCCATAGGACATACAACCATACATATAAATGGCCAAGTCAAAATTTAAAAAGAAAAATTCCAATGTGTGAGCCTTTAATTTTTTACACACTGTAAAGAAGACAAAAATAAATAAATGTGAGTATTAAAGTTAGGCATACATTACAAATACATAAATTCCTGGTTTCATGGGGCAAAGTAGTGAAGAACAAAAAATCGAATGCAATAAAAAAAAGGTCTCAAAATTGTACTTAGTACGAAAATTATTGTAATTTCTTTTCGTACGAGTGGCATTATGAATTATCATATAACTACGAGCTACTAACAACTATACTCATTTCAATAAAAATTGAAGTCCCTTTTATGGATGTAATGCTTTCTCTTCGCTTGTCGATTGTAATGATTCTTTTCTGGTGTTTATCTAATTAAAGTTCCGCAGTAGTTAGCAAGTTAACAGTAGTTAGAAAAAATCTTGATAAGACAGAAAGTGCATGTAAGCGACATGTTGCAACTTTTTGATGAAATATATTGGCGACTCGAATAAAGAACGTGGCGTCCTCTTTAGACGATTTTCTAACTACTATAACGGGAAATGTTTTCGTATTATTTGGCATCTTTGTCAAATTTGACGTCTATTGAGCCCTTCTTTCCCGATAAAAGTCAGCTGATTGCAGCTGACTTTCTAAATTTGAGTCGCCAATAGATGAAATAAGAAAAGGCTTATCTTGATTTTTGACGTGAAAGCTAAAATAATGCACATAGGCATCTTCCACAAGCGAAGTTATTGTACGTACGTTTTTGAACAAAGAAGGCTTTTTCACCATAAACATAAGAAAAAACTTCCAGAGAGTTAAGGTTTTTTTACGTAACATCTTTCTATTTTATAACAAAATTAGCCAAAAACTGTTTCAGAACTATTCGTTTTTTTAGTCACCATAGGTTACATTATACGAATGGACATAAAAACTAAAAGCAACAGCTTTCAACATAAATTGGAAAAGTTTTAGTCACCGTCACATTCAACGGTATTGATATAATCGGATGATTCTCAGACTACCCTTGAAAATTGAAATATCTTTGAAACTAAAACTGTATCTTGAAACTAAAAAATTTTAATGTCAGACTCGTATTTAGCGCCCCAGAAGTGACTAAAATTAGTTATTTTCATTAAAAACCCTTTTTAGCTGTTGCCTGGTGTCAGTCAGTCAGAAAGATAACCACCAAATAAACCAGAGAAAGGACGGACCAAGATATATTGTTGCATTCGGTATTGTTTGTAATAACATAAATTTAAACAATGCATCTTGTAAAAGCACACACGTATGACCAGGAAGAATAACTTGTTAATAGATGGTATTTTTTGCCTCTATGTAAAATCAGCGACTAAAGGGTATTTAAGCTGTTGAATTTCCACACCCCTTTCTCAGTTTCTTGCGTTAATGCTATCTAAAAACTAAATAGTTGTCTCCCCCTTCTAACAAAATGTGCCTCAACTGACTCTCGCATATTCTTTTGTAAAATTCTGTAAACGCCATTGTATTTTACAGCCAGATTCTCCAACGCTTGACCGGTCTAATGTGACAACTAAAAGTTTTAAACTGACAAGTTTAAGATGACAACTAAGTTTTATACTATGAATTTGTTTATTTTTTTGGCAAGATTATAAAGAAAATGGCAATTTTAGTATACGTACTTTCTACAATAATAGAACTAAATTCATTTTAGCAAAATGTTCCAAGATAAAAATCATTTGGAAATCAGGTAAATCGTTAAAATATTAGAATAACTCATAAGTTATTAATGGCGACTTATTAACAACGACAAAGCAAAAACCTGTCAAACCTAAATGAACAACTAGAAGATCTTAATTTAAATCAGTACTAAATTATAAGCCTTTTTAGTGTATTTGAACGTTAATGTTTTAGCACACAGTTGTAAAAATTTCGTATGTTAAGACGTTCATTCCTATGGCACTTGTATGTTTTCAAAATTTGCCTTTGGCTTGTTTTGCAAATGTCACAATTGTGGGTTAAGACATAGCATACTTATTACATAATATTATGATATTTTTGTAACAAATATATACCGTAAAAATGGCATTATTTCTGTTGGGTAAGCAACAAACTTGATTAATTAATAACTACTTTATCCAAGTAGTGAGTGTTTTGCAGAAAGTTATAAGGTCTAGTGGAATTCGCGGCTTCCGGTTTTCGGGCTAGATCAAACGACAACCAAGTAATTAAATACTCTATATAGAGCATTACATTATCCACAGTAGAAGCGTGGTGGCGGGACAATGTCCGGGACTATACACAATCAGCGCTGACATCACATATGCACAAAGCATTCCTCTCTTAATGAAAGTCCATTTAGGTAAAACGTTTTGGAGTAGAGTGGCTAGTAGTCATTTTCCCACCCCATTTTGGTCTGTCTGTTTGCAGCGGCGTGCAGTACAGGATGTCTAGTTTATATTATTGACACAGGAATTATTTTGCTTGTAATACTACCTAAGCAAACCTGAGCCAGTCAAGGTGAGAGGGCCTAAACTTACTACTTAATTAGTTTCTCGATGATATATAAGGAAATTTTCTTATAAAATTATATTATGTTTTCTGGTAATAGTGCTTTTGTGATATAGCGAGATACCAGCGAGAAAAAATCGGTAGGTGAATCGACTTCGGTGTGATAGAAGATACTGTACATAAATTCCTATGTATATTTCTTTGCTTCCTAAATACAGGATCGAAAGATACCAGTATTGAATGAAATATTTAGCATAAAATGCCATACTAAATCACAAATTAAGTCTGATATATTATAGAGTCGCAGTCAATAAAAAATTGAATTATCTGTCAAATTACGTGAGAAGTGAGAAGTTTTTTTTTTCAGTGCGGGAACAATCAATTAGTTTTAAAATATTTTTGGAATTCCTTTAGTTTAAAAATGAAAATTTTAGTCCATGTCGTTTATAGTTCAAGCATTTGTTATATTTCGTGTGAAACTAAATATTCTAAAATAAACCAGAATATTCAGCCGAATATCTAATAGTAAAAGCAAAACATGGCCGGATACCGAATAATTTCAGATTCGATTTCGAATCCATCTTAAATTTTTATTAAACCGATTTTAGGAGTATTTTCTAAATAGGTACAGGTATATAATGCCCCAACAAAAACTATCCACCACAATAAACTTGTTTATGGAAACCGCAAAAAACATGTGAAAAGATTTGCCGCATTCCCGTGGCAGGTTATTTTCATCTCGTCGTGTCCAAAGGTAATCCCTCAATTTTTATTTTCCGAGCATAGTCTACATCCATATTCTATACTGTGTAAGGAAAGTTATACATTTTAAGGTGTTCTGAAGCCGTTTTGGCTACTTCGGAGTGATGTATGTGTCTGGTCAACACGCGCCAAGACAGCTAAACCAATGGGCGTAAATTTTGACACAATGCAGTGGTTTTCTAGCGACCCGAGGACAAACTGGCCAAAAATTGGTGAAAATCGTCCAACCGGAAGCTGGGTGGACGCCATCAGCGAAAAAGGGGTCAAATGACATCTAATTCTAAAGACTTCAAATTTTTTGTCTTTTCTGTTCATTTCCGAAGTTTTAGGAAATTTACTTGCCCTTTTTCGAAGTGATAATTGCCACTAGACTGTGGTGAAATAAAAAAAAATAACATGGTCACCACTCGACTTTCCGAACACCCAGCCAAACTGTTAATCCGTAACAAAGGCGGGACAGGTTAATATCTTATATGACTCAATACCCTGCGTGGCAAATAACCAAAAATTGTTGTTTTAGGTAATTTTACGTTTCGTCTTACTAAATTATGAAAATATTGCCTTAAGCTTGACTTTACCACATAACCTATAGTTGGCCCGCCGAACAGATAGGGCAATAAACTGCGTGATAAACGCGTGATCAGGGGATGCCGTGTTAGACGGGCGGGTTTTCATAGATAATATGGTAGGCCAACTATCGTTTTCTAGAAGGTGATAAATTAACAACACTGGCATCAGGTGCGTCAGTCATAATTCATAACCAAACACATGAACAATAACTATTAAAATCCAAATACCACACGAAAAAGGGACCCGGTTTGAATTAAAACCCTCGCCGCTCGTCTATTGTTATCTAGCTATGGAGTACGGACACTCATATCGCGCGGGGTTTGCACGTGTTCACTCTATCTGTTCGGAGCACACACGGCAATTTACCGACAAAAGGGTATCATTGTTTTTACTTGCTATTTGTTCATAAAAGGGCGTGCATAATATATGTCACAAAAATGACGACAGGGAGAGCCACTGTTGAAGTAAATTTACAAATACAGCAAGCTATATTTAGCTACATAATGAAATATAGCATATATATATATATATATATATATATATATATATATATATATATATATATATATATATATATATATATATATATATATATATGTATATAATAAATATATGCATATTTAGTATTTACAAACATTAAACTTATTCCGAATCATCACTATCATCACTTATAACGTCATCCAGCATGGTCCATAAGAGATTGAATTAAAAAATAAGGGATTTTCAACATTTTGATTACTTGATCTGAAAACGGTTCTAGTTTATTTCTTGTAGTCTTGCGACGTGATTATGGGGTCCAAGGAAACAAGCATCAAATGCACTATGTCCGTATTAGTTTGCACTCTTGAGGTCTTTCTTGAATGATATTATCTCTTAGGTGTTTGTAATCCTTGTGACTTGCTTCCAAGACATCTTCCGAAAGTTGTCCAACACATAAAAGTAGACTTTTAATAATATCACTACCATGAATTAATAACTTATGGACAGTTGCGCTCATGTTGTACCAGCCATACAGCCATATAGATTAGTACATATCTTAGCTCTCTCCAAACAGTACGCCTTAAACATTTCGATGTCTGTGTGGTGGCCACTAGATATTGCACTTAAAATATTGGCAATTAAATTTACATCTAGTCCTGCAATTTCAGCAACTTTTACTGGATTGTTAAAAAACTTTCTGACAGTATTTCCATCGTTGCTGTTGCGTCCACCTTGTTTTGATTGGTCTACGACTAGACCCATTTCCCCATAAAAGAATGTGCGAATAGAGCTACTTCTACTTTTTAAGCTTTCCTTAGCTTCTGACTTCTGACCCTCTTGCTTGTCATTGTTTACTATCTCTAATTTATATGATACGTCTAATAAAAACCCGTAGCATCTAAGGTAGGCGTGCAATACGGATATGCTAAACTTATAAGAAGATACATCACATAACCTTGTTAATTCCCTACTTAAGTCATTCATGTCACTCGGTTTGCTTGGGTTTGGCCTTACATATGCTTGGCAGGAGGCAATGTCTGTTAGGACATTGCATGTTTTACCATCAAGCATGGTACGTCGACACAGGTATAATTTATCCAAAGTCAGTCTGATGACATAAAAGAGCTTTTAACGGGCTTCAAAGGGACCGACCTCATATCCAGGGTTGTCAGATCTTTTTTAAAAACGTTTTTTTTAAATGTTCTTTGTATATCGGTATTCAATTGTTAGTCAGTAACTCTCTTTGAAATCTAGTTTGCAAATGTACTTAGAACCAAGAAGTTTTGAGTGTCAAAGAAAAAAAAGAATAATCCATTCATTAATATTATAATAATTTTTTAGTCATTATTTATAAAAAAATATTTGAAAGCAAAATAAAAAGGGTTTTCACTGTTGTTAAAAAAACCTAATTAACAAACCTTTATCTTTCGTCTATACTAATGAAAATTTTGTACAACTGGCAACACCCTAGAGACAGCCGCCTGGGTCGAGCCATGCTAGCTCGAAAAGACAAAGGCAACAGCGGAATATTTTGAGCTATATTGCTATATTGCTATACTGCTAATCCTATCCACCTGCTGAGTTATTAATAGTTTCTTAAGTGAATAGGATAGTGGCGTGCGAGGTTTAAACGATTTGCTTTAATTTACGTATTTAATTTTGTTTTATAACTGTGGTTTTGGACAGGTAAGTTTTTACTTGGTATATTTTATTATCAGCTTGGCTTTGTGGCGACCATTTGAAACAGCAGATGAAGGTGAATTATCACAGGAATATAATGAATCGGTGCCAGAGTGCCCGGTGGAGTCGGCCATTGAAAGCGAAACAAGTCCAGAATTGAGAAACAAAAATTTACATGCTCAATGTCAACGCATTATGTTAAATATGTACTCGTGTTTAAAAAAAGAAAATCCCGAGAAAACTGATAATGCACTTGTTACAAGAATTAACGAATCGACAAAACTTGGGTTTACGAGAATTTATAACGTAATTAAATTGAGGACTGTAACCGATCATTCTATAAAGCGAAAACGAATAAATCAAAAATCCAAGACGGCTGACAATGCTGCCAAGGATTTTATTTGGCGAACTGTTTCCTATTTCTACAAGGATAATATAGTACCAACTTAAGAAATGGTTCGTGATAAATTGCGAGGTTGCCCTGATTATAATTACCAATCTTTAGAAACACTGCGTGGAGTTATGTTGAGCTGTGGCTTTAAACATAAAAAATAGATAGGTAATCGAATGGTTATAAGGGAACATCGGCATATCGTTGAACTACCATAGGAGTATTTGCGTAAAATAAAGGAGAACCGTGAATCAGATAAAAGAATAATTTATTTAGACGAGACTTGGTTTGATACACAGGATGTTAAGTATGGTTGGGTAGACAGTACAAAACATTGTACTATAAATACACCGTGTTCGAGAGGAAAACGCGTTATTATTCTTCCCGCCGGAAGTAAAGATGGCTTTGTTCCTAATACGTTGCTCGTGTCTGCAAAAAAATCACTCAATCTTCCGCCGAGTATCATGAAGATATGACCGCAAATTTGTTCGAAAAATAGCTCGCCGAACAGCTTTTACCTAACATTCCGTCGAATCTGGTAATTGTTATGGACAATGCGTCGAATCATTCGCGAATATTAAATAAAATACCTGACATCAACACTAAAAGAGATATTTTAAAATTTATGAGAAATAAAATATGGATATTCCTGAAAGGATTCCAGTAGAAAAGGAATTAATTAAAATCATGAAAAATCAGAACTTTAAAAATGAATACGTGATTGATACTCTTTGCATTAGGTGCGGTCATACTCTTTTGCAATTACCCCAATATTATTGTATCTTTGGTCCTATTAAAATGGTTTGGGGTACCATAAGAAAACGTTTACGAAAATGTAATCAGTCATCAACTGTATGCGCAGCTGTCCTTGATAATATTGGGCAGGTAATTAGCGAAATGGGTAGCGATGTATGGAAAAATTGCTTAGCTCATGCTATAAAAACAGAAAATAAATATCCTCTTTTACCGCCTATAGAGCCAATAGTGATCCAACCTGGAAACGATTCTACTTTTGAAAATTCTGACGATTCCGGTCATTAAATTGTTTTTGAATTTTAAATCAGTCATGTTCGTTTAGAACGTATCTTAAGAACATGTTACCTAGCACCTTATTTTAACATTTCAAACGTAAATTGTACAACTTAACAATTAATTTAGCTAGGTATACATATTATTTTGATTAGAAGTATGGGATTGGAGAGGGTGAAGGTGAGTAGGAAGCCCTTTTTGCGCCCGTTTTCAAATTTATACTTGCGTTCGAATAAAATACTTAAAGTGTAGGAAGGTAGGGAGCATTTTTTGCGCTCATTATGTTTTACTTTTGCGCCCGACTAAAATACTTATTAGAGCATGGGAATGGAAAGGGTGTTTGAGAGTAGGGAGCCCTTTGTTGCGGCCGTTTTAATATTTATACTTGCGTTTAAATAAAATCCTTAAAGTGTAGGAAGGTGGGGAGCAAAACAGTGTAGTAAAGTGTACGAAGATAGGGACAAAAACAGTTATTAGAGCATGGGTATGGAAAGGCTGTCGGGGAATAGGGAGCCTTTTTTCTATAGTTTTTTTTTTGTCATGTTAGATGGCATTTTACAGAA
Organism: Philopedon plagiatum; assembly: GCA_963971165.1. Taxonomy (NCBI): domain Eukaryota; kingdom Metazoa; phylum Arthropoda; class Insecta; order Coleoptera; family Curculionidae; genus Philopedon; species Philopedon plagiatum. Next base: position 53,493,483 of record OZ020189.1, on the reverse strand, counting down.
CGTTTACTGAGATTCTCCTGCGATCAATTTGTTGTCAAAATGTATGCAATGCATTCTAACTATACTAACTGTATATTCCAACTAACATTCCTGCCCCTATCCTTTCTTGGCAAGGAAAACTCATACCTCCTCGCGGTCCTTGCTGAGTAAAGACAATTTTTGTTTTTGGCAAAATGAGCATTCTTTACCGAAAGACCATTTTAAAAATAGTAAGTGCATGTGTTCTATGCAGGCAAAGTTACGGGTAAAACCTCTTATCAATGTAAACTATAATAAACCAGCTGTAATATATACTATTTAATCATATTAAATAATTAAAATACGTATTGTTTTAAATTTTTGGTAGATGCGACGCCTATGGTCAGGAGTTTAATCCTTTTTTAGGTCATCAAATTAAGCTGAGCAAAACTATATATGCGAAAAGCACAAATCCTTGCCAGCTGAGTAAATTTCCGTTGATCGAAGTAAGGTGATCTGCTCCTCAATTGTATCATATTCTTGTTTAATCGTTTCGCTTGTCTCTTTCTTTAATTTAAATCCTATTGGACGACAATATCTTGTTGACGATTGGCCAAATTCTTCCAGTAAATTTTCTTTGCATTCCCGATACTTGACGAAAGTTCATGGGGCACAATTGTATTGTCCGCCCAAGTTCCCTGTAACTGGGACGAAAGGGAAAGGAAGTCATAAAAATGCATAAAAACTATGTTAAAATAGCACTACTCAGTGGCGTAGTGTCAACTTATCCGTCCTTATAAAAAATAATTAAAATGTATTGACAATCAGGTTCGTTTAATATATAAAAGACTTGTAGGAAACTCCGTTAAAGAATGTAGGGAATAATTCTTTTATAAAATAGGTTAAAAAACCTGATTAGTAAGCGTTCGCCAATGCTTTGTTTCCATAATATAATAGATGGCAAAAAAACGTTTTTGGGGGTTCAGCTTCGGCGTTCTATTAATTTAATCATACAAATTCAAACTAACCTGTTTAAAAACTTAAATATTTATAAATCTGTGGCAATTATTCAAATAAATTGTTACACAATACCTTCTTTGAAGGATTTAAAATGTAACTAAAAAAATAAAAGAAAACTTGGTGGAAAAAATGTGTTCTGTTTATATTACCTATAATGATTATGAAGTCTCGTTTAGTCCATTTTACTCAGAATCGGAGTCGTTTTTGTTCGTTCCCGTTTTTTTCTTGGAGAAGATAATAAGTTTGCGGGATTATGTTGTTGTCTAAGAGCATTTTCTTTTCTAATTCTTGTTATAGATGATCTTCCTACTCCTGTGTACAACATAGCCCTTTCTGTTTTATTTTTTATTGGAATTTTTATCATATTATTCCCTGCCTCTTCATCGCAAACCCTAATTACGTTTGCAATTATCTCACGCGCCTGACTGTGCAAAACTTTTCCCTTCAAATTTTCCATTTTTAAACACCACGACTCTCGACCGATGATGAGACGGCTATGAGGCAACTCACAGACATCCCGACCCGGAGAGGCAATAAATCATTTACAAAGACGGAGACCGACTTCGCAATCAGCCAAATAAGTTCTATCTATTATTTTTCTATTCAATAAGCGTGTTACCGACGCGGGCCAAGTCACCGTTCAGTCGACGAGGCGAAGAAGACACGGAAATAGTGCAATGTTGATAATTTCTTGCTAAATATTTTGTGGGGAAATAACACCCCGGAAATTAATTGTTGAAAACAGAAGATTTATCTAATTCTTAACGACAGGTATTATAAAACTCATTTTATGATGCGGTAAGAAAAGTTTAAATCTTATTAACGAAAAATTAAACAGTTTTTAAAACTGGTTTACACACAAAGTGGCAACGTTGTTTAAGCCTCTCCTTGCATTCTTTAAATTCTTCTGCCGGTTCCAGATATCTTGGGCGGACAATACATAATATTGTTTGACTCTGCGTATTGCGCATTGTTGGCAAAGTTCTGTTTATATATACTGTGCCCGCCACTACCATCCAGACCCCATTTGTAAATTAAATAACATTTACGTTACGTCATCTGGGGCGTTCTGCAGTAAACTCTCGGTTTGTACTTGAACTAACCGTTTTATAGTTACGTCTAAAAGATTATGTAGAGGTATTTGGGCTTCAGTCTCCGTAACTGTAAGATTCGCTGGGTAGGACTGCTTTTTGACATCCGCTATAACATTATAAGATCGATGCATATTAGCTCCTCTAGCCTTTGCCCCTCTTTGTTATGTTATGTAGTCTTCTTTACATAAACCTAAGTCCACAGTAAGTGCTAGGGCCTCTTCAGGGCCATAAGCATTAATTCCTCAAGATGACGATGAATCATGAGCTTCTCTCATTTTTTTAGTGCTCGGGGTGATGAATCTACTGCAAGCTTCACGAGTTGTGCCGCAGTTCTTTTTCCACTCGTAACTAAGCTTGATTCTGTAGTATGGTACAGTTTTTCAGGACATGTATCAGAAACAAGCGGTTTGATCTCCCTGTGTTTCATTCTTTCAGAACCTTCGGAGAAAAGCTTTTTTGGCCTGGCCATTTTTGTCTGTGTTTTTGCCACTGGTGAAACTATCCTGCTTTCACACATTTGTGGTAATTTTAGTTCTGCTTCAAGCCATTGCTTATTTTTTTCCACAAGATATCTTCAATTTGTTTGCATTCTTTCCATTTTGAAATAGTTTTAGATACAAACACTTTTAATACATTTTTTAACTATTTTTCGGAGTTTGTGGGTAGTTCACAGGTTCACTCGCACTAAATGTACCCAATATATAACTAAATAATCGTTCATTACACTCTGAAGATAACTTATAAAAATTGTCACGTTTTAACACCTCAAATAGTTCTTTCCTTTTTACCGTTATAGTTGTCGGTATCGGGTCGTCACGACCACCTGCGAGCAAAAAGCTTTATTTACCAAAATGATAATTTGGGATAGCTAAATTTTTTTCCACACAGCCTTCAAAAATAAAGCTACCATATGAACAAAAACAGAAGGTGGTACACGGTGGAAATATTTTTTGTTGTAAGTCTTGTTAAAAATCATCAACAGCCAGATTCTCCAACGCTAGTCCGGTTTAATTTGACAACCAAAACTTTGAAATTGACAAGTGTAAGAATAAGACAACTAAGTTTTATTCCATGAATTTATTTCTGAGCTTTTTCGCGAATTTATAAGAAAGGGACAATTTTAGTATGTACTTTGGACAATAATAGAACCAAATTCATTACAGCAATTCATTCCAAGATGAAAGTCATTTGAAAACCAAGCAAATCGTTGAAATATCAAAATAATTCATAACTTTTTAATGACGCCTTGTTAACAATGACAGAACAAAAACCTGTCAAAACATAACTGATCAACTATAAGATCTTAATTTAAACCAGTACTAAATCTTAAGCCTTCTTAGTGAATCTGAACGCAAAATTCTTGATAAAAAATCCCGTCTGAAGAATTCATCGATTTTTATATAATAACGCAAAAAATAGTTAGTATTATAGTACAACTATACCGTACGTATCTGACGCTACACAATCCATGTATAAAACTGGTTGCTAATATTTCACAAATAGGTAAAACACACACAGTTACTCCGTCAATGTTTTGGACGCAACTAGGGTATTCTAGAAAGGGATCGTTTACCTGAGGAGCTGCTGGAATCATTGTGTCCTACCTGTGCAACCAAATATGGGTGGGGTTAGAAACAGATAATATTGGCCTTTTGGCCCTAACAAAATTAAATACTTTTGTCGTCGTAATTTATCGAAATTGCCGTGTGTGCGGCGCGGCAGCCCGAGTATAGTAACAATTTCATATGTCAGCTATTTTGAATAGGATCAAGTAAAATCCTAAAATTTGGGAAGTGAACACAGAATTAAAATATCTTAAAAAGCTTAACCCCCTTTTTGCTGCAAACAAAAACAATATGGCGAACATCCAACTTCCGGTTGGCCAATTTTAGTTAGGTTCAACCTTGGGTCGCTAAAACGCACAAACCTGAGCAAACCCTTGTGCTAAAATTTACGTCAAGCAGTTCAGCCGTCTCTGCGCAATTTGCAACACATACGGGGCGAATCGCGTTAGATGTCCCAGCGCGACGCGCGAGGCTGAAAACAGTGTGTTCCACGTTTCCCAGTCATTGTAGGGAGGGGGCGGGCCCAACGTTTGCGCGGGGGGGGGGGGCACTTAGTTTCTGTTACGCCACTGCTGAACATACATCACCCTGAAAATAGTAAAAACAGAGTCAGAGCACCTTAAAGCGTAAATATGTCAAAAACTGGAAGTTAAAAATGTACACAACACTCTTACACAGCAATGGATTGGTGTAGGCTGTGTTCGAAAAATAAAAAAAAACAGCATTTTCATTATTTGGTCCGACAACATGCATGAATATCTAAAACAACTCGTGGCTATGCCCCGCAGGGTAATATAAGATAATCACTTATGCCGCTTTTGTTGCTAATCAACAGTTCGGCAGAGCGTTCGTGTTTTTACATTTTTATTAATCTGGCCCTAATTTTTATGTTGTAAACACAAATAGTAGGTAAATATAAATAAATTGTCGCTTAAAATTTTGCAAACTATTGGTATAGCAGACGCGACTGCATTTGTAGGCATGCGATCTAAAATTTCGTTAATATTTCTGACACTGTGCCAGAAGTGTTGAAACCACATTCTAGTTGTACTCATATATTATCTGCTTGCCTATAAAAGTTCTCGTGTTACTATCATAAGTTACTTGTACAATTTATGTAAAAAAGGAATCGCAATGTCTATACAATGCAATATTTGTGTTTGTTCCTCTGGTTTAATAAGTGAATTAAATATAAAATTAACTCTTACGCAAATTCCTTATAAAGATTCCACATGCCTTTTCCGAACAAAAAATTCAAGCCATATTTTACGTGTATTTTAATAGCATCACCATACTACCATGACAAAGTACCAATTAAATTTTTCTATTCATACATTCGCCAGGTGTGTGAAGAACCAATTAATTCAATATAGAAAAAAAAATAACAAGGCGTGAAATCGACGTAACAAGTTAACAAACACTAGATGTCAAATTATCACAATTAGAAATAAAGACCGACTTCATGGTGTCGAACACAGAGCTGGTTACAACAAATGACTGGATAACAACGTATCATGCCAGTATAAAATGCAAGTCAGAGAGCAGAATGAGCGTTGGATGTCTGATTTCAACATAAAGATTGGATGTAGTTTCGTCTTTTAAGCGAGATATATCAAATAATTTTATTTATATATGTAAGATAATTTTAATAAGCAAAAAAGTGAAAAGGTTAATGTTAGATTTGTAAATAACACACTCAGATAGAGTGCAGCATACATAAACCATCTTAAACTTATTTTACTGTTGTAGAAGGGTCCAAGCTAACCAACTTAGCTTAGATATTACGAATGAAATACATAACATAGTAGATGAGGCACATTAGATCTGGAGGATCGAAGTAAGAAAAAAAATTATGAAATGGATGAAATCAATTGGAATGGGAATCTAAAGGTCTCCAGCTGAGCGTATAAAACTCTATAAAAATATCTTCTTGCTATTTTTTTTATTGACAATCTATTGCAAAAAAGTCTTTTCGTGATTTTTTTCGGATTTTCCGTCATATCTGAGTTATTTATTAGTAATAGCGGAAACGTGAGAAAATTTTACACAATTTTGCTGCTGAGCACTTTTTTCTACGGTCAATAGATTCGTCAGTATTTAATAATAAAAAACCGCTCAAAAAGTTCGCGCAACCGCGCAGCGGTATATACTCATAAGCGTCGCGGTCATAACCTTGATTAATTAAAGATAGTTGGATAAACCAATCATATTTTGAAAGTATTTATATTTTATATTATATTATATATATATATATATATATATATATATATATATATATATATATATATATATAGTGGCTCGTGTTACGACCCCCAATCAGGGAAGTCCAACGCGGCAAGGCGACCAAAGTACGACCGGGGCTGATGTAAACCCTTGGTAATATATAAAAAGGGGGAATTTTTTTTTTTTTTTTTTGGGCTAATCGGACGAAACCAGTAAGTTGAGTCCTTGCATTAAAGTACGGGGAGTCCAAGACCTTATGGATAACCCCGGGCCGGTAGACAGTTTGGCACCTTTCCACACATAGAACCCCCGCATACTATGTCGTCCGCTTTGGATAAAGACGGTACACAATACACGTGAGCGCCATCTATGGGAAGTCACTGAAATGCAAGAACACATCTTACTAGAGTAAAGCTGCTGCTGTAGGCAACTAGTAAAACAATAATACGTACGGAAACATGACCCCCGGTACCCGGTACCGATTTTGAGCATCACTCCATATATCCACAATTTTGTGGTTTATACTAAGAGTCGCACACTCAGTCCCACCGAGAGCCGTGCAACTCCGTCTAAAAAGCCATAGAATAAGAATAAGAAAAAATGATTTAGCGTCCGTCATAATATAAAAAGGGGGAAAAATTTTTGGCTAATCGGACAAAACCAGTAAGTTGCGTTCTTGCATTAAAGTACGGGGAGTCCAAGACCTTATGGATAACCCCGGGCCGGTAGACAGTTAGCTTCCGTCCTTATTAGGACTCATCAGACTGACTTAACCCTTTGGCACCTTTCCACACATGGAACCCCCGCATACTATGTCGTCCGCTTTGGATAAAGACGGTACACAATACACGTGAGCGCCATCTATGGGAAGTCACTGAAATGCAAGAACACATCTTACTAGAGTCAAGCTGCTACTGTAGGCAACTAGTAAAACAATAATACGTACGGAAACATGACCCCCGGTACCCGGTACCGATTTGGAGCATCACTCCAGCTATCCACAATTTTGTGGTTTATACTAAGAGTCGCACACTCAGTCCCACCGAGAGCCGTGCAACTCCGTCTAAAAAGCCATAGAATAAGAATAAGAAAAAATGATTTAGATAGACAGTTAGCTTTCGTCCTTATTAGGACTCATCAGACTGACTTAACCCTTTGGCACCTTGTTGGTTTTGTCCGATTAGCCAAAAATTTTTCCCCCTTTTTATATTATGACGGACGCTAAATCATTTTTTCTTATATATATATATATATATATATATATATATATATATATATATATACACGGTTATGATAAAGAAACGGATCACCCTTTTACATAGAAAACCGCCCATTTAATCAAAAATCGCTCGGACCCGTCAAATTAATTTTTTTGAAATGCATTTTTTTTTTTAAATTTGTACAGGGTAGATCATAAAAGTGCTACATGTGTTAACTTTAATTTTTTTAATGAAACATATGGTATATTTTTACATTTCTATATTCTACATTCAATTCTAGACATTTTTCATTAATCATGCCCTATACTTAGCTTCAGCCGTTTAGGAAATATTAACACTTTAATGCTGGTATGTTTCTCGACATCAACGTTCTAAACTTAAGTCACAATCTTGTAACTGTGACAATTTCTTATTTACGTTTCAGACGTCACAAAATGTCAGTGAATGTTAATCAAATTTCAATTTTGCTCTGCTGATATTTCATCAAAATGCGTCTAGCCGAAGATGAGCGCATTGAAATTTTGATTATGTTGGGTTGTGGAGATAAAAGTAGAAGTCATAGGGAAGTCCGTGATATGTTTAATGAAAAATACCCAAATCGCCCGCCTATTGCCCAATCAACAGTGTCTAGGGTAGCAAGTAAGTGGAGAACGTCCCGTACTATTAAAGATAGTGCTAAAAGTGGTCGTCCTGGTATATCTGAGGAGAAAAAAATGAACATATTATTATCACTACAGGAAGATTCTCATAGCTCAAGCACACAACTTGGACGGGACTACGATATTCACCAAACCACCGTATCTAAATTTTTACAAAAAGAGAAGTTTCATCCATACAAACCAGTATTTGTACAAGAGTTATTTGACGATGATCCTGATAGGCGAGACCAATTTTGTGAAATAATGATTGAGCTAACAGATAATAACGCAAGATTTGTCCAAAAAATTTGTTTTTCAGATGAAGCTACGTTTTGTTTAAATGGTCAGGTTAATAGACCAAATTACAGATACTGGGCACAGGAGAATCCTCATTGGTACATAGAAAATCACACCCAGTATAATGAAAAGGTTAATGTTTGGGCGGGCATTGTTGAAAATAGGATAATCGGACCATTTTTCTTTGATGAGAGTCTCACTGGAGAAAGATATCTAAATTTCCTTCAAAATGATCTTATTCCAGCTCTTGCCACTCTATTTCCAGATGATAATGATCCTGATTTACCAAGTTTAACCTTATGGTTTCAACAGGATGGTGCTCCCCCTCATTATGCTGTTCATGTAAGGGAGTACTTAAATACAATTTTTCCGCGGCGGTGGATAGGTAGACGGGGGTCCATAGAGTGGCCACCCGGATCACCTGATCTTAGTCCACTGGACTTTTTTTTATGGGGCTATGTCAAAAATTTAGTTTATAAATCTAAACCCATCTCGGTAGATGCACTGAAGGAGTCTATTCGACGAGTAATAAGAGAAATATCTCCACAAGTAGTAATAAATGTACAGCAGGAATTTCTAGATCGATTGATCTACTGCAGAACAGTTGGTGGAGGACATTTTCAACATCTTATAAAATAGTTTCTTTTCATTCTTTGTTGTTTGTTTATTTTGTTTTAAAATTGTTAAAAAATTTAAAATTGTTAATATTTCCTAAACGGCTGAAGCTAAGTATAGGGCATGATTAATGAAAAATGTCTAGAATTAAATGTAGAATATAGAAATGTAAAAATATACCATATGTTTCATTTAAAAAATTAAAGTTGACACATGTAGCACTTTTATGATCTACCCTGTACAAATTTTTTTTCAAAAAAAAATGCATTTCAAAAAAATTAATTTGACTGGTCCGAGCGATTTTTGATTAAATGGGCGGTTTTCCATATAAAAGGGTGATCCGTTTCTTTATCATAACCCTGTATATATATATATATATATATATATATATATATATATATATATATATATATATATATATATATATATATATATATATATATATTTATGTAATATATGCAATATGAAAAACCACGTTTTTTCGGGAGAAAACGAAATTTATGAAAATATATGCAAAAACGATCATAGCTATAGTTAAAAATCAATAAAAGACATATTTATTTACAACTTTAGCTAGTTTATTTCCAAAATAATTATTCACCTTTTTTCATCTGTTTCAAGATAACTTCAACTTTATGCCTATAAAACTCACTGAAAAATTAAAGTTTTTGTAAAACCAGTCACACCATCTGAATGCTCATGTTTTACCTCACTGAGAACTACTGTATTATTTTTAAATTGAAAAATTACAAAAAGTTATGATCGGTTTTCCTAAGCGGCGAGCTTGCGACAATGCATTTTTCGTAAAACAGACAACTAAAATTTCTCGTAAAAAAAATAAGAAGCCTATTCGTAGATAGTGGTCTCAAGAAGAGATTGCACTGCTTCCTTTTAATTTTTTATTATAGATGAGCTTGAATCAACAAACTGGGAAATTTCACACTTAAACAAGAATATCGGAAATTCAAACATTCGAAATACTTTCAAAATGTATGATTAATTAATTGTCTTGGCGATTGTTTATCTGTGCAATTTTGTTTTATCCAAATATTTTTATTTGATCAAAAGTTATGAGCATTTGTTTATAGCGCGAAGTTTATGATTGAGTATATACCACTGCATCCGTTGGGTGCTCGCAAGCGTACGTTCTGAGTGGTTTTTTTTATTTATTAAATAGTGACGAATCTATTGGATGTAGAAAAAAGTGCTCAGTAGCAAAATTGTGTAAAATTTTCTAACCTTTCTGATGACGCTAACGGCTATTTTAATCAATCGGCCGCTATTTTAATCAATAACTGAGATATAACGGAAAACCCGAAAAAAAACATGAAAAAAGCTACTTTTTTGCAATAAATTGTTAATCAAAACAATTAGCAAAAATATATTTTTATAAAGAGTTTTATACGTTCATCTGGATACCTTTAGGGACTCATTCCAATTGGTTTTATCCACTGCATAAGTTTTTTGCTAATTCGACCCTCCAGATTTAATGTGCCTCCTCTGTAGAGAAATCAACAAATTTTAGAACAGCGTGTAACTAATTTAAAACACCTAGAAACTCTTACCTGTATGTTCATAGCAAAATTTCCTAAATTTACCTTTTTTAATGTCTATAATGCTGCAGCGTGATTACGTTTCATGTTGAGAAGAAAAATGACAAAAACAAAATTTAGTCAAATTTGGCTCAAGAGATCATTGAGATTTACTTTTCTTGGGTTAAATTTGTTGTCAGTGTGTCACATCACGATGCTCTTATCCAAAAATTTTTTTCATTTCATAATACTACCACAGGCAATATAACTATATACTACCAATGTATTCCATTCGAAAAGTTTTTCCACAAAAAATTTAAATTCCTTCTGGTCAAATCCACCCTCAAAATAGTGTCACAACGGGGGTTGTTGCGCCTGAGACTAAGTGATAGTCTCTGGGATCGTGTGGAGGGAATGAAGTTAAAACAGGTTATAAAAAATATAACATTTAATAATTAATCAACAATAATAGCGATAAAATAGAGTTTGGCATTAAATAAATGAAATGAGGCACTTACTTATACACTTCCCTTACATCTTATCTATAAGGGCGGCTCTTCTCCCGGCCAACGGGCACGTGTCTTATCTCGACATCTTAAGAACGACTGCCTATCACTCCATTATACGGTTATCGACCATCGGTGCATTGCTAAGTCAGCATACCTTGACTTACCCAATAAAGTTAAACAAAACCAAGCTGACCCTCAATGTTGTCACCAAGTTCACCGAATAACAGAGTGTCTATTCATCGTTATTGTCAAAATAATCTTTATATAAATACAGTGTGATTTTAAAAGTAATTAATAAAATAATCCATGATAACATAACTATGACATATGCCCCTCGTTCGCGAAAGCTGGACCCACAGGTTTACAAAATTTCCATCACTATGCAATACAAATATGTTGGTCAAGCCGCCAGAAGTTAATTAAATTTACAAAAAAACAAGATTTTTAATAAAACTTATAAGTTGATGAGAAGTTGTAAAAATTTGTATCTAGTATTGGTTAAAAAAAATCTTGAAGAGACGTATAGCATAATAATTAAAATTCGCGTAAAAGAATAATTTAATACTAATTAAAAGCTTAGAAACAAGTTATTTCTTCTTTTTATTTTACTTTATTTACTGACTTAAGTAAACTTTCTAACTATTAAACTTTTCTAAAATATTGAATTGATAGCCACATTTAATGCCATATAGAAAGCTCAATCTTATCAACTTATAAAATATTATTTACTATATACTAAAGAGACAATTATTGTAAAAGCGAAAAATATAAAATAAAATAAAACTTGTTGATACTCATAACGTTTCTTTTAAATATTCACATAACAAAACCTCAAAAAGTAGCACTCTTTGAAAACTGAGATCGGGACACGGGCATTTATGGCAGCATATAAGAAGTCTTTACTGAAGATTTGCGTAATTTTAATAACGCCGAACAATGATAAACTATGCACAACTATGAGCCAGAAGTAGTTTAGTTATATTAAGGATAATATAAATTTCCTATGAACTTAACATTCACCACTTTTGGATGGATTTTCTCCATCCCCCATTCTTCATCGCCACAATTCTACAAGATGATGCAAGATGCATGCAGCTGGAAGCGGCTTGCTTTGATAAGGTCATCTCTACTGAGCCCTGGTACCTCGGGCATTTTCGAGACTTTACTGTTAGGTGTTAGGTTACCTAACGTGATGGTGTAACTGCCTTTTCTTTGCTTGCGTGCGTTGTGGTGACGTTGAGTAACAGCTTCTGTTTGCTCAGGTTTAGGTATGATGGATATATACTGGCTCCCCTTTGTTGTAGGAAGTTGTTGTGCATGTTATTTGGCTCATCCCCAATCTCCACTGCCATTGTGCTATTGTGTCCAGGTACATGAAACATAAAGAGAGTGCGTATCAACACTTATGAATATATAGTCCTAATTTTACATGCTTTAATTATTTACAAAATTAAAATGAGAAAATACATTTCTCTTTACGCGTACGTATATCTAATATTAAAAAATCCCTAATATTTAAACTAGTCTATAAACTAAGCTTAATTTGCACATCAATAATTAAATTACAAATTCTTGTAAATTCAAATAATACATGCATGTTTAAAATAATAACATAGCACTCATATAACAGAACAACTATCCCTGTTTAGTTTCAGTTTGCTCTTTTTCTACCTCCAAGTATACTGAGTTATAACGTTCGTCTAATTTTTAAAATGAATCTTTAGTGTTAGGCTTAGAGTATACCTTAATATTTAACTTCTAGTATACCTAGGATTTTTAATACTAGAATAAATAAAAAAGCAACTCTTTAGTACAAAGTTGAAAGTCTCATAAAATTTAAAATGTTTTAGGATTATTTGAAAAGCTTAAATTATATCAATTTACTGAGAGGTAGTACGCAGTTTCGTGACAAAAAAAAAATTACTTTGTGCTATTGTTTTTTCAAAAATATGTCTGACGATATTTTACATGCTGTCAACAATAAGTAATGACCGTACGAACATTTGAGCAGTTTTAGCTCACGCAGTATTTACAAATACCAGAAACTCTTAAAAAATCTGGAAACCTTCCCTAAGGGAAATAGATAACTTCAGGCTTATCTCACCTGGTAACATCCTGTACCACTAAACATCATCGATTTGTTTAAACATTGTGCTCAAACACTAGCGTCACCTTTTATGAAGACAAGATGCGTAAATTCTTAAAACAGCTACTCCCCTAGCTACGTGCAACGCAGGGTATTGAATAACATAAGACATTCACTGGTCTTTTCTTCATAAAATTTGTTACACTTGAAAACCATTTCAAAATACCTTACTTGTCAGTAAAGTTTAACCTGCAAATGACTTTTTTGCAGTAGGGCTATAGCATTATGTTGCTGATTGCTAATTCTCTAGCTGCCCTTTTCGTACCACTTTTTTGTGTGTACCTTATTGTTTCCTCAAATATGTACCTATAACTTCTTTGAGAAAAATGAGTCGTTCTGTAGGTACTCTAGAATAATAAATACATACTCGTGTATTTAACTTAAGAACTCAGGCACGATGCTTTAATACTGCATCGAATTAAAAAAAAATCTCTATATATTTTCATTTGTAACACTCTTACTTTCTTACGTAAGTTTATTATAAGTTTAATTTAAGTTTATATCTCATGCCTATAAAAATTGTTTTATGCCTCGATTAACTAGATAATAATTCTGGATAAAAACTACTCTGGTTTTGCACGCATAAACCCTTTTTCTTTTTCCATTTAGTTTTTCATAATTCCTTTGATTATGCATAAAAATAAAAAAAAATAATATGAATGAGTACTTGCAGCATGCGAAAATGAGGCGCGTGCTTGATCGGTAACCTTATGCCATTATTGTATAATAATATAAAATTCTTGGTACCTGCCATCTGTGGGTCAGCAGTGTTTATTATAATTTATTATGAACTTGAAATAAAGCCAAATTATGTAAGCTTTTGATAACAAAAAATATTTTTTATACCTTGGACTTATAACAATTACGTCTATAATATTTAGTATTTCTATAAACGTAAGCAATAATAATAAAATGTTGATATGTTTACTAGTTAGTTATTTAAGAAATATTTAATTTTAAAACAAACTTCTGAAATTGAAAAGAAAATTGTCGCTGGCTATTATATTAAAAATACAACACATGAATGCCCTTATTTACCAGTGGTCTTCGTTAATTGCGTAAAACTTGATTTATTCTTTTTTCGCATGACAAAACATATTTTAAAACTTGTATCTAGTACTAAAGTGAAATTAGTACCTACTAAATTAAAAATAAAAATCTAATCAAATGTTTCTGTTATTTTTCTTGCATATCGCCTATGTGCATAATGTTTAATTGCAAATAAATTACACATCAGAAATAGATTTTCTACGGCACAAAAATTGAAAGTATAAACAATCAATATAATTTGGATTTTGTCTTCCATCGTAAAACAAAACATAGAAAATGTATCAAGAGAAGATTGACGAATTGTACTGTGGACATTAAAAAAATTGCAACTTCTGCATAAAAATATTGACTTGGAACTAAAATAGTATGCAATGTTAGATAAATAAAAAAAAATCAATTTTACACTAAATTTTGAACCAAAGAAAAATCAGTGCAAATTAAAACGAGCAATATCTCAGGTGTTAGATAGGTACTTGTACTCATAATATTTTGATACTCATACTTGCTAAAATCTTACATTCAACTGGAAAAATTATTTATAAAAGAAGCATTTTCCGTTATAACTAAGCACCTTTTTTGCTAACGTATTTTATATTCTGAAATAAAAGTTTAGTAGAGAAACAAATGTGAAGAAACGTAGATATATACATACGTACGTACATATGTATATGTATATGCACACTTTAACAAACGCTTTGACTTAGTTCTTTGTTACTGTAATACACAAAAAAATATTTTTACTTCTCTTGAAGGGACAAACTTGTATATTATATTTAAAATAAACACTCAACGTGAAAAAATGTATCGTAATATAGTTTTATTTTGAATAAAACCAAAAATTGTACCTATATAAATTACCATTAAAATTTCAGAATACTTTTTGAAGAGGCCGAAAAAATTAAAATTAACTTGCACCACTTATTCTATTATAGACGTAAAGTAAAAAATTGCCAACTCTTATTTTATACAATTTAATTAAAATATACTTCATTCCCTCAGATTCTAATCAAATGTTTATCTATACTTAAAGAAAATTTATGCCTACTCTCACACAATGGACAGAATTTATTAAAGAATATTTAATTTTTGCACCAAAAAGTTATAATTTATTGTGTATGGAGAGTAAAAACGGCGCCTCCACCAAATGTCACAACGGGGGTTGTTGCGACTGAGACTGAGTGATAGTCTCTGGGATCGTGTGGAGGGAATGAAGTTAAAACAGGTTATAAAAAATATAACATTTAATAATTAATCAACAATAATAGCAATAAAATAACGTTTGGCATTAAATAAATGAAATGAGGCACTTACTTATACACTTCCCTTACATCTTATCTATAAGGGCGGCTCTTCTCCCGGCCAACGGGCACATGTCTTATCTCGACATCTTAAGAACGCCTGCCTATCACTCCATTATACGGTTATCGACCATCGGTGCATTGCTAAGTCAGCATACCTTGACTTACCCAATAAAGTTAAACAAAACCAAGCTGACCCTCAATGTCGTCACCAAGTTCACCGAATAACAGAGTGTCTATTCATCGTTATTGTCAAAATAATCTTTATATAAATACAGTGTGATTTTAAAAGTAATTAATAAAATAATCCATGATAACATAACTATGACAATAGCGACCAAGCATCGCTCATTATAAAACGGATGGTCTCTGGTGACGTAATCACACGATTGGCGACCCAAATTTAAGAAATAAAGGCGTGCGATATGAGTGCAATTTTCTCAACAATCGGAATTTTTTATGAATAATAACTCCGTAGTCCAAAATAAAAAAGGTTCCCATCTGTTAAGATGGTTTCTGGACACGCTGTATATATCTCCGTCGAATTTCGACTGGTTCCAACTCGTAAACATTTAATTGATTTGACAGGTTAAATCCACCATTGCCACGTCATAATGTAAAAAATAATAAAATTGTTTGTCCTTAAGTTTTAGATTTTTCAATAATTTTTACCCCCTGTAGCCCTGTTAACGGTTGAGAATAGACCTATGTTTATAGCATCTTGTATACCTATTTTGGGTCTCTGAATAACAAACCTAAGACGAAGCTCTGTAATCCTCTAGTTCCGTTTGTGCGTTGGCACTGATAAAATTTGACAGGTTGGTCATCGAGGTTATGTGATCAAACTCAATTATAAAAGACGTTGTAATATCCGAAGTTTATGCGGAGTTAATACACAGAAATATTAAGAGAACTGAGACAACAGTCAACGCATAACATTTTATAACCAAAAAAGGATATTTACGTATGAGCATCAAAATAACATTAACCATAATTTATCGAATGACGGGGCAAAAAACTATTTCAAGCTGAGGTTATTCCACAGTAATTTTTGGGTTTTACTAGTATTTCTGTTGTAGTTCTCGTTATGTTTAAATAGGCTTAAGACAAAAGTTTTAAATATAATTAAATTCGAAGTCGTGCAATTTTAAAGTATAATAGGAATCCTTAATGATATGATAATACATTAATAAATCTTTGATAAAGAGTAATATTTTCAGTTATTTATTACTGAGCCTAATGGTCAGTCTAGTTGCGTTCGACTTGAAGTAATTTGTACAGAAAAGTTCTGAATTTTAAAGTAAGCGCAACTGTGAAATTGCGCCGACTTCAAAGTTCAGAACGTCGGTGTACAAGTTACCTAACATTGGGCAAAATTAAGTTTACTTGGGTTTGAGTATATAAATAGACACGTAAAAATATTATTTCATACTTTTTAGTGCCTTCTTTTGTGAAGGTGGGTTGGTTAATTTTTTTGAAAAAAAAATTATTTTTTTTAGTTCACCTATTCTCCCTATTCCCCTCTTCTTATCGCCCCATCTTTAAATTTGTAATGTCCATGTAATATTGGATTTTCAGACCGCAGTAACTCCGAAAATGACATAGTTAACATTTTTTTTTAAATTCCACCCGCTCCTTTTGCTCCCTTCCCCCGCCGTAGTTTTTTTTACATCCGTTACATGAACTTAGCTTTTCTGACCTTAATAACGCCGAAAATGACAAATTAGTTAACAGTTTTGGAGAAATTGGCAGTTGCCTTCTATACCCCCCCCCCCCCCCCCCGCCGTCAAGTTTCATTTGTGTTACACAAAATTAATTGTTTTGACCTCAATAACCCCGAAAATGACATGTTATTTAACATTTGTGGAAAAATTGCCACTCGCTCCTTGTTATCCTTTTTTATTCACTAATTTTTTTAACATTAATTTGCTTCGCCACGTTGCCCACTACGTAACCTTTCTTTTCGTAGAATGACGTCAGGGGGAACTAAATTTTTTGAATTTGGTCGAATTTTAAACCGTAATATTTTTGTTATTAGCCGTCCAGCCGACCCGACGCCGCGCCGCGACATAATTTTTTGTGTGCGTGTTTTGTTAGATTGATTGTGCTATAATATGTGCTATAAGTCACTGACATAAAATTCGGAACAACCATAATTCTGATCAAATTTAATGTATAACTTTTTGTTTCATATTCCGATTTCAATGTTTTCTTTTTCAAAATGCAGATAAATGTTTCGATAATTGAATTGATTATTAAACAAGAAAGTTTCATTAAAATAAAATTAGTATTCCCACATCCCACAAGTGTTTATATTAAAAAATCTTCAATATCTCAAATGTCTCCCATAATACCAACTTTTGAACTAAGTAAATTTAGCTATATCATAGTAATTTGAAGTCAGAAATTCTCTGTTGCTCTGTCCCATTACTCCCATTACTTTTGAACCGCACGTATTCAATAATTGCATAGGAAATTTCAAATGCGGTTATCTCGAAAACGGTTACTCCTAGCGACTTCAATAAAGTTTTTGCCGTAAAAGAAGTAGGATAATTGATTTTTTTCAATAGTTAAATCAGTATACTAAGTTTAAAAACTTGTCATTTAAAAGAAGTGCGGTATGCCATAGGTGGCGCCATCTACTACTGACATCAAAAGCATTGTAAAAATTTGAATTCCTTTCTTCAAAAAAAAAAAACAACAAATCCCTAATTTCTTGCCGCTATGTCGTTTTGTTGAGAAATTATTGGAATAAATCGCCCTGTATCTTGGTTACTATTAACTTTGGAATTAGACAAGTTGAAATAAATCGCATTATTTTGACATAACGAATCATCTGCTGCTCAATGTACCATTACTTTTGGACCACCGTCTATATGTACACTTAAGGCTTTACGTGATTTACTTGCCTACCTCATACTGCAAATAGCCCGAATACAATGGGAATCTACACCACATTTAATTACAGACACAGGCAAATTTATTGTATTTGGTTCCGACGGTATGCAGTGGGTACATCGTCCTGTTGGTAAAAGATATTATGACCCCAAGTATACGAAATCGACAGTAAAGCATGGTCCGTTATGGTCTGGGGCTGTGTTTCTGGATATGGTACAGGACCACTGTTCGTGATTGAAGGGATGTTAGATCGATTTGGCTACTTGCACATTCTGAAAAATCAAATGCTACCCTATGCTGAAGATAATTTACCTTTTACATGGATTTTTCAACAAGATAATGACCTGAAATACAAATCCAGGGGTATTCGGGGCTGGTTCGAAGACGAAAGTATTCGGGTTTTGGATTTTCAAGCACAAAGTCCTGATTTAAATATCATCGAAAATCTCTAGGAACATTTGGATCGTCAAGTAAGAAATAGCCAGATAAGCAATAAACAAGGTATAATAAGAATTTTGAATACTGCGTGGAACCATATTTCTCCAGATGTTATAAAGACATTAATAGAGTCAATTCCAAGGAGACTACAAAAAGTCATTAAGAATAAGAGATACGCCACCCATTATGAAAGTAAGTCATATTAATAGAGTTTTTTCTAAAGAAACGCGCAAGATTTTTTTTAAGTTTCTCCACTTTTGTGCAGTCAGTTTTAGAAATTTGAATCCAATTTTTGGTAACGCTGAGTAAAATCCTTGTTGACATGCTTACATAAATTCTTAGACACATATATAAAAAAATATTATATAACAAAACATTTCCAACTGGTAAAATACAAGATACTATAGAATATCATAAGTTTCTCCACTTTTGTCCAACAGTGTATCTGATAATTTCGTCTTCTTCGATCAGTAGCAACTTTTTGTTCTGTTTATCCCATCTGAAATTCATTTCACGGAGAATTTTGTTAAAATATCTTGCTTCCTATTTTAACAATATTTTGATATTCTTTAAGAGCAGTTAGAATTTTGTACAAAGTAGATATTTCTATATTAAAATAAAGTCCATGGACCTTTCTGATTATAACATTTTCGTCGTGCTCAGCGATAAGTACTTTAGGTCATTTCCGGTCCTTTTTTAATACATTTTCATTTCGTTATCAACACTATTTGCAATGATTAGGTGTTTAATAATAGTTATTAACCTTTTCATTCATTATACGTACTGCGTTTAGATATTTTTTATCAATCAATGAAAATTTTTTGATTTGTTTCACTTATGTTAAGGAATTGCAAGGACCAAAAGGTTAACAGGGTTGAAATCTGAAATGTTTTACATCTTTATTATTGACAAAACTGCGTTTTTGATAAGGATAAAGAATTGATCGTAATAACTTCAATGACTATAAATAAATATCTGATGATCAGCCTAACACTTCGTCTCCTTATATATAAAATCATACTAGGTAAATTCTACTTTTCCTATATCAGGTAAAAATTAAGGAAACTCCCATGAAATAACCACTCGATGGGGATGTGATTCATCTCCCTCAATAAACTATTTTTAAGTATTTGTGGCCCAATTTATAATTTTAGTATCTTTGAAAACTCCTTATTTCCGCTTAACAAAGTAGTGATTAAAATTCGTATTTAAAACTCCCAAGAAAATTCTATTTTCCCGGAAAATTTAAACTTAACGAAGAACAACCAAAGAATTAGTAAATTTTCTTTGAGTATTGCATTAATTAAATAACTCTTTTGCTTCGGAAGCAGTAATTAGCCGTGTATTGAGTTAATAATAATCTCCGGAGTATTATTACACTGAATACTCATTTAATTAGCTCATTAGTTGTTTAATTGATGTTGCAAACTTCTGAAATGCGCCGTAAATAAACTTTGCCGTGTTTTGGTCAGAAGTGGGATGTATTTTCAATTAGCTTAGCTTCTGTTGTAAATTAACTTTGTATTGATTGGTTGGCAGGGCAAGGAAATGGGTTGAGGATCAGGGACGTTATAAATAATACCTAACTGTATTTGAACAAACGAAATAGCAGCAATCATGCTTAATTTGATACATTCCACAAAATAGTACCACTTTCGTAGTACACCTAAAAGATAACATGAATTTTAGGTATTTTCAGTTATCTACATATCTGCCTAAGTTTTACAATTTTTTCATTAGGTACGTGCATTACATTACAAATATAGGCACCTGATTCGGGCTTGATTTATAATTTTAAAAATTTTACGACTTTTCAAAGCTCTCTGCTTCGCTGAGTTATTTGAGTGATTCCTATAACATGTTGAAATACGTGACTTACCAGGGATGTACAAGAAACTTAAGAATTTTTTTTGTAGACAGGTTGTCATTTAGCAAACAAATCTCACATTAGTTATTGTTTTCAGTGACAGGTTCGTACACATTTCGTTGCATTTCAATAATAACAATGGTTGTATTTAAAATTTTGTTTAATGTACAAAATCACTGAAACATAATTATAAACTTTGCTTGAAATATAGCAAAAAATAATATTTTTTTTCTAAACGCATTGGTATATGACATTAGTCTTCCTGCTTATTTAAATATTAACTGAGATACTACGGATAAATACTTTTGTAATTCTTTTCTCGGTAATTGTCGTCTACTTCGTAAATAGACATGTTATAAACTTTCAACGTCATTACTTATTTAGACAGCAAGAATATCGAAAGCATTGTGTTGCAGGGTTTAAGTTTACTTGAGTTCTCTTGGTCATTTATAATTCTCGCATCAGTGAAATTTAAGGCGGTATTTTCCACGTGGTGTCCATGTTGGCCAACTTAACATAATTCTGGCATGGTTTTTCGGCTTTAAAATTTGTAACAATAACATTATAAGTACTATATTAAGTAAAGATTCACTCCTGCAAGCAATTTTCAGTCAATTATTTAAAGTCTCAATGTGTATAATGATTTCATTCGGAAGATTAATATGTTAAAAGATCTATGGTGAAATTTTTTCTGTCACTAGCACCTCAATATTCATTTTACATATGCTTTCCTAAAATAAATCATAAAATATCTTGAAACTTTTAAGTATTAATATGTTAAAACTATCTATAGAATATGAAGCTATACTTAATATACTAATAAAGTTATTGTTAAAAATTTTAAAGCCTAAAAACCATGTCAAAATGAAATTAAGTTGGCCAACGCTACCTTTGGCGACTGGCTTCGGGAATGTATGTAGGCACACAATGTCGTGATACTATTTGTAAACAGAGAAGTTTTAATAATTGCTTATTACCTGCAACATTATATATTTATTTTAGTGTTATTTTATTAGTAATTATTACATATCTTTTTTATCTAAGACATCCCACATAGACTTCAAGCCTAAGTACTAACGTACCGTGGGCATCTGAAGAGAAGGAAAATGTAGTCTATTGACACGGGATTTAAAGGATTGGAGGTTGGGACGGGAAAACATCTGCAGGCAATTTGTTCCATAATCTGGAGACCCTAGGTATGAATGAGCGAGAGAAGTGGTCTGTTCTAGGCTTTTGTAGCTGGACAGTAAAGGGATGCACACGTAACGCGCCTCTTGTTGTTCTATCAGGAACAGTCAAGGGAAGAATAATACCGGCTAGTTCTTCAGAGCAAAATCCGTGGAAATAGCGGTAGGAAAGGGATAAATCCCCTACAGCGCGGCGATGCGCGAGAGAAGGGGGTTTTCTCGTGAGGGCTGGGTCGTTGATAAGTCGAATGGCTCTCTTTTGGATAGAATCAATGATTTTAAGTGTCGAAGGTGATGCCTCTCCCCAGATGTGGGAGCAGTACTCTAGGTTGGGTCTTATTTGGGAAACATAGAGAGCGTATAAGTTGGAAGTATTTTCTGGCTCGAAAGAGAAGGTCAAGCTTTTTAGCTGCCGATGTGGCTACTGAAGTAATGTGTTTGTGCCAACTGAGATCATGTTCGAAAGCGACGCCAACAAGATCGAATGTTTCGTTATTTTGTAGGGCTTGGTCATTCATTTGGATGGGGTAAGCGTTGCCAGATGTTTTGCGTGACAGGGAGCAAGACTGGGTTTTGGAGGCGTTGACCTGAACAAGGTTCTTGGCACCCCAGTCTAAGATTAATTGAAGGTCTTGGAGAATGGATAGGTACACAGATCTGCGTCTATTATCCAACTCCTGATTCGAAACTTGTCTGGAAAAATGAATATTGGAGTGAAGAGAACTATCGTCGGCATAACAGTGGATGGGATTGGTAGTTGAAGAGAGCAGGTCATTAATGTAAGGAAGAAATAAGGTTGGTGCCAGGACTGAACCTCGGGGGACGCCAGCATTGATAGGATGGAAGTTAGATGACTGTTTGATCTGCTTTTTGGTACCCAACTCCACAGGTTTCTCCTACACCAAGGAGGTAATGTATTGAGACTGTAGATGGTAAAAACCTTTTGCCATAAAACTAAAAAGAAATGTTACCCTTTTTATGGCAGAAGAAGGGACCTGTTAGAACTTTTTGCCATAAAATGGTTTTAATTGACATTATTTTTTAATTTTGGTGACAGAAAGAGCTATGATAAAAAGGAGCATTTTGTCATAAAAATAAGTAATAGAAATAAAGTTAGCTCAACTTGACAGCTTAAAATCATATTGTTTTTAAGGCAAATAGAGCCATATGGTTTTTAGAGAACATGTAACTTATTGTCATGTTATATGTAACAGAAAAACATGATTTGGCCAAAATGTCGACATAGCATCTTTTGCCATAAAACCACCGCATTATATTCCTCATTTTTTTAATTCTTCTTTGTTTCGTTTTTTAATAATTAATATTGATAAAAAGAAAGTTGTAAAAAAATAAGGAATAAATTTCGTCTAACATTATTTCATGATTCTTTCAACGGCCACGTCAGGTTACATTAAAACTGTTGCTACTTAAAATTGCATCTCAAATTTCACAGTTTTATTTTTTGAAGTGACACTAGCGATAAAACCATGTACAGTTTCTAAATTTTATTATGTTTTAGTTTGGCATTTCTACGTATATATCAACACAAATAGCCAGATTATCCACTAGTGTGGTGAGCAAGACAAGGTTATTTTCTGGTATGTTGGCGAAAAACCAATTCTTGAAAGAATATCTGTTCCAACTAGTGTTGTAAATATCCGTATTCATTAGATATCCTAATCATACGGAATCGGAATCAGCTAATATCCGTATCCATTATCCGAATTCGAATCCATTTCTTGACCCGCGCGAAAGCGGTTACAGATCATGTATACGTATGCATGCAACAGACTAAAACATTTTCTATCCGGATACACGGCTAGGTAGGTCGATGCGGTATCGGTATCATACCAGTCGAAGTCGAAGTTTAGGGATAAGAAGGCACCGCGTCGCGCCGTTCTCGTTTGAATTCGGTTCGGGTGAGGCGGGACTAGTTTAACCAATGGGTCTCATCTCATATGATACCCGTTACCCCGATAACTATGCCATCTTTTTTTAGGAAATGTCATTAGAAAGAGAAAGCACAATATCAAATATGCCAAATCGCAGACCGTGTTGTTCGCTTACACTCGATTCCGATTCCGTTTTCTCTTTGCACTTTGCATTAGTAACCACCCGATGCGAATTTATTTTGATTCCGAATCCGTATTCAAGTTCTCGGCCGGTTCCGGATAATCCGGATTCTTTTAATATTCGGATCCAACGGATTTTTGGATACGTATCCTTAAATCACTAGTTCCAACTGCGTTACTAATAATGTTATGCTTATGTATTGACTTAAGTAATGCTAAATAGAAAAATGACTACATATTCTTCTTGTGCGTATTGTCTTAAAGTGGGAGACGGCACTTTCAAAAAAGGTTCATTAGAATTTCTACATTGAAATAGTTGTTAGATGCGCTACAATGGATAAAAATAATAAAACTAAATCATTCACTTTCAAAAGGGGTGACTAATTTCCCCCCTAAGAGCTAAAATGTACATTAACATTACCGTAATTACTAATGGATAAACTGTGTGAGTGCGTCCATATTTTTCGTTTTCCGATTAAAACGCTAAGTAATTTGGAGTTAAGTTCGGTGTTTATAGGCATAAATTAGATATGCTTTTAACATTTTACGATTTAGGAATGCTCTATAAAATTGAAATTTTGTGTTTTCCCAACAACACCATTAGGTAAATGGGTATTTCATTTTTTGTTACGCGACTGGGCAACATTTGATTTAATGCGAAAGTTTTGTTTGGCAACGCAAATTATAAAATTCAATTAAAATCAATTAGCTTTTAGGGAGTTTGCCAACTATTAAAATAATCCGATTAATTTAGTGTTGCACTTTATTTTTTGGATTGGTTAAGTGGATCATATTTTTCAGTAAGTGCTCTCTTATTCTTTGACGAAAATGAAACTTACATTTTGTTTAAAAGTGATGTTAAAAAAGCTAATATAATATATAATTTGCAATATAAGGTGGAGCCTCGTCTCATTTTTCGTGGTTAATTCTTAACCTGTGGGGCGCGACACAACTAAAAGGGGGCGCGAGGACGTGGACAAAAGTGGAAAAAATAATACAAAAATATTTTTTTTATCTTCTGACAGCCCACGGAGACCGAGGTCTAAGTAATATGTACCGTGGGTGTACTGGGGAATCGACTCACAAATCCAGAGCTGGAAACATCCGTTGGGATTTCACCAGCCCTTTTTAAGAGGATGTGTGGGGTGGTACCACCTCGGTCGAGGAAGAATTCCTCTACCACCTTCCACTTTTTGTGACAATCCTACTAAATGTCTGGCCACACTTTTTTATTAAGCGTGCGGCCGGGCCAGGATTCGAACCTGGTCTAGTGCCGGAGACCTAAACAAACCCAGCGCGTTGGACCACTGGGCTATTGAAACATAAATAGAATGAACATAAGATACATTCTAGTAATAAAAAAATAAAATATTATGCCTATAGGTAGGTAGATACTACATGCCACTATTGTAAAATTTCACAAACATACGATATGTATGGAATCGTAAGAGTATACGAAAAGCTTTTTCCCTCAAGAGCAGCGTTGTAAACAATAGTAATTTTTCGGTATATCTACCGATACCGAACAATAACTTAGCCTATGCAAACACATATGATACTACGTACTACGTTGCTGAAGCTGTCCCTGAATCGATTTTGTCTACGATATGACTTCATGCGCTGCGCCGACGAGTTTTATCTGCGCTCATCTTGTTTGATTGGGTTTGATTGGGTTTTGCGTTTGCAACGCGGTATACATTTACACACGCAGGTGCATCTTCTACATATTCAAGACGGAACTTCTCGTGAGACTGCGATAAATTGCATTATGGTAGATCAGTATTACCAGATGTGACGGAACTATCCTATTCCTGGCGGAATTTTAAGCTTGTAACGGCATCAGAGGAAAATGGATTTGAATAAATATCGGTATTTTAGCAAGCGGTTGAAAGGGGGCCACGACTAAAGTTGATATGGAAAAATGATTCCCGAGTAATAAAAGGTTGAGAAACGCTCGGTTATTGTCGTGTTAACAGACAGATCGACACCGACGGAAATGAGAAACCAATACTTGAGGATCAGAAAAATGAAGAAGTTATTTTTTCACCAATGCAATACTTCCTCTGGCGAGGGAAGCAAAACTAAATACTTTTCTGGCAATTTGTTAATGTAAATAATAGGTAAATAAGAAAAGTCTTTTGCTGAAAATGGAAAATTAATTTAATTTCAAAAAGTCCAAACGGAAAGTATATTTGCAATTCAAAACAAATACACCGGTTCGGTTTCCACTTAACTAACTTTAATCAGATAAATTTAAATAAACGAATAGCTAATCATGACGTAATAATATTCATATTTAAATTGTGATGCTTTTTAAATAACGTCGAACGTAATAAATAATTTCAAACAAGGAAAAACTTCCTGAATAATTTAATTTAGGTTCGTATTTTATTAACAATTAATACGTGGTTTGTTTTTACCATATTGGCTGAATTTTAAGTTTTAATTTGCATTTTTTATATTAATTAAATGCATTATTGTTTAAATTTATTAAATAATACAGTCAGTTAGTTTCTTCTGTTCACTACTATTTTTTTTTGTAAAATTTAATTACTTGGACCTGTCCCTGTAGATTACTAATTTTGTACTCTGTCTATAAACTAAATATTGAAAAATAAGTCCTCGTAGCAAGGAACGTTTTCACTGGAAGATACGAGTACTTTTGTAAACGCAAGATCAGCATGCTATCAAAGATTTTAAAAATAGTAGTACATTTGTCTTTTATGTTGAAATGCTGAAAGCTAATTACTACTCATGCCAACAGACTTCATGTTTCTACTTTTAAAACAAAACAGACGGTAGTCGAGGTATCTAGTTCTACGTCGGGGAAAGGAAGGGACAAGACCCTGTTCCTAGAAATGTGTGTGGTGCTTCACAGATGAATCAACATAAGAAGAAAAAACTGATGCCGGAGTTTTCGTGAAGGGAACTGCCATCAAGGACTGTTATTTCCTCAGATAGTATGCAACAATATCTTAAGCAAAAGTGTGTACTATTTGGCATTGTTGTTACCTGTGGCTGGCTAGTGCTATCAGAATTGGTAATATTGATATGCTCGAAGAACACAGCAATTTTTGTTCTGAAATCGGATATTGTAAAAATTCGAATTATGTCGTAGTTCACAGATCCCTTGAGAACCCAGCAAGAAGAAAAAATACTGTGAAACTCGTGTAAGTCCCTGACCATTCCGCAATTCAGGATAATGAGGAAATGGACCGCTTGGTGGGAATGGAGTCAACAACCGATCTCAGCCTAACATTGCTGTGTCGGGAGCTATTCATAATAGAGAACTAAAGATCCAGGCGCGTGCCTCATAAAGAAACTAATTTTATTTGTTGGACAGGATCTTCATATCACAGTTAGCCTATTAAGGTATTATTATCACTCCAAACAACATCTCTGTAAAATCTGGATTGGTGACGATTCAATATGTATAAAGAAAATACAATCTTTATTTCAAAACATATTTTGAGAGTATTACAAAAGTTTAAAATATGTCAGATAAAGAAAAAGTTTTATTTTCTAAACAAAAAAAAAATAATCTAAACGTAGGTGGATAAAATGGTTCTCTTTGCAAATTTTATGCACTCAATAGACCAAATGAACTTATTTTGTAAAAACACTGTCAACATTCTCGAGAAAACCTCGTTCGTTGAGCGTGCAAGTACAACCAACGAAGCTATTAAAATTCTTGAAGGCTATCAGGGCCATCAAACCCAACCAACCGACCAACCAAAACCAAGAATGAACTTGTGCAGAAAGTGTAATGCAAAGGGCCCAGTAAAGCCTACGTATGTAAGATTACCATGATTGAAACTCATTCATTCATGCTTTGGTGACAGTGTATTTATAATACTGAATTTATTTGGTTAAGAACTTAAAAATAATATAAACATTGTCTGACGATCCTACATCATACCAGATATCAGTGGCGTATTCAGGGAGGGGATCCCCCTCCCCAAAAGCCTAAAGTTTATACAACCTTTGTATTCAAAAGACAAAAAGGATTTTTTTTTTGTCTTTTTGTTTGATTGGGTCTATATTCTAACCTATCACTTCTAAAAATATATCTCCAATAGTACAGGTACATTACGTATTTCACTTTTTAACTTTTTTCCTTAACTTTTTAAAAAAATTTTCAACTTCTTTATTTTTAGTTTTTTGTTTTTAATTTTTGGACATCTGCGCAGTAGAGCAAAATGCGTACCACGCGCAAACCAAGCGTGCTACGCATGCGCACGAAATTTCAGGGGATGTACTTTGGTGTCTACATTTGAACCCATCCACTTTTAAGACTATACCTTCAATAGTAAAACTACAACTACGTACTTAATATATTCTACGATTTTTGTGATGTCTTACTTTTTCCAACTTTCTTAGCTATGTGACATTTTAACACTGCACAACAAAAATATGGGATGAAGCATCAGTAAACTTATTTTTAAAAAAATATAAACACTATCTTACAGTGGTGCGGAACCCTCCATGCGCAAGTTGAACTGACACTTAATCCACACAATCACGGCAGCGCCCATGAATTAAATTATTTTTGCCAAATACCGTATACGTGCATACCTATTTTCGGCATCGATGCCTCTGGTAACAGACCAACCGTGCCAGCCTTATATCAGTTATATAACCTATACGCACTTACCTTACTTATTTCCGTCATTACCGCCTCTTGTTATTTAGTCAGTACCATAGTTATTGAGAATGTTGCTTTCTGTGAGAAATTTACAATATTGTATGTGGTACGGAACCCTCTATGTATGCGCGAGTCGGACTGACCAGTTTTTTTCAATATAAACAATCATGGCAACGCCCATGAATTAAATTATTTTAGTCGAATATCGTATACGTATGTACTTATTTTTGGCATCGACGCCTCTGGTAACTAACCAACAGTGCCAGCCTTATTAATTAATGACATTAATTAAGATAATATAACATTGTTATAGTATATTTTGGAAGAAAGTGCTTACATAGAAAAAAAAACTCTATGTTACACTAATAATGGTATGCAAGTCCTTGGTTTTCAATATGCAGGGTGCTAAAATATATGTAATTATTTTTATGAAGCTACGCCAATCAATTAAAGGGTAATGAGGTACTACAAAAGTTACTTAAAAATATGACAACTCGTCAGGCACAACTACGTACTAAACAACTAGAGCTGGACAAATCATACTACTACGTTTTTTAAATATTTCGTAAATTTACCAGCAAGATAACTGACAGCGATGCTATTAGAACTAGAATTAGCAAGAAAAAGATAGACATATAAATTAAGTTTTTGTTAATACTACTAGCCAGTCAAAACACGAGGTCGTAGTTGTGGCACATCTGATTTATTTAGATATTCGTCTAACTCTGTGTTATTGTCTTGCTAAAACTTTATTTATTTAAATAAACAGCTCTGCAACTGGATCTCTATAAGATGAATGAATGAAGAAATAAAATATTATCCTTAAATTCTGCATTTTATTTCGTACAATAACAGTTTCTCCTAGTTTTTATTAATCTTAAATAATCGAATATGCAGGATGTGTGGGCAATCCTCAACGAGCTGACGAGATCATTCTTTCTAATGTGATATTATCATACAATAATTAAAAATGGCAAAACGAAAATTCCTAGAGCTTTTGGTAAATCATGAGAATTTGTTACAGAAGTAGTAAATTTTTGGTCAAACGCAGTTTTTTAAGAACCCTCTTTACATTTTTAAATAATCTTGGACTTTGAGACAAACAGCCAACAGTCTTTTAAACTGAAACTGGTTGAATTACGAACTGTGACTAGATTTGCATTACATACGCCATTTCCATAAAAAAGTGTACGATATAAAAGTAAAACAAGGGCTTACATACAAATAGCATTTGCGCAATTATAACTGATAGACAGTCCAATCGCCGTAGTTATTAATTATTAGGTGACATCTTCGATCACAACTATCAACTAATTTTCTAACATAGTCTGCAGGCAGGTCCTTCCACGTGTTCCATAGGGTCCCTTTTAATCCCCATCCATTTTTTTTGTCGGATTTGCATCCGTGGGTTGCGATGGTCAGTCCATTGGGGTTTGTTATTACTTTGATTTTTTCACTCTGTGCACAAGCGGCTCCGGGTCACTAGCCTCCTTGTAGTATCTGATGGTAGTGTTAATGGTATTTAACAGCCCCTTTTTGTAAAGTTCAATCATCCTGGACGTTATTACAATCCCAGTGAAGACGATTAATTTTCCAAAACCTCGAGCAGAGCAGCACCCATAAACGTGAACCTTTAAAGGATGTCTCACTGTGCGATGAACCACCACTTCGCCTTTTTCGTCCGCACTTGCTTTCTGTAAACCATTTTGGTAAAAGTGCTTTCATCAGTAAATATTATATTATCCCAATCGCGACCAACATTTTCATTTGTCACACTAAACGATTTTTCTTAGGCCTTTTTAACAGCAAAGGTTTAGTACGCACAGGTCGATTTTTGATGGCATGCTCCTCCAATCCTCTTCGAATTGTGTTTAAAGACACATTTATATTCTTCTTCGTTAACGTTATCTTAGCTTGGTCTAAAATAATGTGTTCTTTTCAAAATGAGAAAGTACAGCCTTAGCTTTTGTTGCTAATCGCTTTTGGCCCCTTTCGGGTAAGTCGTCCACGTTGCCATTTTCTTTATACCTTTGCTTAGGTTGGGTTGCCGCCGCATCAGTTGTCGTTCCAGACCCCTTGGGATGGGTAACCAAAAACACAACTTTAAAGCTTTTCTTACACACTGCACTCAGTGCACTCATTTCACTTCTGATACTCTCACTCTCACGGATTATGATAGACTGATGAAATTTCTATACTGGGAACAAGCGAAGGGGATTAACCCCACTCCGCCCATGCAAAGTACTTGGTTACAATTTCGAGCGTACACTATCTTGTGGCAATGACACATAAATGGTATATGTTTTGCCTTCTTAACGTGTCTGTAACACATTATTTTTACCTTCCAAAGGTCATAAGCTATTTTTACGTTAACGCTCACTTAAAGATACCCTTCCATTCTAACATACCCAACAGCCTTTTTACATCGATCAGAAAAGTTTTAATGAAATTTAAATGAGCAAATTAAAAAAGCACCCAGTACTTTATAAGTGAGTGAAAAATGAATTACGGTGGGTTTAATAAAAACGTTAATTAAAACATAAGAAGGTAATTTCGTAGGAAATTAAAGAAAATTACTTTCAAAATATATATCCCGAAAGCGTCGAAAAATAATTAAAAATACGGCCTGGATTTTATGGGTGCCAGCTTTTATTAAACTGCGGCCGTAAGAAATATGAGAAAAACTTTGGTCATATCATGCCGTGAGAAATTACATTTGTAAACGTAAGACGCTTAAAATACATAAAAGGAAAAGTGGAAAAAGTTTATTCTGGCTCACACGAACCCCGCGAGATATTGGATTACGAGGAATGGTAAAAAATTTAATAAAAAATCGGTTAATTATGAAGTAGATATTAAAGCTAATGATGAGTTTACAGGAAAAGATGCACTTAAGTTGCATATTTAGAAATGATTTACATTGTAGGTATACTTTTTACTTATTTAGTAGATATTAAAGGTAACGCCAACACAATCCAGTAAGTTATTGTTTTTGGGTGGATGAAACCGATGGATGCAACTTTAAGAGCTAACATCTCCACTATGTTTTCATCATTATTGTTGCTTATTTTTTTTCGAGAAAAAGTGCTATAAAGAAAATCAATAGACAAAATTTTCTGCAATTTATCCCCTCTCCCTCTCGATATAAATACAAGTTAAGTGCGGTAGTCGTTTTGGATGGATACGAAAATGTAGCCGACAAAAGTACTAAATACGTGGAGCATTCGAGGAGAGCACGCAAAAACAATTCTCTGGAACTACTTTTTAATCAATCAATGAACCCCACGGTTTCTCAAGAGATGTTCCTTGCCAATTAAAAAATAAAAGTCGTTTGATATCTATGCTAGCTACGAAATTCACAAAGGCAAATATGGTCTGCAAACAAGCAAAGGAAGATACAGACACCTTGATTATCAACACAGCTCTTACTTTGGCACCAACACATGAATCTGTCATCATAGTCGTCGGTCGTCTTTTAGTCATCTTGACTTGTATCTGTATACATCTGTACTTCTCCTAACGTTTACTTTCTAAAGCCAGGAAAAGGAAAAGTCCCGCAAAGCCTATATCACCGTATATCAGTTGACAAAATTGTTGCCGAACATATACTGTTGTTATACGCCATGAGTGGATATGACACACGGTAAGATGAAGGTGCTTCATATCCTGCAGAAGAATCCTGATCTAAACAACATTATTCAGGTATTTAAAAACCCTAAGGCTAATCAAGAGGTAGTTGTCAATGCGAGTAGACGTTTCCTTATTGCATTGTACGACTTGGGTGGTAAAAAGGTAGCTTTACTAAACAAATTGAAGTGCATTAACTATGATCCGTAGTACTTTATTTTGGAAGAGTTGGATGCGTTTGATGTGGCTCTCCTTGGTACAGTCCCATAGCTAAATGACGTAAACCTAGACCGGTTTTAAAATCTGGTTATATGTCAGATGTAACTGTGTACTGACTGAAATGTTCGTCCCAAAATTATATTTGAGTGTGTTTTCATAGGGAACTATGATCTGGTTGATGCTGATTATTGGCGACTCAAATTAAGAATGTGGCGTCCTCTTCAGTCGATTTGCTAACTACTATAACGGGGAACGTTTTTGTTTTATCTTTGTCTTCATTATCATGTTATATGGCATCTTTATCAATTTTGTCATCTAGTGGGCCCTTTTTCAGCCGATTGCAGCTGGCTTTCTTAATTTGAGTCGCCAATAGCCTATTCTTCTGTTAGTACAGTTGTTCATTAAGCTTAATCTTTCAGTTGGAAAATTAAGCCTCAGAAATTAGATAGAGGTATAGAGTTTTTGCAGGACTACTTTTTACAGCAAAAGCACAAATTTTGATTTCCCTTTCATGTGCCTGTACCGGAACTTAATTGGTTTTTATAGCACTATTATATCATCAAAAATTTTCAAGGCAAAATAGGTTCAAATATTAAATCCAACTTCTACTATTAGCAGTAGATTTGTGGGAAGGATATGTAGGTAAGTGCAGTAAGAATTAGGTGAATGTTACATGCTCGATGAACTGAAATAGTGCAAAAAGGGGATTAAGCGAATAAGTGCAATAAAAATTGTTAATAGTTGAAAAGAAATTGGACCACGTAGATTTAATTATTATTTTTTTAGAAATATTTCAATTAACGGCCATAATAGAGCTACTACTATAAAAATAGGTTTGATGGGAACAATTTTTTCTATATAAGATTTTATGTAAAGTTTGGATAATTAGAAGCAAATCCATGGGATGGCGTCACAATATTTTATATCAAATAGATGTACCGAAATTACCCTTATGTCTTGTGTTTGATTTATCCAAAATGATGTTAATCGGTCAACTTAGAACTAACTTTATTTTGCTACTTTACATATTTTTTACGTTAGTTCCTATTTAGAAGTCTTCCGGATAACACAACAACCGCTTAGCTAAAACTATATGCACTGTAGTTGGTTGTGTTTAAAAAATGTACTTAAAAGCTCACTTCGATAAAAGACTTTCCTTTTAGTACTATTTCGTACTAATATTTATGTCGTTTTCCATAGAACAATTAAGTCATAGTATCAGCCATCAGTGAGACTTAATATTTCTGTGTTAAGGTGCATTGATGTTGGAGCTTCGACAAACGATAAGAGCGGCGATACTAGCGAAGCGGTTTTTTTTAAGAAGCAACACGTGTATAATTTATCCTGAAAGGGCACTGGTCCTCCCTGAAGGCTCATCGTACTCCGCTGTAGCCTTTCTAATGAAACTATATTGCACTCGAAACGCGTAGGGTGAGAGCATGAGAATGAGTACATGTTGATTGCGTTTGGCACAGAAATCTGCTAAGCAAACTGCAGTCTTATGTCAAATCACGTTTCAACGCAATCCCTTGCTTTCTCTTCAATATACACCGGTCACAGAATGTTTTAAGGATTTACCAACAAAAATTTTATCTCGTCCTTGGACTGTGTAAGAACAGATACTTTCGGTTTACCGCCACCACTACCTCACAGTCGCCGGAAGACGGGGGTGTATTAAATGGATACTTAATGGCATTACCAAAATATGCAAAATTTAACTAGCATGTTTTCATTTCATGTTTCATTTCATTCGCTTTTTTTAACATTGCCATGCGATTCATGCGAGCTTTTCATTCTCACCATATCACACAGATGTTGACGGGTGGCGATAGAATGATTTATGAATGAATAATTTCATCTGTTAGTACTTCATCTGAGATCTCGACAATGGCTAAAGAAAACTATTGAGAAAAAATTTTGATTGCACCTCGTATGCAACAAGAAAAGCAATGTAAAACTTTATTCTGACTGGTAGGGTGCGCGGTATTGAACTAATTATTTGTTTTCTTAATAATACTGTTATTACTTTTCAGGTAGTTTGTGTAAATGGGATTTAAGATTAAAACGTAAAAACGTAATATTAAACAAAAACAGGGAATCATTATTGCAAAAGGGAATTTACATACATATGTACACTGTATTATGTTTGCGATAAGATTTATTTTCTCGAATATTTTATTAATGTTTAATTACACTGGTGGTGCTTTAAACATTTTTGCTCGATGGTTGAATATTACAGCAATGTGCTTAACTTTTTAGAGGTAAGTCAGGTTCAGAGATTTTTATTTTATAAAAACTGACGGCCAGCTATTTGGTGTATTTGATGCATTTCCACATTTTTGAAGCAAACAATTAAAATAATGTAAAACTTTGCTGTCTTGTTAAAAAGAAGGCCTTATTTAACAGCAATGAGTTATTCATTTTTAAGTATCATGGCCCGAATACACCAGAACCCGCATTTTCTAACTTTAAAACGCTAAGGAATGTGAGACGATTAGCGCAAATGAACGTAAACTTTTATTGTAAGCATGTGCTTGTGGACAAGTTTGAACGTTTTGAAGACAGAGCGCTCAGGGTTTTGAAAACGACTACCAATCGTTATCCAAAGACATTGACTGCTGGCAAAAATTTTTGAATTAAAAAGTACTTGGCAAATGTCCAAAAGTTTAATAACTGCAGAATGTCTGATTTAAAATCAGAAGAAACAACTTTAGTAAAAGCAAGAGTAAATTTGTGTTAAATCTCAGGCGCGGCCCGTGAAATTTTAAAGTTGTATATCTCTGTTGCTACTTATGGGACCCATTCCAGGTTTAGGTTTTTTAATAGTGAGCCTACTAGAAATGTTTTGGTAAAGAAAAAAAAACATTTTGTAATTTGCGAAAAAAAGTTGAATTTTTGAATTGACCCACCTGGGAAAAACATTAACACGCTTAGGTACTTTATTTATTATTTTTTTTAAGCAAATTTTACATCATCTTGTCTACAATTCTTAAATTTTATGGGAAAAAATGTGGTAGTAGAGATATATTCGAATTTTTTTTTAAATTATATTTTTTTATTGGATTTTTTATTGCATTAATCGTTTAGGCAAGCCATTACAAATCCAAAAATATTATTTAAAAAAAAATACTAAAAACAATTTTTTACTACTCTGTATAATTATAATTAAAAAGCAGCCATTTGCCCTCAGTGCCAAGTGACATCAGAAAATAAGCAAAAATAAGTGTCAATCTACATGTTAACGTAAAACTTGAGCCAAAGTTGAACAGGCTTGCTATGCAACACAAAAAATATCCACATTTCCTAGCGTCACATACTCTATCCGATTTATTGTTTCCTCTTCGCACACATCAGCCGATCAGGGGCCCAATTATTGAAATTGTTAGAAAATATTCTCATTCCGATTCGATATTTTTGAATCTGTAACGAAAGCTAGGTATTTCACAAAAGAATAACGTCTACAGAAAATTCAGTGTGACAACACTGTACGATTCTGTGCCGGCAGGTACGGATACTAATATTAAGCCGCGTACAGACCGAAGTTCCAACGCACACCAAGGCACATGTGACTAGAAATTCGGAAGCATGTAAGTTGGTGTGTACGGCGTTGGCGAACATATCCCAACGCATTCCAACGGTTTCCAAGGCGACCGTTGGCGTTGGCTTGCGTTCGGTCGTTGAGCGGTACTTCAAAGAGATGTTTGATTTGGTGTGGACGAGATTTGAATGTTTTCAGTTGTTGGCAAGTATTCCTCGGGTCTGTGCATTTTGTTTTTGACAAATATTGTGTTTATTTCGCCTTTTGATATGAAATGGAGATGATTTAGCCTTAAACTAATTGAACTATACCGGGATAACCCTATATTATGGGATCCTAGCAATATAAATTGTAAACTCTCCAAAAAGAAGATAGATATTTGGCAAAGCATTGCTACTGAATTTAGGTGCAAGGTTGCTGAAATAAAGAAAAAATAGAGAGAAGGTTCTGAAATGATCACTTGTGTTACAATGTTACTTGTGTTATTAATACTTTTCTGTTTTTATATGGTGTTGTCATCCACCAGCGTCTTGGTCGACGTTTCTTTTTCTTATTGTTAAGTAAAGAATTTACAATTAAAAATGCGGCACTTTTACATAATGACTCATCGCCATTAGATGACATATTAAAATACCTCTTTCCGTAGAAAATGACCGAACCGTATCCAACGGTATCCAATTCGAAACTACAAACGCGGTGTGGACGACATCGTAAAATGCTTTCCAATCGTTTCCAATCCCAACGCCAACTGGCACATTCGTTGGGGTTGGCGCTGGTTTGGATTGGGACTTGGTCTGTACGCGGCTTTTTACACGTAATCGCCCGTTAATAAAAAAAAGAGTGCAACTATATCGGCAATTAATTACATAGAAAATTAATACTTATCGAAAATTATAAGAAAGTGGTATAACAACGTCTATTTTATTGATTTTATGCAAATAAGCTAATTTTGAATCTAAATTCTCTGCCGAACTTACCATAAATTTGCATCGATTTGACGTACATGTAGATACTAGATCTAACATCGCTTTTTTAATATTATTTTTTGTTTCTTTTTTTTGATTGTTAAAGTGGATATAAAAAAAGAGAGAGGGAAATTTATCCCAAGAAAAAAACACATGTGTAATTGAATCTTTAGAAAATGATAAGGAACTACAATACAGTAGATTTTCCATCTCTAGCACATGGTACATAATAAGATCGTTTTCCATTTTTCAAAAAAAAAACACAAAACCTAAAAGTGTTATACAGTAAAGACAACAATATTGTATTTTACGAAAAAAAAGCAGATAAAACGAATTTCAAATTCAAACTTTCACTATTTATAACCCGATAATATACGTTCAAAAATGACAAATGTGTCACAATTTCTAATGATAATCGAAGTTCCTAATGAAAAACTCTTTTGATGTTTTCCTAACAAAAATTACACGAAATTATTCGGTTGAGATCAGTCAATAATACAATCTTAACAATTTCATTTGAACTTTTTCTTGCTTCACATGAGAATCTTTTCTAACAATTTCAATAATTGGGCCCCAGACGAGGAATTTAACTTCGGAAACAAAGGTGTGCGTTTAGACGTAGCCGTCCGAGAGATCTAGCCGTGACGCTCATCCCCTCCGCTCTAGCGACGTCACGATTGTAGATGGGCGCGAAGAAAGAGCTAAGCCATTAAACAACATAAATTAGGTGTAGGTATGAGGATTTTTCCTGAATTTTTAGTTGTTTGTGCGGGCTATTTCTGAAATAAGGTAGGTAAGGGCATTACAATGTAAACTTACGAATTCGTTGTTATGTTAACGATGTTTTTTTTAGGAAAATGCCGTATTGTTGTTGTGTTCCTGGCTGTAAAAGCAACTACAATATAAGTGATAAGGTAACAATATTTCGCTTTCCTAAGGACAACAGTCGCCGAGAAAAGTGGCTACGCTGTATTCATCGAGAAGGCTATGAAGTCAAAGATAGCTCTCGAGTTTGCATCAGGCATTTTGATGAAAATTTTATTTTACGGGAAGCTGTTATGTCCAAACCTGACGGGACAGTTTTGAGGGTCCCGCGTGATATTATAAAGCTTTCAGAAGATGCCTATCCAACGATTTTTGAGAATCAGCCCTCAATATGTCTAAAAAATTGCCACCTAAACGAAAATCCCCTACTTTACGTAACAAAGAAATTGAAAAACGAACAAAAATTGAAGAAGACAGTAATAAAGAAAAAGATACTATTAACCATTTTGAATGCTAAGTTCAAAATATTTCCGAAAAAATTAAAACATTTTTAAATAATTATTTTACTGCAAATATTTACAACGAAAAAATAGTCATTTGTAAGATTAATGAGGGCGATTCACCTTCAGTATTGCCATATATTCTTAAAGGCATTATAATATGCAAAGATCTGAAGATAATTTTCTTTTACAAAAACATTGAAATTAATAACAAAGATTTTAAACATATCCTAGGAAAAACACAAATGTGTAGCTCCTGTTCCGTTCTGATGAATGTATTGGACTTTGTTCAAAATTATAAGGTTCCTAACATTAATATTGATGACGGATTAAAGTTTATTAGTAATATTTTACTCAGAATAGAAAATGAGGCAAAGACTGATGAAATGCTTAAAAAACTACAATTTATTCGTGAGCAAATTGAACTGCTAGATTGTACCAAAATATCGTATTCTCCAGACATTCTCATTTGGGCTAGTAATATTTTTTTTACATTTCCGGCCGCATACTGTTTGCTTAAAAATACAAATATATTAACATTGCCCAGTCCTCGACACCTGAAACGGTTATTGTTGAAAATAGGTTCCAACAGCTCAGGTATGGACAAGACTCATTTGAACTATCCGACCGAAAAACGAAAATCTCTAAATGACAAAGAAAAATACGTCATTTTAATGTTAGACGAAATATACGTTAAATCTGATATTTCCTATAAAGGTGGTAAAATTGAAGGTTTTGCTTCAACATCTACAGGCGGGGAAAAAATGCCAGCAACTACCGTTCAGGCTTTTATGATTTCTTCAATATTTTCAAATTATATAGATATAGTTGGTTTGTTTCCTATTTCTACATTAAAACATGATGTACTGCATGAGCTTACTCTTAGAGTCTTGGAAATTCTATCAAAAATTGGATATCGGGTCATTGCTATAATTTCAGATAACAATTCTGTTAATAAAAAAATGTTTGATATGCTATGTGGTGGAAAAATAAATAGTTACTTTTTAAATCCATTTGTACATGATCAGCAAAAAGTGTTTATACTTTTCGACACTGTCCATATTTTCAAATCATTAAGAAATTTGTGGTTTAATCAGAAGGACAATCTTCAAACCTTTATTTTTCCGGACATACCAGATGATATGCAATCATTGCAAACATTCCCAGAATCAAATAACTTAACGGTAGTTAAAGCTTGTGTGAATTATTTAAAACAAATATTCCTGGAAGAGGAAAATAAAATAATAAAACTTGCACCCAGTCTTTCAATTGAAAGACAGAATGTAAAATTATGTGTACGTCTTTTTGACAATAAAAATGTAGCTGCATTGAAAGAACATTTTAAAAATAATCTATATTTAGTAAACGGAACAATAAAATTTTTGAATCTCATATCGAACTGGTGGAAAATTGTTAATTGCAATTCACAATTCAAAGGTGTACGTTTTCGCGATTCATATTATGACCCTATAAAAAAAATTGATTGTGACAAAAATATTCCTTTTTTAAAACAATTTGTACAATGGTTGCAATTGTGGAATGATTTAGTGATTCCAGGTGAATTAAAAACCTCCAGGAATGGAAAGTTGTCAAATCAAACTTATTTTTCTCTCACACACACATGCAAAACGTTCATAGAAATGTGTAACTACTTATTAAACGATCTTAAATTTGACTATGTATTACTGGGCAAATTTCAAACCGATGATTTAGAGGGAAGATTTGGGCAGTACCGATTAATGTCCGGCGGTAACTACCATATCAGTGGTGCAAGTCCTGGAGTCAGAAAGAAAATTGAAATTGTTAAGTACTTTAAAATTAAAATCGTCAAATAAGGGCGACTTTATTCTGAATAACTTAACTGTAGAGACAGAAAAAGGTGTTAATTTAGAAAGTGATTCAGAATTTGACGATATGTTCCTTGATGCATTAATATTAACAAATGATGAGTCTGTTGACGCTAAAGATACTCATGTTTTGATTTACATAGGAGGGTACATAGCAAGAGTTATTAGAAAAAAATGAAAATGTAATATTTGCGCCAATTTTATTTGTTTTGAAAATAATATAGACGTTGAAGTACCTGACAGTGCAGAGTTCTCATACATTCATTGTTTGGACCGTGGGGGATTAAAATGGCCTAAGGATATAATTGTACATATAATAACAAACATGTTTTTACTATTCAAAATTTTAATTAGTGAGAAATTTGAAATATTATTTTTAAAGTGTAAGTTACAGAAAAGTGTCTTGCAGTATTTGTCCATGGAAATGCTTAGTTATAAAGATATCTCCTGCAATACTATTTGTGATGCTTGTGGCCTTAATAGAAATAAATTGTTTGAACAATGCATTGTCCATTTTTCAAACATACTTTTAAACAATTATTGTAAAGGCCAGAGTTCAATAATACAGTTACAATCATCCAAAAAACAAAGAGCTGTGAAAAAACTTAGTAGTAAATAACTATGTTAGATTTAATTTAAAAACGAAGTTAATTTTAATAGCGGTTTTTCCTAAACACCCGGTTTATTTGGAATATCAAAAAAAAACTTCCAGAAGGAAACAAAATTAACCGGACCGAGCGATTTCTTTTTTAAACGAAAAACGGTTTAATTTTCATTGACTCACCCTATGTTTTTCTACTTCCTGAATTTTTAGAAGTTTAAATCTAATTACCTAGTTTATTTTGCAAAACAAATGTTAATGTTATTTTTTGTTAGAAGTATTATTTTTGTTACGATTTTTTATATATTATTTAATTATTTGTACTTGGCAATGTTTTGAATGTTTGTTTACTGTTGTTATTATATTAAAATTCGTTATACAGTAGTGCCTGCAATCGTTGTTTTATATTACATGCCTTGTATAACTTGTATTTCTGCAGATCATTTTGATATTTTTAAGTGTTAACTATTCATATAATAAACGTTTTCCTGAATAATATCTTTTTTTCGAGCAAACGCAATTAAATATATAATAAATATTCAAACAAAGAAACAAAAATAATGTATATCGTTATATACGCTGATGTTAAGAGAACATCTCAATATTATAATATAATATTAAAATAGTTCATTTTCTATTAAATAACAACTAAAATAAACTACTGTGTGGATACAAACAGCTCTAACGATTTATTTATAGCAAAAAAATACATACACAATCAACTGAATCGGGAAATATGAGCAAAATAATCTTACAAAGCGTATCTAGCTCTACTAAAACACTCATTGAATTCTTCGGCAGGCCATCCACGATCGTGACGTCACAGAAGCAGTGTCACGGCTAGATCTCTCGGACGGCTACGGTTTAGACGAGTAGCATGTGGAGAGGCGCCTTATTAGCCCAGGCTAGTGATGTAAGGATACGTATCCAAAAATCCGTTGGATCCGAATATTAAAAGAATCCGGATTATCCGGAACCGGCCGAGAACTTGAATACGGATTCGGAATCAAAATAAATTCGCATCGGGTGGTTACTAATGCAAAGTGCAAAGAGAAAACGGAATCGGAATCGAGTGTAAGCGAACAACACGGTCTGCGATTTGGCATACTTGATATTGTGCTTTCTCTTTCTAATGACATTTCCTAAAAAAAGATGGCATAGTTATCGGGGTAACGGGTATCATATGAGATGAGACCCATTGGTTAAACTAGTCCCGCCTCACCCGAACCGAATTCAAACGAGAACGGCGCGACGCGGTGCCTTCTTATCCCTAAACTTCGACTTCGACTGGTATGATACCGATACCGCATCGACCTACCTAGCCGTGTATCCGGATAGAAAATGTTTTAGTCTGTTGCATGCATACGTATACATGATCTGTAACCGCTTTCGCGCGGGTCAAGAAATGGATTCGAATTCGGATAATGGATACGGATATTAGCTGATTCCGATTCCGTATGATTCGGATATCTAATGAATACGGATATTTACAACACTAGCCCAGGCAGTAATAATTGCTCTTCTTTTAAATCCATTGCGCTAACCTTGAATACACAACGATTTTAATAGTGTACGAAACGTAATAATATTTTTAAAATTTTAATTTTACACTATCTAAAAAATAATCATATTTATTGTAAAAAGTAAATCTAATTTTTCATACTACATAATAATATAATAAAATCGTAAGACTAGTGGAATGTTCTTCATAAGAACATCACACGTAACAAATTAAATATATCACACAGCCCGACTAAACGCAGGAACTAACGAAGGAATTTCACTAACGAACCCACTAAGGAAGAGGGCGTAGGGGTGAAGGGATCTAGTCAAACTCGTTTGGGGTGCCCTTCAGGGGCGGCGTTAAATCGATGAGATATTTCAAAATAAAAACGATTGTGTGAAACGGATTTTTACATGCGTTAAAGTAATATTATGTCTGCGGTTAAATTCTGTCCCAAAATCCCTTCAAATGTTTAAACGATTTTATTTTCAATCGAAATTAGAACCCCTTATCAGCTGAGTTTTCTTTGCGTCGCTGTTTTTGTGTATCACTTAACACTTCTTTTTGTTACTATTATTAAGGGTAAAGTCGATTAAGATTGCGAAGCCGGTCAGATGAAAAATGGCAAAATAATAATGTACCTAATAATTATTTTGCTCACCTGCAAACTATATTATTTTTTATAAATTTGCGCAGCACTATTTATAGTGCAGTGTTGTAATTTTGAAATAGCCTGCGATAATAATCTAATTACAATTACTATTTACTGAAACTATCTAAATATATCAAATTACACATATAATATAACAAATTGAATTTTGGGAGTTTAAAACAACATTTACCAAATTTTCTTTGAGAAAAATTGTCGACCAAATTCACAAACTTTTGTCTTGTTTTTCAGCCTCTAAACCTTCTCGTTCGCCAGTTCAGTTTTGCTACAAAATTGTTATTTAGGTGTCACTGAAACTTCATAAAACAATATAGACCAAGATCCGACTGCAATGTTTAGTTGGGATCGTTTGTGCAGTGGAAACCTGAAAAAAGAAACAGGAATGTCTCCCATACATGAAAACTTCTTTTAAATTTTTTGAAACTCAGGTCCCATGTATAAAAAAATATGTACTTACGGTCCAATAAATTTTTGGATAAATGTTCTTGTCTTAGTCGGCATTCGATTGTGCTCGAAGCCGACTTTCTGAAAACTTACGGGTTGGCCTACTTACTAAGCCCATTGCAGCCCACAATCTTGATGATTCGCGAGATGTCCCAGAGATTGCAGACTGAGACACATTACATTGCAAATATGACCAAATGAAAGCTAAATCTTTACACTTTAATATCTAAAGGTTGTCTAGAAAAAATGGTCACATCGCTATGGCTACCCTCCTTTTTTATCGTGGCCCGCCGCAAACGTAATTACCCATCGTAATACACTTGCTTTATTCTGATTTTTCATAGACTTTTACTTTTTCCAAGTTAAGTTTTTCTTATTTTACAAGACTTGAAATTGAAGGTTTTATTAAGCTATCTCAAGGGTTACTTTAGACCCAAATACAGCAGCAAAAAGTTTCCTTAGCAATCACAATGTTAATATAAAATCGTCGTACTTGGTTTGTTGTTAATTTACAAATTGATGTTACTATTCTAAAAAACAACTGAGCTTTTCTCATGCAATCAATATATTATTACGATCGCCATTGCAATTTTTCCCGCGTTTCTATGTTATGAAGTTACATGCTGGTCAGTAAACCAGGAAAACCCAGCATGGGTACCTTTTCTATTTTTTAAACAACTTTAAATAATAAGTCCACCAACAACTGTTTGTACTTATACTAAACTAGAACTTTCTGGAGTATTCTTTTACAACAACCATTTCATTAATATGAGTCACAAAGGCAGGCAAAAATTCCTAAACTTCAGGTATCCTTTTAATAAGCTAAAAAAAGTGTTTTCCAAGGTCATTTGCTACAGTCTTGTGCCAGATAGTTTGAAGAGCACATTGTTTGTATGTGTCCTGGAAACCAAGTCAAATTCCGTCTTTACTTTTATATTAGACCGGATGAAACAAAGAATTACTAGAAAATGCAACGTCGTATCTGAATGCAAGAGTTATTAATTATCAAGATGTCAACTAGTCAATGTCAATTTTTAAAACAAAATTTATTTTCTTTTTATCGTGTTTTCTCACATAAAATGGTTTAAAAATTTAGCGACCAGTGTGTTTTAAATGTTGGGTCATACTTTAAATCACAAAAGAGTTATTTGTATACCCAGTTTCGAAAGTAGGGCTTTGCAATGCGAGCACCAAGTTCGCCGCTCCAGACGCAGTCGAGAGGTCCGAGTGGTTACAAAGCACTTTCGAAACGTGGTGTACACACTATTCTTTCTACGACTGTAGACTAAAAACACAATAAATTTTTTAATTACCCTTTTTTTACTAAATTCAGTGCTTATGGCAAATTGCACAAGTTGCACTGTCAGTATAAATTTTCGCTAATTTCCATAATATCTAGGTGTTTTTAAATAATATAAAAATACTTCGCACAAAAGCATTTCGGACCGAAAGTACCTCGAACCGAAAGTAAATTGTCATGGAAACGCCGAGACAATATTATAACCTACGATAAAAAAGATGATGTTTCGATTTAGAAACCAATGCTTGAAACGTCAATTTGCTACCACAGGAGTAGAAAAAGATCATTGTGAAGGAAGAGGAAAAAACTGCATGTAGGGAGCAGTGGAAGCAGTGCAAATTTCTGAAGGGGCTATTTATGGCCTGAAAACGATAAATACTAAATTTCGTTTTATAACAATAAAATTTTAAATATCAAATCTATGAATGATATCGTAAAAGGTATACCTATGGTCCAAGGCGTCACAGTTTATTTCCAATGAGCAGTGAAAAATTACGTTTGTCGTACGGTAGAACTTATCTTTTCAAAGTGGA
This sequence comes from Philopedon plagiatum, assembly GCA_963971165.1. NCBI lineage: Eukaryota > Metazoa > Arthropoda > Insecta > Coleoptera > Curculionidae > Philopedon > Philopedon plagiatum. Next base: position 53,448,698 of record OZ020189.1, on the reverse strand, counting down.
AACAAAAAGATACATGGACCCCGCAGATATTGCGCCCCTAATAATATCAGAAGGCTCTGACAATTTCGATGAAGAGATGTTTTCTGATGAAGAGGAATTTGATGGAAAATCTATTTTTTAAGATTTTTAATTCTTGGTACTGAAATAATGTTTTACTTTCGAACACTTATTAGGTTTATATACATATATTTAAATTTTTTGTATTTGTATAAAACACAGAAAACATAATTAAATATATTTTTCACGAGTTTCTAATTTTTAAGGAATAAAGTCAGTTAATTACAATACATGTCTGTTGTTTCTCATAAGGACAGAACTATTTCTAAATCGCCCTAATAAAGGTATTCTCACATAACAGGTTATCTTGATTGTTGGAACTCCGAACTTGTTGACTACACGTGCACACAGCAACTAAAAAAACTTAGTCGCTCACTGGATTTTTGACTTGCTTTAATTGCGCCAAAATTAACCCTTGAAATAACTGAATTAAACCTTTTATTTCCATTACAAAAAACATTTAAAAATATTTGGGTTGTTTAAGATAAAATAATTAACTTGTATAAAGTAACAGTCCATGAAAAGTTAGAATAAAGTCAGATTACGATAGGTCCTTGCACGCGCGATAAAAAAGGAGGGTAGCCACAACGATGGGACTGTTTTTTCAGATAACCTTACTTTAGATATTATTAAAGGTCAGAGCTTAAGCTTTCACTTGGTCATACTTAGAATCCAATACGTCTCAACCTGTAGAAAATCTCTGGGGCATCCCGCGGATCATCAAGGTTGTAGACTACAATGGACTAAGTTAAGTAGTCGCAACCAATAGGTTTTCGGAAAGTCAGCTCCGAGCACTAACAAATACCGAAAAAGAGAGGAGCGTACAGTTTAAATTGTTTCAGCGAATATTTATTGGGCCGGAAGAACATAGGTGCTTTTTTCATGCGTGGGACCTGAATTTCAAAATATTCAAGAGGGCTTTCATGTACGGGAGAACTTAGGTTTTTTTTTCAGGTTACTAACTAAGGTTCTACTACACTAAGGCTCCCCACGAAAAATTGCAGTCCAATCTCGAAGTATTTTGGCATACTGCTGAGGAAAATGTATAAACAAGTTTTATCGAAAACATTACATTTTGTAAATATTTTTTCCTCCCAAATTTAGAATAACACTTACTCACAGTTTGAAACTTAGTTGTCTGATTCTCATACTCATCAGTTTAACTCCACAATTGCCATATAAGAACCATAAATGTCAGAATAGACATATTCTAAATGTTAGTGAATCTTCCTATTCAATGGTTTATTAAATAAAACAATTAAACTGATGAGAATACTAGGAAGATAAATGAGCAAATGTCCTTAGGACAGACTATGGCGTCACAAAAAATATTTTGGAGGAAGGCATCATGCACCAGAGACACCTAGTTATTGGCGGAAAGCAGGGGGCCCAAGCATTACAGAAATATTGTAAAGAAGAAAGAAAATTGGGTGTCAATAAAATTTCCTTACTAATATTCTTAAAAAATGATTTGTCCTAAAATACTCTGGAAGAATAAGGCTCTAGTTTAAACCCTACCTCCACTTACTGTAACATATTTCTGTAGGTAACGGGTTCAGTTGTCATCCAAATGCGCGATCTCTGCCAGTCGCGACTTTGAATATTAAAAAACATCAATCTCACTAACTATTTCGTATTTACATATTACGTTCCTTGATTGAAGATTTACACAAATATTGGTTCTGACACTAGTAACTGATATAATATATTAGTCATATTTTGGTGTTACGAGATGTTATTGATTTATAGTTATTATGACTTTCCTTTGTTTTATAACATAAAGTGTAGGACTATGCCTTGAAGAAAAAGGGAGAATTTTCCCGCACTGAATTACTGTTACAGGACCATGCCTTAAAGAGAAAGGGAAAATTTTCCGGCACTGAATTAGTTTTAGTCAGCTAGACCTTTGGTCTACGAGACCTTTGCGATTCTGTCGCGTCAAGGGACGCAACAGCTTTTTTTGTGGTATTAGGTGATGATGACCTCTCTTCGACGGGAAGCAAGTCGAAGTGATATGGACCGCCTTCCGGAGACTATTCTCCGCGAGTCCGGCCAATAATAGTCGTCTTCGCGATGACGTTTACGAATCATATTTAAGCAGTTGGTAAAGGAGTTGATATTTGTTGTCGTAGTCACCGGCCATCTTGCATTTACCAGGAACTCACTTTTAGCACAGTACAGTAATAAAACTAAAAGATAAGAAATCTTCAAAGGGAACTAACCCTTTGACGGTCGCCGACAACATGCCGGTGCTTTTGAAGAACTAAATTAAAGGAAAGATTTTCTTTTGTTATTTTAGCTGAAATAGTCTTTGTATTTTGCCGATGACTGCGTATTTTTATGCAAGTTAAATTTACATAGGAGACAAGTTTGAACTTGTTTTATTTAAAAGGGATTTTATACCTGCTTGGTTATTAATATTTATTTGAAAATAAAAATACAGTTATAGAAATTAAACGAATGGTTGGGTTTCCCCAACAACTCTTAACAAATAATCGTTGACATTCTTAATGTACAGTCTTGGACGTACAGCCATTGACAATTTAAATTTTCAGGCCTAAATAAAATACAGTGCATATCTAAAAGTTTAAATTGTCAATAGCCGTACATCTAATTCACAGTATAAACGTATTTTAATGGACTTTTTTGGGAAACTGACTCTCGGACTGTGACTGTGTGTTTTTCCACGGGTGTACATGCTTGAGAATCACTCCGTATATATACGTTGCAAATTTAAGATTTAGGATAGTTTGTAGATAAATTTTAAAGAAAGAATTGTTTAAAATATTTTTTTTCTATTTTCCACAGCACGTCAATGAGATTATATTCTGCGTCTAATAATAGAGGGAAGGGGTTCCGCTAATAAGCGGCTTACTAATTAGAGAAAAGCTGAGATACGCATTGGAACGTGAGCCCTTTGTGTTAAGATATACATAGCGTGTGCGATAATTAACATCTTAAAAATTTTAGATGCTAGCAATAGATGAGCTAGCTCACTATATCAAGTATAAGTGGTAGGAATTTATAGATTTTAATTTAAAAAATTTAATTTGTCTTTGCTTTTAAAACTGTAAATAGCATCTTTACGGATCATACCCTAAGTTGACAAGAGGCATTTTTAATACACTCGGAGACAAAAAGAATGCTTGTTTTACTTTAGGTCCTTTTTACATTTCTACTTGTGTGAGTTCCATAACGGTCTTACATTGCATACGTCATGTCATAAGTATATTATAAACAGTTAAATTAAATTATCTACCTCTTGAAGTTTTACAACATAATTATGGACGATTTAATCAAGTAGGCTAATTATTGTGGTTATAACATTTATTGGGATAAAAAAAATGACTTAAGCTAAAAAAATATAAAATATTTTATGTTTTTCCGTTAGTATCTTTTTGTTTCGGCGCGAAGTTTGGTCCTATTCAAATATTTAATATTTTTGTAGTGGCCTTTTTAGCACTTGCCTAGGCTGAACCTAGGAGGTTAAATTAAGACAATTCCAAAACGACGACGGAAACGTAAGAATCAACAACTAGGCTGAAGAATAAAATAAAATGAAATGTAATATTGAAAATATATTTTTGTATTAATTTAATGAATAAAATGAACAAATGCTTGGTTAAACTAAACATTTTAGGAAAACTTAGAATATTTTCATTTATTCGTTATCTCTAAACTCTGATGCAGAAGATTTTTTATTTTGTGGCAGAAAGCTCTGATGGTATTTTTGGATGTCTTCATAAAACCATTGATAACACTATGGCAAGTACTTTTTTGCCAGAGATATAACATGATCGAATTTATCCTTTTTAAGCTCTTTTTTCCACTATATAGCTTATTTTCAGCAGGTTAGGGCCTGTAATTTTCCCTTATCTCGTATTTTCGAAACCTTCAAGTCAAATTTCATCAAAACACTTTAGCTTACAGCGACAGTTATTACCAATATGCTTTCCCAGTTTATGCATACCAGCAATGTTTAGATAAGGCTCACCCTTAACTTGTTTTCTGTATGTTTCTTTTTCATATTGCGTTACGAACAAGTCACTTCTTCCCTCGTTGTGGCGTATTGACAGAAGTTCCAGGGTACTGAACCTCTGCAAAAGATTCCAGCATATTAGGAACAGTTCCAGGACTGTGAACTTCCTCATAGATCTTAAGGGACTCATCCGAGGAAGATTTTGTTAAAGAGAGCATTTTGAGGATAAATTTTTCATTATCCGGCATATAATCTTCGTCCCTGTCTGTATGCGTACCTAGCTACATAGGAATCGTGATCACTGTGACTATCACTATCAGAAGACATTATAACAATTTATTTTTTGGTAACGTAAAGCCGATAAATAGCATAAAATTTAAAAAATAACAGCGCAATACCAATAGAAGCACATTATGAATTCCATCATAATATTTTGACTGCCAATACTTTGCAAAAACCAGTCAAGTCCTGGACTTGGCAGGTGTATGCAAAGTATTAAAATTTTGGCAACCTATAATCAGTGCCGGTTCATCCATTGGGCGCTTGGGGCTGGCGCCCAGGGGCCCGGGCCCCGGAGGGGCCCGGAATTAAGTTTGCTTAAAATAAAGTAAAGTGGTTTGGGACTCTCAATTATTTTTCGATGCGATGTCCGGCTTCCGGCCCATCCACCACTGAAACGAAGCATGGGATCCTAAATACAACAAAAATTATCAAAATTTGCTTCGACTTGCAACGCCACTGATTAAACGAATACGTGAATACCCGAATGACCTGATCAAAATCAAGGCCTGGCACGCGGAACAAGCCGATCACCATAGCAACGAGCGATGCGGTTCTTTCGGGCGGCCACCCGCCATTTCGCAATTGAAGAGTTAAGCGTTGTTGTCTGGTTTAATACTTTGGAATTCTTTCTAAGGCCCTGTGTTGCAAATACTAATACTATTTAAAAAAGTTAATTCTTTCTTACATAAGTGAATACTGAATTTAGGGATAGTACTGGCTTAGAAATCAATCGTGATTGTGAGTATCTATATTTTATTTCGCTTAAAAAAGATAATAAAGACAATAGGAGGCAATACTTTCTGAAAACTTGGCAATATAGCCCGCTCGAATGTTTCCATATTCCTTTTGTAGCTTATAACAAGTGGGTAGGGGATCAAACTGTGTACTGTACAGGCGTATAGTTTATTATTATTATATTGTTATGAACATACGGGGGTGCGACGTTGCCAAATTTACGTTTTCCCTTAGTCAGGGAAATTGTGCACAACTTGGCAACACCGCATAGGGGGTGCCTGGGGATGACCCCCAATCACGAAGTCTCAACCTCCTAGGGCCTAAAATAACCGAGATACCCATTAAACCCCATGTATTTTTGGTATCCACCCCGCCTCTCAGTAGTCTCAGTCGTCGAAGGGGTCACTACTTATCGACGGGGACGGCCCGTCCTGTATACAGGGGCCCGTCCCGGACGGGCCCCTGTATACAGGACTGACATCGTCGCTTCCCGAATCTTTAATACCAGATGATTCCAGAAGAGAATTCTAGAAAAGTCTAGTCGTACGAAAGGTGTATATATGTGGCCAGGCAGCCGCCGAACAGTCAGTATTGAATAGACGAGCCAAGTGAGAAGAACAAGAGAACTACAACAATGAAATGAAGTCTACTTGTCAGGGGTACATATAGAAATACGTAAAATTGAGAATAAGTTCTCTAAACCACCTGAAAATTCCTTATACTATAAGGATATGAACAAATCATGGTAAAACAGCTATTCTCCGGGCTATATGCCCCGACGAGCGCTGGATTACATACCAAAATTGGCCGTATTTTGACTGACACTGGTTTGACTGCAAGAAACTACCAGGAAGGAGGAAGCTTTTTTCTTTCGTTCGTTTATCCTGTACTGATGAGAACTAAAGAGTTCGAAACCGGTATGCAGGTACGACATCCTAACTAAAGAAAAAAGCTTCCTCCTTCCTGGTAGTTTCTTGCAGTCAAACCAAGTATTTTGTTGTCTAACAGTGTTAGTCAAAATACGGCCAATTTTGGTATGTAATCCAGCGCTCGTCGGGGCATATAGCCCGGAGAATAGCTGTTTTACCATGATTTGTTCATATCCTTATAGTATAAGGAATTTTCAGGTGGTTTAGAGAACTTATTCTCAATTTTACGTATTTCAACAAGAGAACTGGTATAGTGAATAGTAAAAGTAGTCTAGTAGTGTTTATAGAGTTGTAATCGTTGTGTTAGTGATTTCTTAGTGTTAAATTAAATAAAGTGTGTAGAAGCCTGTTATAGAAGTCTCACTTATTTGCGAACATGCATACGCAACAATATGCACATACTAGATTAGGGCGTTTGGTTGGTGTTAGAGTTATGTAAATGAACAAATCTGTTACAAAAAAGTGAGAGGTAAGTGAAATACCTAGTACATTAAAATATCAGTTTCATAAGTTCTGATTTGATGAGCCAAAAAAGTGCCAATGGCATGGCAGAAGGCGAGGTTTTTAAAGGGCTTGATATTCGGAGAATAAGATACTTTATGTGCTTCGCATGGATTGTCTGTCAGACTCACTATGTTCGTCAGACAAGCTTTCCACGGTCAACACATGAAGTGTGTCTCTTATTCTCCTAATATCATAATATAATATTCTATTAAGAATCAAGGTCTATTACTTACGACTTGTCTGTTTGTAGGGCAAAAATGAGTTATCGACATCAATCAGGCGCAGGAAAAAGAAACAGAAGAAGGTGCAAGAACAAGCCAAGAAAAAATTAACCAAGATAACGAGTTTTTTTACTACAAATCTAGAAACAGAAAATGAAGGCCAAGAAACAGGAGCCAGTTGTTCTTTTCCGATGGAAGTGAGAGAAAATCTTTCTTCTACACCTGGATCTCAGACGAATCAACATGAAAATGTAGACAGCTCAGAAGATCAAGATCTTATTACACTAGAAAATGAGAGCGGATCTGATGTAGTACCGATGGAGATAGTTGTCCCAAAAAACGAAATACCTGCGATTTCAAAATGGCCTGATTTTAAAACTGATCATTTTATTAGAACTGTGATAATTTTTAAACCAAAGAGCGATTCCCTAGAGAATACTGAAAAAAGATACCAAGATGGAGACAAAGTTTATTATAGAAGATTAAGTGAGAACAACTTTTATAGAGTAAAACCTAATGGAGGCAAAGAGAAGAGAGATTGGCTAATATACGACGCAAGTGTTAAAGCTGTTTATTGTTACCCGTGCAAATTATTTTCAATTGACAAAAACAGTTTAACTGATTTTGGATGTACTGACTGGAAACATTTGAATAGTTTGCTCAAATCTCACGAAGAAATTAAGTTTCATCTGAACTCCATTGTTACATTAATAACAAGATCATCATTAATTGGAGCTATAGACGCTGGCTTGAAAGAGCAAGTAGAACGCGAAGCTGACTATTGGGTTAAAGTCCTAAGAAGAATTGTGGCCACCATTAAATTACTTGCTTCTCAAGGATTAGCTTTCCGTGGATCCAATGAAGATTTAACGAGTCGTCATAAGGGAAATTACTTAAGTTGTCTTGTGTATTTGGCTAAATTTGACAACTTCTTAGCTGAGCATTTGCAGCGATATGCGAATAAAGGAAAAGGGTCAATTAGCTATCTTTCTCATCAAATTTGCAATTAATTCCTGATAGTGATGAAAACAAAACTTGTCGAGACTTTCATACTAGAAATTAAAGAAACCAAATATTTCTCTATAATTGTAGACTCTACCCCGGACATCAGCCATCAAGACCAGCTTACTTTTATTCTCAGGTATGTAAAGGGCAATACAGTAGTTAGTTGAGAGATTCCTTGGTTATATTCAGTTGGGAGAGACACACTGCGGAGTATTTAACAGAAGTAGTTATAGATAAGTTAGAAACGTTAGGCTTGGATATTGAAAACTGTAGAGGACAGACTTACGACAATGCGGCAAATATGTCGGGTCGGTATACGGGGCTTCAAGCAAGAATACGAGCTTTGTCCTCGAGCGCTATTTATGTCCCATGTGCGAATCATTCTTTAAATCTTGCAGTAAACTTTGCATGTGAATCCAGCTTGGAAGCAACTGATTATTTCAGCACTGTTCAAAGTATTTACACATTTTGTTCGGCTTCTCCCCAAAGGTGGAATTTACTGAAAGAAAGCTGCAAATGTTTTGTTAAGAGATTGATTGAAACTAGATGGTCTGCCAGATTTGACGCCGTAAACGCTTTACTTAAAAACTACAAAGCCACCAAACATTTTTTTTAACTTAAGCAATAGTACAGACGAAAAATCAGCAGTTAGAAATGAAGCCAAGGCCCTGCACACTAAAATGGACACTTTTGAGACAGCTCTATTAACATTGATTTGGGCAAGAATTTTGGAAAGAGTAAATGCAACAAGCAAAGCTTTAGAAACTATGGACCTGAATGTGTCATTTGGAGTAGAGTTGATGATATCTCTTTTGACCTTTGTTGAAGAAACAAGAAAAGGGTTTAACGAAATTGAATTAGAAGCAAAAACTTTCTATTGCGAAGACGCGGATATCTCTAACATATCCCATAAAACTGACATTCAAAGAACAAAAAAAAGAAAAAGATTTTTTGACGAAGCAGATGAAAATGAAACAGTTTTAAAGGGAAAAGAGAGATTCAGAATTGAAGTATTTCATGTCATATGCGACAATATTTCGCAAGATCTTTCAAAAAGAATTGATTGTTACAAAGAAGTAACAACAGCCTTCAGATGCTTTTTTACCCAATATAAAGAAGAAATCAAGACGTCAATCAATCTTCTATGCGAGGAATATAAAAAAGATGTTGATGAAACCAAAGAGAACTTATAACATTTAATTTTTGTCGCAAAGATTCATAATATATTTTTATTGCCGAATTATAATATTGATATAAGTAGCGCCACCTTTGGTTCCGGTTTTGAAGTGTACTTCTGATCTAGGTAGTTTCCAACAGAACCACCGATTTGAGTTTTATGTGTGTGTTCCTAGAGATCGCCGCGACCTTTTTATTTAAACGACGGTATAGGCAACTCATGTTTAAGGTTCTACCTTGCTCGAGTACTGCGCGCGACGGTGTCGTAGGGACATGCGATTAGATCGACGTAGAGGGTGTCGATACTATTTTAGATGTTTGATTTTTGTATAACGGACAATATGTTACGAACTTATAAGCGGGACGGGGCGCGATATGTTTCTTTTGTAGCTAGTTTTGACACCCGACCGTTTGACGTGTTAAGGGGTTAGTTTTCGTCGCTGTCGATACTTGACGGTATCGACTAGCGTTGTTCGTATAGATACTATTATGCACCGCTCTATAGCGTGATGACGAGGGAAAAATGAATGAATTTTGGGATCGTTGGGGTACTGAAAATTGCGATCATTTCCACCTTGCTGCTGGCTGAAGTCGGTAGGGGTGCAACCCTTTCAGCCCTGCTGGGCTCATAAGGATTTGGGGTTGTGACCCCGAATTTTTCCTCCGGGTTTTGTTTGGCAATTGGTGCCGTTTGGTTGTTTGATACCGTTTTTGTTTGGCTTTGAATGCCGTTACCTTATTCCGGAAGAATCACATTTTTAATGGATCTACGCCGTAGACGTTAGCAGACAAACGTGTAGACCCGACACAGAATCGACAGGGTCTTTTTGCTGGGAGACCGCACAACTCTCTTTATTGTTGGTGGAGATACCAATCTCTTTACTTTTGGGGGACAAATCTTTCTTTTTGGTGGAGATGCCAACTTTCCTTCCTTTTACTGGGAGACATCTCCAGGCTCTTTCCTCTTACTGGGGGACACCCAATCGCCATGCCTAGGCCGTCATAGCCTTGGGCCTGGACACCTTCAGTTGAGGAAAACTTCTTCAGGCAACGTCTTTTTATTTATTATTAATTTTGTTTGGTAACCTTAGTATATATTTAATGTCTATATTCATAAAAACTTTTGGTTTGCGCCTAACGTCGAATCGATTCGAATCTTCATATTTTTACTTTAAGTCCCCCCTCAGGGTTTGATTTTCGAGTTAAATAAATGTAGAAATGACCTAATATTTTTTTTTTGGTAAATAAATTGTAAATTTGTTTTAAGGGTAGTGTTTTATTTGCCTCACCAGACAGCGCAGTTTCTGTTTTTAACTTTGATAATATGGTAACTTTATGTGAGTGAGTGAGCTGAAAGCGAGGTCCCAACACCATCTAGGAGGGTTTCTGTTTTTAACCCGGCATTAAAAACAGTGGCGCCCTTATTAAACCCCCCCTCTCTCCGGCATTGGAGCTAGGGCATTTTTTTTGGCACGCATGCGCAAGCCTCTCGCATTCAACTCAACTCTTTACGTGAGTTAATTTTGTATTCTCAATATTTTTTTTTTAATTTTTACTGAACTTTGAATTTTTATTTATGAAGGGTAAGTAGAAGTAAAATTCTTCTTCTGTGCGGAAAAGAGCGTGGCAAACTTAAATAATGAAATTACTCATTTTATCGAATTGTGTAAAAATCTAAATAAAACTACAATTTATGAAAAATTTGAGGTCATCCAGAACGTAAAAGCAACTTTTCCCAATATTTTAACTATCTTGCAAATTTATTTGACCATACCAATTTCAAATGCATCAGGCGAGCGGTCTTTTTCGGCCTTAAGACGAATAAAAACATATTTAAGGTCAAATTTGGGCCAACAAAACCTGGATGCCTTATCCCTATTATATATAGAAAATGCTGAACTAGAGCAAATGAACTGCGATGAAATTATATATGAGTTTGCTAATGCCAAAGCGAGGAAAAAAAAGATTTAATTGTGTTTTGTATTTTCTAGATTGTTTTATGTTTGTTTTTGTTTTGTATTGTTTGCAATATTCTGTTTTTTGTATTTTTTGAAATACTATTTTGTGGAACTGTTTTTCATTTTGTTTTTTTTCTAAGAAATGTACCTATCCTATAATATTGTAGTTTATATAATAAACATTTAACAAAACATGTTTTTACTTGGTAAAAAATGTTTTATTTCTTTGTTTGTTTTTGTTTTGTATTGTTTGCAATATTCTGTTTTTTGTATTTTTTGAAATATTATTTTTTGGATTTTTTTTTCCTCTTGTTTTGTTCTAAGAAATGTACCTACATTATAGTTTATATAATAAACATTTAACAATTAAAACACGTTTTTACTTGGTGAAAAAAACCAACAGCAATGGGGGCCCCTATGTCTCCAGTGCCCGAAGTTAGGTTAAACCGGCACTGCCTATAATACACTATACTTTCGACATTACTAATCTATGGAGGTATGATGCAGGTTAGTCCATGAGCTGCTACCAGGCCTATGTGCATGAGAGTAGTGGGAAAATTTGCTAAAAATCTGCCGTTTTAACATAAACCTAAAAGTTAATATACCACGGATAATATAAAGCAATAAAATCCCAGAAATTTACTAGTTGTTAAGATATTATTAATGAATAGATTAAATATATGCAGGGCCGTTCCTGGGGTGCTTGCCGCCCCAACCCCGAAAAATGTTTAATTTTTTTTTGGCTTTTAATTAAACTTTTTTGTGAGATGCAAGATTGTTAAACCATTAGGTATAAAATGGATATTAAACATATTTTTAAATGTTATAGGTATTACTTAAAAATTTTAGATGCTAGCAATAGATCAGCTAGCTCACTCGCTGACTTTATCTAATGAAATCCGAAAATCCGCGCAGTTTTAATCTTTGATATTATCATTTTGCTAGAAAAGAACCAACAAAAAAGAGTGACCTAATATCCAATGAAAAATAATTTTTTTTTTTATTTAAAATGATAAGGCAGCAAGATCGTTCTAAACTGTGTTAATTTCTTTAAAGAAACACTAGCCTAATAAAAATAATACAGTAAAAAACATAAATTCTTAAAACAAAAATAAATTTAGGAACTCGTTACAGGATAGTATTCTAACTAGAAACTATTTAAGTGAGACCTTATATGAATAGAATATAGGCACACAAGCAAAATTAAACCAAATTACTTTAAAACACTACACGTTGGACCGTTGTTGATGCAAATTTATTAACTACGGTGTTTAATTTTTTTTATCTGAGACAGCCCATGTAGACTTCAAGCCTAAGTACTAACGTACCATGGGCGACTGAAGAGGAGGGAAATGTAGTCTATTGATATGGGATTTAAAGGATTGGACGTTGGGAGGTCAAAGAAAAATATCTGCAGGCAATTTGTTCCATAATCTGGAGACCCTAGGCTAGGAATGAATGAGCGAGATAAGTAGGATGTTCTAGGCTTTTGTAATTGGACAGTAAAGGGATGCATACGTAACACGTCTCTTGGTCTGTTGGTCTGTCAAAAGCATTTTGACTATTCTAGGATGTAGGGGGGGGGGGGGCATGTCTGAAGATATCTGCTATCCTAGTAACAGCTGAAATAGTTGCTATGATTTTTAATTATTTTTTGAATATGCTAAAACTAGTTTTTTTTGCACTCTAGGTAAAAGTGGTCAACAGGCGGAACCATTAAAAATGGCAATTTTTTTAATAATAAATAACATTTGCTAAAAAGAGTTTTGTGCTTCTTAAAGTACACCAGGAGATGTCTTTTTATATGCTTAATGTGCTGTATTCGTTTTAGCCCGATCGAATTTTTAGTTCAAAATTATTATTTGTTTATTCGGTTTAGGCTTCAGAGGAGCAATACTTAAAATTCTTTTCCGACTTTTTGGGCACCGCTACAGACCCCAGCTTGAGCGCAAACAATTCTTTGAGACATATTGTCCTCTGGTATAATGGGCAAACCGGTTTTATCTTATTTTGCATTGTTACTGTGGTGAAAACAAAACCTGAAAAATTGGCCCTTTTTTTTATAAACAATATCTCGGGAGTGACCTTCGGATCTTCGTCGGACTTGATGCTTTGGTTAACTGATGTTCTTATGCAACTTTTAAGACAAAGTTCATCGCTCTAAGTCTTTTAGAAACGGAAAAAAAGAATTTGTTTTCAGAAAATTGTTTTCAGAAAATCACTGCGACTTTAATTAGTAATATTAAGATTTTAAATTTACACCAAAGAAAGAAGAAGAGTTATAGTTTATGAAAATGTATTCGTTGTACTAAAAAAGTGATCCAATGCTTTTAATAAAAGTGTTCAAAATGAATGCTGTGTTGCTGACGCCGCCGTGAGGGCGGGAGTGGGGGATCGACACTCTATGCTCCCTCGGCCGCCCGTGTCGCGCGGAACTCGACTCAACCGCTCATCACTTTTTGGCAAAATGTATTTATTGTTAAAAAAAATGGCCATCTTTAATGTTCTTTTTGCAATTATCTCGCTAACTATTAAACGGATTTGGACAATCACAGACTCAAATGAAAGGTTTTTTCAATATCTACAACTGTCCTTTTACCCACAGCTGTTAACACCCAGCCACCAAGAATAGTTAAAATGCTTCTAAAATTGTTTTTCTCTAAATCGACCTTTTTGGAACAGCCAGCCTGAGCTACAAGGGGGGAATTATAGCGGCTAGATCTTCAGAGCAAAATCCGTGGAAGCATCGGAAAAAAATGGATAAATGCCCAACAGCGCGGTGATGAGCGACAGAAAGGAGTTTTCGTGTGAGGGCTGGATCATTGATGAGTCGAATGGCTCTCTTTTGGACAGAATCAAGGATGTTATGTGTCGAAGGTGATGCCGCTCCCCATGGAGCAATACTCTAGGTTTTGTCTTATGTAGGAAATATAGAGAATGTGCAAGCTGAAAAGGGAGAAGTATTTTCTGGCTCAAAAGAAGAAACCAAGCTTTTAGCTGCTGATGTGGCTATTAAAGTAATGTGTTTGTACCGGCTGAGATCATGTTCCAAAGCGATACCAGCAAGATCGAACGTTTCTCAGGGTTGGTGCTACGACTGAACCTTAGGGTTGATACGTTGATAGGAATACGTTGATGGAAGTCAGATGAGTGACCGTCCACCACGACAGATATACGCCAATTAGAGATAAAGCTGCCAATCCAGGTACATAGTTCTGGAAGAAGGTATATATTCGAGAAACTTGTTCCAGTTGTGTGTAAAAAGGGTAAGGAGATCAGATGTGGATCTTTGGTGACGAAATCTGTACTGTCTGCCATCGATGATTTTGTGTTTTTCTTGGGTTTGATTCTCAAGGACTTTTTCAAATAGTTCAGCTTTCCCTTTAGATGTGGAAATAATTTCGTTGTCAGAGTGCTTCTACACAAGTTTTGACTAATGTTTTTGGCAAGCGGCCAGAAAGATTTGCTGCAGTTGGAACAGGAAAGCATTTTATCTTTTATGCGGTTATTAAAAGCATTTTTGGATAGTTTGATTGTATTGATTTCTTACCTCCGTGAAAATGTAACGGTTTTCGGGTGTAAGATTTTAAAGGACACTTTTGTGAACTTAGACTTTTTTAAGCATGGCTTTATCACAGAACTTGGAGAACCTGGACTTTTGATGGTGAAGTTTAGGTTTCTAGCGGGTATGTGGAATGAAACTTTCGATACCTACTTAAATAATATCTGTGATATGAGAGCAAATTTCAGAGGGATCGGAAGTGAAAAAACAGACGGGGTTCCAAGGAAAAGCTAAGAAGAAGTTTCGGAAATCATCCCAGTCGGCAGAATTATTGCAGTGCCAAATCGTGCAATCCGGCATGATTTTAAGTCTTAGGGTTTTGAAAACTATTTTCCGTTTTAATTTATTTATTTTCTATATAAATTTTGCGCTGGACTTACAACTATTTAAAATTTAAAGGAATTAATTTAGTTTAACGGTTTTAAACAATTGTTCTTTGGCGTTAGCCGCCCCTCATGTTAGAACTCCATGGTTCAAGGGCACCACCAGCACCATTTTCACAAAACCGACCCTTAGCAGCAACTATTCGCGGAATTTAAAGACTTAACGATGCATGTCTTTCCTTTTGGAGCGCTGAATGAATTCACCCTCGTCCGCTTTAGCATCAGCATCACTGATGAGACTGTACGGTAGTCGAAACGCAAATGGAGAAAGGATGAGAATGAAAACCTCTTTTCCCGTCTTCACTGACCCTTGACAAACGATTTTGTTGCTCAATATTTTTTTTATCAAAGACATCCCACGTAGACTTCAAGCCTAAGTACTAACGTACCGTGTGCGTCGGAAGAGAAGGAAAATGTATTGACACGGGACTTAAAGGATTGAAGGTTGAAGATTGAAGGAAAAGCATCCGCAGGCAATTTGTTCCATAATCTAGAGACTCTAGGCATGAATGAGCGAGAGAAGTGGTCTATTCTAGACTTGTGTAGCTGGACAGTAAAAGGATGCATACGTAATGCGCCTCTTGTTGTTCTGTTAGGAACAGTCAAGGGGGGAATAATACCGGCTAGTTCTTCAGAGCAAAATCCGTGGAAGTACCGGTAGAAAAGGGATAAATCCCCAACAGCGCGGCGATGAGCGAGAGAAGGGAGTTTTCTTGTGAGGACTGGATCAGTCGAATGGCTCTGTTTTGGACAGAATCAAGGATGTTAAGTGTCGAAGGTGATGCCGCTCCCCAGTTATGGGAGCAGTACTCTAGGTTAGGTCTTATTTGGGTATACATGGGTCAATATGTAGTATTATTGAAACAATAATGTGGGTTTATTGAATTTTAGTACATCCGATACAAAAAAAAATTACAAAAAGACTACATACCACACAAAGCTGGCTTTTCAGTACTTTTCAGTTGTGCTAACCTGAAACAGAAAGCTAGCATTAATTACATACATATTATCTTACTTGTTTTACTACACCATAATATACCTCTATAAAGGATACATTTGGACTAAAGAGTGAAATTTATTTAGTTTGCACATTTGCATGTATTAAGACCATTTGGATTTTATTATATTTTACATTTAATTAAGTATCCCAAATACGCGCTTATTTTAAGTAAATATGTAGGTTTGGGCTTTCCATAACTTTTCTTATCTTGGACTGAAGTAGACTTAAAGTTTAAGTACTAACCACACGCCTCGAAAATAGAGTGGAATACCGATTAGGTTTCAAAAATTGCTAACGCATGCATGTACACGTACAGCCATGGAGTATTTAGTTTTTATAGGTTTAAGTGTCGGCAGCACCTCACACCAAAAAGTAAACTTTCGCATCTAGTAATGTAACTGTTTTTCAAAATCATACACACCGCATATTCACAGAAAATAGACAGAGAAATCTGTTGATTATAGATCAAACCCTATTTATGCCTTTATTGCCTTCGGTGCGGTAACTGCATCAGTATTGTAATTAAATTATATGTCAGCATTAATTAAAGCTAATAAGTTAAGTGAACTGGTGCTGGCCTGATTTGCAGGCCTCAAAAGCTAAACACACCAAAACACTAGGGCCAATAACAGGATATTTGATCGACAAACAGTAATGCGAAAGGTAAACGTTATCAATCGATAGTGGTAGTTAATTTTCCAGATAATTCGTTGATTAAACAGAGTTTATATTTGAGTCGGCCCCACCGAAATAATGTAATTACATTCGTATTAACTGTGTGTAAATTCGAATTTATTATAAGTTCATTTTAAACCACTTTGTTTTGTGTTAATTTTTGATTAGTCCATTAGGACTCTATTAACGAAGCTCGCTTTAACATTTATATTATATTGTTTAGTCTGTTAAATATAAAACTTTTAATGTGTTTTAATGGACCTTTGAAATAAGAGTTTTTGGTGGTGTTTTTCTTAAGCCTTAATAATTATTACGTTTTCATATAATTTATAGGGAAAATTGTACTAAACCTAAAAACCTACAAGAAAAGGCAACACAATAGGGCATAAAAAAAGAGGTTTGTTAGTCCCATTCCAGCCAACAGTAACCATTGTATACAACCAAAATTAGAGGAATACGTGAACAAACGTAGGAAAGAATTACGCCGCCGAACGTGCTGGTATGGTAGCCATAGGCCACAATAAGGGTTAGTCAGCATCAGGTCTTTCGTTGGTGGTCGATAGCGTCCTTTAATTGATTGTTTTAGTAATAGTCGATGTTTGGAAAGAGTGTTTTCTGCCTCTAACTGTCTCTGTTCACGAACACACTCTTTGGTACACGCATACACCCATATCTAAACTTAATATTGATGTTTTTCTTTGGCATTAGTAATATAATTACTAGGCTTTCATATAATGTCTATGTTTCACCTAATTGCCTAGAACCCTCCGAGAGGAGAAAACAATAAGAGTGCATACTAAACAGACAGAATCCCATTCTAGCCCACACTAATTAATTGTTTACAACTAAAATTAGGGAAATGCATGCTACGTCGGGAAGGAATTACACCGGCAAAATGTGCTGGTAATCGTAGCATAGGTGCGTCATAAAAAGGGTCAATCAGCGCCAAGTCTTCAGTTGCTGGCCGATAGGGTTACCAAACGTCCGGATTTGCCCGGACATGTTCGTGTTTTTCCTACATCCGGGCGCGTCCGGATATTAAAAATAACAAAAAACATGAGAATCAAATCGCTTCTCAAAAAACTAAAGAAAAAACTTTTTTCGTAAATTCTTGATAAACGCTGTTCGTTAGAATATAAATATTTTACATATAGAGGGTGTTTCACTTAAAACTTGCAATGCTTATATCTCTAAAACGGACTGGGATAATTAATTTCTATAAAAAGGTTTCGATAGGAGTTGTCGATCTTTATAAATTAGAGTAAAAATTAGGCCGATGCCTGTAATAGTCCAGGCGTCGCGACGCCGCAAATATATTAATCGATGGCAGGTACCTTAAAAATACCATATTTTAAAAGTTCGTTAAATTCTAAGAGGATTTTGTTCGTTACTGAAATTTGTTATCTCCACCCGCTTTTGAGATATAATCGGTCGAGTAGCCAACTTATTTAATTTTTTTATGATCCTATTTAGGGAAATATCCAAAAATAAATAAAACTTTATGGAGGAAACCTATACCACGGTAGAATTATTAGACGGTAGCGACACTCGCCACTTATTCCTGTTTTTGCCGACTCTTCGCTAAACTAGTTTTATCCGGTTGCTGGCAACTCGTGGCGTCTTTACGGAGACAGTCAGAAAATTAGTCTGATTGTATGTATGTATGATGTATGAATTTCTGTTAAAAATGTATGAGGGGAAGAATAACCTAAATTTTATTTGAAACTAAAATTTACTACGAACCATGAAAATCCGTTAAAATTCGGATAAAAATTTTAACGGTTTTTTTGTGGCTGTAGTAAATTTTAGTTTTAAATAAAATTTAGATCTTTTACTTAATATTAAAAAATATAAAAATATAAAACTGTTATACCTTGATGACTCAGGTATAACAGTTGACGTTTTACATTTTACTCTACAATTTTTATGAATTTATATAAGTTTTATACAATAATAAATCTTGACCAGTAGTATAAAAAAACCAAAGAAACATAAAATTATCGAAAAATAAGAAGTTCCTCTTCAAAACCCAGAAAATCTTGCTGTTTTAAGATTTTAAATATTAGTGAATTTGACAGAAAAAATGTCAAAATTTTTATGTGCATTATGTCGGAAAGAATTCAAGAATTTGGCCCTTTGTGATTCTTGTTCGAAGAAAATTTGTAAAAATTGTTCTCAACTAACAGTGAAAGAATATAATTGTGCCATTATGTCAACAAGAAAACTTAAATTCCATTGCCCTATTTGTGAAAATAATGATAACATTTTTTCACAAGACCTCTTTCCTACACAAGATTTAACATGTGAACCCAAGGATATAGTTAATGATACTCAAGAATATATAACAAAACAAAATTTTGAAAAAGAAATGAAGAAAGTTTCTGATTTCTTGGAAGTAATGAAAAATGAAATAACTAACCTTAGAGAGTCCAATATTGATTTGGTTAAATTTCTTTCTTCGGATGATTACATTAAAATAGCTAAATCTCAAAACATCAACAAGATTCCAGCTCAAACCACATCAAATCCTGTAAACCTTTCATTTTCTGAAGTTGTAAAAAATTCTCAACAAAAAGACATACATAAAACTACCAGCACTAAATTGACAAACAATAATGACAACGTCAATGTTAATATGTCAAATTTTCGTAAAGAAGAAAATAAAAAGTGCAATAAAACCTTAAATATAAATAGAAGAAGTGAAGAAAGAAAAAGTAAAGCCATATATGGTTCAAAAAAGACCAATTGTTTATTGTCTAATAAGAAATTTTGGCTTTTTACATCTGGATACTCTAAATCAACAACGGAAGCTGATATCATTAATTATCTAAAACAACACAAAAACATTGAATACAATTGTGAAAGAGTTTCTACAAAGAATTCAATCTCAAATGCGTACAAAATTGGTATACCAATCCTAATGAAGGATGAATTCTTATGTGAAGATATTTGGCCAATGGGCATTTATGTAAACCAGTATTTTCCTCCTAAAAATTTTTTGAAGAAACAAGAAGGGCTAATTCTAATACAAAAAACTAAATAATGACGGTAGTATACTAGTGGCACACGTTAATATACGATCATTAAAATCTTCCTTTTTTGAATTTAAAGAATTTGTTTTAGATATAAATCCTGATATTTTAGCTGTAACTGAATCTTGGTTAAATCATAATGATTCATCTACTAACTTTGATATTTTTGGCTATAAGTTTCTTAGATTGGATAGGAATACTAAAGGTGGTGGAATTAGCGTTTACGTTAAAAATCAATTAAAAGTCAAAGTAATAACTGTTCTTGACACTAGACCTTTGGAAACATTTTGGCTTAATATTTTAATTAATAAGAAAAAAGTAGGTTTTGGAATTATTTATAAACCACCAAACATTAGTTTCAATTCATTTTTTATTCTTAACCAGATAATTCCACAAGTGTACTTATCGGTTGATAGACTGATCATAACAGGTGATTTTAATGTTGATCTGTACAATAAAAATCAAGATGGTTATCTTCTTGAAAATTTATTTGCAACTTTCAGTTTAAAACAAATTATTTCAGAGCCTACAAGAAAAGAAACGTCACCAAAAATAATTGATCATCTTTATATAGATGAAAATATAAATATTACAGATTCTGGTATATTTAAAACACAATTAATAAAAAATTCTTCGGGAATTTCTCTAACTGATCATTCAATGGTATTTTGTAAACTTTTATTAGAAAATAAATCTCCTTGTTCATTAAGGTACTACAGAAATTTTAAAAATATTAATTTTGATTTATTTAATGAAGATTTAGCGCAAATTGATTGGAATGCAGTTGAAAACATTAATAATTTTGATAATAAAATTGAAATATTTAACAATAATATCTTAAATTTATTTAACAAACATGCACCAGTTCAAATAAATAAAAATAAAAAAACAAATTCGTGGATTAATTCGAATATAAAAAATTTTGCAAAATTAAAAAAAAAAGCTTTCAAAAAATATTGTAAAAATAAATCTGAATCAAATTGGCAAGATTATGTAGAAATCAGAAACTTTCTATCTAAATTTATAAAGAAAGAAAAGCAAACATTTATAAAGAATAATATAAATCCAAATAATCCAACACTTTTTTGGAAAAACTTGAAAAAATTTAATATTAATTTAAAAGAATCTAAATCAGTAAATGAATATCCTTGTGCACAAGTACTAAATAATCATTTTATAAATTCTGTAAAAAATGGATCTCCAAACCAAAATTTACTATCTTTTTATTTGAATAATAAGTTTTCTAAAATTGGTAAAGATGTGTTTCTAAATTTAAAACCAATTACAAATTATGATATTGTTAAAATTTTATCAAAAATTAAAACTGCATCATGTGGAACAGATGGTATTACTTTACGCATGTTAAATCTATGTATGAATAATAATTTTTTAAATACTATTAAACATATAATAAATTGTTCTATTCTAAATAATAATTTTTCTAATATCTGGAAAACTAGTTTAGTTATACCGATTCCTAAAATTCACAACGCAGAAAATGTAGATGATTTTAGACCAATTTCTCTACTTTCTGTAATATCTAAAATTTTAGAACGTATAGTTTTTGACCAAATAATAGAGTATTTTAAAAAATATGATATTTTACCAGAAAATCAATCAGGTTTTAGAGAAAATTTTAGTACTACTACTTTACTCTGTAAACTTAAAGATGATATTTTAGAAAATTGGGATTCAGGTTTTGTTACTAATATAGTCTTTCTCGATTTGGCTAAAGCCTTTGATTCTCTAAATCATAAAATGTTATTAGCAAAGCTTAAATATATAGGTTTTAGTCTAAAAACTTGCCAGTGGTTCAAACATTATTTATCTGACAGAAAACAAGTGACAAAAATTGCAAACGAATACATTTGTGACATTTCAAATTCACTGCCTATTTCTAGAGGTGTTCCACAAGGATCAGTATTAGGCCCTTTATTGTTTATTATATACACTTTTGATTTTCATTTATCTATTAAACACGGTAATCTTTTAGCTTTTGCAGATGATACTCAAATATACCACTCAATCAAGTACACAGATTTAAAAAATAGTATTTCCTTAATCAATAAGGATATTTTAAATATTTCAAAAACTATAACTGATCACGGATTAAAAATAAATGAAAATAAAACTAACTTAATTTTAACTGGTCCTAAAACACTAATCACTAAAATAAAAAATAATTCTGATTTCAAAATTGTTCTTAACAATAGTTTTAAGATACCGTCAATCGAATTTGGAAAAAATCTTGGAGTAATTTTTGATCAGCATCTTAATTTTCATGAACATATAAAAAATATAATTAAAAAAGCATACTAGAAACTAAGAATTTTATATAACTTTAAGGACTACTTAAATACCGATACTAAACTTAGACTGGTTGATTCAATTATTCTAAGTGGATTAGATTACTGTGATATCATTTATCACAAAAATATCAGTAATGAAGATAAACAGAAATTACAAATTCTTCAAAATAACTGT
This sequence comes from Philopedon plagiatum, assembly GCA_963971165.1. Taxonomy (NCBI): domain Eukaryota; kingdom Metazoa; phylum Arthropoda; class Insecta; order Coleoptera; family Curculionidae; genus Philopedon; species Philopedon plagiatum. The sequence continues at coordinate 53,426,716 of OZ020189.1, read as the reverse complement.
GTTCGTTTTTCAATAGGGCTAAAAAAGTATGATCACGTATCACCTAGTTTTGACCAACATAATTTAATTAAATTAGAAAAAAGACGCGAAATCCACATAATATCCTGTTTTATTTATAAAATAATTTTAACTCAGAAACCAAGATATTTATTTGAAAAAATTGAATTCAGGAATAATATTCATAATGTTAATACTAGAAATCAGAACGCAATAGAAATACCTAAACATCATACTGAAAAATACAAGTCTTCGTTTAAATATACCTCTTCTGTAATTTATAATAATATTCCTTCTAGTCTGAGGGGCTTAAGCTATATAACTTTCAAAAAAAATATAAAAAATTATTGGAAGAATGATTTTTTATAAATCAAAAACCTACCTATTTATGCCAACTAATATACTAATACTGTCATTTTTTGGTTTTCTTTTTTAGTTTATCATTTTTATATTTATATTTTTAATTGTTTTATTGGCATAAATAAACATCCTTATTATTATTATTACTGCAATTCACACATTTTTAAAACAAATTTTAAAAATGTTCCCTTTTGAAGTCAAGATATCTTCCAGCAAATTAGCCCAAAACGCGTGATTTTACAACCAGGGAAATTCTTGTTAACCCTGTCTTAACTCGCTCACGAAACAAGATATCATATTTTTTCTTTCACAGAAAATTGCCGAATTTATTATGCTACATTTTCTGTCCACCACTGTTATCTGTTATCTTTAAAATAAAGAAGCTAGAGCCCTTTAAAGGCACTGCGACGCGCCGGAGCATGCTAAAAAGGTGGTGTAGCGTACGATTGTCCTTAAACCCAAAATTTAAACAACTGTCAAAAATATATTTTTAGCTCAGACTCTTGTGCTCAAACCACTTAAACAGATGCGAAGTAAATATGTTTCATTCAGACTGTTATGTGCTTTATTTAGCATGTTTAGGAAACAACGCAAGGCTTCGTTAACTGCCTAGAAAAATATCTCTTATTATTTATTACAACTTTATAAGGCAGTTTCATGCCGAGGGAGCAAACCACTGATCCTTCAAGAATACAGAGGTCTCCAAGATATCGTCAAGACTTCCTACTAATAACCTGAAGTATCCATGAGATGTCCTTGGGAAGTGTATGAACGAGAATATCCATGGATATCTCGCAGTGGTTTAGTCCTCGTTTCATGCCCTCGGAATAAGTGTCTAATAAAGCCATTAATACTAATGAATCGAAATACTAAAGAGTTACGTACCGCCTTTTAAATTTGTATGTATCAAATAACCGACCAAATATTTTTTCGACTAATACTTATCGAACGTCCCCGTAATACGCTGCCCGGAGAACGCAGTGTGCATCGGCGTTTTGCTTTGATGCAGAAACTTCAAACGATTTTTGCTGAGTGTCGCTACTCCCCCATTTCTCTACTCTGCCTATACTTTTTATCGCTTATTTTTAAAGCTTTTTTTGTCCTGATTGTAAACATTTACTACACTTAGCAATTTAACAAGATATTGGAGGCTATAGCTTGAGATAAATCCGTAAGACAGAAATGGAAATAATTTTTTGTTGCCTCATTTTTATGCATGTCTATATATGTATGGTCCCTCATTGGAAGATATTTGTACATACATACGTACATTCATGACAATTTAAATTTAAGATGTGCATCGTATTTTCATTTAGATTTTGAAGTTTAATTTGTCAATAGTTATACACAACCAGATTTTGCCTACCTACGTATATTTTCTAATTGAACGATCTAGGCATCTAATATATATTTTCTTGCTTTTGCTAAAATAGCTGTCATGTTACTCGTAATATCGTTAGTTGTGACAAAAAAGAAAAAATAATGATACCCAGGCGATTGACAATAAGATTTAAATTGAGAGGGGAAAACGAACTCCCTGCTGAGAAGATATTTCATTTTAGAAGAATTATATGTTAAATGATTTCCGATCTAGTAACACGACATAGGGGTAGATAACATTATAACTTTCTAATTCGATAAAAATACAAGAGGGTGAAAACGATCACTCGTAATTTATAACGTATAATTTTGGTTTTATCTCGTGAAACGATCTATTGATTGTCGATGTCTTTTAGACTACAGCGACTAGAGTTTTATTGTTGACAAATGTGGTGCTTTTTTGCCTTTCAAAAATTAAAATTAGACTGCAATTTAGTGGTGGGTGTTAAAAAATATTTGATATTATAAATAAAACATACTTTGTATTGTTTTAACAATAGTATGGAAACAAGTTTTTTTATTTTACAATAAAAATGATACCCACTACTTGCTTTATGATGAGTGATTTGTGTCTTTTGATTATTGATGATGCTAATATTTTACTGATGACCAATATCTTTTTATACAAATGTCGTTTTTTTCTTAAGGGTTTTGAATAATATTAAAAGTCGATTTGTTGTAGAATACTTTCCACAATAATGACTTACTTAAAGCATATGCTTTTCGTCTTTTAAATACGGATGGAATTATTTATTATCTGTTGCAATTTACAATATAAATAGATGTGCATAAAGACATAACAGTGTTTAACGAAAAATAAAAAGCAGAGCAAAAATAAACACGGCGATGGTCATTACAATGATTAAGTAAGGCACGTAAATCACTAGCGAGTTAAAGGATATAATGTATGTGACTCAGTCAGTATTTTAACATCTGAATATCTGCTGAACATATGCCAAGAAAACATGTTACGAGTTTTTCGCCAAATTATGTATGACAGGGAGTTTTAATGGGCAGTATACGCGTGTGGCATTTAAATAAAATTAAAAATGTTTAAGTTTTTATTTAAGGCGACGTAAGTTATGGCTCTGTATTTAAGTACAAAATCAACCCACATTGTAACAGAAAATTGTCGTCAAACTATGTATGGCTTTTGTCATACAGGACTTCCTAGCTATTCTGGATCAAATTTACATTTTTACTGTAGGGTCTTAAAAAATATTCAACCGGTAGATTCAGTTAAGTTTGCCTGATAATAAACTTTTCTTCAACCTATTTTTCAATTTCTACTTTTAAGTGACATTTCTTCAAGCTTTTTATTGAATAGCGGTGAAAAAAAAGTTGTATAATATTATTTCTCGGGGTCCGGTGGCCCAGTTGATCGATGCTAGCTTTGCCATCGAGAGATCGTGAATTTGAATCCCAATCCGACCATCGATATTTTCTGATCGTCAGCATGAATACAGTGCATATGTAGTGTGCCCGAAGGAAAGAGTGCAAAATGAATCAACGTCAAAATTGTCCTATTCACCCCGGTTACAGGCCAGATGAGACTGGATATCTTGTAGGACGGGTCGGTAGACTACACTGATGACTGTATGTTGTGCGAAACCAAAGGTTTGCCCCTGGAGGGTTCCAGCCGGGGGCAGGGGTCAAATTTGTGCGGTTTTGCTCGGTTTTGTATTTTTTTCATCAACAACATTAAGGTTTAAAACTTAGATTTTTCGAAAAATTTGTCGAAAATTAATACAATAAAGTACGGTCACTTTAGTTTGCTTATAATATTCTTTTTTTATTATTAAGGTTATACGTGTATGCATCAAAGAGTGCTTCGTGAATAGAGACAGTTAGCGATAGAAAACACTCTGTCCAAACATCGACTATTACCAAAACAGTCATTTAACGGACGTCATCGGCCAGTAGGGTGATCAGATCAAAAATTTTCTAGTCCTGATAAGTTTATAAAAAAATTCGGAAAAAATCCGGACGTTATAAAATTTCTTTTGAATTTGATATATATATATATATATATATATATATATATATATATATATATATATATATATATATATATATATATATACAGTAAAGCTTGTCTATAAGTGCCACCATAAAATTAAGAATAATTGGCCTTTATAGAAGGGTGGCCAGTATTGCCAGGTAACAGTTATTATTTGTACAAAAAAGTAAACATTTACTCAGAGGGGTTTCTAAAGCCTAATAACATTTACATATCACAGTTTAATTATAACAAAAATAAAAGTTCATTTGGAGATTTGTTTTTTATTTAATTAGGTGCATATTCACGTACATATAGCGAACAAACGTTTTTATAAAATATATATGTTTCGTCCTCGATTACGCTGTAGATATTAATTTGTGTGTGTTTGTACAGTTAATTATATTATTTTCTGAAATTTGCTACATATATGAATTCATTTTCTATTCTAAAATATATTAAGATAATTACAATAAATTTTGTGTCTCTTTGCATTCAAAATTACGGGTTTTCATAAATTTGCTAATCGTTCATGCTTTTACAATTATACTTTCTCGACCTGCCTACTATACTTTCCCATTTCCTGCTTTCCTACTATTTTACCGTCCCTCGTACCTACTTACTCCCGGTAGTACTACAACGTGTGGTACGCGACGACGCGGGAAGGAGATAGCCAGATGGCAGAGAGAGAAAAAAAAAGGAGAAAAAAACGATACTCGGCAAGAGACTGTGCGTTCGGAGTGCTTCCAAATCTCCCGCTGTTTTACCCTCTTCCCTGATGTTTCCCTAAGGTAAGTCGAATTGCTATCAATAAATTTTATATTCTGATTGTATTTACGTTACAAAAGATTACCGGACTGGAAAGGTGATTTCTATCCGTGAGGAAGTCTAAATAAGAGATCTGCGTATCAGCGTAACCTATGAATTTACAGTCTTTATAAGGGTGGCTAACAGCGCCCCAACCATTGGTCCTTCTCCCCAGATACGTTTTATTAGTCTTAAAGTTTGGACTTTCTTATCGTTGGGTTCACCTTTTCAATTCTGTGATTTACAATTTAATTTTGAATGCAAATCTAACGATCTTACTGGGAAATTGCGATTTTCTTCTACTTTACAAATTAGTTACTACTTTGCTTATTTGCTAATTTGCTTATTGCTATTTTGTCACACTTTGGTGCTACTTGCATGGTATTCGCCGATAAGTCTGTGAATTTTACTTCTATGTACTAATATTATACTTTTGCTGTACCTACTTTATTACTATACTTTACTGCTTTTGCAGTTTATCTGGCGAATATTAAGCATACATATTTCAAAATTACATAAATTAATTTTTCGTTTCTTTCAATAAATACCGCAAATTTTACCGCATTAATATTTACAGCGTACAAAATTTGTGTCACGTTAGTACCAAAAGCCGGTTGCACCTTTGCAAAAAGAGGTTCTCTTTTCAGTTCGTTAAAATATTTCCAACCTTTGGTTATTTTTTTATACGCCGAAACTGATACTCCTTTACTTATTTTAAACGGTAAATAAAATACGTTGTCCTTTTCCTAAAAGGTATAACTTACGAATTACAGGGGCACTCTGAAAATTATTTAATGAAAATTTTTTCTTTCTAATTTTCAAACAATTTTTTATGCTTTAGGGATTATATTTGCATACATACAAAATACATTTTGTAATTATTTACTCCAGTTTACCTATTATTCTTACATTTGCTTAAAAATGTCCGACAATAAAATTTTAAAAGCGAAAGCTCTAAGGCAAACTGCCATTTTACAATTGTCTTTGATTATTGACGCCGCTAAATTAGCTAAAACTGATGAAGCTGAATTAAATCCTTTTAAAATCCGTTACAGAAGCCTTAGCAAAATCATGAAAGATTTTGAAAAACATAATAATAGTTTACTTGCTTTGCTTGCCGCAAAACCCGAAGACCTCAAGGTTGAGGAAAAAACGGGAATTGATTTTGCTAAACGCTGTCACGAGATAGAGACAATTTATTACGAATTGTTCGAGTTACCGTTAGAAGATAATGGCGTCTTAGATACTTCGATTCACCCTCCTTTCTCTCCACATAGGAATCAAAATTCAAATTTACGCGAACATGCGATTTTACCTAAAATCACATTACATACTTTTAACGGAGATATTGCGAGCTTTCCTACTTTTAACCAAACCTTTTTAACATTAATACATAATAATCGAACTCTAACTAATATAGAAAAGTTTAATTATTTGCTGTCTTCGTTGGAAGGTCCACCTTTAAATTTAATTTCTGACATTCAAGTTACGAATGATAACTACCTTATTGCTTATAATACAATAATTGAGAGATATAACAATAAACGTTTGCAAGCTTTTACCCACTGGAAAGCTATCGAGGAATACCCTCGTTTAATGTTTGAGAATATAGCTGGATTAAGAAATCTGTTAGATACCTTTTCAAAGAATTTAGCTGCTTTACAAAATTTAAAATTTGATACAAGTCGATGGGACTTTATATTAGCCTACATGATCCTTGATAGGTTGGACCCTTCAACAAGAAAATCCTTTGAACAACAACACGCTTCAAATGACGTCCCCAAATATGACGTAATAAAAGTTTTCCTTCAAAAATATTGCATTGCTTTGGAATCTGTTCCACAAAAACCGAAACCTGCTTCTAATTCGTCTAATTTAAAATCTAGTTTTGTGAACTCCCCTCGTAGTTTTCACAATCGACCTGAATGTAACCGAAGTCAAAAAAACAAATCTGCATTTTTCGTAAATAGTCCGTCAAACAGTAATACGTGCTTTTTATGCAAGAACAATCATATAATTTATAGATGTCCTGTTTTTTCTGCAAAATCTGTTCAACAACGTTTTGATCTTATAAAACAACAAAAGGCGTGCGTTAACTGTCTTGCAACTACGCACACGGTAACCCGCTGTACTTCAGAAAAGCGCTGTCGTTCTTGTCATCAAAAGCATCATACTATGCTTTGTTTTAGACAAAATATAATGGCCGATTCTAGTAATCATTCGGATTCCGGGCCATCTAACTCAGATTTGCAAAATAACTTCACTACGGTAAATTCTGATTCGGCCGTATCTGTCAAAACTTCCACAGTAGGGATGTTAATTAATGATCATAAAGTTTTATTATCCACCGTTTTACTAAAAATTAAAGATTCCTTTAATACGTGGCATACGGTTAAGGCCATTCTTGACAGTGGAGCTCAGTCTTCATTTATAAGCAGAAGCCTTGCCAATAAATTATCTTTGCCAAAATTTAAAATTGCTATGTCATTGCAAGGATTAGATTCCATGCGTACAACAGCAAAATTGGGAATGCATTGTGCTATTTCTTCCGTTTATGATCAAAATATTTCATTTGATTTAGACGCAATTATTCTCGACAAAATTTGTGACGAGATACCTGCTGTTTCTCTTTCTAAAGAAAATTTTCCCTTTACTTCAAATTTATTACTGGCTGACCCCAATTTTGCTGAAAAGTCTAAAATTGATATTTTACTAGGAAATGATGTATTTCCATACATTTTAAAAGATGGCAGACTTAATAACGGTCCAGACCAACCGGTTTGTGTTAACGCTATATTTGGCTGGACTTTAATGGGTAAAACTATCTTTAATCCTACTAACAAAGTAATTAAATCTTTCTTTACTACTTCAGTTTCAAGTTGTGAAACAATTAATGATACTTTACAAAAGTTCTGGAAACTTGAAGAAGTTCCAGAGGTCAAAGTTCAGTCCCCTGAGGACGAATATTGTGAGAACCATTTTTCTCAAACAACTACCAGAACGGAATCGGGTAGATATGTTGTATCATTGCCCTTTAAAATTACTGCACCCGATTTCGGCGATACTTATAGTGTTGCTTTACAAAGATTTTTATCTCTAGAAAAAAGGTTTTTAAAAAATGAAAATTTTTACCAGTCTTACAGTGACGTAATACATGATTACTTAGATAACGGGCACATGGAGATTGTTCCTAAACCTCCTCTTACTGATATACCAAATTACTTTTATATTGCTCATCATGCGGTTTTCGAAAAGGATTCTACTAGTACACCTATTCGGGTGGTCTTTGATGCTAGCACTTGCGCCACTAGTAAACCCTCTTTAAATCAAGCTATGTATACGGGGCCTAAACTACAAAGGGACCTGGTAAATATTTTACTTAATTTTAGATTGCATAAATATGTTTTTACTTGCGATATAAAACAAATGTTTCGAATGATCTTGGTAGCTCCTAAAGATAGAATTTATCAAAGAATATTGTGGCGTTTCTCACCCAATGAACCTATTTCTCATTATCAGATTAATGTTGTTACTTTCGGGATTGTTTGCAGTCCATATCTTGCTATCAGAACATTATTACAACTAGCAGATGACTATACAGATATTCCATTAGCATCAGAAATTTTAAAAACCTCAACTTACGTAGACGATATAACAGGTGGTGCCTCTAATCCTGAACAATTAATTTTAATAAAAAATCAAATATTTGAGCTGTTATCACGGGGTGGGTTTGACGCTCGAAAGTGGGCGAGTAACTGCCCAGAGTTGCTTAGAGATTTGCCAGAACACCTTGTATTGAATAAAGATATTTCTTTTGATATGGAGGGCAATAACACTTTAAAAATCTTGGGACTACAATGGGACCCAGTCTCAGATGTTTTTCGTTATACATGTTCAAATTTCCATAACGAATGTACTAAACGTACAATGTTGAGTGAACTCGCTCGAACTTTTGACCCTGTTGGGTATTTGACTCCTATTACTATATTTGTTAAAATGCTTATACAAGTATTGTGGTCACTTGGGATCGATTGGGATGAAAAACCGCCAAGAGAGGTCGTAAATAAGTGGGACAAATTTAAATCAGAGTTGCATTTCTTAAATACTTTAAAAATTGATCGTGAAATAAATATTACCGACTCAATTTCTTCAGAATTATTTGGATTCTGTGATGCGTCAGAACGCGCCTACTGTGGGGTGATTTATATACGCGTTCTTTTTCCTGATAATATATATATAAAACTTACCTTGTGTGTGCTAAGTCAAAAGTTAGTCCTCTTAAAAGTCTAAGTTTGGCCAGATTGGAGCTCTGTGCAGCTGTTTTACTTGCAAAACTAATGTTTTACATTTTGGAGGTTTTTTCACAAAAAATACATTTTAAAAATAGTTTTGCATTTACTGACAGTTTAGTTGTTCTGAACTGGATTAGGAGTTCACCACACCGGTGGAAAACTTTTGTGAGCAACAGAGTGTCTTATATACAGGAAAGGCTTGCACCAAATTTGTGGTCACATGTGCCTTCTGAACTCAACCCTGCAGATTGTGGCAGTAGAGGCATGTTTCTCTCAGAGCTCACGAATTTTTCCCTCTGGTGGGCTGGATCAGATTTCCTGCTTCAAAATCGGAATGACTGGAATTTTTCAGAATTTTCGATAAATAAATTTACCGATGTTTCCCATGAACAAAGAAAATTTACTGTGACTACATTTGTTTCTTTAAATTTTATTGATTTTCTTTTCGACAAATTTAGTTCGCTTTCTAAGGTCAAGCGAATAATTGCATATATTTTAAGAGCCGTAACTATATTTAAGAATTGCAAACAAAAAAATAATATACACTATCCGCCACATCTGACTCTTCTGGAATTGCACAATACATTGCTATTTCTTACCAAATATACTCAGTCAACTTACTTCGCTTCAGAAATAGTTTTACTAAAAAATAACAAGCCTCTACCAAAATATTTACAAAAATTAAAGCCATTCATTGACAAAGATGGGTATGTACGGGTAGGTGGCCGTCTATTTCATTCTGATTTGCCTTATAAAAACAAGTTTCCTTTACTTTTGCCTGCAACTGCAAAATATACTGACTGACTTATTTATGATATACATTATACATACTTACATTGTGGTATACAGACCACTCAGTATTTACTTTTTCAAAATTTCTGGGTCATATCTGCTAAGAGGGCTATTCGAAAAGTTATACATAAATGCCATACGTGCTGGAGGATAAACCCTAAACCCTATCAACCCCCTATGGGTGATTTGCCTAAATTTAGAGTTTCTGAATTTCCTAACGCATTTACTAATTCCGGATTAGATATGTGTGGACCTTTTCCAATTACTATCGGTAGAGTCAGGGGCGCCAGAGTTCACAAAGCCTATATCTGTCTTTTTATTTGCTGCAGTACAAAGGCAGTACATCTCGAATTGGTATCCGACCTCTCTACTGAAGCTTTCTTGGCAGCTCTACGCCGTTTTGTTGCCAGACGAGGCAAAATCTTAAATCTTTATTCGGATTGTGGCACCAACTTTATCGGTGGAGACAAATATTTACGCCAAATATTTGAAGATTCTGCTAAAAGCGAGGCAATAATTTGGCATCTTAACCCCCCCTCTGCCCCATCTATGGGAGGCATATGGGAGGCTAACATCAAATCGGTTAAGTCTCACTTGATAAGAGTAGTGGGCTCGCAAGTGCTAACATACGAAGAACTTAATACAGTTATTGTCCAAATAGAAGCTGTTCTCAATTCGAGACCCCTGTGTCCAATAAGTTCAGATCCTTCTGACCTGGCAGTCCTTACTCCAGGCCATTTTTTAACATTAAAACCCCTTACTGCTTTACCCGATCCCGACACTGTAAGTTTACAACTAAATCGCCTTACAAGGTGGCAACTTTTGCAAAGGATGCACCGTGATTTTTGGAATCGCTGGCACAGAGAGTACCTTCACACTTTGCAGCAAAGAGCCAAGTGGCACGACCCAATTAATCCGGTGGTGCCTGATACCTTGGTTGTCATAAAAGATGAAAATAATAATCCTTTAAATTGGGTACTAGGTAGAATTGTGGAGGTATTCCCTGGTCACGATGGGATACCTCGGGTTGCGACGGTGAGGACGGCTAAGGGTGCTCTCAAGAGACCTTTGACCAAACTGTGTCCCTTACCCTGAATTAAACTTATATTTTCTCTATGAAAACTCATATGTTTTCATGGGGGTGGGGATGTTTCGTCCTCGATTACGCTGTAGATATTAATTTGTGTGTGTTTGTACAGTTAATTATATTATTTTCTGAAATTTGCTACATATATGAATTCATTTTCTATTCTAAAATATATTAAGATAATTACAATAAATTTTGTGTCTCTTTGCATTCAAAATTACGGGTTTTCATAAATTTGCTAATCGTTCATGCTTTTACAATTATACTTTCTCGACCTACCTACTATACTTTCCCATTTCCTGCTTTCCTACTATTTTACCGTCCCTCGTACTTACTTACTCCCGGTAGTACTACAACGTGTGGTACGCGACGACGCGGGAAGGAGATAGCCAGATGGCAGAGAGAGAAAGAAAAAGGAGAAAAAAACGATACTCGGCAAGAGACTGTGCGTTCGGAGTGCTCCCAAATCTCCCGCTGTTTTACCCTCTTCCCTGATGTTTCCCTAAGGTAAGTCGAATTGCTATCAATAAATTTTATATTCTGATTGTATTTACGTTACAAAAGATTACCGGACTAGAAAGGTGATTTCTATCCGTGAGGAAGTCTAAATAAGAGATCTGCGTATCAGCGTAACCTATGAATTTACAGTCTTTATAAGGGTGGCTAACAGCGCCCCAACCAATATACCTACCAAAAACATTATCTAAATCTAAGTACATATGTGCATAAGTGTTAATAGTATAGGTACATATATGTAGTTACAACATTTATTTTTGGATACAAGATGTATTGTATTACAAATTTAATTTTATGCATGCATTTTATGTGTTTTTAAGAATTTTTAAAATACATTTCAATTTTTGTTTGCTTTAGGTTTTTTAATTTTGTTTTAAAAACTTCAGCTTCGCATTTTAGTAAAGTTTGAGAGACATCTATAGCTAGTTCACCATTGTTATTACACAATAAATAATTTTGAACATCTCTCTAAAAATATAATGTGAAGATAATCACCCTATAACCACTAATGCTTTTTGAACCAGGTAAAAAATAATATTGTTGGTTATTTCCACCCTTAAATTTTGCAGACTGTAATCATAAAATAATAAAATACAAATTAGGCCAAAGAAATTCCGGCCAATATGAAAAGGTTGATTTACCTAGAAATAGGTTATAAAAATTGAGGTACGTCTGGCCGTGGCTGTTTTATAAGGGTGTCCATTATCTTAGGGTTTTTATTTACGGGATTTCCTATAAAGTAGATTTTTGTTAGCTTGAAACTGGCCGATTACACATGTGGCCGATATAAAAGGGTTACTGTATATCGATCGATTGTAGAGAGACATGCTATAGTAAACAACGTGTTGTGCGCTCCGGTCTTTTTATTGATTGAAAGTGGTATTTTTGAATAAATTAGTTTCACTAGTTACGTTTCCGAATTGGGTGTTGATTGGACTATCTGATGTGCAATTGTGGTTACTCAAATCCATAGGGTTTAGGTTTTAATTATAACCTCACTTCCAATAGGATCTAGTCCTACCTGCACAATTTAGTACTGAACATCATGGCGGGCGGCAGATCTAACCGAGGTACTACACCTGGTAGAGGTGAGGCTGTGGATGAAGCGACCGAAAAGCTTATCACTAAGGTATGTGAAAACTTTTCAAAGCAGATAGAAGCTAAATTTAATCTACGCTTTGACAAAATTGACAACAAATTGTTGGAGGTCCAGAAGAGTCTCAAGGATAATACTGCTAAAATTATTCAGTTGGAGGAAAGAAATGATTATCTTGAGCAGGAAAGGAAAAGGAATTGCTTACGTATTTGTGGTCCTCCTGAACACACTGGAGAAAACCTTATTGAAACCATTGTTAATTTTATAACTAATGAAATGAAGGTCCCATGCTCTAACAGAGACATCGATTACTGTTTTCGGGTTGGTACCGCTTCTGCAGAGGATAAGCCACGTACTGTGATTGTCAACTTTATTTCTAACTGGAAGAAAAATGAGGTGCTAGGATCGAAAAAGTGCTAAAGGGTACACCCTTTACTGTTTTTGAGGATCTTACCTCAAAGCGATACAAAATGTTAGTCCAAGCTAAGAAGAAGTACGGTAGTAACAGGGTGTGGTCGTCTGGGGGTAGAGTGTACTACTGGGACTCCAATAAGAATGTGAAAGTGTCTATCCCGCATAAAGACGATAATCAGTAAATGTTGGGTTCGCCTTCACACAACTTAATTTTGTGGGTAGTGCTATATGTATAAATGCATATATTTATAGTGGATCTTAAGTGAAAAAATGAATATATTTTTGTGTTTATTCAGGTAAAATTTTGATTTCTTTATCTAGGTAGTAATGTTGTTGAATTTCTCTTTAATATGTTCTATGAAACATGAATACATTAATGTTTTTTGGTTGTCCTTATCTGTAGAACATGATATTTGGTATAATGTTGACTGCTTACCATGCCTGGGTTAATTGAATTTATTTTATGAATGTAGTTGATGTTTATTTAAATTAAATTAATTTTATGGTGAAACGATAATTTAATTTTTTTTTGTCTTCCATTTTTTTTTAATCAAGGTATGATGAGGTATTGTTTCTATTAACATTAATATAATCACACCTATAATTAATCCACTCTGATTTGTTACATTATTGAGCGGCTCACGTTGTAGACCGTTATCATGTATGACATGAATTCGAACTATGTCAATTTTTGTCTCTTTAACGTGCGATCTCTGTGTCCTACTTATGATGAATTCGCTGACTATGTTATCTCTGAACGGTTGGATATTATTGGTCTCTCCGAGACCTGGCTGAGCAGCGGGGTTGTGTCTGGGGCGCTTGGTATTGTAGGCTATACATTTGTGAGAAGGGACCGCGACCACAGAGGGGGTGGTGTGGGATTTTATATAAGGGATAACCTTAAATTTAAAGTTCTTACTGTTGCTCCTGCTGGAGACCCTCTGGAACAAATCTGGATAAGCCTCAAAATTGGCGGCGAGAGTGTTTGCCTTGGATCAATTTATCGTCCTCCCATGGAAAACTTGATTAACTCCTTGTCTTTGCTTGAAAACACTTTAATCTCTGTAATTCCTAATCACGATATTATTCTGTTTGGTAGTGATTTTAATGTTGATTGCTTATCAACTCATAATGGGGTTACTGTTTTAAATAATTTCTTAAACAAATATGGCTTACATCAAATTATTACTCAGCCGACGCGTATTACTAACAGCACTGCGTCTCTTCTAGATATTATTGTTACTTCTTCCTTGGATTTTGTTCGAGATCCGGAGGTCATAAAAATGGATGATATATCTGATCATTGTCTGGTAAAATGTAATATACAATGTAAAAAATCACCAGCGACTATAAAATACAAGACTTGTCGTGATTATTCCAGTTTCAATCATGTTGCGTTTCTTGCGGATATGTATAACTTTAATTGGGACACTCTGTATTCATTAAGTAATGTCGATGAAATGGTTAATTTTTTTACTGTGCCTGTGAATGAACTTTTTGACAGGCATGCGCCTTACAAGACGTCTCGTCTGACCAAGTCTCCTGCTCCTTGGATCACGCCGAATATTAAATATATGATGCGCTTAAGAAATAAAGCCTGTTCCAAACACAAAAGGTTAAAATCTGAACAATCTTGGAACGACTATAAGCAACTTAGAAATCTTGTCACTACCTCTGTTCGTAATGAAAAACGAGCTTATCTAAGCCATCAGTTTAGGACTAATCCAAAAGGATTTTGGCGCACTCTTAGATGGCTTAATATCAACTCTAGTCCGGACTTTAATCCTGGGGACACTGGTACACCAGATGATTTTAACAGGTATTTCTTGGATAGTATCCCTCCATCTAGTACTCAAATTGATAATGGTGTGATCATGAATCATTATGAAACACCTGTACATAAAAATGAATTTAAATTTTCTGCGGTGGCTGCTGAAAGGGTTGAAAAAATAATCTCGCAGTTGCACTCTGATGCCAGGGGAGCTGATGGTTTGGACCGGAAAAGTATATCTTTATTACTTCCTTATTTATTACACCACATAACCTTTATAATAAATTTTAGCATCTCTTCTGGCAAGTTTCCGAGTCAGTGGAAAGTGGCAAAAGTTCTTCCTGTTGCGAAGCGTAATGACCCACGTGAATTGTCTCACTTCAGACCTATTAGTCTGTTACCCGTTCTCTCTAAAATTCTGGAAAAGGTCATTTCTGAGCAGTTGAGTGATTATTCTCTGCGGCAACAGATCATTCCCCCAACACAGTCGGGCTTCAGGGCCCAGCATAGTACTACCACAGCCCTTTTAAAAGTCACTGATGACATCTTCCGCGCTTCTGATGACAGTGAGTGTACTTGTTTGGTACTACTTGATTACAGCAAGGCCTTTGACACTCTTGACCATAATATATTATGTACCAAGTTAAAATATTATGGACTTGCCAATAGTGCTGTCAGCTTTCTTGGGAACTATCTCTGTGATCGAAGGCAAAGGGTGCTATTTGATAGTACACTTTCTGCCGCGCTAACCGTGAATCGTGGAGTGCCACAGGGCAGCATTTTGGGACCCCTGTTGTTCTCATTATATACGGCTGATTTTAATGAATATATTAAACACTCACAGTCACATAAGTATGCTGATGACCTTCAACTCTATTACAGCTTCAAACCTGATGATGTCGCTTCGGCTGAAACACGCATCAATGAAGACCTCAATCATATTTACCAAATATCGAAGGCGCATAATCTTTTATTAAACCAATCCAAAACCCAGCTACTCATATTTGGTAAAAATAATAGCGATATTTCAAAAATCATTAATATAAAAATAAACAACGTCAAAATAACCGCCACTGACTCCTGTAAAAACCTAGGAGTTTACTTTGACTCTGAATTACGATTCAAAAAACATGTCTCCTATTTACTTCAGAATGGGTATAGTAAGTTAAAAACGCTCTATATATTTAAACAAATTTTAACTGTACCAATAAAACTAAGACTGTGTGAATCGATTATTATGTCAATTTTGTCGTACTGTGATGTACTATTTTGGCCAGCATTCTTGCTCGAGGATAAGTATAGTTTGCATTCAGAATGGCTGCCTGAGGTTTTGCTACGAAATTAGAAAATTCGACCATATCACGCCAGGTTTCTTGGATTCTGGTTGGCTAAAATTGGAACAAAGATTTGTTATGCACTTGTGTACAATGTGTACATTGGTGTTTAAAATAAGAGGGACGCAGCTGCCGAGCTATCTGTCTGACAAACTTGTTAGGGTCTCTGATATACATGGGAGACGGACACGCCATGGTGATCTATTCTCTGTCCCCAGACACAGAACTGCCGTATTTCAGCGCTCATTCAGCTACAATGCTGTAAAATATTTTAATAATATACCAGCGAATGTTAAGGACTGTTTAAGTGTTGACATGTTTAAAAAACATTTTAAAAATTATATTCGGACATCTGATCAGTAGCACCATTCCCTCCGATCACTCCGCCCTTTTTGAACAATTGATCTGCTTAATTCTTGCCACTGCACACAGAGATCGCAGGTCCCAGGTGATTGCCGCACTAAAAACCGTTTTTCATTTTTCTGTTTTTTTTCCTTTTTATGTTTTATGTGTAATCACTTCTCAATTTAGGATCTTCTAATATGCTGTTTTTTCTTTTCATTGATACTAAATTATATTTTTGCTTCGAGTTCATGTTTTTCATATTTCTACCTTTAATCTCTTTGTGTTTTTTTTACTAAGTATATGCGTGTTGAGGATTACTGATCTGGTTTTCTCTTTTTTTGTTTTTACTTTATTCTATGTGAATTTCTCTCTTCTTGTAGGGTGGTTAGGTGAGTAGCTGTGCTAGATCTCGCCACCCGTTTCCATTACTTTGTGTATTGTTATTATGAATATTAAATAAAGGCTATTTATTATTATATATATATATATATATATATATATATATATATATATATATATATATATATATATATATATATATATATATATATATATATATAGTTTTTAATTTTGTTTTCTTGGGGATTTAGTCCGTTGTGAGGCAAATAAAATGTGGTGTTTTTGGTTACATTTTATATTACTAACGTTTCGGTAATAGATATACCTTCATCAGAGTGCAGTAGCTGAAAACATTTTTTATTTTAACAGTTTTTAGGTAATATTTTAGGAAATAGTTACTAAGTTTATAAGTATAAAGGTGTTACCTTTTATTAAAAATCCAAGGATTGGCACATTGTACTGCGAGGCACTATAAAAAATTGCACTTTCTGTTACTTTGAAGTTTTTAAACAGATAAATCGGTATATACATATTTAGTCGAGCTTTATTAAATAGTAACTGAAAAACGAAACATCTACTTGTGGCGAAGGGTCGTCTGACAAATTTGGGAGTGTTTGCCAGATGTATCTATTTGGCTTAAGGGGTCCAATTATTGGTTTGAGGTCTATGTGTTTTTATTTATTATTTTTTAATTAATTAGTTATTAGTATTATGTAGCTTGTGAGAAGGGTGAGTTTATTTTATAATATTATGGTAAATTTTGTGAAGGTTTTTTGTGTCGGATTTAGCGTTTATAGCGTTTTTGTTTCTTTGGATTTCGATCATTTCAAGTATTTCTCGTTTTTTAGAATGATTTTCTGTAGTAACGGACTAAATCCCCAAGAAAACAAAATTAAAAACAATATATATATCAACAGTCCAAGAACCTGCCAAAAATACACATATATATATATATATATATATATATATATATATATATATATATATATATATATATATATATATATATATATATATATACAGGGTGTTTCATTAAGGGTGATGAGGTACCATATCTCAGGAATTGATACTCCAGGAGCTTTGGAAAGAAAATCTCAAGAAGGAAAGTGGCCAAGAGAAATTGCTGGAACTAATTTTTAAGTTCCTAACTCTGCCGCTAGGGGGCGTAATTGCTGTGGTCATGTAAAAAAAGACATTTTTCTGGAAAATATCCCTATAAAAGCTATCAAAAAAATATTACACTGATAATTCTACTAGAATTCTACATCTTTTTGGTTTAACACTTTTTGCTGTAAGATGTAAAATTAGGGCGGGAGAGGAGAGGGAAAGTCTACTGATAAAAGTGTCCATAATTTTGGTTTGACTCAACCGAATTTGATGAACTTGGCCTCGTTTAAGAAAGGAAAGCTTGCTAATTTAAACGAAATAATAGCTGTGTTACATTGACTTTCGCGGCACTCGCTAGAGGGCGTTATTTGAAAAACTCCGTGTTTTTCAATTTTTCTTCGAAATTTTAAATGGAATGACATAGTTATTATATCATAATCGAAAAGTAGAATAAATTTGCAAGAGAAAATGTAAAAAATTCGATTCGATATCTTCATTAGTTTCGTAGTTATAGCCAAAAGAATAATTAATGTCATGTTAATTAAAAAAAGCAATTGTTTTTATGGGTCCGTGGTCAAGCGTGCCATGAAAAATAAAAAAAAATGTTTTTAAACTTTTTATTAAGTGTGATACCTGACAGCATATTCACGTTCCGCAAGAGGGGCATTTTCAAAACACTGAAAATATATGGCCAGCATATTGTAAGCCTCAGCGCTGGTACCAGCCATTTTTGAAAGATGCAGCACAAAAGTTGAATAACGATAAACTCAAAATTCACAAAACATTCGAGATAAAATTTGGACAGATACTTATCAAAGATTGATTAGAGTGACATTTCAATTCATTTGCTTCCCTGAAAACCTGCCGATTAGTTTCGGAGTTATAGCCAAAAGAATAATTAATATCATGTTAATTGAAAAAAGCAATTGTTTTTATAGGTCCGTGGTCAAGCGTGCCATGAAAAATAAAAAAAACATTTTTAAACTTTTTATTAAGTGTTTTTCACTTTTTATTCCATTACTATTGCCTTTAATTTACTTACCTGTCGTATTATTAAAAAATTATCTAGTAAGCCATGAAACAAAATCGGCAGGTTTCCAGGGAAGCAAATAAATTGAAATGTCACTCTAATCAATCTTTGATAAGTATCTGTCCAAATTTTATCTCGGATTTTTTGTGAATTTTGAGTTTATCGTTATTCAACTTTTGTGCTGCATCTTTCAAAAATGGCTTGTACCAGCGCCGAGGCTTACGATATGCTGGCCATATATTTTCAGTGTTTTGAAAATGCTCCTCTTGCGGAACGTGAATATGCTGTCAGGAATCACACTTAATAAAAAGTTTAAAAATATTTTTTTATTTTTCATGGCACGCTTGACCACGGACCCATAAAAACAATTGCTTTTTTTAATTAACATGATATTAATTATTCTTTTGGCTATAACTCCGAAACTAATGAAGATATCGAATTGAATTTTTTACATTTTCTCTGGCAAATTTATTCTACTTTTCGATTATGATATAATATCTATGTCATTCCATTTAAAATTTCGAAGAAAAATTGAAAAAACACGGAGTTTTTCAAATAACGCCCGCTAGCGAGTGCCGCGAAAGTCAATGTAACACAGCTATTATTTCGTTTAAAGTAGCAAGCCTTCCTTTCTTAAACGAGACCAAGTTCATCAAATTCGGTTGAGTCAAACCAAAATTATGGACACTTTTATCAGTAGACTTTCCCCTCCTCTCCCGCCCTACTTTTACATCTTACAGCAAAAAGTGTTAAACCAAAAAGATGTAGAATTCTAGTAGAATTATCAGTGTAATATTTTTTTGATACCTTTTATAGGGATATTTTCCAGAAAAATGTCTTTGTTTACATGACCACAGCAATTACGCCCCCTAGCGGCAGAGTTAGGAACTTAAAAATTATTTCCAGCAATTTCTCTTGGCCGCTTTCCTTCTTAGGATTTTTTCCCAAAGCTCCTGGAGTATGAATTCCTGAGATATGGTACCTCATCACCCTTAATGAAACACCCTGTATATATATATATATATATATATATATATATATATATATATATATATATATATATATATATATATATATATATATATATATATAGGGTAGTCGTTGCTGACTAGTTAGGAAGTAAACTAGTCATATTGGGTTGCGCAGCAAATGAAAGAATACTCTTTAAAGTTGTTCCAAGCTTTCGAAAATATTTATTTTCATCTTCAGGGAGACTACAAAGAATTGCTAGTATTAAACATGGTTCTTATATTAACCATTGTTTTAAGTGAGCTTATAAGCAGATTTATTACTTACAACTTAGTTGAGGATGTTCATTAACGGTGTTAAAGTATTATCCAGGGAATCAGTGAAGTCCTCCAGAGTGGGATCGAAAACCAAGCGTCATGAATTACTTAATTATTCTAAATTTACATTTATTACACAATAGCACAGACAGATTAAAATTACATGAAAGTCATTAATTAAAAAAAAGGAAGAAAATTAAAAATCATTTCTTTCTCAGTTTTTTGAAATTCATTTTAGCCATGCGGCACGAGATGACAGACTGATTTGATTGAGCGGGAAACTCACTATGGACTGTCAGAAGTCAGTTATCAGCGACATCTGTGTACTATATTCAATTATATGCGAAACATGATTACAGAAGTCTGTAAAATTAGGTGTGTTATTTACCTTGTTGAGATAACTTGTTGGATTTATATTGCGGTCAGGAAGTACACCCTAGCGGATGCATTTAAAAGCTTATTTATGCGACATCTATGAATTTCAATTAGAATTAAACCTCCTACATATAACAAAATCTTTTTATCAAATTACAAATAATTCTAATTGAAATTCATGTTTACACGAGTTTCTAAAGTCACTTCTTCCAAAAGAATTGGCAAATGGTTTCTTAAAAACTCCAAATACCTTGCTCCATTAAGCGTCTCTTCAAACATAAAAACAATAATTTTACCTTCAATAATGCCGCACCAGACATTTACGCTAAATTGATTTTGATGATCGATTTCTATCATCCAATGCGGATTATGTGCCGACCAATAATGCATGTTATGTAAGTTTACTTGACCTCTACTAGTAAAGGGAGCCTCATCTGTCCATAAAATTTGGGACAAAAAATTTGGATTTTCTCTGGTCATTTTAAGCATCCAGTGGCAGAAATCTAGCCTTCGGTCAAAATCAAGTGGTGTGAGCGCCTGATGAAGTTCAACATGATATGCATGTAATCTTTCTTTTTTGAGAATTCTTTGTACAACCGATCGAGGAATTACCAGATCTCTTCTATATCCCTAATACTGCGTTGAGGATAAGCTTCAATGTAACCAAGCAGATTTATGATATTGATTTCGATTTCTGCGAATCCTGTTTTTGGCTTGTATCGGCAACACTTGCCCAGTTTCTCGCAAACGTCTTGCTAAACGTCTAAAAACTTTTCGCGAAAAATGTCGTCTCTCAGGATATCTTACAGCGTACTCCCGCGAGCCAATAACTGCATTTTCAAAACATTGAAAATAAACTGCCAGCATGTCATATGCTTCAGCAACAGTATAAGACATACTTTTCGAACAGATTAAACTGTTTTTAATACAAAAACACAAGATTCGACTTCAAAATAACGAATAACTTATTAAAGGCGAAAATTGATGACAGCTAAATGACAATTTTTAGCTGTCATCAATTTTCGCCTTTAATAAGTTATTCGTTATTTTGAAGTCGAATCTTGTGTTTTTGTATTAAAAACAGTTTAATCTGTTCGAAAAGTATGTCTTATACTGTTGCTGAAGCATATGACATGCTGGCAGTTTATTTTCAATGTTTTGAAAATGCAGTTATTGGCTCGCGGGAGTACGCTGTAAGATATCCTGAGAGACGACATTTTTCGCGAAAAGTTTTTAGACGTTTAGCAAGACGTTTGCGAGAAACTGGGCAAGTGTTGCCGATACAAGCCAAAAACAGGATTCGCAGAACTCGAAATCAATATCATAAATCTGCTTGGTTACATTGAAGCTTATCCTCAACGCAGTATTAGGGATATAGAAGAGATCTGGTAATTCCTCGATCGGTTGTACAAAGAATTCTCAAAAAAGAAAGATTACATGCATATCATGTTGAACTTCATCAGGCGCTCACACCACTTAATTTTGACCGAAGGCTAGATTTCTGCCACTGGATGCTTGAAATGACCAGAGAAAATCCAAATTTTTTGTCCCAAATTTTATGGACAGATGAGGCTCCCTTTACTAGTAGAGGTCAAGTAAACTTACATAACATGCATTATTGGTCGGCACATAATCCGCATTGGATGATAGAAATCGATCATCAAAATCAATTTAGCGTAAATGTCTGGTGCGGCATTATTGAAGGTAAAATTAGTGTTTTTATGTTTGAAGAAACGCTTAATGGAGCAAGGTATTTGGAGTTTTTAAGAAACCATTTGCCAATTCTTTTGGAAGAAGTGACTTTAGAAACTCGTGTAAACATGAATTTCAATTAGAATTATTTGTAATTTGATAAAAAGATTTTGTTATATGTAGGAGGTTCAATTCTAATTGAAATTCATAGATGTCGCATAAATAAGCTTTTAAATGCATCCGCTAGGGTGTACTTCCTGACCGCAATATAAATCCAACAAATCCATGTTATGTAAGTTTACTTGACCTCTACTAGTAAAGGGAGCCTCATCTGTCCATAAAATTTGGGACAAAAAATTTGGATTTTTTCTGGTCATTTCAAGCATCCAGTGGCAGAAATCTAGCCTTCGGTCAAAATCAAGTGGTGTGAGCGCCTGATGAAGTTCAACATGATATGCATGTAATCTTTCTTTTTTGAGAATTCTTTGTACAACCGATCGAGGAATTACCAGATCTACTCTATATCCCTAATACTGCGTTGAGGATAAGCTTCAATGTAACCAAGCAGATTTATGATATTGATTTCGAGTTCTGCGAATCCTGTTTTTGGCTTGTATCGGCAACACTTGCCCAGTTTCTCGCAAACGTCTTGCTAAACGTCTAAAAACTTTTCGCGAAAAATGTCGTCTCTCAGGATATCTTACAGCGTACTCCCGCGAGCCAATAACTGCATTTTCAAAACATTGAAAATAAACTGCCAGCATGTCATATGCTTCAGCAACAGTATAAGACATACTTTTCGAACAGATTAAACTGTTTTTAATACAAAAACACAAGATTCGACTTCAAAATAACGAATAACTTATTAAAGGCGAAAATTGATGACAGCTAAAAATTGTCAATTTCATTCTCTCGTTTTCCATGGCTTACTTATTATTAATAAACATTTCCTGTTAGGCTTTTATTGCATTTTCGTTACTTACTTTATGATGACTTCAAAGTGGCATTGACAATAATGGTGGACATTTTGAACATTTGCTAAAAAAGTAATGATCTTTGCAAGTGAAATGTTAATTAATATTAATTTAAAAAGAGATACAATACAAATACAAATAAAATACAAATGAAAAACTATCAGTCGATTTTTTCCAGAACCTCAGAACAACAAGTGTTACTACTTTGCGGTGACAATATTTTTTCAGAAGCTTGTAAGTTTTAGGTCGATTAGTACTGGTTATTAATTTCACGTTGAAATTTACAAATAATATTTCCTAAAGAGATTTTTGCTCATAACTTAAGTTTGAAAAACGATAGCGTTTTCCGGTTTTTGCCATTTTTTAGGTAATTTTACAAGTAATAAGAAAGTAATATAAAAAATATAGCCTTCCTTTTGCTTATCATGGAAAATGGGGTAAACTCCTGAAGCGATCAAAATACGCCATCTGGCGGTTCAGGCTTAAACAAAAACTTTAGTATTATTACAGGCTGTCATTCGGCTATCAAATAGCTTTAAAACAAGACCAAGTTTGCTAAAATCGGTTAACGTAGCCGAAAGTTATCCAACTTTTTCTGCAATACAATTTCACCCTCCCCCCACCCCTTATTTTAAGAGATGGGCTAAAATGTCATATAAATAATTTTTAGAGTTCTAATAAGACAGTCCAAAATCGTTCCGCGTAACTTACCTTCACTATTGATTTTATAGAGAAATTCTTATATTTCGATTTTGATTTAACAATACGCCATCTAGCGGTAAAATTACAAAGTGGAAAATAATTTTAATAGATTTCTCGGGATCACTTTTGTGATAATATTGTGTTCCCGACAGCTGTAGGGCAAATAGTTTCCTAGATACAGCCGGTGGCCGACCTTAGCGGGACACCCGGTATATATATATATATATATATATATATATATATATATATATATATATATATATATTTATAGAAATTGTTTTCTTGGATCTTGTTTATATATTTTTTATAGATATATTTTCTTGGGATTTAAAGATCCTTAATAATTACTACTTTTAATGGTTTTAGGCTTTTATTAACGTTTCGGTCATTATTGTGACCTTCTTCAGAATGTGTGCTGAAAAACTCAGTTATAACAAAAACATATAATAGTATACCTGTGAACGAAAATATCTTGGGGAATGCACCCTCCCAGTCAAAGGTTAAAATTGACATATAGACACTGACACATCGGACGAAACAAATTAAAATAGACATTAAACAATTTTAAAATGACGTGCAGCATCAAAACTACGTGTCTACTACACTACTGGGATCTTTATCGGTATAAAATTTGTGGTGAACAGAATTCAGTTTTTGTATTTTGTTTAAAAGTTGTTTCCTGAGAATAATGTTTTTATTGTTAAGATAGGGGGGGAACTGAATTTCTTTGGATGCTTTCTTTTTTAATTAGTAGTGGTTATGTGAATATATTTTTTTTAATTATTTTATTAGATTGTGATAAATTTTGCTTAGGTGTTTTGTGTCAGATTTTGAGTTTATGCTTTTTGGATTTTTTTGAATTTCTATCATTTCGAAAATCTCCCGTTTTTTTGTGTGGGTCTCAGTGCGTAGGACTTTTACATTTTCATAATTGAAGGTATGTTTCTTTTCTAGCATATGGTTGGTCAGGGCTGTTTTGTTTTTCTTGTCGTATTTGTGTCCGTTTAATCTGTTTTTTAAAAGTTGACTTGTTTGACCTATATAGACGCACTCACAGTTATCACAAGGTATTTGATCTACGACATTGCTTTTCATATTTTGCGGTATTTTTGATTTTAAGCAACTGAAACAACTTTTTAAAAGATTGTAGCTTTTGTGCGCGACTGTAACATTATGACCTTTGAAAGTATTGTTTATTTTTTCGGACAAGCCATTAATATAAGGCAATGAAAGATATGACGTATTTCTTGTTTTTTGTTTGGGTTGGTTATGGTTATAGAAAATATGTATGCGTTTTTTAAAAATGGAATTTATTAGATTCTCGGGGTAGTTGTTTAGCTTAAGGGCTTGTTTTGCTTTCCTTATTGCGTTTTCTCTATATTCAGGGCTTGAGAGTTTTATTGCCCGGTCGGCCAAGCCGATAACTACTGATTTTTTTTGTGATATTGGGTGCTGGGAATTGTAGTTGACATATCTGGAAGACCAAGTTTCCTTAGTGTACCATTCCGTTTTTATGTCGCTATTGTTATGGTGGAGTGTAAGGTCCAAAAAGCTTATTTTATTATTTTGTTCTTTTTCTATGGTAAACTGGAGTTTGCTGTGGTAACTGTTGAAATGATTTAACGTGTCTTGTATTTTGTTTGTTGGTATAGCTGTGATGCAGTCGTCAACATATCGATAGAAAAACGGTATGTGAAAGTCAAGATTTTTTATTATATTTTCTTCAAGGTCTTCCATTACAAGTTGTGCAATGACGCTTGAGATAGATGCTCCCATGGCACAACCTTCTATTTGTTTAAAAATATTGTTGTTATAAATAAAGTAGGTTGAGTTTAATGTCAAATCTACGGCTTCCAAAAAGTCTGTCAAAGGTATGTCAGTGAATTTACTTATTTCATTCCATTTTTTCCTTACTACCTCTTTAGCTAAATTTAAGGGTATATTTGTATAAAGGGATACGACATCTAGGGATATTAGTATGTAGTTGTTTGGTAACCTTGTATTGTTTATTTTGTTTTTAAAGTCGACAGAATCTTTTATGTAATATTCATTTTTGTTTATGACATTTTGTAAAATGTTTTTCAGAAATTTCGAAAGTTTTTCTAGCGGTGATTGTATACAGGAAACGATTGGTCTAAGGGGGATATTTTTTTTGTGTAATTTTGGTAAGCCGTAGATTCTGGGGGGTTGTGCGTTTTGTATTTTTAGTTCTTTTGCCGTATTGGGAGATATATACATTGAGTTTTCCCATCGAGATATCAAGGCGTTGTTTTGTTTTTGATAAATGTTGGTAGGATCTGTTTTAAGTTCTTTATACGTATTGTTATCTTGTAATAGATCATTAATTTTCTTATCGTAGTCCCTTTCATACATAATTACAGTTTTATTGGATTTGTCAGGTTTTAGAATTTTTATGTTTTTATTCTGCTCTATGAAATATTTGGTTTTTTTAAGTTTTTGTAACAAGTTTTTTTGTTGTTTATTGTTTTTATTTACTCTATGAAAATTATTTTTGTGGTTCGTAATAATGTTACAGCATTTTGATCTTAAGCTATCTTTCGTATCGCTATCTGAATTTAGATGTGCTAGTGAAGTTTCAATATTGCTAATAAGGTCGGGTATAGGTATTTCTTCGGGTGTATTCAAAGGCATGGCAAAGTTTGGACCGAGGCTAAGTATCTCATTCACATAATCCGGAATATTAATGTCGGTTAGGTTTTCGATCCAGTCAGGGCTATTGTTAGTTGCAGTTTTATTTTTAAGTCGGTCAAATTTATTTATATTTTTTTGCTTAATTTTTTCAAAAATATTATTAATTTTTGAAGATTCCTGAATTAAAAAAGTGTTTAGGGTGGGTTCTGGTAAGAGACTTGTTAATGAATTACATAATTCGGATATTCTATTTTGTAAAATATGTACTTTCTTTGTGGTATCAGTTATTAATAAATTTAGCGTGTTAAGCACGAAAGAATTCAAAGTGCATTCCTTAAACTTCCGTTCAAGGTCTTTACAATCAAAGTTGATATGAACATATCAACTTTGATTGTAAAGACCTTGAACGGAAGTTTAAGGAATGCACTTTGAATTCTTTCGTGCTTAACACGCTAAATTTATTAATAACTGATACCACAAAGAAATTACATATTTTACAAAATAGAATATCCGAATTATGTAATTCATTAACAAGTCTCTTACCAGAACCCACCCTAAACACTTTTTTAATTCAGGAATCTTCAAAAATTAATAATATTTTTGAAAAAATTAAGCAAAAAAATATAAATAAATTTGACCGACTTAAAAATAAAACTGCAACTAACAATAGCCCTGACTGGATCGAAAACCTAACCGACATTAATATTCCGGATTATGTGAATGAGATACTTAGCCTCGGTCCAAACTTTGCCATGCCTTTGAATACACCCGAAGAAATACCTATACCCGACCTTATTAGCAATATTGAAACTTCACTAGCACATCTAAATTCAGATAGCGATACGAAAGATAGCTTAAGATCAAAATGCTGTAACATTATTACGAACCACAAAAATAATTTTCATAGAGTAAATAAAAACAATAAACAACAAAAAAACTTGTTACAAAAACTTAAAAAAACCAAATATTTCATAGAGCAGAATAAAAACATAAAAATTCTAAAACCTGACAAATCCAATAAAACTGTAATTATGTATGAAAGGGACTACGATAAGAAAATTAATGATCTATTACAAGATAACAATACGTATAAAGAACTTAAAACAGTTCCTACCAACATTTATCAAAAACAAAACAACGCCTTGATATCTCGATGGGAAAACTCAATGTATATATCTCCCAATACGGCAAAAGAACTAAAAATACAAAACGCACAACCCCCCAGAATCTACGGCTTACCAAAATTACACAAAAAAAATATCCCCCTTAGACCAATCGTTTCCTGTATACAATCACCGCTAGAAAAACTTTCGAAATTTCTGAAAAACATTTTACAAAATGTCATAAACAAAAATGAATATTACATAAAAGATTCTGTCGACTTTAAAAACAAAATAAATAATACAAGGTTACCAAACAACTACATACTAATATCCCTAGATGTCGTATCCCTTTATACAAATATACCCTTAAATTTAGCTAAAGAGGTAGTAAGGAAAAAATGGAATGAAATAAGTAAATTCACTGACATACCTTTGACAGACTTTTTGGAAGCCGTAGATTTGACATTAAACTCAACCTACTTTATTTATAACAACAATATTTTTAAACAAATAGAAGGTTGTGCCATGGGAGCATCTATCTCAAGCGTCATTGCACAACTTGTAATGGAAGACCTTGAAGAAAATATAATAAAAAATCTTGACTTTCACATACCGTTTTTCTATCGATATGTTGACGACTGCATCACAGCTATACCAACAAACAAAATACAAGACACGTTAAATCATTTCAACAGTTACCACAGCAAACTCCAGTTTACATAGAAAAAGAACAAAATAATAAAATAAGCTTTTTGGACCTTACACCCCACCATAACAATAGCGACATAAAAACGGAATGGTACACTAAGGAAACTTGGTCTTCCAGATATGTCAACTACAATTCCCAGCACCCAATATCACAAAAAAAATCAGCAGTTATCGGCTTGGCCGACCGGGCAATAAAACTCTCAAGCCCTGAATATAGAGAAAACGCAATAAGGAAAGCAAAACAAGCCCTTAAGCTAAACAACTACCCGAGAATCTAATAAATTCCATTTTTAAAAAACGCATACATATTTTCTATAACCATAACCAACCCAAACAAAAAACAAGAAATACGTCATATCTTTCATTGCCTTATATTAATGGCTTGTCCGAAAAAATAAACAATACTTTCAAAGGTCATAATGTTACTGTCGCGCACAAAAGCTACAATCTTTTAAAAAGTTGTTTCAGTTGCTTAAAATCAAAAATACCGCAAAATATGAAAAGCAATGTCGTATATCAAATACCTTGTGATAACTGTGAGTGCGTCTATATAGGTCAAACAAGTCAACTTTTAAAAAACAGATTAAACGGACACAAATACAAGAAAAACAAAACAGCCCTGACCAACCATATGCTAGAAAAGAAACATACCTTCAATTATGAAAATGTAAAAGTCCTACGCACTGAGACCCACACAAAAAAACGGGAGATTTTCGAAATGATAGAAATTCAAAAAAATCCAAAAAGCATAAACTCAAAATCTGACACAAAACACCTAAGCAAAATTTATCACAATCTAATAAAATAATTAAAAAAAATATATTCACATAACCACTACTAATTAAAAAAGAAAGCATCCAAAGAAATTCAGTTCCCCCCCCTATCTTAACAATAAAAACATTATTCTCAGGAAACAACTTTTAAACAAAATACAAAAACTGAATTCTGTTCACCACAAATTTTATACCGATAAAGATCCCAGTAGTGTAGTAGACACGCAGTTTTGATGCTGCACGTCGTTTTAAAATTGTTTAATGTCTATTTTAATTTGTTTCGTCCGATGTGTCAGTGTCTATATGTCAATTTTAACCTTTGACTGGGAGGGTGCATTCCCCAAGATATTTTCGTTCACCGGTATACTATTATATGTTTTTGTTATAACTGATGTTACTAATTAGAGCAGTTTTTCAGCACACATTCTGAAGAAGGTCACAATAATGACCGAAACGTTAATAAAAGCCTAAAACCATTAAAAGTAGTAATTATTAAGGATCTTTAAATCCCAAGAAAATATATCTATAAAAAAAAAAAATATATATATATATATATATATATATATATATATATATATATATATATATATATATATATATATATATATATATATAAATGTAAATGCGAAGATTTACTTCTTGGCTAGTGCAGCGAAAAGGCCGTGAATGAAAAATAAAAATAATGAGGACTATCTTTGATTCTGGTCTGGGTGACCTCCTGCTATCGATTTCTGGGCCCTTACCCATCAGCGGGCAGGCTTACACCCAGGGTGGCTGAAGAACAGACCACGATTTGACCAGAATCAAAGATAGTCCTTATATCCAAAATGTTCGGAAAGGATGGGTAAGATGTAGTGGCTCGCGCCAACTAGTTCACCCAGTGTTGCTCCAAAAATGTTTGGCTGCTAACACAATAATACTCGAAAGTATGTCGAATGTCGATTTTCTCGACGTCGACGGTACAAATGCACCATTGTACAACAATAGTAGAAAAATGGAAGATTTCTTGGCCTATAGGTAATATAATAAATGTAAATGCGAAGATTTACTTCTTCGCTAGTGCAGCGAAAAGGCCGTGAATGAAAAATAAAAATAATGAGGACTATCTTTGATTCTGGTCTGGTTGGGTTATATTACCTATAGGCCAAGAAATCTTCCATTTTTCTACTATTGTTGTACAATGGTGCATTTGTACCGTCGACGTCGAGAAAATCGACATTCGACATACTTTCGAGTATTATTGTGTTAGCAGCCAAACATTTTTGGAGCAACACTGGGTGAACTAGTTGGCGCGAGCCACTACATCTTACCCATCCTTTCCGAACATTTTGGATATAAGGACTATCTTTGATTCTGGTCAAATCGTGGTCTGTTCTTCAGCCACCCTGGGTGTAAGCCTGCCCGCTGATGGGTAAGGGCCCAGAAATCGATAGCAGGAGGTCACCCAGACCAGAATCAAAGATAGTCCTCATTATTTTTATTTTCATTCACGGCCTTTTCGCTGCACTAGCGAAGAAGTAAATCTTCGCATTTACATTTATTATATTACCTATAGGCCAAGAAATCTTCCATTTTTCTATATATATATATATATATATATATATATATATATATATATATATATATATATATATATATATATATATATATATATATATATTTTATAGATATATTTTCTTGGGATTTAAAGATCCTTAATAATTACTACTTTTAATGGTTTTAGGCTTTTATTAACGTTTCGGTCATTATTGTGACCTTCTTCAGAATGTGTGCTGAAAAACCGCTCGAATTAGTAACATCAGTTATAACAAAAACATATAATAGTATACCTGTGAACGAAAATATCTTGGGGAATGCACCCTCCCAGTCAAAGGTTAAAATTGACATATAGACACTGACACATCGGACGAAACAAATTAAAATAGACATTAAACAATTTTAAAATGACGTGCAGCATCAAAACTACGTGTCTACTACACTACTGGGATCTTTATCGGTATAAAATTTGTGGTGAACAGAATTCAGTTTTTGTATTTTGTTTAAAAGTTGTTTCCTGAGAATAATGTTTTTATTGTTAAGATAGGGGGGGAACTGAATTTCTTTGGATGCTTTCTTTTTTAATTAGTAGTGGTTATGTGAATATATTTTTTTTAATTATTTTATTAGATTGTGATAAATTTTGCTTAGGTGTTTTGTGTCAGATTTTGAGTTTATGCTTTTTGGATTTTTTTGAATTTCTATCATTTCGAAAATCTCCCGTTTTTTTGTGTGGGTCTCAGTGCGTAGGACTTTTACATTTTCATAATTGAAGGTATGTTTCTTTTCTAGCATATGGTTGGTCAGGGCTGTTTTGTTTTTCTTGTCGTATTTGTGTCCGTTTAATCTGTTTTTTAAAAGTTGACTTGTTTGACCTATATAGACGCACTCACAGTTATCACAAGGTATTTGATATACGACATTGCTTTTCATATTTTGCGGTATTTTTGATTTTAAGCAACTGAAACAACTTTTTAAAAGATTGTAGCTTTTGTGCGCGACTGTAACATTATGACCTTTGAAAGTATTGTTTATTTTTTCGGACAAGCCATTAATATAAGGCAATGAAAGATATGACGTATTTCTTGTTTTTTGTTTGGGTTGGTTATGGTTATAGAAAATATGTATGCGTTTTTTAAAAATGGAATTTATTAGATTCTCGGGGTAGTTGTTTAGCTTAAGGGCTTGTTTTGCTTTCCTTATTGCGTTTTCTCTATATTCAGGGCTTGAGAGTTTTATTGCCCGGTCGGCCAAGCCGATAACTACTGATTTTTTTTGTGATATTGGGTGCTGGGAATTGTAGTTGACATATCTGGAAGACCAAGTTTCCTTAGTGTACCATTCCGTCTTTATGTCGCTATTGTTATGGTGGAGTGTAAGGTCCAAAAAGCTTATTTTATTATTTTGTTCTTTTTCTATGGTAAACTGGAGTTTGCTGTGGTAACTGTTGAAATGATTTAACGTGTCTTGTATTTTGTTTGTTGGTATAGCTGTGATGCAGTCGTCAACATATCGATAGAAAAACGGTATGTGAAAGTCAAGATTTTTTATTATATTTTCTTCAAGGTCTTCCATTACAAGTTGTGCAATGACGCTTGAGATAGATGCTCCCATGGCACAACCTTCTATTTGTTTAAAAATATTGTTGTTATAAATAAAGTAGGTTGAGTTTAATGTCAAATCTACGGCTTCCGTCCTTTATTCTCAGGAAACAACTTTTAAACAAAATACAAAAACTGAATTCTGTTCACCACAAATTTTATACCGATAAA